>JAJPEM010000001.1:6000000-6600000 GCA_022985005.1 Trichoderma koningiopsis
GGTAGACTTGTCGCGAAAACGGATTCAGAACTCCCTGCCCAATGGGTCGCCCCCCAAGCGACCGCGGCTCAGCAATGGCTGCGAGAGCAAATCCGATGCAGCCACCGTCAGCACCCCCATGGCCATGGATGTGGACCAGCAGGAGAATCACCAACAGCACGACGACGACCAGAGCTTGCAAGACAATCACGCCTACCCGTCTCCGCTAGAAGGAGAACAGGCGCCGCTTCCAATTGTGCGGACAGAGGGCCCCGAGCAGGGCACGCAGGTCGACAAAGTCGAGCAGCTATTTCCAAAAACCACCTTCATCCGCCTCATGGACACCAACTGCGCCACCGAAACAGCGCCATCTCCCTCCCCAGCTGGGACTGAAAACGCTCCCATTCTGCTGCAGTGCGAGTGGAACCCTAGAGACCCATCAATATTGGCGGCTGCTGGAACCGATGCGCTAGCCCGCGTTTGGACCATTTCGCGTGCCACGGCAACTGAGCATGGCGAGCATCACGTGTCACCCCACGCCCACGCCTTGTTGGATCCCGACGCTCCCAAGACGACGACGGTCACGGCGCTGGCCTGGACTTCAGATGGCACGGCAATTGCCGTGGCTAGCGACTGCGGAGGATCCCGCGCTGCCATCCATGTGTGGTCCGCTGGCGGCGAGCTCCTCCAGTCCATGGACGTCGCAGAGCCGCCCATCGTCAAGCTCCTGTGGAATCCCAGCAACTCGGCGCTCCTTGCCATTTCCCCAGAAAACAAAGTCGGTACATCAATAACAGTGCATTCGGCGACCTCGAACAAATCCTTCAGATATGATCTGTCGGGTCACAGCCTCGATACGGGACTGGACGCGACATGGACCGGCGACTCTGAGTTCTTGATTTGCGGCGGGGGCATCTTTGAGTGTCTAAGCGTGGGGGAGACATCAATACAAAGGGCTCGAAAGTTCGAGACCAAAGAGGATGATCATTTTGCTCAGGTTCTATTTGACCCGCTATCACAGCTGGTGGCCACTTCCAGCGATAAGGGTGTTTTAGATGTAAGTCTGAGAAAAGAAAAGCAGCTTGATATACCCGTACCACGACTATCTAGAGAATGGAGACTAATTTTGATGGTTTTATGTAGCTGTGGGATGAATCCGGCGCGCGCCGATCGATATCAGCTCACCAGGGGTCGATTACAACAATGGCCTGGCAACCCCTATCGTCAAATCACTCCAGTGCAGATGATGAACGACTGATCGCTACCGGAGGAGAAGACGGCGCCATTCTGATCTGGAACGCCAGAAAACCCGAAAGCAAACCAAAGTGCTTTTTCACAATGGAACTGCCCGTCGTACGGCTCGCCTTCACACCCGATGGAGCGTTTATCGCAGGAGCCACATCAAGAAGCGTTTTGATATGGAAGGTTGACAGCCACTCCGTACCTCGAGCTGTCTGGAGACCGTCTAGAGACGAGTTCGAGAACCTAAAGGGCAACCAAGATTCTGAAGAAGAGGATGAACACTGTCTTTGCTGGGATATCAGCGGCCAGAAGCTTGCTTATGGTGCAAACAGTCGAGTAAGTATCAGAAATATTAAGGGGGGTTCATGTGGAACGTTTCGACTAACAAATTTCCCAGCTCGCTATCATTAGCTTCAGTGGATAGAATCCACGTTTACAAATGAGAAGAAGATTTGGTTACATTACAGCAAATGGATGACCATTCTATAGGATATGGGATCAGTAAGTCGACTCTTTGGCAGCTTTCAAAGACGACACGGCAACATGAAGATGAAACAAAAGAACAAAAAAAGAAAACAAAAAACTAGAGAGCTACGGCATTGGCGAGTGGCACGACACCCTACAATGACTGCGGCATGACGAAACTCACGTCAACAGCAATTCTCTTTTTGATTTCCTTACCTTTCTTTCATTCTCTTTGAACAAAGGACGGCTATTGGATTCGCGGGAGGTGTGTCGCGCAATACCAATCTTTGAGGGCGCAATAGCCCTATGCATCAGTCCCTCTTGTATACCAGCACTCCCCGTTGGGCTTTCTTTTTTGGTCATAACCACATATATCTGGACAGCAAGGGGAGACTGGACCAAACTATGCTAATTACATCTTGACTACGCGGATACACTCGATTGAACGACAGGGATAAAACGGACGTATGGAGTACGAGTGGTGTTATTCTGATTATTTTCAAGTCATTTTTAAAGTCTCTATTTTGTTATTGCTTTGCTATTTATAGTCTTTGGGTCGGCGGTAACATGAGAGAGAGGAGGCGAGGGAGGAGAGACGAGGAGAAAGAAGGAAAGCTAGCAAAAGGCATTTCGATTCGTGTCTAAACGTGTTTGAACAGACAAAAGAGGTAGTGAGGCTGCGTCTTGTACATTAAAGTAGCAGGGTATTTACTACCTATCAATTCAAGGACAAAAGATCCTGTTTTTAATAAGCTGAGGCTTGCATCCGGAGCGAGAAGTGAAATGTGGAATCCATATTCAGCGAAAAGCACAGAGCATCATCAACGTGTCTTGTAATTGGCCTGTGCTTCAGTATGTACTTGTTACCTACTACTAACTGCGTCCCGTCCAAGCTTTATTCAAGCGAGTGAGGTGACACCATGAAGCGTGTACAAGGTCGATGTCGAAGTCGAGGCGGGGTTAGTGCCAGCGGATGACCTAAGGAAGGATCGTGCCTAAATTCGCCCGCCATCTTCATTTCTATTACTTTCAACCTCTCATCAACTGCATCTACGCGAGGCTGCGCGCGCAACACGCAAACCAATTTCAGATTGAACCCCAAGATAGTCAAGGAGCAGTAAACAATAAAAGCAGTTCGAAGGATTGATATCTATTTGTCCAAGCCACAAATATTAAAAGGGCGCCAACAATATGGCTGGCCTACCGCCCAACTACAACTTCGCCAATCAATACGACCCGCAGCTCCAGGCTTCAATATCACAGATGCAGCAGCAGCAGCAACAACAACAACAGCCGCTATTCCAGCACTCGCAGACTCAACTGCAACATGCCCAACAGCAGCAGACGTACCACCAGCAGCAAACCCAGCTGATACAGCAGCTCCATCAAGAAGCTCGAGATCGGCGCGAGAGGATCCGAAGCAAGCCTTTTCCCACCAACGTGACTCAATCGGTTCGTGACCGCCAAGCTCGTGGCAAGGATGTCTACAGGAGCAGCGAGGACGAGAAGACGGACGAGGAGGAGGACGCGCATGAGGGGGAAGAACGACGCCATCAGCGACAACACCGGGAGAGAGAGCCTCACTTGAGAAAAGGGTGCGTGATTCTGAATTTAAATTTCTTTTCCTTGCTTTTTGTTATGTTTTGTTTCTTGATTTTTTTGATTCATTTTTCTTGTTCTTGATGTTTTGAGCTTTGCTTTATGTTTACTCTGCGTTAGCAATCGTAATAGTCTCGAAAGCGTCCTTGATGACGATCTTGATGACGAGCTTGATGATGGCGATGACGAAGGAGATACCGACAATGAAGCTGATATCCTGCGGTGTTGCAGAGCAGAGGATTTTGAGACGCGCCAGCGGAGAGCGTTTGCCGCGTCGGTGTTGGATCGGCCGGAGCAGCTGATGATGTATGCCCAGAGCGAACACGACGTGAGTCCACACAGAGAGAGAATTCTTACTATCTCTTTTAAGTTCTGTGCTAACGGATGAGATGGGGGAGATAGAGCATTGCTGGTCAGCGTCATCGCTTCATGACTATAATGTGTGGTTACGAGGAGGATGAGTATTGGTCCAACGTTGGGCACCACCGCGCGACCAGGAGGGCGGCGCGGGAGAGGCAGGCGAATATGCGAAAGGCTATGAACATTGATCGCCGAACGGCCTAGTTCGAAGAACCACACTGCTTCGTTTAAGGAAGTCTGTTCATGGACTTTTCATTTTCGTTTAAAGGCTTTTATTTTCAGCTGACAACGGCATACTCAAAGGCACTACTTTTACGACTGTTATGATGAACTTTTTTATTTGATCCACAGCCAATAGGTTGAAATGAGAGATATATGATATATACACTTAATATATTGTCATCGACTCGATACACGTTGAAAGATTACAATGCAAAATCGTATAAATAATCAAGGAAAAAAGTAGTTGAAATTTCAAATGTTACAACGAGGGGTATGTGTATGTGTGAGCGTATAAGTGTTCGTGAGCATGCGTGTGTACCACTATTGTATATCCCAAAGAAAATGTTTCCCTCCTCTTTCATGAATCATCAATAAAGCAGCCCTATCCTCCCATAGAGAAAACGCCCTGAGTATGTGCAAATGTTTCCAAATATGTAATCCAACCCAACCCCCTTTTTCAAAGCCATAGAGAAAGAGTGTGTATGCTATCCCAAACGACTTCCAGTTCCTAAAAAATGCTTGTTTCTCAAAAAAAGGAAAAAAGATCGAAAAATATCAACAAAATAAGCTGTTTAGAAGCGACGGAAAGAGTCTTCTCTCATGCATACCGCGCCATTCTCGGCCTCCACTGCGACTCCTGGCTCGGGGGCTGTCCATATCCAGGCGGCGGCGGCTGCTGATACGCCGGCGGTGGTGGATTAAACTGCGTCTCAGTCATATTATAATCCTGCGGCCCAGGCCTTTGGTTTTGGTTCCCCCTCCACTGAGGCCATCCGCCACCGACGGGGGGCGAAGAGGTCTTGGAAATTGCTCGCCGTCGCCTCACCCGACGCCAGCAGCTGAGAATAATGCTCGCTATAATAACGATGACCAAGATGCCCACTACAACCGCAATGGGGATGACAATCTCCTTGTGACCAGTAATCCATTGCTTTATTTCCTTTGACGTGGAGCTGCCGGTACATGTGCCGTTGGAACAGTGTCCGCCAGCGCCGCACGGAGTCCCGTCAATAAAGTTCTGACCATACAAGAGGCACTGACGTTGACCAAAGGCAAGTTCTCCGGAAGTGCAGGAAACCGTGCAGCTATTCTGAGTATCAGGGCAAGCTGTTGTCGAGCTGTTGTTGGCCGAGGTGCCAACGGCGACCTGGCATTGCCTATCACGAGACGTACACTGCCCTGAAGCGCATGCGAGGCCATTACCGCTGCCGCAAGATTCGCCATTTGACTTGAACTGGTCGTCGGGGCATTTAGCTGCGTTACCAGGGCAAATCTCCTGGATGTCGCACTCTCCGGTGCTGGGTCGGCACACCGTTCCGGAAGACGCAAACTGGCATTGGCTGGTGCAACAGTCTTCGTTGGATGGGTCACACACAGAGTTATTTGTAAACTTGCAAGTTTTTGCGTCACAGCACGTATTGTTTTGGCAACCTTGCTCACCACCGCAATCGCACTCTTCGCCTTCCTCGACGATGCCGTTACCGCACTGGCCGCCGGTGACGGTTGGGATGTTCTTGTTATCGGTTAAGCAGCTTGATGCAGCTGCAGCTTTGAGACTGGAGCAGATATTGCCAATGCTGCACGGAGAAAATTGGGTGATTCCCACGCCGGTTGAAGGATTCATGATGAATTTTTGCCCGGCATCGCAAGTGCTGGCGCTGAGCGGGCAACAAGCTGGCGAAGAGGGATCAACAGGACAAGCAGAGCTGGTGCAGTCATGGACAGCCCCGAAAGTATGTCCCGATTCGTGGGCAAATACCTGCCACTCTGTCGTTGTTCTCACTACGACATTGGTGCTGGCGACGGTCTCGTTATTGCCTTGCCCATCTGAGCTGGTTCCTGACCCCTGACGACAGACTTGGCTTCTCCAGGCCAGCCCGACGGCGGAATCCGTAGGACAAGTGCTGAACAGGGACCAATAAGCATTATTATCGATAGATCGGCCACGCCAGGCAGAAAAGAGATTTAATCGATCGCTGATAGTGGTCTTGGACTGGCAGTCAACGTTCCAAGGAGTGGCGGCCTGAGGAGATCCAGGGCACCCACGATCGAGAACAGTCAGGTTTCTTATACCCAGAGAGATTTTGAACGAACTCTCATAGACCTGGGAGGCTTGATTCACAACTCCTATGACATTCTTTCTCAGATCTTCAGAAGAGTTGAAGCCGCCCCAGTATGTGCAATCGGTAGCGATGCCAACCAAAGCTACCTTCTTGGTGGTTGGGCAGCCAGCTGTGCTTCCAATGCTTGCAATCAGGTCCTGACCACTTCCTCCTGAGCCTCCGTCGATGGATTGGCGACCAAACAAGCTTCTAGCATCTATTCCTCGGGGCCCAGTTGATCGCTTTAGCTCCATGTCAAACTGGTTGTTGAAGTTTAGGGAATCTGAGATACACTCTGACGGGCTCGAGACATCGCGCTTGAGCTCTCCACGGCCAAGAAAGTCCTGAACATCGGAGTCACGCCACACGACCATGACTTCATCGGGGTCTCGTTCCTTCCAATCCTCAAACGCCGGGTCGCTCTCATGCTTGAGATTGTTGTACTTGGTGCCGGTGTGGATGTGATGATTGTCTCCATCAGCTCGAAACGCACCGTCAAAGACTGGATGCCTGCCGTCGCGGTGTATCGTTATCCTCGCCCATCCAGCCAAGGACCAGCCATCTTCGTCAGGGCGCTCAACGTATGCGTTGCCCCGATAGACCTTGTGCTCGGAACGCTGTACTTTCTCTCTTGATCTGACGTTTCCCTGGGCGTCGAGATAGGTCACTTCAAAGTCCTCGTGGAGAACATCGTGGTTAGGTTGAAGAGACAGCCGAATTCGCTCTTGTCCATCGTGAAGGGAGAAGGTAAGGTCGAACTCGGAATGTGAGTGCACTCGGCCGGCAGGCGTGTGAATCTTGATATCGTCAATGACGGAGACATAGCTAAGTGGACTCCTCTTCAACGAATGCGCTACAGTGAGATTCAAGAAAGATTCAGGTATCAGCGAATGGCTACTGGCTTTGGCAGCGGAGGAGTGAGAATAATACCGATCGCAGTCTGGGCTAACAAGGCTGTGCTAGCAAACGCGGCCACAAGAGACCGCAGCGCAACCATCGCAGCGGGGGTGGAGATTTGAGTATCTATATAAACGGCCGACTAGAGAAAAGGCGACACGCAGAATAGACGCAAAGAAAGGGACGACGACTATCACGATAAACAGGCCATCCAGAACGCGGGCGACGAGTGGGCAGGCTTTCGAATCTTCTTAAGACAATGGCAAGCCAAGAAACGATTGCGTTTATCTGCGTGGCGCAGAGAAATAGCGACAGAAACGGAGGAGGAGAAGCGACCAACACCAAGAGAAGAGGCAAAAGAGGCCCCCGAAGGTGGGGAAAGGCGCGCGCCGCGGACGGAGAGTCGGAGCAAAGGAGAGGGAGAAACGAAGCAGAAAGACGATGAGGAGGATGAGAGAATGGGAGTGTGAGAGAAAAAAGTGTGTGCGTGCACCAGCAAGGCGGTACTTGGAACGATGAGGCTCAGATGCTGCTTGGCGCCGGTACATGCTTCATAGCGCCTGGGCGACAAGCTTGAGGGTGGACAGCAGCGCTGTCGTAGCTGCGGGAGTTTGGCAACTGAAGCTTGGAGCTCTCGGGGGGTCCACTGCGCCTCCACCAGGTACGCTGGAGCCCATTAAGCTCGTAAACTCAGTGGGTACAGAAGCGCTAGAAGGGCGCTGAAGCAATGCCGTGCGCACGTAGCAGGGGGGGTGGTGACAGCAGGGCTGCTTGGCATGGGGCACGATTTTCAGATTTGTTTCGCAGCAACGACACGATGAGATGGGATGGATGGATGGACAGAGAGTGCGGCTATTCAAGGTGCAGCGCACTGATGTTTCTAGAAATCGACAATGGACGATTCAATTCCGTAATGCATCTTCCTGTGTGTGCGTATGTTTATTCGTATATTTTTCATGGCGTTCCGTCGGCTTACACGAAATACGAAGTAACTTTCCGTTCTCCAGCTTCGATTTGGTTATGCATATTCCCTGAAACTTGGCCCAAGAAGCGAGCGAGGGGTAGCCCTGTCTTGCCTCCGCTTACAAAAGTTATGTCACTGTGCCTTTTTTTGTTTTGGTTCTTCAGCTTTGCTGGCCCAATAATAAGAGATCCCGGTCCTGCGCGTATTTAGTGGGAAATGTCATCAGACAGATTCCATGTCTCGGCAAGACATGGGACTACATGCCATCCAATAATTAATTTTTCTTGTACTATCGATACATGCCATGTCTATCGCATCCCTTGGATCGCAGAATTGCCGTGAATCGATTTGTGCTTGTCTCAGCATAGAATCGAAAGAAATCGAAAGAAAGGGGGACAGGTTCTACAGCGTCTTTGGCCATCGTAAAATGTCAAGCATGAAACCCCCTCCCCATTGCCCCAAATCTCACCAGCTGAGCTGAGCCACTCTCTGCCAAGATTATACCCTAAGATACACCTCGCCCTCCCCGTTTCGACCTAGGCAGAAAAGTATGAGAAAATGGGAATCGAAGAAATCAAAGCATTCTCGTAAAACAGCCCAAGATCACATGTTATATATGCATCTCCCTGCACGACTGCATCATGCATAGATGTCGTCGCTCACTCTCTACTGTCATTCGTACGAAATAAAGAAAAGTTGGACGTTCGTTTCAGCATAATAGAAACAAGACAGCGCGCGCGCGCTTACAACTTCACAAACCCTTAACCAATAACATGTATCCAATGACCATCATGGCTGAGTATCTGCCTTGGCGACTTGGCACCTGATTGCGGACACACTCTCTCATCTTTCTCAGTCTTTCTCGTCTTTCGCATTTCCTGTTTTCTTACAAGTCCAAATGTATGCGGGACATTGAATTGCACCGAGTCGTGCTCGTCGTTGGAGAAAAGACCATCAAGTACACACCATCTTCGGCTTCGTCGGCGCGGGCCAATCCAGGCTGTGCATGCAGTTTCCAGTCTTGGCTCGACTCCATATCTTCCAACATCTGTGGCGCCGTGCTAGACTGTGTGAAAGCGTCATCAAGCGCATTACTAACATCTGCCACATTACAGATTCGGCCACTCGCTTCTATTCCGTATAACTTGCCCCATTCAATCCCAAGCAGATCCGAGGCAGGCGAGCCGCGATGTCTAAAAGGCAAAATGAAGGTTAACTGCCATTCTCATACCCATAACGAACTTTATCTGATAAGCTGCCTGTAAGTACTTACTTTATCGTCTTGCTTGCCAAGACTTGAAGTACGCGCGTCTTCAATTGATTCCTCAGCCTGCGGGTACAAGCCTCTCCGAATACTTTGCCCTCATACTTTGTTAGCATAGCCAAGATCCCTTTAATTGAATTGCATATTGCTCATCTTGCCAAGTATGAAAGTAAACAAATATCCACTCAACGAAGAAAAAAATTTATTGGATTCGTCGTCTTAGATATCAAGTGCTATCCCAATCGTTATATCCGCATACAAAAAATAACAAAAGTATTCTCCCCCAAGATTACCCTAATTTTAAACATCAAAACGAACGTTGCGTGCGTTGATGGCCGCCGTTCTTATTTCCGACCTAATTGTAATCACAAATGACAAGCTAGATGCGAAACAAAAACTCGCTCTGACTCCTTAACTGCTTTGTTCTTTTTTTATTTATTTATTTTCCCCTGGATGCGTGGACAGTCGCAATGATCTTGTCAACGACGGAGGGGTCAGACAGCTAAACAAGGACACATTGGTTAGTTACATGATAAGTTGACTGATTTCAGATAGGGGGGCCAAAAACGTACTGTTGAGACATCACCAAGCTGATCCTCTTCGCCTGCCAGAACCTTCCTCAGAATGCGGCGCATGATCTTACCACTTCGCGTCTTGGGGAGATCTCCAATGATGTAGACAGCCTTGGGAGCAGCAAAGGGACCAATGCTCTTTCGGACTTGAAGGACAAGCTCCTTGCGGAGAGCGTCTGTCGCCTCGTTTCCGTCCTTGATGGCAACAAAGGCGTTGACGGCCTGGCCAGTCAGCTCGTCGGAGACACCAACGACGGCGGCCTCGGCAACGGCGTGGTGCTCAATCAGGGCAGCCTCAATCTCGGCGGTAGAGAGACGGTGGCCGCTAACGTTGACGACATCATCGACACGGCCTCGGATCCAGTAGAAGCCCTCGTGGTCACGGGCAGCTCCATCACCAGTGAACTATATGTCAAATTGTCAGTTTTGTTTCCATCCTTCTCCCATACACGCTAGGATGTTCTTACGTAGTAGCCCTTGTAGACGTGAAGGTAAGTATCCAGGTATCGCTTGTGGCTACCGTAGACGGTACGAGCAATGCTGGGCCATGACTGCTTAAAGGCAAGAACGCCCTCAACGTTGTTGCCGTGAAGCTCCTCTCCAGAGACAGGGTCAATGATGGAGGGCTCAATACCGAAGAAGGGTAATGAAGCGCTGCCAGGCTTCATGGGGGTGACACCGGCCAGGGGAGTGATGACGTTGGAGCCGGTTTCGGTCTGCCAGTAGGTCTGTAGATTTCATGCGTTAGTAAACCATCATATGTTTGGTTGTTAACTCGTTTAACTTACGTCGACGATGTGGGCGCTCTCTCTGCCAACAATTTCGTAGTACCACTTCCAAACTTCAGCGGCGATGGGCTCACCGACTGAACCGAGAGTTCGCAGGTACTTGAAGTTGCCGCGGACGTGCTCGTCACCGGCGCGCTTGAGCAGTCTCAGGGCTGTAGGGGCAACGTAGAACTGAGTGATGTTGTGCTTCTCAATGATATCCCAGTATCTTGAGAAGTTGGGATAGGCCGGTGTGCCCTCAAAGACGACTGTTGAGACACCCAAAAGCAGGGGAGAGTAGACGACATAGGTGTGGCCAGTGATCCAACCAACGTCACCACCGCAGAAGTAGCGGTCGCCATCATGAATGTCAAAGACGTACTTGCCGGTCATTGCGGCGCCAAGCAGGTATCCAGCGGTGGTGTGCATGACACCCTTGGGCTTTCCTGTAGAACCAGACGTGTAAAGGAGGAAGAGAGGATCCTCCGAGTTCATGGGCTCGGGGGCAATGTAGCTGGGCCACTTCTCAACCTCCTCGTGCCACCACAGATCACGGCCAGGAACCATGTTGATGTCGGCGCCAGTGCGTCGGTAGACGAGAACGTTGCTGACATCGGGGCACTGCTTCAAGGCATCATCGACAATCTTCTTGGTGCCAATGAACTTGCCGCCTCGCTTGCCCTCGTCGGAAGTGATGACGAATCGGGACTTGGCATCAAGGACACGGTCGCGGAGAGCGTCGGCAGAGAAACCGGCGAAGACGACGGAGTGGACGGCGCCGATACGGACACAGGCCAGGATAGCAACAACGGCTTCGGGAATCATGGGCATGTAGATGGCGACGGTATCGCCCTTCTTGATGCCGGCCTGCTTGAGGACCCAAGCAACCTTGGACACATCACGAAGAAGCTCGCTGTAGGTCACGTTGCGGCCCTCGTCGACCTCGTCAGCCTCGTAGATGATGGCAACGCGGTTGGGGTCCTTGTAAGCATGGCGATCAACGGCGTTGTAGCAGGCATTGAGCTGGCCCTCAACGAACCACTTGACATCGCCCTCAGCAAGGCTGCCGGCGGAGACGGTCTCGAAGTCGCGGGTCCAGGTCAGCAGCTCGCGAGCTGTTCGGCCCCAGAACTTGTTGGGCTCGGTGATGGATTCCTTGTAGAGCTTCTGGTACTCCTCCAGGCCTGTGTAATTTTAGAAGCGGTCAGCACTCACGGTCTGCATATTCTAAATCCGCGTACCTGCGCCAGCCGTCCGGGCAGACGGAAGAAGCGCCGTTGGCTTGACGCAATTCCCGGACGTCCGGACCAGGTCGTGGCATGTGCGCCGACACCGGTGCAGATACTGCTGTCTTGAGGTGATTTTGGGAAAATGATGCACTTACTGCCAATGTGGGGTTTGCTAGGGTGCTCTGTCGAATGGGTGAAGAAGAAAAGACATGTCAGCAAGATCTACTCCAAAGCAGCTAAAAGCAGCGGGCTCTCTATCGGAGATTTCGAGGGGCTACTAGCGGTGGCAACGTACTGGCGAACATCTTCTGGGGAGGCTCTGTTGCGCGCACAAGTCAGTCTTAGCTCAGGATATTGCATTGACAAGCTGCGGAAAGCGTTCTTACGGAAAGTCTCAATCTCGTGGGCCTCCACGACGACTCCCTGGTTGTCGGCCATGGCTGTGAGGATTGGCGATTTTGCGGCTGCTGCGCGTGTTTGTGCGTGGAAAAGGTGTAGGAAAGGTCTTGGAGGGGTCGAGCGGCAATACGCGCTGCAGAAATCCGGCGGAGTGCGGGGTAGCTGTAAGGTCGCGGTACCAGTACTTGGTGCTACGTTGCGGCTTGTGGAGAGTGTCCCGCGCCGCAGAAGCCTAGAGGGCGAGGTTGTCGCGGATGCGCTGCGAGGCTTGGGGCGAGCAGCAGCGGTCGCTTGGCGAAGGCGTTGTCCCTGTCCGAGTCGCAAAGGCCCGGAGAAGAGGGAGCAACTGGGGATGGTGCCGGGCAGAGGCGAAGGCGTCGCAAAGAGAAGCAGACGGGATTCTCTGGGTGTCTTCTGGTGCTGGACTTGTCCAGAGGTGGTGGCGTAGATGAGAAATGTGAAGGAAAGAACAAGCAACAAGAAAGCAGAAGAGAAGGAGGAGAGGCGGCGGAGGGTGGAGGGGGTCAAATTGCTTTATAGTTCTCTCATTGGGGTCTGGATTCGCGATGCTGCCGCCTCAAGGGATTTTGCCTTCTGGGGATAGCTGCCGACCTTGACGCTCGCTAGCCGGCCTCCGTCTGTGATTCTTATGGAGCCCATGCCGTTGTAGTAGGTATGGAGCGTCAATCTTAGTTTCGTGGCTCCGTCCGGGTCTGTACGAGCGTGTACACGATACCAGGACCACAATTCTCCATTTCCCGCGCTTCGCAGGCTTACTTTCCAGTGTTGCTGCAAGCATGTTGCAGTGGATCATGATGATGAGGTATTGCTGTCTGCTTCGTAACCTGCTAGTAAATGTTACCTGTGATTTAGCAGTGTTGAGCAGTGGTGGTTTATACTAAGTGATGCCCCGGTCTAACCTCCTACTTGATACTACGAGGGCGGCCACAAAAAGCAGGGAGGCCATCTCGACCATGACCAGCCGCATGGCCACGGGGACGTCTAGAGTCTTTTTCGTCTTCTTCCCCGACTTTCCCCAGGCTGATCCTCCCCCAAATTCCCTCCCCAGGAATCCTTTAGCGCGAGCTTGTCCATCCTATGCCGTCTTAGAATCCATCGCCAGCGCCACGTCTCGTCCTTTTGGTGTCTCAAAGCCTCCCTCTCGCCCTGCGAGACGGCGCTTGCCCCGATGGGCCGGGTGGGGAAGCAGCACCTCCGTTGCCCCGAAGCGCGTGGCCAACAAGATTCAAAGGCCCTTCCGTAAAGGGGTCAGACAGGCCCAGAAGACCCAATGGCCGTCCACAAGTCGGAAGGGCGCGGCTCATCAGGGTTCGACCGTTGCCAGCAGCTGCTCGGCCGCTCAGGTGCCTGGTACGGCCTTCTTATCGCCTTGTGCCATGTTGCCGGCGCCGCACCCACCTGTCAAGCAGCGAGACAAACGCCTGTCGCCCGAACCGATGGAGATGAGTAGTTGGTATTCTGGGCAATTCTGACAAATTATCCTCGGGATATCTGGCTGGCTCTTCCCTCATGCCCGTACATACATTTCGTTTTTACTACTTACGGGCTTTTGCTTCCTTATCCTGTGGCCGCAACCTCCGCAAGCCGCCTCCTTGGCTTGATCCGTCCTATCCTGCAGAACCCATGACCGGGGTTCTGAGAGTTTGCAGCTCTTGAGTCGGCGGCCACCAATTATCGCGGGTGCTGAAATTGCTACCCACGATGTGCTCATGTTAGCTGCATTCATCCCGGACAAGTTGAATAAGCGAAACCCCCCATCTAGGCACTACGGAGGACAGTTGCTAGGGTAGCACTGAGTTATGGAGCCCGTTCCGTGCTGCGACGATGGACTGCCACGTTATAATTCAGCGAGGGTTCTCATCGGCGTCCATGGGTGACTGAATCGGGTCCTGCTAAAAATTGGGGGTCTGGGTGGGTGCCGGTTTTGATGTACAATATCCGCTGCCTCGCACGTCACTAAGAGCTAGGTACCTAGCTTGGACTGCCTCGAAATCTCCTGTCCTCCGTACCGAGTTATCCGCGCATGGGGTTTTGCTTAATTAGGTTCTATGTACGGAGTTCTGAGAAATGAATTCAGAAAGGAGGGGCAACTGCTTTATGCTTACACTAGAAGAAGATCAATACAATGTTGTAATAAACAGCTCCGAAAAATAGGTAGGCGGTTCCAAAATCCTTCGATGCTACTCTGCCTGGCGTTGGCCCCTCTTTTACCCTTCCTCCCACCCATCCACCCCGTTGTTGCAGCGAACCGGTTACCCTACAAAAATCTAATCAAAGCAAGAGGCTGCTACCAACGCACCCAGCCATTCGGCACGGGTTATGCGTTATTAAAAGTAGTCTGTTTCGCCGAAGGTGTGGCCGCTGTTTCCTGGATGGCCCATCTGTTGCGTGGCTGGAACAGCGTTGCCCCCATGAGAGTCTTTTTTTTTTGGTTTGGTGTAAGTTGAGTCGATAATTCTTTGCATTGCGCGGGCTACCAGCTGCAGACTCTAGATACCCATCCAAGGTAGCCTCGCAGACAACCGGTTAAATGGCGAGATGTCCCGAATATAGATGAAGAGCACTAGGCTATATGCAGGTTCACGCGCAACATCTGGTTTGCGCTATCCTACGCGGCCCTGATTTGGGTTGCACCGCTGCTACTTTATAAATCAGACGGGAACTGGTATAGCGGAATCGACTGGATTTGTCTCATGCGACACGACCCTACTCAAATTTTAGCTACTCTCTTGATATCTCACTGACATGTGAATACTATTTATACGCAATATTGGTTATACAAAAGTAACTTTCCGCAGAAACACAAAAAAAAAACCACTCGTGCTGGTTTGACACGTTTTCGATCTGTCTTATCGAAGTTAGGACGCTTAAGCCAAAGACGAAAGGCGAAAAAGTAGACATCTTGGACTATGTGAAAATGAAACAAGGGAGAAGAAAGGGAGATGAAACTGGAGCTAGGAATGTATCAGCAGCTGCATGATCTACAGAGTTTTGTTGAAAACACTTGCAATGTTGCATTATTTTGGTAGCAACAGATAATGCGGGGCTGCTCATGCTACCGTACCTACGCAAAATTCTTGCGTGAACTGGTGGGACACTGTTAATGGGAGACGAGAAGCGCAGCAGTGTAGTGAACTAGCAGCGAAGCAGCGATTCTGTGGCGGCGAAATAATTTATATACTATCTGGAAAATCATATTCTGATTACGGATAGACTGTGTATATCGCCATGTTGCTTTGGAGCTGCGGCTGCAAGAAGCCCACAGCGAAAGTCGAGTTGCGATTCGATACTCTCTCATTAATTCGACTTTGGTTGTGGACCTCGAATTTGGCTGTGGATTCAGTAAGTAACCATGTACTTCTGTTGCAAATGCGCATATAAAACATGGCAAAAGGTACATGGCTGCTTAACTAGACCCACAGCCAAAGCCGAGTTGAGAGAGAGTACTAACATTCGCTTTTTCTGCCTGGTAGGCGGCAAGCAACCAAAATTGGCAGTTACTTTTTTAACAGCAATCCGAACTTGGCTGGCCTCTGTAAGCGCAATGTATTCGTTTATCAGTCCAGAATATGAATGCGCATAGAAAGGAATTAATAGATCACAAAATCCTTATTAGGAAATTCGCAAGTTTACAAGGTTCATGCAGATTCAACGCACGATCCCTGGCTTTCGAGAGGACCCATTGTCAGCCTAATGTACGGATAAGTGTTTAGCAATTCTAAATATGAAGACGCATAGAAAAGAGTTAGTAGACTACGTTATGTCTATTCGTATGCATGCTGCCCGACCTTCGCGGCGCCTGTGGGGAACTGCGAGTGCAGTGTAACAGTTTATCAAAATTGTTTACGGATATATACAGAAACAAGTTAGTATGGTACTTTATATCTCTTCATATACACGAACCTAGCAAACTTGCAAGTTTTTGTATGTACGAATCCGGTAAACTAGCGAGTTTTATATGCACGAACCTAGCAAACTTGCGAGATTTGTGTGTACGAATCCGGTAAATTTGCGAGTTTGTATGCAACGATCATTTAAGCAGCGCATTCTCTATGTCAGCTTCCCTCAGGCATCGACTTATCTAATATATATATGTATATATCAACTTGTTATCTGTAACTATATAGAGATGCTTGAAATCCTCCTAATCTTTTGGCAAAAGATAAGCAGACGCTGCTTTTGATGCTCCCAAAAAGTAACTCCAATTGCAGCGAGAGCCAAAATGGCAATGGAAATAGAAGACTCGGAGCGGCCACACTCGAACCTTTGGCCGTCATCTGGACGCCGTGAAGGCTGGAAGCTGGACCAATTTAACCGTTGTATGGTCTGGAAACGCTTTCGCCTGTATTTCCATAAAGGTCGTTGCTTTCACATGAGTCTTTATCAGCTTCCCCGAGACCCAACCGCAGCATGTCCCTACTAGCGCTCTTCAACACGCCTTCGCTAATATCCTCTGAGGCCGAAAATTGCAGACACAATTGGATCTCTTCGATCGAACCTTCATTAACTTCCACCCCGTAAAATCTGTGTGCCACGTCCGGCGTTCTCAATGTCTTCTTTATCGTGTTTAGACATCATTCGAATTATAAGGGCGACTTTACTTGCGAGAGAGTTTATATAAGTAGCTAGCATTGTTGTCTAGAAACTTGATATCGTGCCTCCCCGACAGACATCCTGTTGCCCACGCCCGGAATAAATAGGTCAAGGGTGGATACATTCACCAAACAAATACATCTAATCAAAGCACAACAAAACGTGTTAAACATTAAAAAGATGGCCGAACAAAGGCTTCCTTTCAGCTAATTTTGTAATACTCCAAACGCCCCATAACCAGATGCGAGAATCACATGTCCATGCTCATCAGATACATTTCCAAGATGCGCATAAATTTGGCCACAAACGCTTCGAGATGGAATATGACCTTGGTGCCAGTCTTTATCCGGTGCTCGTAAAAGGCAGACCACTTGATGACCTCTCCTTTCAGCCCATCGTCAATGAGACCCAGTAACTTGAAAGTGAGAGTCTTGAGAATGGTCGTGGGGGGGATGCAGTGCGTCAGTAGGTCGTACAGCTTGGCGCGCACCTGCAAGATCCTTGCGGGGGTGTGTTCCTCGATGATCTCCTTGGCAATCTGGCCGATTAGTGCTTCCCAATCCGCGGGCGGGATAGGCGTCGTGTCTGTTACTTTCTCACTGCGGCACAGAGTTAGCAACGAGCAGGAAAATGGAACAGCTGAGCTGTCTGGCTCCCACTTACTTTTGTGCATGGACAGCCTCGTACATTAGCAATGCACGACGAAGATTCCTGCCACTCTCCACAGCTATTCTTTCATGCAGGCCTTTGACGACTTCCCAGTTCTCTTTCTTTGCTGATTGCGCAAGCACGTCGCAGATTTCCTCGTGCGTAGGCGCAGCAACTCTGACAAGCAGCGTTCTTGACCGAATTGGTGCAATAATGTTCGCTGTCGAGTTTGCCAACAGAATTAGACGCAAGTTTGGCGAGTATTTTTCCATTGTCCGACGAAGCGCCGCCTGGGCATCTCTAGTGAGGTGGTCTGCTTCGTTGATGACAACGACCTTGAATCGCTGCTTTGCGGACTGGTCTACCTGTTGCGTCTGCGCCACCTCTTTCAAGAGGTCCTGCACGACAACTCGGTCATATTGTCCTACGTCGGACGGCGTGATTTCCAGGTGGTAGTTCGAAGCGACAATGTTGAATTCCAGCTTTCGGTTGCTGGACGTCTGGAATACTCGTGCGTCGATCTTGATCTTCTCCACACCAGGGCCGAACAGCTCTTTCAGCGTTGCCACTATCCTTGTTTTCTTTCCAGCTCCTGATGGGCCGTAGACTAGAAGATGCGGGAAGTCGCCGCTCTGAGCCTGCATGAATGGGGACCGTTAGCCTGTGTCGTGAATGTGAATGCCAATTGAGAGAGACGAGAGCCGTACGAGAGATTGAAGTCGGTCGGACAGCTCTTGGTGGTATGAAAGAGCCTCCAAGGATCGCGGGCGATGCTTATCGACGATGAGAGCCATTGTGCCGGCTATTGAGCTGATGTGCTGATGGGATGCAGCGAAGCTTAGGATTTTGACAGATGGAAGACGCGTCGTCGCGTTAAGTGCTGTAGACTGCTCCAAAATCTATAGTGGGGTGCCTGCCTGCCAGCCACTGCCTAGTCATTTACCAGACCAAAGCACAGAACGAGTGCCACGTCGAATTGATGTCGCCATTTATGCTAATTTGTATAGACCAATGCGTTTCAAAACATGAAATTCTTCCTAAATCTCTATTGATTGTTTTTCAATGGCTAATTATCGATAGTCCTATCTCCAGAATACATATTTGTCCCTGACATTATGAGCTTGGTGGGGTCAGAGCCTCTACAATCATTGTTCATGTATGCTCGCCATTCTTTTCGTTCTTTCGTCAGTCAGCTTTTATTTTATATATACAAGATTTCTATGGTACATGGGAATTTTTGTCTCTTTCTCGCAACTCATGAAGATCCAGAGGGTGCCGGTGTACTTCCAACTTCTGTGACTGTCGTAGAGGGGGATGCCTCAAGGAGCTCTTGAGGGACAACTTGCTTCCTGGGTCTCTTCAGATCCTCCAGCGTCACACCGTCCAGCTTGGTGATTCCAACCACGGGAGCATCTCCCTTCTTCACAAATTCCCACTGGCCTGTACTAAAGTTAGCCTTGAGTTTATAGTAGAGAGGGAAGAAGTTGCTTACCAGGAAGCTTGTTGCCAGCCAGTCGGAAGGCGTCTCGAACGATTTGCTCGTGAATCCGGCCCTTGATCTCAAACAAAACTTGGCTGACTGCCATTCTCGTAGCCCAGTGGTCGAATGAACCTTTTCCCTTACCCATACGCATCTATTTTAATGGTTAGCTTGCTGCCGCCGTCCAAAGAAGCGTATATTCGATTCGCACCTCGTTACCGCTGACGTAAACGCCAACATTGCAACATTTTCTCTTGTAAAGGCGGTACTTCTCTCCTCGAAGTCGCACTTTGATCGTATCTTCCGCCATCTTTAGAGACTTGGCACTGATTCTTCGGTGATGGTCAACCATTCGCAGTCCGTAGTCGCCCCAAATGACAGTCGTGCCCTTCGTTGACCCTCCAGTCGCTACTCGAGGTCGGCCCTTTGCCATTTTCTTTTTTCGGTTCAGGCTGGGTTCGAGCCATGTGCCCATCATGGCGGGGCTTGTGGAAAAGGCTCTGCCATTTTGAAGCAGCTGAGCGGCGCCGAGGACCTTGGATTGGCGCTGGATCGGGGCTCTTAGTTGTCGCAGAGGCGTGGATGCGGTGATTCTCAGTCCCTGGAAGGCATTCAGCAATGCCGCAGCGCCATTGGACCTCATGGCGTCGGTTTTGGCCGCTGATCGAGGCTTGTCTGGAGATTGTCGCACCGCTGGGGCCTCGATATCTTGAAAAGAATCCCAAGACGGCAAGCGCCAAAGTCGCTGGCGCAAAGTGGGGCCTGAGATGTCAGGCCAAACATTTTCTGCTAATTAAGCTCAGGTCACGCACTTCGCGTCAGCTTCGCGTTGCGCCGCAGGTGGCACGTCACTGGGGATAATTTCTAGGCTGCTCCTTCACTCTGCACGCCGCTAAACCCGCGATCAGGCAGGCAACAGCGCCCGGACTTTGCCAAAGAAGGCCTTTGTAGGGCTATATTTTGTTCCTCTTCTTTGCCATCTCCTTTTTTTTTTGTTTCATTTTCTTTCATTCCCGAGCAAGGAGAAACAATGCCTGACATTAGATCCTTCTTCACGCAGAAGGGTGGTGCCGCCCCCCCAAAGCCCGCGGCCGCCAAACCAGAGCCACCAGCGGCCAAAGGCAAGCGAGGAAGTAGGTGTTGCCGAACCATAAGGCTTCAATTGATGCTTACTAGTTGTTAGAGAGCCGAAAAGTTGTTGAAGATAGCGAGGATGAAGCTGCAGAGTAACATTGGCCTCCACCTCAGTATTGCATCTTGTTCACGCCCCCACTAACCGGTCTATAGAGAGAAGAAGCCCGCACCTAAGCCTGCAGCGAAAAAAAGGTATGTATTGTTGCATCACATTATGTTTTAAGTGATAATCACTAATATCAATTTAGAGAAACAGAGCCCAAAGGGGTGGCCATATCTGCCGATGATTATTTCGCTTCTTCCAAAGACTCTAAAGCGGCCAAAGCATCTCCAACACCAAAGAAAAGCGCCGCCAAGTCCACTGTCGAGATTGACGTTCCTGTTCGATCTAGTCCGCGAAAGAAACCCGCAGCAAAGTCAGCGGCGCCGGATGAAGACGAGGACGAAGACCTAGCCCCTCGGTCCAAAAGAGCCAGAACCTCGTATAAACCAGCCCCCGTTCACGATGATGCGGATGCATATATGGAAGATGGCGATGACGATGCCGACGATATATTCGCTGCTGACGCCAAGGGCCGCAAAAAGGGTGGAAAGGACGAATATGAAACGGAAGATTCCGAAGACGAAATTGTCCCAAAGGCCAAAGCACGAGGGCGAGCTGCCGCCTCCGGAAAGGATTCTGCGGACAAATCGACGTCCAAGGCCGCACCGGCCGGAAAGAAGCGAAAGTCCCCGGAGCAGGAATCGGACGAAGAGGAAGAGGAAAAGCTACCGCGGAAAAAACCTGCAGCGAGCAAACCACGCGCACCCAGAGCGAAGAAAGCGGACGAGCCTGAGGATGAAAATATCCAGAACATCTTAGATAGTGTGGCTACTGTAAGAGCGCCGACACCACCGCCTAAAGATCCCAACGTGAAATTCGATTGGAGAAAGGCCGCTGCGAGTGGCGGTAATGCTTCTACACAACCTGCTCAGCCTGCTGGCGAGCTTCCGGAAGGCGAGGAAGAATGTCTCAGTGGATTGACCTTTGTCTTCACCGGCGTGTTGCAAACTATTGGCCGCGATGAAGGCCAGGCACTGGTTAAGCGATATGGCGGCAAAGTTACCGGCCAGCCCAGTAGCAAAACCAGCTTTGTCGTTCTCGGAGACGATGCTGGACCCAGCAAGTTGGCCAAAATCAAAGCAAATGGCATCAAGACCATTGATGAGCATGGCCTTTTCGACCTGATTCGCAAACTTCCGGCATTTGGTGGTACAGGCAAGGGCGCTCAAAAAGCCCAAGAAAAGAAGAAGGCAGAGGAAGAAAAGGTGAAGCAGCAGATTGCGGAAATGGAGGCGGAAGAGAAAGCAAAGAGGCTAGAAGCAGAGAAAGCAGCAAAGAAGAAGGCCGCAGCTCAAGGATCAACGAGCAGCGCCGCGGCTCAACCTGTACGAGCACCCGATTTGCTTCTCACCTCCAAATATGCGCCGACACAGCTCAACCAAATATGCGGCAACAAGGCGCAGGTAGAAAAGATTCAAAACTGGCTACGAAACTGGCCAAAGTCGAAAAAATACAATTTCCAGCGGCGTGGAGCGGACGGTATGGGAGGCGAGCGAGCTATCATTATATCTGGCCCTCCTGGTATTGGAAAAACTACGGCGGCGCATTTGGCGGCTAAGCTCGAAGGCTACGATGTCTTGGAGAGCAATGCTAGTGATACACGAAGCAAGAAACTCGTCGAGGCTGGAGTTAGCGATGTCATGAACAATACTTCTTTGCTAGGATTTTTCGCCGGAGATGGGAAATCCGTGGATAATGCCAAGAAAAAGATTGTCCTCATTATGGATGAGGTTGATGGCATGTCCGCCGGTGATCGTGGAGGAGTTGGCGCCCTGGCCAAATTCTGCAGGAAGACGGAGGTGCCGTTGATCCTGATTTGCAACGAGCGTCGATTACCAAAGATGAAGCCCTTCGACCATGCTGCGTTTGATATAAGATTCAACCGGCCGACTGTCGACCAAGTGCGCTCCCGCATCATGACAATCTGCCACCGAGAAGGCTTAAAACTACCACCGCCAGTTGTCGACGCACTCATTGAAGGAAGTAATAAGGATATCCGCCAGATCATCAACATGATTTCCACAGCGCAGCTTGACCAATCATCGATGAGCTTTGATCAAAGCAAAGCCATGTCCAAAGCATGGGAAAAGCATGTCGTCCTAAAGCCGTGGGACATCTGCCAGAAGATGCTTGGCGGTGGACTCTTTGCCCCTGCGAGCAAGGCAACCCTCAACGACAAGATTGAACTCTACTTCAATGATCATGAGTTTAGCTTCTTGATGATCCAGGAGAATTACCTCCGCACCAAGCCCATGACCGTGGGTGGCAATGGATACACCGGTCGAGAAGCCACTCTAAAGGCACTTGAGCTCTTCGACCAAGCCGCGGAGAGCATCAGTGATGGTGACCTAGTGGATCGTATGATCCACGGGCCACAACAGCACTGGAGTTTGATGCCTACACATGCTATTTTCAGTACTGTAAGACCTGCCAGCTTCATCGCTGGCCAGCTGATGGGATCTAATTTCACTTCATGGCTTGGAAACCACAGCAAAGCTGGGAAGCTGGGCCGATATATTCGAGAAATTCACTCTCACATGCGACTCAAGTCGTCTGGCGATCATACCGAGGTTCGACAAGAGTATCTACCTCTGATGTGGTCCCAAACAGTTGATCGGCTGCAAAAAGAGGGTAGTGAAGCTGTGGGAGAGGTGATTGACCTGATGGACAGCTACTATCTCACCCGAGAGGATTTTGACGCCATTCAAGAGCTGGGAGTTGGTCCTATGAGGGAAGAAGATGTCAAAATCGAATCGAAGACAAAGGCTGCTTTCACTCGAACGTAAGTACTACGCGTTTCAACATAATTTTTTCTCTTTTTAGCTTCTTGATGATACTAACTGGACATAGATACAATGCCATGAATCACCCACTACCGTTCATCAAAGCTAGCAATGTGTTGGCACCAAAGAAGCTCGCTAAGGAGGCGCCAGACTTGGAAGAAGCCATTGAAGAAGCAGATGATGCTGAGGTATTGGAGGCTCCAGATGCAGATGCCGAAGAAGATGACGAAATCGATTTCAAGAAGGACAAATACATCAAGCAACCAAAGGCTAAGAAGCCATCAAAGAAGGCTGCGAAAGCCCAGACTGCAGATGACGAAGACAGCGAGGAAGTCAAACCCAAAGGCCGCTCCAAGGGCAAGCCTGCTGCAAAAGCAAAAGCAAAAAAATAAGACGCGAGCATAGGGTGACCTACCACCAGTCAGTCTCATGCGTGTAACATGTAACCACGGGGAGAATTGTACGTTTTATTATCAACATGCGAATGTAATGTTGGCCGGCGGTCGTCACATGTAATAGAAAGAAAAGAATTGGAAGTCGAAGGCTGTACAGCAGTCTTCAAGCATCAAATTAGAGGAGGAAACATTTGCTTTTCATGTCATCCAAGCATCAATCTTACGACTATTAATGTTTAGAAACGGATTCCGCTATGATATAGTGGGATGGTATTGTAAAAATAGGAATCATTCAAAGTCATAAAAAAAATGAGATGGCATATATATGCATTGTTCCGCTTGGAGCGGTTGATTAGAGGGCGGCTCATCACCAGATAGCCGCTTAGATGACGCAAAGTCGTATATACATGCATGTTATATCTGTTTATCCAGATGATTCTCTCTCTTTTTCCTCTTCAGTCTCACATTCATGTGTCCAACTTTTCTGGAGTGTAACCCAATTGTAACCCTTTCCCTTCGTCCCTCTTTCTCAAGGTTCTTTTCCCGAACCCACCATGCAATATGTTAACATGTTTTTTGTCTTTTCAAAAACCGTCGTCGTGAGAGGAGCATTATACATTTTTTGATTTCGTGACCCAACGCCAAGCCAGCGCAAGAATTCCGGTAATAGTACAAGTGAAAGAAGCGTTGCAAGATTTATGCTTTAGATCATTTTCGTCCACGCATCTTGAGGTATCTTTTTTCTTTGCAGTTTTTCTTCTTCTTTATATCTTCGATTTGGAGTGCCTTTGCAAGATATTGGTTGGATAGAGAGAAGATGTTCTGTCTTTGTTTAAGAGACAATTTCTTAGGTGTTCTTAACGACGCCGACCTTGGCGGCACGCAGGACACGGCCGTTGAGCTTGAAGCCCTTCTGCTGGACAAAGAAGACGGTGTTGTCCTCCTTGCCAGGCTGGGGGGCCATGAAGGTGGCCTCGTGCTCGTTGGGGTTGAACTTGACGCCATCGGGCTCCAGTCGCTCCAGGCCGTGCTTGGCCAGTGTCTGGATGAGGATGTTCTCGGTCATCTTAAGGCCCTCGTAGAAGTTAGCGAGCTCCTGGAGGTCCTCGTTCTTGTTCTCTGCCTTGAGCTTCTCGACAGAGACGGTGGATAAGGCGCGGTCGAGGTTGTCGACGCTATCGACAAGGTCCTTTGCGAACTTTTGGATGGCGAAGTCGCGGGCAGATTTGACCTCACGTGCTGTACGGTCCTGGAGGTTGCGGAAGTCGGCGACGGTGCGGAGGCATTTGTCCTGTGACGAGAGAGTGTAAGTAAGAGAGCATACTAGATTATGGGAGAGCTTTTGTGAGTTTGATCAAGAGTGGTCATATACGAACCTTCCAGTCGCGAGCCTCAGCATCCTTGGCCTCGAGATCCTTCTTCAGCTGAGCGACAGCGTCAGTCTCGCCGTTCTTCTCTCCCTCCTTGGCTTCGGCTTTCTCCTCGGCCTTGGGGGCCTCCTTGGACTCCGTAGACTCTTTGGCCTCGCTGTACCACCGGCTGGCGGCAGGCTGGAATGATCTTATTGAGACGGCGGGAGCAGCAGTCTGGAACTGAGGCCGCAGAACAGCTCGGCTGGCGGCGACGCTCGGCGTTGAGCGCAGAGCTCTGGAAGAGGCGGCAATGGCTTGTCGGAACATGGTGAAGGAGAGTTACTGGGATGTGAGGTCGGTAAAGCGCTGGGAATTGGCCAAACTGAAGAGTTGGACGGCAATGGATTTTTGCTATATGAAATTATACGCTCGGCGCCTTCGATGCTCTTCTATATGAGGGGAGCCCGCTATAAAAATTGACTGGTCCCTCCGGCCTGATTCGGTTCAGCCCACCAAACAAGCTGGGGCGGATCATTTGACGGTCCGCATGTCGCAGCTTGCGCCCAGCAGCTTCCATGCCGCAAAAAGTGGGCGGAGGTAGCTGCTACTGCTTACGGCATGGTGTCGAAGGCCTCTGACTAAGTACACTGTACTTTGCAGCCTTGACTGCGGGCTACGTCGCGCTGTGTCTACCTGGAGGGACAAGCGAAGCTCGGATCGAGATTGTGCATCAGCTTCAACTTCCACTCTTCAACTCTATCAATCGCCCATTCCAACGTCAGACGAGCGTTTTCTGTCTTTCTAGCAGCGGAAGTATAGAAAACCGTATCGATTCGATCATCTAAACACCCTCCACCTCTCGCAAACCCCGCCCGAAGCTCTCTCGATTCCAGATCCATCTCCCACCATGGCCACCCTGGTCAAAGAATCCCCAGAGCTGGTCAAGGCGGACCAGAAGCAGGCTGCGGCAGAGCTGGTGAAGAAGGATCCTAGAAAGGCGGAAGCTGCGTTTAGAGAAATCATATCAAAGGCCCCCGCGGCCACCTCAGACGCCGCCACGCGCGAGTACGAGACTGCGTTACTAAGCTTGGGCGAACTCTATCGGGATGAGAAGTCAGTGACAGCGGCAACTATTGCGCTCCATTATGCTTCGTGAGGGCTGAAGTGAGCTAACTTCTCCGACAGGAAGACTCAGGAGCTTGTAAACTTGGTGCGGGAAAGCCGGACAGTATTCTCATCCTTTGCCAAGGCCAAGTCCTCCAAGCTGGGTATGTCATTTTATGCTCAAGGACTAAGACTTATAGCTTGAGACCCCAATGACTGATGCGTGGTAATTCTATTTAGTTCGCCAGCTTCTGGACTTCTTCAAAGACATCCCCAATAGCACCGACGTCGAAATTGCCGTCACAAAAGACTGCATAGAATGGGCCACCGCCGAGCGCCGTGCCTTCCAGCGCCAGGACCTCGAAGTCCGCCTGGTCACCCTTTACATGTCCAAACAGACCTACTACGACGCTCTCACACTCATCAACGGCCTCCTCCGCGAGCTCAAGCGCCTTGACGACAAGCTCCGCCTCGTTGAAGTACAGCTCCTCGAATCCCGAGTTTACCATGCCCTGGGCAACATTCCCAAGGCCCGTGCCGCCTTAACGAGTGCGAGAACGAGCGCTGCCAGCGTTTATACCCCGCCGCTGCTGCAGGCCAACCTCGACATGCAGAGTGGTATGCTCCATGCTGAAGATAAGGACTTCAACACGGCATTCTCCTACTTCATTGAGGCACTGGACGGATATCACACCCAGGAAGAGTCTGGCAAAGCCCAAGCTGCGCTGCAATACATGCTCCTCTGCAAGATTATGCTGAACCTCGTTGAGGACGTCAACCAGCTCATGGCATCCAAGCAGGCCGTCAAGTACGCCGGCAAGAACCTCGAGGCCATGAAGGCCATTGCCCGCGCCCACGCAAACCGATCTTTGGAAGAATACGAGCGTGCCCTGTCTGCGTACCGCTACGAGCTCGGCAGCGATACCTTTATCCGCAACCACCTCCGCCGGCTCTACGACGCTATGCTGGAACAGAACCTTATCAAGGTCATTGAGCCCTTCTCACGAGTCGAGATTGACCACATTGCCAAGATGGTGGGCCTGGATACCCAGCAGGTTGAGAGGAAGCTGTCACAGATGATCCTCGACAAGGTCATCATTGGTGTTTTGGATCAGGGTGCTGGCTGCCTTATTATTTACGACGAGACGCAGAGGGACGAATCATATGACGCTGCTCTGGCAACGATTGAGAAGCTGAGCAACGTGGTGGATGTATTGTACACAAACCAGGCTTCTATGCTTGAGTAAGGCAAGAGAAGAGTACAACGGGAATGGAGAAGGAGGGAATGGTGGCTACCTAGACAAACGGGTCTCGTATTGTAATGTGTCAGTCAAGTCACGGTAGATTAGGCGTTGGTTTATTGAAAAGACCCGTCCGCCCCTACCAGAATTCCAGATCACCGCACCTTTGGGGCAGCCTTGTGATAAAAGAGAATCTTGATCAAAAACTTGTTGTAGTTGCGAAATGTTTATCCTTTTCTCATTTTATCGCCGTAATTTATTTCGTAGAGACAAGGCAATACAGAAAGAAGTATCCTAAATATCCGTAGGTACAAGTAACACTGGTGGTACATCCAAGTACAGCCCCCCTTAAAAACAGAAGAGAATCCTGCTCTCCAAATACATGTTTGCGTGAGAGACAAACAGCCAGAACCGCTTGAGTGGTATCTTTTCCCTTTAAACACAACACGATAAAAAAAAAAAACAAGCAAAACCGACCCAAACCGGAGCCAAGCCACAGAATAAACCAAAAGAAGCATCCTGTTCCCAACGCCACGCATGCATATACATAATTCTCTTTTCATTCCTAGTCCTTGGTTTCCAACACCGGTGAAATGCTATGCCAAAATTTTAACACAAAAGATGAAGAAGAAAAAGGTAGAAAAGACAAGAACGGCCTGGTCTTGTGCCAACGTGCAGTCGTAAATAAGCAAACTCGACAACAGCAATAAAGCAAAAAAAAAAAAAAAAAAAAAAAAAAAAGTCAACGGGCCAAAGGTCTCTAGCTCACTTGCGACCCAGTTTCATTCAATGAAATATAACCCCAGGGGAACGGGGGACAAAGCTTCGACGGCGCTTCGCCTCTCCAAGAATAAGTGCAAATAATCTTTTAGCGAGTTCGCCTTCGTCCCAGCCACCAATTTGGGATTTAAAGGCGTCAATACATTCGAGGTGCCATTTCTCCAGTACCATGGATTCGCCCATGCTAGTGATCGTTTTTCCGAGGTACCTTTGAGAGACAGGCGCGTATTTTTCGCTATATGGGCTCTTTCGCCGCATCTGTAGGAGTGTGTCGAGGAATAGCCAGTGTTGACGGGTCCAGATCGTCTCAGAGGGCGGTTCTCTTCTCCGCCGCTTCTTTGTCGGTCGTTTTTTTGTTACGCCCGCAGGCCTAACAAGCCTTGATGGTATGATATTGAGCGGCTGCTTCTGCTGTTGCCTATTGGCCATGCTCCCCTTGCCTGCCCGCGGATCTACAACGCTGATGTTTTCCTCTGATACTTCTTCGTTTGCTCGGTTACGAAGCTCACGCAGACGAGCTTGCTCCGCAGGTGATAGCACGTTGCTTGTGAACTCAACAACTCGCCCTGGCGTATGTGGCTTCAGAGGGGATCGTAGACTCGATTTCTTCGGCGAAGCATGTTTTGGTGGCAGTGGCCTCAGTAAAAGGCGAGAGTTTGAGGAGCCTTCACTGGCATTCGATGTTTCTTGCTGCCACTTCTGAATGTCATGATGAGTCAACTGCGTTCTCGGTGGAGTCGCTGTGGGATGCGATAACGAGTGCTGGAAGAGTGAGTTACTGGCCTGCCTTGGCCGCGGCATGAAGTTTTGCTTCTGAGAAATGGTAGTAAGATGAGATCTTTCAGGGGAGCCTGGAGATGATGAGCGCTCATTCGTTCGGTCATCATCTTCTATTGGATCAGATTGAATCGGCGAAGACACGGGATCTGCACGACGAAGATCTGGCTGCCTATTATCATTCAGAGGAGCTCTCGGAAACAATGATACGGTGGGCATCGCCGGAGTCTCCTGCCTAGGCTGGGTAGACTCCATTTGTTGAGCAACTGGCTCTACAAGCTTTTTGGATTTGGGCGACCTAAATTTCTCAGCCAATATTCCTGTGATGGCAGCTGGTGAGGAGAAGAAGGATGACAGGTCGAATCGCTTGGATTTGGTTGCAGTTTCTGGTTCCTTGTCCTGTTGGTCCCGTAAGATTAGAGAAGGCTCTTCGTCTCTAATGCTCACGTTGGGCTGCCGATCGATTGTCCGTTTCAGTTGAGCTGTCTTTGACGACGCATTAGCAGGAAACTTGGCCGCTGCTTGTCGTGTATCCTTCCAAGATGTTGAAGTAACTGGTTCTAGGTTGTGATCTTGTGTCGAAGGTACCGTCGTTGGCGGCAGTGTTTCATAAGGTAGTTCTGGACGAGGTGGAACCTCCCGCTGAGCCTCGTACTCCCAAATATCGATATCGTCGTCGTCGTCATCCTCAACATCCTCTTCCTCCTCTTCCTGTTCCTCTTCAGGCTGTAGGATTTCATTTTGTTGCTCTTCCACTTCTTCATCCACGTGCTCCTCTTCCAATTCTTTGTCCAGATGCCCCTCTTCCATTTCATCTTCTCCCACTTGCTCTTCGTCCGCTTCTTGCTCATCCAAGTACTCTTCACCCACTTGTTCATTCACGTGGTCTTCTTCATCTTGTTCATCCATGTGCTCCTCTTCTTCCACCTGCTCTTCTTCCACTGGTTCGTCTTCCATCTGCTCTTCTTCTTCCTCGGCCATATCCGGCTCATCCCCAGCACCATCAAGCTGAACAATGGGCATGGGATGCCTCATAACCGATGAACGCGCTGCTTGTAGTAATGATCTCTCTCTTCTTTCGCTGGGACTTGATGGACCCTCGTTTTCCGCCCAGTGCGCGGCACCATTGCTCGATGGGGTATTGCCCAAGGAGCTTGCAATCGACTCCCTTGATAATAGCCGTTTCTTATGCGCAAAATCTTTTGCACCGTGGCCGTGCGCAGCGTCCGTCCCACCTGCATTCATACTAAAGGCTCGAGTCTCAGCAGGAGCCCCATGTGTCAAAGGAGCCTTGACAACAGTCACCTGGCTACTGCCAAAGTTCATCGGCTGCGGCGGACTTTTGTTTAGAAGTTGGTGCCTGTCTTCTTTGGAGGCGTATGACGGCTCTTTATTCGCGGAACTTCTAAATGGGCTTCCTAGGGACATCTCTCGGACTCTTGGGGAGGGAGGGTCAGAAGTAACGCTTTGCAAAACTCGGCCGGCTCGCATAATTGAAGAGAAGTTAGATCGTACTACCTTTTCCGGCACTGGTTCTTGTGGTAGAGATTGAGGCTCTTGGAGCGGCGATGACATCTGATGGAGCGGCGTAACCTTTGCTGGCTGCTCTTCCCGCTCTGGCGTAGGTTCTAGCTGTTCAGGTGCTTGTTCCGGAGAAGCAGAACGCATTTTTTCGTCAACGTGATTGTCATCGAGAGCTGGCTGCTCGTATGTATGGTTGCCTGCTCTCATACGGGCTGAAAACTCGTTGCTCCAAAAACTCGTGGGGAACTCCTTTTGACCTTCGCTATCTTCATTGAGTTCATGTTCGTAATCATGCCCTTGGTTCTCGTGATCCTCATGCGCTGGGTATTCCTCAACATCCTCTTCTTGCTCGACGTATTCTCCCATCTCCTCTTCTGGCGTATGGGCCTCGAGGTCTTCGTGATGCTCTTCAAGGTCTTCCAGTTCTGCCTGTTCCTCGTATTCTCCGACTATTTCCGGCTTCTCATCTTCGTATTCACCCACTTCAATGTTTTCTTCTCCCTCTAATTGTGGCAAATCAGAATCGAGCCTCTGCTCTTGCTCAAAATTCTCCTCGTGCTCAGGCTCTTCGCGTTGCTCTTCGTAAAATTGTTCGTGCTGCTGTTCATCCTGATTCTCTTGCCCCTCGTATGGCTCGTGCTCGTCGTGCTCGTGCTCATCGTATCGGTTGTCTTCCTCTTCCTCTTCACCCTCCTCTTCCCCCTCCTCTTCGTCTTCTTCCTCGATAATATGCTCCTCTTCGATAACATGACGCACTGGGGAGCTCATCTCGAAGGTTGATAGTCTTCTCCTAAGATATCCTATCATACCACCCAGTACGCTACCTCTAGTAGCATTCTCTTCCGGTGGCTCTTCATTTGGCTCCTCTTCCAGCTCCTCTTCTAGCTCTTCTTCCAGTTCCTCTTCCAGTTCCTCTTCTGGTTCCGCGTCTGGTTCCTCTCCTAGCTCTTCTTCTAGTTCTTCTTCTTGCTCTTCTTCTGGCTCTTCTTCCAGCTCTTCTTCCAGCTCTTCCTCCAGCTCTCCTTCCAGCTCTTCCTCCGGCTCTCCTTGAGGATCCTCTTGATGTTCTTCTTGGAGTTCTTCGTGAGGTTCGTCAAAATCTTGAGCACGTTCCAGCTCAGCCTGCTCCTCATCCCCTCCCCCCAATCCAAATTTCATCAAGTCAACCTCTCGGTCAGCTTGAGGGGCAGAAAAGTTGATAGGCTTGGGAGTCGGAGCATCGAGGTAGTTCTGAGGAATCTCGGAGAAGGAATCGCTGCTCGGATGCTGTTCGCGAGAGTACGTGGATGCCGTCTGTTTCCTAGCCTTAGTCGGTGTCGGCTCTTCCGTATGCTCTACGCTGAATATTCTCCCTGATCGTTTCGCGGCTGATCTCATCAGGGCCTGGTGTTTGAGCGGTGTTTGTCCCATCTTCTTAGGTTTCCGGGACCACCACGGACTCAAGCTTAGGCGCACGCTTCTGGCAGATTCGCGTATAATTGGGACGAATACTTCTTCTGCTGGCTCTTCGGTTTCGGGGATGTCAGGGATCGCGATTGTCTCTGTGGCGTCCTCTACTGGGTCGCTGGTCTGCGCAACTTCTCGCCTGAGGGACGCTAGAGTGTTGTTAATGATAAGATGTGTCTCTTCGCCGACCTCATCGTCTTCGTCTACAGCGGAAACGAAGGTGCCGTTGGCGCTGTGGTTTCCCCGGAAAGATGGAATAGAGTCCATGAAGATCATACTGAAGTCTTCGCCCCGTGCGATGGTATCGCCGTACTGAGAGCTAAAGTCATTAGGGTGATCATCCACGGAGGAGTGATCGCTAATCTCCAGAGTATGATGGCTATGATCGGTCTTTCTCCTTCTCATACTACCGCCTGTCGATCTACCTTTCGAAGGCGACGACTGTGTGGCCGTGGGTTCTACCGTGGGTTTAGGTGTCGTTTCATCGACTATTGTTCTCATCCATACGTCGGATGCTGTGTCGGCATTGGAGACTGCGTCGCCTTCGACCTGCTGCTGTGAGTGAGACTGTACGGGATTTGCTCCGTTTGCTTCAATTGTTCGGCCGCTATTCTGTGCAAAGCTCCTCTCCGCCGCCGCTTCCGCTTCCGCAGCTATTTCGACCAATTCATCGGGCGCCATTACTCGCCTCCTCCGCCCTCTTTTCGTAGCTCCGAGCTCGCTGGATGGTTCGACAACTGGGTTTTTGGGCGGACGCCCTCGTCTTGGGGACGCCTTTGGTGTGGCGGACGGGACATTCTCCGGATTTTTGGGCGGGCGCCCTCGCCTGGGCTTTCGTGTGCTAGATTCGATATTCTCCTTCTCCTCAAAGTGTAGCTCCGTAGCATTTCCTTCTGTGAAATCCTCGGTGCGCTGACGGCGTGATGACTTTCGACTCATCGGTGATGCTGCCCTCCTCTTCGTCCCCGCAGTTGGCATGGGTGTTCCATTTAATAATCGAGGGCGGCTCCGTCTCCTCCCCGGCGTCGTCGCGGTTGTGAGTTCATCGTCGGCGGATTCCCTCAGCGGGACTGAGGTTGTGATTGTCTCATCGCCAATGCGCCGCACTGTGGGCGACTGAGGCACCGGCGACCTGAACAGCTTCCTCCTCGTGCCGCTCGGAGCCGTGGCCATGTTGTCGTCGGCTCGCTGGCCCTCCGTCTCGACTGTGGCCGGAAACCGCTGGGGTGACGACGATTCTTCTGCTTCCAACTCTAAAATCTATCTTCTGGATGACTCGGTTTGCGATGTGAAATCTTGCGATCGCTGGCTGCGCGTGACGCGTCGCGACACGGACTGAGGCTCAAAGCTCGGAAACGCTATAGTGGGTTAATTCAATCAACGCTAGGCGTGCTGGGGTCGATGATGTGCCGGCGAGAGTTGAAAGATGACGTTTACTCTGTAGAAGCCAGCCTTCATGCGCCGGGGCATCTGCAGCAAAGAAATGTTTCATTCCCAGATCTGGGTGCGTGCTGGTAGGGGATTAAGCGCAGGGCCAGCCACCGAAGCTAGAATCCAAGGTGAGGAGGTATTCGACGGCGACCGTGATGCAGAAAGCTACATTGAGAGGTCGTGTTCAATGCTGCCTAAAGTGGCCTAGCTTCAAAAACTTGTTTTGATTTTTTGCCAGCTTGAGCTCTTCCAAAACTCTTTGCTCTATTCGCAGTATCATTATTCCGGCGCCGCATCAAGCAACTGTCACTGCTACCTTTGAATTTATAGTTCGTCGACATAGAACACGGCAGTGAGCTCAGTAGCATCCGCTCTTGAACACCCCAAATTTGACTTGTTTAACTTTTACGAAATCAGCAGTTTGTAGAATAGGTAGTTTTATTGATAAAGTCCCCCTTGGCAGCTTAATGTCCACTTCAAAACTCACCGTCCGTCAAAACACCCCGCCAAATGTCACATGCAATGCCCCGAAGCTTCACCACGCTAGCCGGGCTTCCCCGGGAAAAGGCATGACTTCATTCCAGCGCACTTTGCCGCGCTAGCGTGAGACAGCAGCAGTCTACAGCACTTTTACTCAGCCAAAAATTGCCCGAGAGACCCTTCCACCACACACCCAAAGGGTACCTCGGCTTGGAATCCATCAGGGGCCCCGTCTAAGTCGGTTAAACATTTAGACCTCAACCTCGCTTGCCGTTAATAGCACCGGGCATTTGCACAGTCGCATGCGATTCGGCCAAGGCTATTTGTTATAACTCTTTTCTTTTGTCTTTCTTGTCGCCTTGCCGTTGGGTGGCTATTCAAATAGTGACAACATATCACGACCAGAGGGCACCGCTCTTCTCCCACACCGAATAACCTCCCGCCTCGGTCTCTCGGAACTCGATCACAATGGCTGCCAAAGCTCCAATTCCTCAAAACGACAATGTCGCCCATGCTCTTGCCGGAGCAGGCGGCGGCATTCTGTCCATGATCTTGACGTAAGATGCCCTGTATCCAGCTATCAATCGCGTTGTCGTGGCCTCTGGGTCTTTATTCCGCCTTGCGCATCGCATATCACGACCGCCCTCGACTAACATCCGCTCTCCCTCAGCTACCCTCTCATCACCCTCTCCACCAGAGCCCAGGTCGAGTCCAAGAAAGCCGAGAGTAAATTCGTCGAAGCCGTCCAGAAGATCATTGCGCGCGAGGGCGTCTCGGGCCTCTATGCAGGCATCAACTCTGCGCTGTTCGGCATCAGCGTCACCAACTTCATCTACTACTACTGGTACGAGTGGACCCGGGCCTTCTTCGAAAAGGCCGCCACCCGCGCCGGCCGCGCCAGCAAGAAGCTCACGACCGTCGAGTCCATGATTGCGGGCGCCATCGCCGGCTCTGCGACCGTCATCATCACAAACCCCATCTGGGTCGTCAACACGCGCATCACCACGCGCCGCCAGGACACGAATGATGTCGAGGCCGGCGCCGGCGCTGTTACCAAGCGCAACAAGGCCCCCAGCACGATTGGGACGCTCATGGCCCTCTTGAAGAACGAGGGCCCCCAGGCCTTGTTCGCCGGCGTCATCCCGGCGCTGGTGTTGGTCATCAACCCCATCCTGCAATACACGCTCTTTGAGCAGATGAAGAATACGGTGGAGAAGAAGAGGAAGATTACGCCTACCGTGGCGTTTGTGCTGGGAGCCTTGGGCAAGCTCTTCGCCACATCAGTGACATACCCTTATATCACTGTTAAGAGCCAGATGCATGTCGCTGCCCACTCCGATAAGAAAGAAGGCATGTCTCAGACTCTGAGACGAGTTGTGAAGGATGAAGGGTACTCTGGCTTGTACAAAGGTGAGCCAAAGTTCCGACAGCAGGTGTTAATGACGATAAGATTGACTGACGTACAAAACAGGCATTGGCCCCAAGGTTACCCAGAGTGTTCTGACGGCGGCCTTCCTCTTTGCCTTCAAGGATGTTCTCTATGAGCAGATGGTGAGACTCAGGATGGGCCGCAAGAAGGCGTAAATGAATGGCACCGCAAGATTGGCTGCTTGCCAGCACCAATAGGTCCAACGTCTCTTGACAACTTCTATTACACAATGGAAGGGAGGCTCATCGGAGTACAATTAGATAGAGAGCCGTAACATTTAGGCTGTACTATTAGTGTAATTAGTATAGGTAAGGTGGAAATCGACAAAGGCGGATAATATCCCCTTTCGGTAGGTATAGAGCTGGTTTGATGGAATCATTTTTTTTTTCCAACAGGTTTTGGGTTTGATGAGTTGAACGTACATATCACGATTGGATACCTTGAGACCTTCTGTCTCTTCTTTTCCTTTTTTCTCCTTTTCAGATGATGGACATGGAGGGAAATAGTAATTCAACTTCAGTTAGTTTTCTAAGCTCTTCCTCATTAAATACCCATTTTCATTTTACACGCAGTTATGCTACAGGCAGAACCTTTGGAACAATCCACCATTCGTGATACGCCTTTTGTGGAGTCGGAACTTCCACCTTAATCTTCAGACTATCCAGGCTCGGCGAGATCTGAATTGCCTTTTGCACTGCAGAAATGGCAAGTTTCGTGGCAATGCACGACTTGAGGCCATTCTTGACGGACGCAGACCACCGGGCATGAGAGCCCACTGAGAAAGACTCCTCAGCCGACATCTTGCTGAGAGCCTCAAAACCTCGTTTGGCACCTTCCGCCGCTCGCTCTGCATACTCAAATAGCTCATCGATTTCAGTGTCGGGCTGCAGCGTTCCCGCTGTGAATTCTTCAAAAGTAGGTAGGACGGGGAGGCCAATTGGCGAAAAGGGCCTCATTCGAATCTCGTACCGGAGTTCGTCGGTACTGTATGGCCTTGGCGGAGCTTTGATGAGCTTGAGGCGGTTCAAGACGGTGTATAGACATGACAGCGAATCGGATAGCTCCCAAGTTACGGCAGCATCGAGTAATGACAGACGAGCGTACATCAAGGATCGCTGTAGCTGTGCGTCAAGGGTGGGATTTGAATATGTCGGCCGTCCATGTATCTCTTCAACTCTCTTAATCACGAAAGATTTGATTCGTTCGGTGTGGTGAAGACGAGATTTGGAGATGTAGTTGAGGTACCAGTACATGCCGGCGAGTTCATCAGTTTGATAAATCTCCAGCTCAAAGCCCAGCTGGATAATCTGTTCCATCTGGCGCAGCTTATATAAGTATGTCCATGACGACAAGGGTAGTGAATAAGACTCGACGCCGCTGCCGCTCATTGGCGACCTGTACATCGTTGGTCGCTCTTCCACCTTGACTTGGAGGATCTGGTCGATTTCTTCTGCGTCCATCTGGAGGCTCTCCCAATCGCGTAGAAGATGACAGAGAGTTCTCCTCACGCGGCAGCGGTTCTGGCACGCTGTACGCAAGATATCTAAGAACGGCTGTGCTGCTCGGGTCCTGAATAACTCCATCTGCTGCGCCATAGCAAATCGTGGATCTTGAACAACCTCAATCTCGTCATTTGCCCTGTCTAGATACTGGTGTGCTGGCATTGTGAGAATAGAAAAGTCATCATCAAGAAGTTGGCGGATACTCATGCTTCCTAAAACCTCCATAGCATCGAAGAGAAACGTCTGCAGTAATGTTCGCACATAAACAATGGGCTGTGGCTTCTTCGCTTGAAAACAGGTCACAAATGTCTATGTTCCTCGTTAACATCTGTGATTAATTTTTTTTCCCCAAGCCAGTGGCACTTACAAGCAAACTCTGAGAATCTGTATAATTCAAGACGTCGATTAACTCGAGGCCATCCGCAAACAGGCCCTTTAAATGACCAAAAGCAACGTCAAATTCCAGCTGAACAATGGGTCTTGGAGGCATGGTACTGGCTAATCTTCGTTGAAGCGTAGCACTGAAAGCCTCATTAACCGGCACGGCCAGAGTGTGCGTCTTGTTGAGACTTGGTAACAACTCAAGGCCTTCTCTCCAAGGCTTTTTCGCCAAGCTGGGTTCTTTCATATGCTTGGGACATTCCACGGCGTCCAGGAATATGCGTCTCAACTCCAGTCGGGTCAACAGAGCCTCAACAAGAGTGTCTGGCATAGAATCTCGTTGTGACCTCAGGGCAGCAATAGCCTCTATCAAGACGTCACGTATCGCACTTGTTGGTAGACTTGCTAAGAGAGTGCGATTATATGTGGTGGTGACAAAATCTTCTTCCTGAACTCGAGAATTAATAACAAAGAGCCATTATTGTTGCCGTGATAAGGTAAGACTGACCTCGTAATAGTGCTCTGATTTGATCCTTTCATTTACATAGCCACAGCTTTTCAGCATACCGAGACAATATGCTCGGAGGACCTGGAGCATGAGCTGTTCATTTGGGTCATGGTTACCGTTGCGAACGAAAGTGGCTTCTTCGATATTTCGAGGCTCCGGCATAGACAGGGCTTCTACGTAGAAGCTGGTAAATAATGTTTGAGACAGAGGGTATCCCAGATGCCATGACATCTAAGAAGATATGAGCGCTTGAAGCATGTTACGGTCGGTACGGGTCTTTGAACTAACCTCATGGCATAAAAGCTGATCCATGATACCCAGCACCTCTTCTGGCAGCAGCGATCTAGAAACGTCGTAGGTCTCCTCAACTTCAGCCCCCGGGCGGCTGCATCCGCTATCCATCTTGGGATCCATGATCTATCATCATGTGAGAAGACGCGAGTCCTCGCAAATAGTAGTTTAGCATGACTACGCACCTCCAAAGCTGCGACAGAATCAAACAGCGTAAAGAATCCATCTTTGACGATTGCTCCGGGCTCAAGAGCTGTGGTTTGAAATCAGCTTACTGTGCACTGCAGCTCAGATAGCATGAGGGTGCGCCGGCTCACTCTTGACAGCCTGTGAAAACTTTGCCGTTATATCCACGGCAATTATGCCATCGCTTTTGATATTGGGTGGCAGCGCCTCTGGAGGAGCATGGCCCTGGCCCAGCGATAATCTCGCGATTTCTGCGCGGCCTCTGGATTAGCAACTGTGTTGAAGGCGAGGGGCATTATGATGGTTTTCAGCCCATCATTTTTTTTTTCCGCACCATCTGGTACCCCAACTCCAAAGTCCGCCATGTTGTAGAAAAAGGTGATGCCTCAGGTGAGATGTATTGGCATTATTTCGCGGGCGATTAGTCTTGAATCAAAGATGAAAACAGAAGTAAAGAGTTCTTTATTCTCCCTCGCGCGTGGCTTGAAATGGGTCTGCTGTTGACGACCACTAAAGTCACTCTTCGCGGGCCGAGACACAGACCTAAAGACAGTGCTAGGCGGTTGGATAATAACACCTTCTACAGCATTCCCTTTTTTAACAGGACATTCGAGTAATTAAAAGCTTTGGATCGCAGATTTTATTTACAAAGGTCAACAAAGTCAATTTCGTTTTGGATTTAACAGGCCGCGGCATCAGCATAAGACCGTCCGAGGCTTCAGTCGCATTCCCCACCATATACATCTTGCTAAGCAATTACGCCCCTCACATACACATACACTTTCAACGGAACATTACGGCAGAAGCTTGACCCAGAAAATGCTTCTATAGTCAAAGACCAAAATTCAGTTGCAATAGTATATTGGTGTATCGCAGCAGTTATTTATTTTACAATGCCAGCAGCATGGAGTTCTAACCCTTTCGCATGGCTCTTCTCATGTCGTTTCCCACCGTCTATTGTACGATCACTCCTCCCCCCATCTCATCCGCTCGAATTTTTCCCACACATCCGTTTTAAGAAGAGGCGTTCTCGGCAATGGCAGCGTTGTTGGCAGCGTTGAGGTCTCGGGTCTCGCCGGCCTTGCCGTTCTGTTGAGGTATTAACAACCTGGTTTCCTGTCATTGTCTATGCGCCGATTTCACATACCTTCCAGGTAGCAAATCGAAGCTCGGAAGTAGCACGGCGCTCGGCAACAATTCGCTTGTCCTCCTTGAGGCTTCGTCGAATGGCACGGGCCGAGACGGCCAGGAAGCGGTTGTAGCTATATCACAACATGTTAGCCGTAGGGTTCGAAGAGTCGGCCGGAAAAAGTCGCAGCGCAGCGGTCGAGAGGGTCATCGAGGCGGCGGAGGCGAGTGCGTTACGGCAGGGGAACAATCGACATACGTCAAACCGGCGGCTTTCCACGCAGCAGTCATCTTGGCGGAGGAATGGATTGAACGGCGAAAATAAGCGTTGTTAATGATCCCGACTGAATCTTTGCTAGAATCGAGCGCTCGACAATGCGCTAGCGCGCCTGAGGTTTCGAAAAGTCACGTGCACTGCTAGATGATGACTCAGCGTATACGTCTCTATGTATTGCCCGTTTAGGACGCTGCTGCTGACATGCCGCATGTTGGAACTGGCTGGTCTATTCGTATGTCTAGGGTTCAATCAGATCTGTAAATTTGACCCAACGCCCAACGCCGAGCCAGGATCTTCAGTATGACCCCAGCAAATCTAGACAATCCCAGACGATGAAGTAAGCAAACTGCTTGCTGAGCTGAGACAAGCCAGGCGCAGTTCAGAAATGCTCCTAGTGACGCCGCCAATTCGAGGCGGAGAACGTGATTATGCCAATGGAATCTCCGCAAGCTGAGACAAGCATCTACCTACAAATGACAAGGGTGCAAAGGTGCAGCTCCCTATATCGGGTACTTGACTCTCTATCTCCGACTCTTAGATCTCTCCGTGCCCTAGACTATGAAAGCTCCTTAAACACACTCGTGAAAGGCTTTTGGCCTATGATTGATTTGTCGACCGACTTATGTTTTTCTCATTCAAGAATATCGGTTCTTTTCCGTTCCAGATATGTCGTCTACGCTACAGGGAAGGCGACGGCGGCCACAAGAAATCCTGCTCCCTGACGGTAAAAAGATAATCGTGACGCTGCCAGAGGATCTCGAGGACGTTCGCCGCAAATATCCCAGAGACGGCGAGATACAAGTCGAAGTAGTGGTCCACGGCTCCGTAGAGCACGGTCAATATCTTCGTCAGTCGCGAGACCATCATGAAGAGCGCCGGCAATTGCTACGGGAACAACATGGACCTGCCTTTGAAGAATGGGAAAATATCCAATCGCAACTTTCCTCGGTGACTGCAGAGCTAGAGCGTCTAGAGAATCAAGCGTCGGGGCTTTATGGCAACTTTAGCAAGTTTGGTTACGATGCTGCCATACGAACATACAGCGATGACGACCCTCCGGTTGCTTCTTCGCACTCGTCGATATCAGAGAAAGCTGGTGGGCAACGAGACCAAGACGGCGACCGTCATGGAGAGACAACCAAGCTATTTAAGCGGCCCGTGATTAGGCAATGGTTCCATCAGGGCTTGCTATGGAGAGCATCTGAACAGACGGAAGTCATGGCCATCGAGCTCTTTCTCGACCTTGTGTACGGTACGATATTGTTTACTCTACTACTCAAGTGAACTGAAGCAGCTAACAATGCTTACTAGTGGGCATCATCCATTCCAATGGCGAGCACATGGCGGAAGAAGCGACGGGATACGAACTATTACGCTTCGTGATTACATTCATCATGGCGTGGAAGATATGGACAGATATTACTCTCACGTTGAGTTGGTTTGAGACAGACGACGTTGTTACTAGATTGGAGATTTTGTTTTGCATCTCGTGCCTCATTGGGTGAGTATGACAGATTCCGTCCACTGCAGCATGTAACTAATTTTTCATCACTAGCTTTACTACCAACACGACCAATATCTTTGTTGATGATCCAGCGCACAATACCTACGTACAGCTTGTGTCGTTCTATCTCGCCGCGCGGATCTTTACAGCAATATTTTATGGCGCCGCGGCTTACCTCCTTCCCATGATTAAAGGCGTCATGCTTTCCCAGATAGTCTCTATAATTGTCCCTACTGCTCTGTGGATCGCCAGCATCCACGTCGACATGCCCAGACGCTTAGGTTTTATCATACCAGCTCTGTTCCTAGACATGTATGGACACATAGCATTCTTTACATTGTTACGATACAAACAAAACCATGCCCCCGAAGGCAGATGGAAAAAGTGGTTCGAGCGCATGTTTGAGTTTTATCCTGCCATCAGCATCGAGCATAGGGTCGAAAGGATGAACGCATTTGTCTCTCTAGTCTTTGGTTATTCCGTGGTCGCTATTCTGTTCCAAAACCAGGGTGGCTACGACATCAATGCATTTTTGGGAAAGGCCATCCTAGGTTTAATGCAGGCATTTACTTTCAACTGGATTTACTTTGACATCGATAGCCGTAACATCAATCTACACGCAATTCGACGCTCTGCAGTCTCTGGTCAGTCCTATTCATATTTTTTTCTGGCCTCTGTACTTCATAGCTAACAACACAATAGCTGGGCTTTGGGGGTTCTCTCATTTACCTTTTGTGATGGGCTACATTGTCGCCACATCGGCTCTATCGAGACTGGTTCTTGCTACTGACTTACCAGGGACTGACTTGAACCAACTTGCTGAACCTTATAGGGACAGCGCCGAGGATCATTTCAACTCAGGCGTCCGCTTCTTTTACTGTCATGGTCTCGCCATCGCCCTTCTTTGCATGGCAGCCATATCCTTCTCACACGAACACAAGAAGCAACCCACGCTTCGGCTGAACAAAAATACGAGGCTTGCAAATCGCATTGCAGTTTGTGTTATCATGTTCTTTTTGCCATTAGCGACCTCACTCCAGTCCCTCAGTCTCATTTCCATCACACTCAGCCTAACAGTATGGGTCTTGATTGTCGAGCTGTGGGGGAAATCATGTACAGACGACCCTTTTATTGGGGAAAAGGATGGCTGCTGTATAACGTATTGCGCGAGATGTAAGAAAGATGATGTCGAGGAAATGATTGCTTCTGATGAAAAGCCTCTACGAGGGGAGCTGAGGAAATTAGACAGAGCAGGGAAGACAGCGATGTGAATACTTCAGACAAATTTAGATAGCTGATCCTAACAACTGTAGAATAGAGTTAATGCCAATCGCTAACTATCTCTCACTCATTAAAAGTTACAAATATAAAATCGTCATCATTATGCTCCGCACACAAATGGCCATTTAACCAAAATAACAAGGTGATGTTATAGCAATAGCCTGATGCATCCTTCTCCTATCAACCTCCTTCTTCAGCATCACCAAGCAGCTAGCCACCACCAACACCTCCATCTGCTCCGCATCTCCTTTAGTTCCCTCCCACTCCATCAAGTTCATCATCAATCTACCTCCATTCCCCGCTGTCGTAGCTCTCGTCTCCTTGGACCTGACCTCTGCATTTCTTACCAGTCTTGCCACGGGTATCCTCTTCTCCTCCTGCTTCCCGCCCTCAAGCGCCACTTTGACTATTCGATCGAGAACCATCAAGTTATCCGCTCCAGCGGCTTTTCTCTCCTCCCGCCCCGCATAACGCCATTGGAACGTACCAAGGTGCGTGCGGAATACTTGCGCTCGCGTGGTGAAGCCCTTGTTGACCACTTCAAACTCCTCCTCGTAGGCCATGAGTCCACATAGTTCCAATTTGGGGGGCTTGCCCGGGCCAAATCGATATGTAGTTCGGCAGATGGGGTCATTTTCAGAGTCGCCGGCGCGGATGAGGTTACTGTTTCCGGAGCCGCGAGTCGGGCGGAGAGACTGGTAGGCCAGGTCTGCGGCGATGCCCGTGGAGAGATCTACGTTGTAGATGGGGATGGGAGTCCGTCTGGGCGGATGGGGGAAGGCTAAGAGGGGATGGCCTCGGGCTTCGATCTGAAAGGCCTTTGTGCAGTGGAAATTTGATCGAGATGAAGATGACGATGAAGATGAACCCTGGGCGCTGAGATGATAGTCGTCGTATTGAGGGGGGGAGGAGCTGGAGCGCGAAGATACGGTGGAAAGATTATCGAGCTCGATGTAATCGCCGGCTTCATACGCTGGAGGAAGGGAGGATGTTGATATTGTTGTTTGAGAGAGCTTGCGACTGTGCAGAAGCACACTTGTTTGAGTGGCCGACATTGTATGGGACTATGATGGCAGCAGGCCGCTCTGGTGTAAGTCGGACGAACGCAGCCACAGAACAATCTAGTTGGTACAATAATAAAATAGGTCTAGAATAAATTATTAATATAGTAGAATCGTATCAAGCTCAGGAATACAGCCATTCTTCCCATCCAAGTGCAGCCCACCGCCTTATATACACTTTCGATGCCACGCCTCTAGGGCAGCAATAGTCCGTGTCGGCATCATCGCCAAGCCAGCAGTCCACCACCAGATTCGCCCAATGCGACTTATACGGCTCTTCACACTCCAAGCTTCGCCCCAGCCACCGTCGTCAAAACGCCATTCACCAGCTCCTAGCTGGGCCGGGCACATGTCCTCCCGCTTGCTTACATGCAACAACCATTGCAGCGCCTCTTTTTCGTGGTTCAGCTGCCAGGAAATAAGCGGGGCTCTCCATTTCGCATACCGGATGCGCAGAATACGATGAATACGGACCAATCAGAAGAGCGTATATAAAATGGAGAATGGCCTCTAGCGCATCCTTTGTGGGGACTGGCTCCAAGGTTGATTGCACTGCTCGGCTCTTTGTTTTGGGCACCAGACTTTGTCTCCAAAGAACAGCGGAAGCCTTGTGTGGCTGTGGGCAGGGCTTCGAGAATCTTGCGCTGAAGATGCGTCAATTTTGGCTGTATTAACGTCGATTTTGTCGGAGGGGCTGGACAGTCCAGCACTAATGCAATGGCTTACAGCTCAAGATGATAGCAACACTACTAGGTATGTCTTGGCAAGGTGTAAGTGGCAGATCCCTTTGAATATTCCATGGCTACCCAACAGTCGTATTCCTCGTAATATACGTTTCTGGAATCCCACACTCGGGGGCCATCCATGGTTATTCAGGAGGTGTACTTGGTGTTCAACGATAAATGTATAAAATCATCTACCACCTGGATGGTTCCCAATCGGCTGCATGTAACTACTCTTCATCGTTGTAACAATTTATGGGATATATATTGCAGAATTACATCAAAAACAAGGCGCAGGTGTTCCAGTTGCTCAAATCTAACGACACACACATCTACCGACGCTTTCCAAAGAAAGTAATGTCGCTATCCAGCTTTTCGTCCACCCACCTCGGCCACTGGTTGAACATCTGATGCGCATAATCCACACGCGCGTTGAGATGCTTCAGCCAGCGGATGAATCCGGGGTCGATACGGCTATTATCCTGCCGAGCAGGATGCTTCTCTCGCACTTCGTATTCCTGCTCATTGATGAAGGCCATGATTTGAGACAGGGCTATCCAGTGCGTGTGCAACAAAATGACGACCTGGTTGTTGGCATTGATGAGCTCTTGAAATGAATCATGGGGTAGCAGCATCCACCATCCGTATTGCCTCGAATTGGCCTTGTATGCTGCATCAAGAGGAAACAAAGAAGTACCCAAAATGTTAGCGAGGCGGTCAACATCAAAGTAAATATAGAGTTTAGCTTACCTTCAAAGGAATTGGTAAGTAACTGAGAGGAAACATTCATGAGCTGCTCGTGGTATTCAATCTCGACTTGTCGCGTGCAAAGCGGCCCCAGATTGGTAATCGACTCGATGGCAGCCTCAGCCCACCCCTTTTCAATTAGAGGCAGTCCTTCCATGTATGGCGCCATGACTTCATCTTGGTTTGACTCAAACAGATTGCTAAAAAGAGGCTTGATGCTCTTGAACATCATTTGCATCCCCACAATGACAATCCCGCGAATGAAGGTCATGTACTCGGCCAATCCGTCCTCGAGACTGACCGACTGAAAAGTCAGTGCGAAGCAGGTAGCTACCAGAGCGTTAGCTTCCTCGTAGGTCGTCTCCATCTTGGACGCGTCCATCAGTCGCCTCTTGATGGCCTTGATCGCTTTGATGCGGTGATTCATGGCCACCGGTGCAAGGCTGCTATCTGTGACCATCAACTCCGAGGCCGCATACCCGAGGATCGCATGCATAAGGAATTCATGCTGCCAAGAATCTGTCAGTTAAATCAACACGCAGCCAAAATCTACTGGTGCTTAGGTACGATATCAACGGTGTATCCAACGTACGTTATGTGCTATGCTGGGAATCTCGTGCGTCCAAATCTCTTCTTGCTTCAATGGGTGATGAGGGTAGCACTGGGTCAGGAAGTGCTGGAAGCATCGCATATCTTGCAAGCTAAAAAGCGGTATCTGATTGTGCGGCTGCTCCAATGTCAGCTAGATTCAATACCGGATGCCGGCTGCATCATGATAGAGCGCATGCACTCGCACTCGTTGGAACGTACCTGGTGTATAATCTGCGGCGAAGCAGGGTATTCGCAACTCAGTCCCGTTTTGACGCAGTTGCCGCATGCTGGATGTGTTTCTTGACACTATGACGGACGTTCAACATGAGTTGCCTACTTCTACTTGACGTCCAAAGAATGCGACGATGAATACCTTGATGCGCCGTCTCTTGCAGTTGTAGCATCCTCTACGGCTCTTGGTATGGCCTCGCCTCTCCAGCCGCTGTCTTTGCTGCATCGGCGTCCGGCGAAGGCTCAGTTCGAGATTGCTATTGCTGATGATGCTACTACTGGGCAGGCTTCTAGAGCCGGCATACGGAGGCGTGTGCATTCCTCCTGACGATTCCGACAGTGTCGCCGTGGAATAGCCCTGCACGCCGTCGACGAAGCCCGCGTCGGGCTGCAGATAGGCGGCATAGTCGAAGTCGGACGAATCAGGGAACGACATGATGTCGTCCTCAAAGGGATGTGAGCTCATGGTAGGCGATACTGCAAGGGCGCGCGTGTCTTTCTTCCCACCAGGCTGTATGCAGGCTCGGTTGCGGTCACCGGTGACTCTTCACGGCCCCACGTTACGGAGCGCATATGGCGATGGCGACGGGGCGTGATTGGTGGCAGCCACAGTTGAACAAAATCCTACCAGTAGTCGTGAACGCTGCAAGTTGTCAAGCCGACATGGAGTGCTCGACCGTATAGAATACGGCGATGGGTCCTTTTTTAGGCGCCGTGGACCGGAGCACCTTTCCTCCGCATCCTTGTCCGCATTACTTTGTACTACTTGCAAATACAACTAAAGATGTTCTCGATGCTGCCATTTGTGAGGCGATTAAGAGGCGGCGCAGCCTCGATTTGGTCAGCTGGCTGCCTTGGCAAACAAGTTGCGCCATTTGATTTCTACCATAATGCTAACAATTACCTCTAAACAAGTGCATCTGAGGCGCAGCATGACTTGAGCGCTTGTGACATATTGGGAACCGAAAGGGCAAGCCGCAGCCTCACTTTAGATACATGTAGTCTCCTTCACCGAACATTGACGTCCGGAACTACATGTGGTATCGAACAATCTAAGCCGCTGCTTCCAGAAGGTATCGCTGCCGTGCTAGCGGCTCAATCAACTAACCTGCGTGTGTATAACCCCACGTTTTCCCACAAGTTGTAGGGTAAGCATAGTCGTTCTTTCTGAGAGCTCGGTGAGCAAGCCCAGCGAATCGAGGTGCAACACCGTCAATTGAGCGTTATGCTCTCTTGCTCGTGATGATGAGGCGATTGCAGTACAAGATCGTTGGCCTTGCCAATTTGACCGCGATGAGGATCGACGACACTATTCCAGGCTCACTTGCGCTTCCGGCTACTCGGCACAAGAGCTGGGAGTTGACGGGTGGTTTGATGAGCTCTTATGCTTAATAGACAACGGGAGAAATGAGTACGCGTAAGCATGTTATAACAAACAGTGTTTCTACTAAAAGCTAGCTAAAATAATAACCGTTGTTTAATATCGTACTTGAATGTCAAGTGAGTTATCACAAGGCTTCAGCATATAAACTTCCATGCCCTTTTCGCCAAACTTCACCGCCTGCTAAGCACAGGCACTCATCAGTATGTAGATATATATAGAATTCAATAAAAATAGAACCTAAAAAGCAAAGCTTTGATCGCCACCAGGGCTCACACGCGCCATTGCCTCTACGACTAAGCCGCATTTAAGAGGTCGGTTATAGCAACCGATCGTAGGGGCTGGCGTGAACTGCCTGCTAACAGAGATAGGAATCTCAACTGTGTCCCTGCGCGAATCGAGTGCCCAGACCTTCCAATAGTGGTTGGTCCATGGAAGAAAAGAAGAGTGTGGGCGCCGGCCTTTTTGAAATGGCCCGCGTTCAAGGGCACGATGCTAATAAACTGGATACAACTATGAGCTGCATGCACATACGATGGTGGCGTTTCTCAAGGTTGGATTACGTTTCCAGCATCATAGTGGACTGTTATAGCTCTCGTGTATTTCGCTCAGGCAGAAGGTTTCTACGAATACTATCACCATCACTCGACGAGTGTCTGCTGGCATGCAATCTCCGAAGGCTGGCGGCTATTTAAGAATGGCACTCACATTATGATACATCAACCAAACTCCAAGTGATGGAGCCAGAATCAGATGGGCACTGCGGGGAGTATATAAATTGAAGTTCCAACTGAAACGCCCAATAGTAGTGTCCGATTAGATGAGCAGATAAGTGGCATCGTCAATTTACAGGAACGATGGCAGGACCAGCCGCTCCACACCAGCACTGAGAGCAAATCGGCCCATTGGTTGACGAAGATGGTAGACGCCGGTGACCGAATGTGCGTACGCTCCGGTCGAATGTTCGTATACATGTACAATACGGAGCTCATAACAATGTAGGCCTACCGCATGCAGAAGCGGATGTCCGGGGCGTCCATGATTGGCCCAGGGTTTGATGTGCCGGGTATCCTTGCCCCCTGTCGCTACCTAGATATGGCGAGAATTCATGTTGGCAATGGCTTGGTCAGAGGCCCAGCCTCCAGGTCTAATATAAGAACGAGAGGGCTGGAAAGGGGTAAGCAATTTGACATCTCGCGCCACTCGGTTAAAGGCTACCATTTGGGCTCCCAGCACGGAGCGCGTGGAGTTCTGTCCTGGCTGCGGAGTATTCGTGCCTGTATCCAGCCAACAGGTTCAGCTTGTATGAAGCATGCAGCACTCGCAGCCAAGGCCTCCAGGACTACTGCACCTAGCAAATAGGCTCACAGCTTCTTATTACCTGCGCGCCTCCTTTTCGAGTCTGCCAACGCTGCTTTGTCGTATGTTACTAATCCAGCGTCTACGCGGATGGAGAGCACTGTTCTCTAAACACCTTCCAAGATAACTCTAGTCTGGTAAACTGAATAACAGACAATCCATACTTGTTAAAAACCACCATTTCACGGCGACTCAAGCCCTAAAGACCAAAAAAAAACATCGCACACAGGACTCGAAAATTCGAGAAGCCGTTGGCCGCCTGATCCTTGCAACTCTCCGAGAGCGTGCGCGGCTGCCAAGAAGCAGGAGGCAAAAAAAGACACCGCCATCTTGGCATCTCGGATGAGCTAGCGGTTGGCACGACCGAGCGAGCCAACGTGGCCAGGGGTGGGGTTTGGCACGCCTCTCGGCTTAAAAAAAGAATTCTGGACAAAGAAGAGACAGGGGTCGGCGTCGGTGTCGGTGCCGTTAGTTAAAGCGCTGCATATCGATCTAAGCCCTTTTGATGTACGGATGGGCCTCGAGTCTTTTTTTCCCGCCTCGTTTCATGTTATAGTGGCGTGAAAAGTTAATGAATGCGCGCAATGGATGGCAGACATGTGAAGCTGCCGGATTGGAGCCACGTCAGTTCACGTTGAATAGCTGCAACTCTGCGTCACCACAAAAGATAAGGCGCGGATGGAAAGCGTAAAGAAGAAGCAGCCCTCGCAAGTGATATTTTACCTGTACTCTGCGAGACATTTGGAATCCGGCGCACAATGGGCCGGGCAAGTCAATGAGATTGTGTGCGGAGAAAGATATTCCATGCCTTTATGTATACGGAGTACTCCGTGTCCCCATACCCGGCCTCTGTTCCAATAGGGGCACATGAATCGGTGCCGCGCCTCCGAGAGTTGTCTGGCCCTGCATTCCATATCCCGGCCACTTCTCGTTTGGTGAGCATGAAACTAATAGCCTGGCATTGCGTATCCTCCCTTGGACATGGGATGAACGGATTTGCTTGAGAGAGCTCCCAACACGGCGGCAGCTCTGCGGTTCAATATGATTTTCTCGTATATAATGCTCCATGACTAAACCGGACATGTTTGTACTGAGGTAGATATAGCTGCCAAGACAACGACTCCAGCAAGATCTCAGCATCTGGGTAAATATGCTTACAAGAGATGGCTGCGATTAGAAATAGAATACGAAAAAAGTAATGAGCAGCACAGGCTCGTATTCCGTCGATCTTGCTGTATGTAGTATGTGGATGGGTTCATGCCATGTGTTTTACAGGCAAAACAGCCATCGCAGTCCACTTTAAGATCATCTATCTACTGTACATGTACGTACCTTCATACAGCCATGAGAATTAGGATCGAGTATTTCTTCCCCATTCTGATTCCTCGAGTCTAATTTGTCCGAGGAGAAAAAGCTTAAATGCCTCGTCAGCACTGCTGTTTGTATCAAGGTTATTACTGCATGCTCGTACCACAGCTTTATACAGTGTGCATCTGAGTAGAAACAGAACATGGAAGCTCCAGCTGGTGTAGCCGAGCCCACATGGGCTCCCAGCAAGATGCTTGGTCCATCGCTGGAAATTGCTGCTAAAACATGCATAAGCAAGAAAACATGCTCCATACCGTGTTAAAAAACAACGAAATAAAAGCAAAAGAAAGGGAAAAGCCCGCATCCCTTTGCAAACAGGATTCAAGGCCGCGTACGGGCATATGCAGAGGCCGTTTCACCTTGACTAGGTCTGTGGGTGCCGTCGACGGCGATTGGGCAAGGCGGGCCGCCCTCGTCCACCAGCGGCTGGAGTAGCTGCGCTCGACCAACCGGAAGCCTGTGCCTGGCGCGCATTGGCCAATCAGTGCAGCCGCAACTGCGCTGTGCCTTGGCGGGGGCTGCTTGGGGACTGGAGCGTTTTGGGGAGTCGCCCCCCGTAGAGGTCCCTCAAGCTCCTCTGCAAGACGTGCTCCATAGGGTGCTGAGCGTGCCTGAGAGGGTCTCCGTAGCCCCTGGCGCTAGGCGAGGCTTTGGCCGGCACTAGGGGCGCTAGGCTAAAGCCAAGTTGGGTTTGACGGACCACATGTTGGGATAAGCAAGAGGGAGTTTTTTTACTTTTCTTTTTTGCCCTTTTGAATTTCTCTATTGCTTCCCGTTTCCGGCTTGTAAGCAGTACAGATAACAATGTTTCTACTGTATTGGCGTGTAAGGCTTGGGTATCGCTTGCACTGCGATGTCTGGAGCATAGTGAGGGGGTTGGCGGTGGTACAATATTGGATGCACGATATTGTGTCTCCCTTCAGGGGGGTGATGCAGCAGCAAATGCTGTTACAACGTTAGCAGAGGCATGCAATATATCGCTGGCCGTGCTACTACTGGAGCAATATCGAAACGGGATTCCGGATGCTTGGGCTGTTATTGCTTTGTACAAGTAAATTGCTATCAAGCACGAGTGCCTGAACAACACGAGCACTGGTCCAGCCAACCGACTGTGTGGGACTCAATGTAATCCATACGGGCTAGCATCTGCTACTAGGCTTTGACATGCACCGGACTCCTCTTGGTGAACAAAAAGTGCCCGACTTCAAGCCTGTGCATCTGTACACGCTTTGCCGTGAGCAATTCTCGTGGCCTCCAGCACTGGCCGCAGCGTTCACCTCTGCCAAGCTCCGGCCGCACCATCCACGACATTGCACACGCAGCACCACCAGCCGTGGGCACGCCGAGGGAGGTCAAGCAGGCACAGGCAGTCGAACTGAGTTCAGGCACGCTGATGCTAGCGTCAGCAGGCCCCATCGCATCCAGGGCGCCGTTTGCCCACTGCAAAACTTGCACGATAGCGCTGTGCAGGGGTACCCACCCTCGACCAACAGGGATCCCTGCCCTGGCGCTGTACCTTGCATCGAGCCCTGCACCAGCCCTGTATCTGCGGCTTCCACTTGCCGGGTACTTCAGGCCCCTCTCATCCCCAGCTCATCTCTTCCTTTCTCCTTCTTTTCACCTTCAAACGTTTCCATTCCCTGGCACTTTCGTCAGCTCGTCTTTCATTTATCTTCTCCGTCGCCAGTTCGACTTCTTCTTTTGAATCAGCAAGGCTGTTCACTCTTTACTGCGTCTTTGATAGACCGATTGCACTCTTTACCGGCCGCGCCGACCTGCCTCGCATTGCAAAAGCATCAACAAGTCCAACTCGACTTTCTCACAATCCTTTACTTCAACGTTTGAAATCGATAGATCACTCCCGTCAAATCTAGACAAAATGTACAAGGCCGTTGCCCTCACCTCCATCGCTGCCCTCGCGGGCCAGACCATGGCTCTCAACGCCCATCGCCACCAGCACCAGATGGACAAGAAGGCCCTCGTCGTCGACTGGACCACTGTCATCGACACCGTCTATGTCACCGTTGACCCCAACGCGTCCACTCCCGCTCCCGCTGCCCACACCTCTGCTGCTGGTGGCTTCGCCGCTCAGGATGTCCCCAACCCTACTCCGGCCGCTGGAAACGCCGCTGCTGCTTCCAGCTCTGTCGCCGCTGCTTCGTCTTCTGCGGCTCCCGCTGCCCAGGCCACCACTCTGGTCACCTCTGTTCGCCCGACTGTCCCCGCCGTCGTGAGCAGCAGCGTCGTCCCCGTTGTGCAGTCCTCTGCTCCGGTGTCCTCTGCGCCAGCTCCTCCCACCACTTCTGAGAAGCCTACCCCCACTCCTTCTCCTTCGCCCAGCTCTGCGCCGGCTCCTGTTTCCAGCTCGACTTCCCAGGCTGCTCCCTCTGCTACTCCTAGCAAGGCTCCCAGCTCAGCTCCCGTCAGCGCTGGTCATTTCGGTCGTGGTATGGCTTACAACGATGGTGTCCTGGCCAACGTTTACGGTGCCCTGTCTGGCAAGATGGGCTGGGCCTACAACTGGGGCTTCTACCCCTCTGGAATCGACAGCCAGTTCAGCTATATCCCTACTCTGTGGAGCCCAGCTCCCGAGCACTCTAATGGCTTCGCTGACCAGGTTGAGACTCTCCTCTCCTCTGGAACCAAGGCCATTTTCAGCTTCAACGAGCCCGATATTCTCACCCAGGCCAACATGTCTCCTGCCGAGGCTGCTTCTGCTCACCAGCAGTGGCTGAACCAGTACAAGGGTAGAGCTCTGGTTGGCGCTCCTGCTGTTTCCAACTCCCAATCGGCTGGCCAGGGTGCCGATTGGCTCAAGCAGTGGGTTGAGGCTTGCGCCGGTAGCTGCAACTTCGACTTCGTCAACATGCACTGGTACTCTCCTGCCTCTGCTATCGACACCTTCTTCTCCCAGATTGAAGCTGTCAGCCAGGCCGGTGGTGGCAAGCCTGTCTTCATCACCGAGTTCCAGCCTTCTGGCTCTGTTGACGAGATCAATGAGTTCTTGAAGGAGGCTCTGCCCAAGCTGGACGCCAACCCCAACGTCTTGGGTTACTCCTACTTCATGGTTGCCAACTCTGGCAACGAGAACGGCCTGAACCTCATGGCCTCTACCACCGCCGCCAGCAGCATCGGTCTCACCTATGCCTCCATTTAAGCACGTGGCTGAGATGGCATCTTTTCACTTCCTGGGTATTACAGGTATCTCGCTAAAGATTTATCTCGGACACATCTTTAGCCAAAATTTCGGTCATAGCTTATTTATTGCAAGAAGGGGACATTTGGTGTAAACACAGCAGACACAGAAGAAAACATACTGAATGGCATAAGGGGAAAGGCGCAACTCAAGTTCACCTGTACATATATTTAACTACCTGGTTCTTGGATGTCAGCATCCGCGATATCAGTATATTTTGATTCAATTTTTTTTTATTTGTTCAAAGAGGGGAAAGAGAGTGTGCTCCCAGATAACTTTCTGTCATAAGCCTTTCCGTCTATATTTCTCTTTTTTTCAAGATTTCCATGAGACAAAGGACATAGATATTGACGGGAAAAGCATGAAAGGATCTGGCATGTATCTCACGTATAGAAGTAGGGTCGTGGACAAGACTTTAGCATAGAACTACGAGCTACGAATTCAATAAAGGTCTTGCGATTACCCTTTTTGCGCCTAACTTTCGAGTATCTCTTGAATTTACTGTGATAATGTGTATGTTTTTTTAATATTCTACTGAGTCAGCTACCTACATAGGAGAGACGCTGCTTACTGTTATTAGGGCTGTACTGTAACTTTGTCTTGTGCTGTAAAAGCAAAAGATAATAGCTCTATTGAATCAATTAACTACTATTCCCTAGGTGACATTTGGGATTATTCTCAGAGGGAAAAGGATTGGCAGCGACAAGCATCGACTTTCGTTTGGTCGGAACCCTCCAAAGAGTGCGACCGCCCGGCAGTAATCTTGGTCTCCAGCGGGAGGAACCTCTCATCTATCGCGCCAGATTTCAGGGATATCAGACACTCGCCTCCACAAGTCGTGGAGGATTCTATGTGCAGTCCGGGAAAGTGATTTGGGTTGGGCCCGATCTCTCTTTTAATCGTTGTAGTCACCGTGACGGCATTGGAGGGGTTTTTGATCATCTTGGCAGCGTCGCCATCAGGGGTGCCGTGCTCATAAGGATCATCACGATCGCCATCGCGGGATCGACGCCTGGTTGGCACGAGCGATATATCGGCCAATGTCGATGATAGCGTCTCTTGAAATTCGCTTGGCGTTGATATTCGATTTGCCCCTGAGCCGAGATCTCGCGATCGTCTGGGTTCCCCAGAGGAGTTGATGCTTGCTGTCCCGGCATTATCTCTAGATGTCACCCATTGGATGACGATTACGGAAAACAGGACTGCCGAAAGTCTAAGTCTTAGTTATCAAATCGCCAAGCAAGAATATACGAGTAACTCACTGTCACAGTTGCAGCTCATCAAGCAGATCCAACCTGGTTCTCCCTTACGGGCCATTAACACAGAGAGATTGCTTTTAGAAAAAAAGCGTTCATTAGCTGACTTATATCAAAGGAAAAACTCTGAAAACTACTGCAAACCAAGTCTTACACAATGCTGCTTACTAGTGTGCAGACTGTGCCGCAGAATGTTCGGAATGACACTGTCCGAAGACGAATGTTGGCTCGCGTTTTCGCCATGTTAGTATAAGAATAGAGTCCTAGCAGACGTCAGTAAACACTATTTCTGCCGCCTCTCTCATAAGCTCAGATAAATTTACTCTTCAGAGGTATGAGGAACATAATCGTCAGGTACACGTTGACCAACGCATCGAAAGCGATGAGAGGAATCATTGACACCTTTTTCATCCCTATTATGCATTCTCCGTTATGCATTCTTGCAATGCGGCTATTTTACTTGTTATTAGGTGCCATTTGTTAGCTTTTCATCTTCTAAACTTACTAGACAAAATTTAATATGACCACTGCTATGTATATGGTGAGCATTCCAAGCGAGTTTACCAGATATAGAGTGGATTTCATGCGAGGCTTTGTTGCACCGCGAATGATGTACTGTATCGTTATTTTAGCAGTATTTTGGAGAAAGAAAATATTGAATGGATTTGCACTCACGGCCTTCTCAACGAGAAACAAGTAGATGAACTGAAATGGTTAGCTTGATGTAGAACCTGGTAGTTAACGAGATCAAGTGTTAGGGACTGACAATCTATCAAGAAGACCATATCAGCAGGAGAAGAAGGCTAGTGAGATTCTGAGCACAAATATCACCTTGGTGGTAACGTAGCATGCCAGACACAGTATGATTTCCGCTTCACAAATACCGAAGCCGGAGTTGACCCCAAGCGAGTGCTGCAAAATCGCAGTGGCAACAACGAACATGTACGAGTCAATATATATCGCAAATACCACTGGAGATCAACATCAGTTCCTTTCCTTTCATGAATTAAGCATCATTATGCATCTTACACCAAACCACGGGTGGCAACCGGCGCCAAAACTTGATTGCAAGAACTCTCTGTGCTGGTATGTGCATCGCAATGAGCTTTGCATATAGTCAAATGGGACATCGGGTGGTGATCTCACTCAAAAACAACGTCAAGACAGTGACTGCCGTTAAAGCCAGTATGACACTGAAGACTTGTCCTCCGAGAGGTACTTTAGCCCCTTCTCGCCGCGAAATAATCGTTGGAGCCATGACGGTGTGATGAATGGCCTCGATGAAAGTCGACTTTCCTCTGCCTAAACAGGGCCAAGTCCCTCTCAAATTACTTATCCAAGAAACCCGTCGCGTTCGACGAGAGGGCAGAGCCGCTCAGAAGACGGACTAAGAGCGAGTCATGATGTGAGAAGCGGCGATGGAGTCAAGAATAGAGGGATCACAGCGACTGGCTGTTGATAGGAGGGCAAAAACTGCGAGATTAGGATAGCAATCTTTTTGTTGAAAAGGAAGAGGAGTAAAGGACTTGAAGCGATTGTATGGTATAACAGAGGAGAAGTGATGAGAATATGCGTATCACTTTAATTGTATCTTTTTGAGCCGGTAGGAGCTCACAAAAAGAGCATCTTTCGGCAGGCGGTATCTGCCCTCGCTTTTCCTCGTTCGAGAAAGAGGATCCATCGGTGCACGCCCATCTTATCTCGAACTAACAAGGAGAATTACACAGAATTTCTTAACGTTAGAAAGAGGCTGGATCTTATTCTTCTATGATCAATGCCACTTTCATGACACTCGTCAATCTCAGCTTTCAGAACTGTTACACAGAGAAGGAATCGACACCGCTAAATATCAGATATTGCGCATCGTAATACGGAGCACACGTCAAAATGCCCGCGTCAGATCATGCCACGCCTTCAATAACTCCAAATAGTTTAACTTGGTCACACGTCACTGCACCTGTATCAGACAAGCATGTCGCTTCGACAACAGTCATATCTGTATCATTTGTCAATGGCGCAATCACTTGGCGGATGATTATTCCCTGTTCTTTCTTGTCTACTGGTGCCAGCTGATTCTAACAAAGTCACATATTGTAGCTGAACTAGTTGGTTTACTAGCGGAAAGTTCTGTTTCACGCCTTGTTGTGTATTTCAATCACCCTCGTGTTCCTCATGATTAACTTGCATCGCACGTCCAATAAAAACAGAAGAGATGCCTATCCCCAACGCCCTGTAAGCCACCATTCGCTGGAAAGCAGCTTGGATAAAAAGTAGCTTAAAAGAACTGGAAAAAAATGTTTACAGATGCCAAAAAAAAAAAAAAAACGCCGTGCGATGCTTCCATGAGTCCCCTCGTCATTTCTGCCTAATATAGTTCAAGTGTTGCCCCCAAGCGCCGAAGCCGTAGTATGTCAAACAGACAATTCTACCAAGATGTAGTGATTGAAAATGATTTGGGATGCAGCCGTAAAGGAAAAAGCCGGACGTGTGTGTGCATAGTGGCTAACAAAAGCCGCTGGTATGATGATAAAAGATTGTGTGACTTTGACGTGGATAAACGATGACGTGGAAAAATGCCGTTTTTAGCTATCTCGACGCTCAGGAGATCGAGCTCTGGTTCGAATTCGAAATTTCTCTTTGAGTTTCGCCGACAAGTGAGCCCTCTGTCCTCTTTCACCCTCTGCATCATGGCCGGCGCTGGCGTCGCCGCCTGCACCATGAGCTTCAGTGTCGTTCTGGCGAGTCGATCGCATCTGTCGAAGAGCTTCGATTTGTTCTTCCGCAGTTGCTTGTCTCAGTCTGTTTATATCGAAGAAGCGTGAAATCCTATTACGGTGGTGGGAATGGTTGCCTTCGCCATCCTCACCCTCTACCACCAATGGAGGTGGCAGTGTAGAGTTTCTATCAATGGCCGGTCTATCGCTGTTCTCAGCAGCATCAGGACGGAGATCGAGTCGGCTAGATCAGATGGCGTCAGTACCGGGAAAAGAAACATTGCGAAGGTGCACATTCAACTTACCACAAGGGGCATGTTCCAGACACATTGAGAAGCCAAGGATCAATACAGTTTGGGTGGAACTGGTGGTTACAAGGCAGAACCCTCATATCTTCACCTTCTTTGAAATCCTCCGTACAAATCGAACATCCCACGTTTCCAACTGGGCTAGTGCCAGCGTCAGCAGCGCCATGGGCCTCGGCTACCGGAGCCGTTTCTTTGGTCTCGCTACCGCCCGTGGCGGCCGTAGCCGCTTCAGGCCGTGCATCCTCCGTAAGGATTGAAGCCGATTTCTGAGTTCGAGTGTCCCGCCCATCGGTAGTTGCCGAGTCCAGTTCGAGCTCAGGGTCCGGCTTAGCGGACTCCTGGTTGTTGAATTTGACAATGGGAAGGGTCTCGAGAACTGCGCGAGCCAGTCCCTTGGCTCGGCTCTGTCGAGGCCGGCCACCCAGGGCTCTCCGAGGTCCATATCGTTCCGGATAACGATGCGCCCTTATGGCGCCCGTGGCAATAATTACGAGAAATAGAAGAGTAATAATGCCTGTTATAGTGTAGAGAACACTCATGGCGACTGACGAGCTGGAACCTCCACCTGAGCCGGAGTTACCATTGGGATCTCCAGCGGTTGAATTTCCTTGGATGGAAACGTTGACAACTCTGCCGTTGGCAGTTCCATTTAGGGCACTCAGCACATTTTGAGCTTCTCCGCTATCGGCCATGGAAAGAATATTTAGAAAGGTTGGCTGGTTTTGGAAATCCAGACTGCACCAGGTGCCGGCAAGTGAATACATGACGATGGCCTTTGGATTTGCGCTGACGAGATCGTTTAGCATCTGGTTGGTGCTGATGAAGGTGCCGGACGAAGGGGTGTTGGCGTCGCATGATAGATAAGCGACGTCATTAGGTTTATTGATCTTGTTGAAGTTGGATACGTCGGTAGCGATCATGTTCCCATTGATGTTCAACGACTGTGTCGGTTTGTTAGCATTGAGGCCGAGACAATGGCGGAGACTTCTGGAAACAATCTTACGAAGCTACTGCTTGACTGGTTTGTGCCGGCATTGGGAATAAGAGGAATGACTGTGAACTGGAGCGGGTTGGGCTGCCCGCCCGGAGTTGATAGATTCATTTGCAGAGCATCGTTTGTGGCCCAGTTTGGAGGGACATCGGTCTCAGCTGAAGTGGTGAGGTTGTCGCTGTCGTCGGCCGAAGTCGCAGCGACCAAGAGGCCGAGGGCGGCGAATAAGATGGAGTACATTTTGTGCGTATATTAAGGTGTGTTATGTGCGTAGGTATCTGTGTGTATATATATTTTGAATTTCGGTGAGGCGGTGATTTCGCCTCGCTTTGGCGGGTGGAAGGGAACCGCAAACTAATAAACTTAATGCGTGAGGGTCGATTTGTTTTTGAATACAGGTAGAGGTGCTACACGTGGGGGCAGAGCAGCAGATGTGCGAGCGGGATTCGGGTGTTTGGTCGAAGCGATCTGAGCCAGCAGACAGTCGTTTTCGGTTTCGAGCTTCGGATCGTGGCTCTGCGATGAGGCGGGCGTCGTCGCCAGGCTCGTCTTTGGTCCGCCTTGCCGCACTCAGTGCAGAGACGACATCTGGCGACAGTTGATTTCGCCGGCGCCAGGCGATCACAGGGTCGGGCGAAGCAAAGGGCGGATGGGATGCAGTGTGCGAGACGCAGGTTTTGGCGCTCAGCAGCGAAAAAGCAACCAAGTGAGACGACGGCAGCGTCTGGCGGCCATGGGATACTGTATCGGCGGCGGCGGCGGATTTGCCCCGAGCACGACGGGCCATCAATCCATCCACCTGTAGAGCCAGGTGAGGCCCGCCCCCTCCGGAAGGGCGGCGGAAAATAGCTCCAGCGGATTGGGGCGCTGAGGCTAGCAGAAGCCAGGTGAGCACCAAGTTGAATGTCTGGTGCTTGGCATTTCGGCCTGGATGCTGGTTGCAGTTGAGACTGGAGCTGGAGCGGGTCGCTGTGGCGATGCCCGCCTAATAGACTTCATGTAGCGGTGCCCTCGAGCCGGGGAAGCTCTATTTGGAAGAGCCCTAATACGCAAACTGGCCATGCGGTGTTAAATTTTTACGCTCTGGCTGACAGGTGGCAGCGCGTGGCAGCACAGAATTGATGGATCATTTCGTGCTCGGCGCAAAAATAATATGCAGAGCGTGTTTGTTATACGCATCAGATATTGACTGTTCATTTCCACTTACATATATTCATTGAAGCAAACCATGGGTTGCGCTCATCTTCTGATTGGCAGTAGTCAGCAGAAGAAAAAAGTTCTTGTCCAAAAAGTCGCCCGGGATTAATACGCACTTGCATGATTTCCGGACTTCGGGCGGCAAGTCCACGAATGCAATGCTTCCAGGCGTTCCGTAACAGCTTAGCAATAGCCTAGCAACAGTAGCTTATATCCGGCCGTCTATTCTTGCAGCACAATGCCATCCATAACGATACTAGTAGATCTGAAAGCTGCTAAGTGCCTTAGTAGCTCGATCTTTTTTCCTAATTATGGCCATTTCCATGATGTTAGTACTACCCAAGCAAGGGGTGTGAAGGAAAAGAGAGAAATCTTAAAATATCAGCACATATTTTTCATACTCGCACATCATTCATATAGCAATAATTAAGTCTTTCTACTACTACTACTACTGCTTCTACTGCTCTACTGCTTCTACTGCTTCTACTGCTGCTACTGCTTCTATTGCTGCTGCTGCTTCTACTGCTACTGCTACTATAGCTATTACTGCTACTGCTACTGCTGCTACAATTACTATTTGAGTATAGCTAGAGTCTAGTGCTAAAAACTGAGATACTAGATAACTTTTCTTTTGATAGAATAGTATTCATGTCTTAAACTTGTGTGTGCATCTTTCTTTTGCGGTCCCTATTTTTCTTCGCACCCCTTGCCAAGACCCTTGTAAGTGGCGCCTGAGAGAGAAAGAGCAGATATGCGACAGCACAGTTTGCAGGCTTGTGCCCTAACGAAGATTGGCAAAAATAGAATGTCAATAGCACGCATGCCGAATGTCATCTTTCCCGTCTCTCAAAACTGGAGAACTCCAGCGGGCGCCGATGCTTATCCTTTCGGACAGTGAGAGGCAAACATGCGCTAACCCAAGCAGCGGAATTGGTGCCTCATATATATGCGGCAGAGGCGCTTCGTATCGTGTCTGATGATGCTGCAAATAGTAAGTGACTGCCTCTTAGGTAAGCTACTCTAACAAGCAACGCCTCCTATCAAGAAAGGAGGCAGCGATGTGTCTCAGGTTCTGAACACAGCGATCGTGTAAGAAGAGATTATTGAGAGGCCGGTGTTGAACTGACGAAAACTACACGGTGTCTATGGCTGCAACCGCAACAAAGGAGAAATGGTTGCCTATCAGGTAACTAATATAAAATTTTAAACATCGCAGCAGGCAGACAGATATTTATTCTCAGCTCTTATTCCGGAATATGCAGGAGCCTAGGTAGGTAGCTACAGAGACCCGTTTGTGGCAGAGCCTCAAGAATAGGGTCCGTCTCCAACTGCAACGTGCATCCTCGTCAGGGACCCTTATTTGGTACCTACTGGCTGTCTTGTTAGAGATTAAAGTGGTTGACAGGCCTGTGGCTTGAATTGGAGTGGCTTGCTGCTCAATTAAAGTACTGGATACTTGTAGTTGGTGCCTGAGCAAGAGCAATCCTGCGGCATCTCACTGTCTGAGCTGAGGCACTTAGAGTACTTTGTACTCCAGCACGCGCTGTTTCGCACCTCCAATTGGTACATAGCCTCGAGGCTAAGGCGGCGTAACGGGGCCCGCTCTGGCTCCCTCTCTTTTGGAAATGTTGTCCCCTACTCGAGAGGCTTCACTCTTTTGCGTTGGTATATTCTCCGATCCGCCAGCTGCGGAACAAGGCACCGGCCTCCCCAATTCCTCGGCCTGCTCGCGAAGCCCTTCGTCCAACGCTTCCGTCCTCGCCCGTGCCCTCACCTCCGAACCGCAGTCTCAATCGATGGACCAAGCCCAAGGTCCCTAACTCCCGCGTCCTTCTTCCGTGGCGATTGTCTGTCATAACCGGCCTCCCTGCGCTCCATGAGCTCCTTAAAATTCGTGGTGTCCTCTCTGGACGCCATTGCGACTTCTAAAGATGCCCAGCGAAACAAGCAGCTGGCCGACCTGACCAAGACGGCCCTCGATGCCATCAAAGAGCAGGATCAGCTGCCCGATCCCGAGATCGTCTTCGCGCCTCTCCAGCTCGCGACCAAGACCGGCAGTCCGCAGCTCACAACGACAGCGCTCGATTGTATTGGAAAACTGATATCATATTCATACTTCTCCCTCCCCGCCAAGGACGATGGGCCCAAGGAAGGCGCTGAACCGGCATCCCCGCTAATTGAACGAGCCATCGATACCATTTGCGACTGTTTTCTAGGCGAGACAACGGCCCCCGAGATCCAGCTACAGATTGTCAAGTCGCTTCTAGCGGCCGTCCTGAATGACAAGATCGTCGTCCATGGCGCAGGCCTGCTCAAGGCTGTGCGCCAGACCTACAACATTTTCCTGCTCTCTCGAAGCACGGCCAACCAGCAGGTTGCACAGGGCACTCTCACCCAGATGGTTGGCACTGTTTTCGAGCGAGTCAAGACCAGACTTCACATGAAGGAAGCCAGATTGAGCCTGGACAACCTGAAGCATGGCGCAAGCAATGTTACTTTTGAACAATCCGAGGTTTTTAACGGCGCCCGCCATAGCGATGACGGGGAAGAAGCTTCGGCTTCGGCTTCGCAGCTGGACAGCAACGACAACGAAGCATCGGAAGAGCCGGCCAATGAAGAGCCGGCCAATGCTGCGAAACTCACATTGAAAGATTTAGAGCATCGCAAGAGTTTCGACGATTCGACCCTTGGCGAAGGGCCTACTATGGTTACGCGACTCAAATCAGAAAAGAAAGATGACAGCAATGCGTCCGTGTCAGGGCAATCTGGTCCGCAGGAGGACAGCGATGCGCTAGACGCTGAAGATGAGGTTTACATCCGGGATGCCTATCTCATCTTCCGGTCTTTCTGCAATCTGTCGACCAAAGTTCTGCCCCCTGAGCAGCTTTTCGACTTGCGAGGTGGAGCAATGCGCTCCAAGCTCGTTTCTTTACACCTCATCCACACCCTTTTAAACAACAACATTGCCGTTTTCACCTCGCCTCTCTGTACCATTAGGAGCTCCAAGAGCAATGAGCCCACCACTTTTCTGCAGGCCATTAAATTTTATCTTTGTCTTAGCATCACGCGCAATGGAGCAAGTTCGGTGGATAGAATCTTTGATATCTGCTGTGAGATTTTTTGGCTCATGCTCAAATACATGCGCCCCTCGTTCAAGGTACGTTATTTCCTTTTTAGTACTTACATCTTCCTATGTGATATATATCAATGCGCCACAGAAGCTCATTCTGCACTAGAAAGAAATTGAGGTCATTCTCAACGAGATTTATTTGGCACTCTTGTCTCAGAAGAATGCCCCGTTAACACAGAAACTCTACTTTGTTTCTATCCTAAACCGCCTCTGCGCTGATCCGAGGGCTTTGGTTGAGACGTATCTCAACTATGACTGTGATCAGTCTGTAGAGAACATCTTCCAAACCGTCATTGAGGATCTCTCTAAATTTGCGACGGCGCCCGTCTCGATTACATCTATTCATGAACAAGCGTATGAGGAGTACCGAGGGAAAACTGCGCCGGCGAGCGAGTGGCAGCTCAAGGGTATCCTTCCCCCGTCTCTCACTGTCGCGCAGATTATCCCACATCAGGAGAATGAAGCCGACTACCCCAAGGAATATGCAATCAAGCGCCTATCACTGGAGGCCCTTGTCGAGACATTGCGCTCGTTGGTAAATTGGTCCGCCTCTGTACGCTCAGATAGCGAAAATGTTCGCACGGATGCAGATGCCAGAATCTCTTTTGATGAGCTGCGGCCGTCCATCGACCCCACAAGTGAAAGCGCTTCTCGACTCGACACGCCTCTGCCCCCTTCGACTCCCGTGTTGGAAGATGACCCGGATTATCTCAGCAAAGAAAAGGCTAGGAAAACGGCCCTCATGAAGGGAATCAGGCAATTCAACTTCAAGCCTAAGAAGGGAATTGAGCTACTCCTTCGCGATGGCTTCATCGCGAGCGATTCGCCTCAAGATATAGCCACATTTTTGCTCAGTGAAGACAAGCTGGATAAAGCACAAATCGGTGAATATCTCGGTGAAGGAGAGCAGAAAAATATCGATACCATGCACGCATTTGTGGACTCTATGGATTTCACCAAGAAGCGTTTCGTTGATGCCCTTCGTCATTTCTTACAGTCGTTCCGTTTGCCCGGAGAGGCGCAGAAAATCGATCGATTTATGCTCAAGTTTGCTGAGCGTTATGTGCTTGGTAACCCCAACGCTTTTGCCAACGCGGACACGGCGTATGTACTAGCGTACTCCGTGATCTTACTGAATACAGATTTGCACAGCAGTAAGATCGCCAAGAGAATGACCAAGGAGGAATTCATTCGAAACAATGCAGGCATCAACGACAATGCTGATTTGCCCCATGACTATCAAATCTCCATTTATGAAGAAATTGCCAGTAACGAAATTGTTTTGAAGAGCGAACGAGACATTGCGGCTGCGCAGGGCAATCTCCCTACCCAACCAAGCGGTCTGGCTGCAGGTTTGGGACAAGCCTTCTCAAATGTAGGCCGAGATCTGCAGCGGGAGGCTTATATGCAGCAGTCGGAGGAGATTGCGTTGCGTTCAGAGCAGCTCTTCAAGAACTTGTTCAAGAGCCAGCGACGAAACGCGTCCAAGACTACTCCGAAGTACATTGAAGCAACATCCTTCAAGCATGTCGAGGCCATGTTTGACATTACATGGATGTCCATCTTCTCTGCGCTTTCGGGGCAGATGCAAAAAGCACACAACCTCGAAGTTAATAAGCTGTGCCTGGAGGGCATGAGGCTGGCAACCCAGATTGCCTGCCTCTTCCATCTCTCAACGCCTCGAGAAGCATTCATTTCCGCACTTCGAAATGCCACAAACTTGAACAACCCCCAGGAGATGCAAGCCAAAAACATTGAAGCCTTGAAAGTAATTCTGGACCTCGCTCAGACAGAAGGCAATGTTCTGCAAGAGTCATGGAAGGATATTCTCATGTGCATCAGCCAGTTGGATCGACTGCAATTGATCTCTGGCGGCGTTGATGAGAGCGCCATCCCAGATGTGTCCCAGGCGCGCTTCATTCCTCCTCAGCGATCCGGGACATCAGAATCTCGCTCGTCTATGCAGTTGAAAAACAGACCACGGCAGAGATCTGCTACTGGCCCCAGGGGCTTTTCTAACGAGATTGCTCTCGAGAGCCGCTCAGATGAGCTAGTTCGAAGCGTCGATCGAATTTTCTCTAGCACAGCGGACCTTTCGGGTGAAGCCATGGTTTATTTTGCCAAGGCCTTGACAGAGGTTAGCTGGGACGAAATCAAGGTTTCGGGTTCGAACGATTCACCTCGGACATACAGTCTGCAAAAGATTGTCGAAATCAGTTACTACAACATGAACCGTGTGAGATTTGAGTGGAGTAATATTTGGGTCGTACTTGGCGAGCACTTTAACCAGGTCGGATGTCATAACAACATGAACATTGTTTTCTTTGCTTTGGATTCTTTACGACAGCTGTCCATGCGATTCATGGAGATCGAAGAGCTTGCGGGATTCAAGTTTCAAAAAGATTTCCTAAAGCCATTTGAGCATGTGTTGTCCAACTCGCACAATATCACAGTCAAAGACATGGTACTGCGATGCCTCATTCAAATGATTCAAGCGCGAGGAGATAATATCCGCTCTGGATGGAGGACTATGTTTGGTGTCTTCACGGTTGCTGCCCGTGAACCATACGAGAGTATTGTCTATCTCGCGTACGAGAACGTTAGCCAGGTTTACAAAGAAAAATTCGGCGTCGTTATTTCTCAAGGAGCGTTCACGGATCTCATTGTCTGCTTGACAGAGTTTTCAAAGAATCTCAAATTCCAGAAGAAGAGTCTAGGCGCTTTGGAGCTGCTGAAATCGATTATTCCAACAATGCTCAAAACCCCAGAGTGCCCGTTGTCGCACCAGCCGTGGAATACCTCCTCGTCCCAAAATGATGGACCTGTAGAACCTCCCAAAAAGGGGCAGACGAAAACGTCCATGGAGGAGGGCTATTGGTTCCCTGTGCTGTTTGCCTTCCATGATGTACTCATGACTGGTGAAGACCTTGAAGTTCGTTCAAATGCCCTAGAGTACTTCTTTGCTGCACTTCTCAAATACGGAGGCGGGTTCACCCAGCCATTTTGGGATATTCTTTGGCGACAGCAACTTTATCCCATCTTCATGGTCCTGCGCTCAAGACCAGAGATGACCAACGTTCTCAATCACGAAGAGCTGTCCGTCTGGCTGTCCACTACTATGATCCAAGCTCTGCGCAACATGATCACGCTGTTTACACACTACTTCGATGCACTGGAATATATGTTGGACAGGTTCTTGGAGCTGCTCGCCCTCTGCATTTGCCAGGAAAATGACACCATATCACGTATTGGTAGTAACTGTTTACAACAGCTGATACTGAAGAACGTGACGAAGTTCAACCTGGTACACTGGACTAAAATCGTTGGGGCTTTTTGTGAGCTATTTGAGCGGACAACAGCATATCAACTCTTCACTGCGGCAAACATGGAGGCAGCTACTTCTATGTCAATGTCATCGTCCAATGGAATGGAATTTACATCGCCCCTCAGTCCAACTATTGCTGAAACTCCTTCCGCTGGGGATGAAAATTCGTTGAAGATCAATGGCGGAGAGGAGAACGGCGCTTCCGACACAGAGTCCATTCATCACCCAACTCTGCACAAACTGGACGATGATGAGGCCCAGACCCCAGCGGCTCATGCCACCAACGGACAGCAGTTGGAAGAGTTCAAACCAACTTCCAATCTTCAGCAGCAACCTGTCGTCGTGACAGCTGCTCGCCGGCGATTCTTCAACCGTATCATTTCCCGCTGTGTCCTGCAGCTTCTTATGATTGAGACGGTCAACGAGCTCTTTAGTAACGATACCGTATACGCAAACATCCCTTCCACCGAGCTCTTACGACTCATGGCTCTATTGAAGCGCTCTTTCCAGTTCGCACGCCGCTTCAACGAAGATAAAGAACTCCGAATGAAGCTCTGGCGAGAAGGATTCATGAAGCAGCCGCCCAATTTGTTGAAGCAGGAAAGCGGTGCTGCGGCGACATACGTGTCTATTCTATTCAGGATGTTTATAGATGATGCACCTGAAAGACTGAAGAGTAGACCCGACATCGAAGCCGCTCTGGTGCCTCTGTGCGAAGACATCATTACGGGATACTCTTTGCTGGCTGAAGAAAGCCAGCAGAGAAACATTGTTGCATGGAGGCCAGTCGTTGTTGATGTACTTGAGGGATTTGCTACCTTCCCTGAAGACGCTTTCAAGACCCATTTGCACTCTTTCTATCCGCTTGCCATTGACTTGCTCCAAAAGGACCTGACAGCGGATTTGCGCGGTGCGCTACTTTCGGTTTTACGGAGGGTTGGCGAGGTATCCCTTGGAATTGAAGGGCTGGTCAAGGCTGGGGATAAAAGGCGGGACAGCACGGTCAGCACCAATGCTGAGGAACTTCCCCTTGGCAGGTCTGAAGCGGCTGCGCGGAAGATGCTGTAATGTCAGGCATGACGAGCGCGGGCAGCGATTTATGGCGTTGGAGGGCGGATATAATAGACGAGTGTGATTTTTTTCCCCTTGCTTCTTATTTTCAAAACACCATGGGTGTGTATGTACCTTGTATTAGGAAAGAATGCCTATACTGTTTGCCAGTCAGGAGATAAGATGTTATAATAGTACGATGTTATTTTTAATTTGTAGCCTTTTCATTGATTTACTTTGTGTGATCTGCCACTCCCCCATTTTCAGAGTCACAAATAGTTCTATTGCTTTATAGATAGCTACGTATCGCTGAACTAGATTTGAGATGTTTTGGTGAAAGATTTATGAATAAAGAAGAAATGTTCATTCAATTTAGTAGATCGCTGATATACGCACGCAAAGCCTCAGCTTCTTCTTCCACAGTCCGATTCGGCAGTCCTCTCAGGGCCTCCTTCAGCTCACCATCCCCTTCGGCCGCCACCTTAACCAACTTCTTCACAATGGCATTTTCTTCAGGAGTGAGGCGAGATACGCGCATGACGCTGACAAAAGTCTCGAAGAAATCAATGAGATTGAGGTGCATAAGAATATCGTCTGAGCCGGATAGCATCTCCAACGCTGCCCATTGCAGGATTCCTTGGTCACTGGGGGCGATGGCGGTGGTGGAAAGGGGGAATAAATCTTGGTAGTGGGCGGTGCTTATGGCATGGATATCGAGCGCGGCGAGACGGGTAAGAAGGCGGAGGAGGCGGCCTTGTGAGAGGGAGGTTTGGTGTCGAGGCCGAGTAGGAGGATTTGCTGTTTCAGGGGAGCAGAGCGTTTTGATAAGCTCCAAGAAAGGTCGTTGGGTAAAAATCACGTTCCAGAGACGTCCGTGTCCGGGAATACGGCGTCTCGTGGTTGTGCTGAAGCCGTTGATATTATAGCTGCTTGCGCCGTTGACTCCTTCAGTTGGCCGGATGGTTGCGCAATCTGTCTCGAGCAAGTCGCCGAGAACCTTTGCCGCGCGCTCGCCGACGCCGACGTCTGGGCTCTCTAGCCAGCGGCGGATGAGAGCCTCGACGACATCCGGGAGAGTGCTGAAAAGGGCGGCCTCGGTGGGTGCTTTGGCGGCTTTGTGGATGATGGCGAGGGCGAGGAGGTTGGCGCCGGGGAGAGGAGAGTTCAAGGCTATGAGGATGGATGGAGGGTCGGCGATGGTGAGGGTGCGGGTGAAGGTTAGAGGCGAGAGGAGCTTGATGGTGAGAGAGAGGAGAGGAGAGGGATCTTGTGTGGTTGATCTGAGGATCTGGGTGAGTGGAGGGAGGACGGTTGGGAGAAGAGGAGGGATGTTGGATTCTGGAAGGGCTGATTAGCGATCTTTCTAGAGACCTCTAAGTGACGACTGAAAGAGTGAATAAATGAATCTTTACCTGTTAGCTGAAGCTCGATATCGTCGAGGAGTTTGAGGTTGAATGGCACAGAAGGATCGTTCTCGAGCTCTGCTAGGTGAGTCTGGAACTCTTCGAGGCCAGAGATGGGATGGGCGTCTGAGATGCCGTCCGGGACGATGCGTTCAGACATGGTGAGATTCTAGCAATCGCCAGCAGCCTGAAAGCTGAGAAGAAGGTCTTTTGCGAAGCAATGAAATAGAATGCTATGTGAGCGAGACTTGTTTTTGGATTTCAAATCCAGACAATGGTAGACGTTTGCCTTATAAAAGCTAGAAATCATGTATAATTTCTAGGGTAGGCAATAGCAGGCAGATGCGCTGACGGCGAGCACCCAGGCAGCGGGGCAGCGTCACAGCGGAGCAAATTCCGCCCTCCCCACCATACTTTTTTCTCTTGTCGCTGAAAGTTGGCGCTCGCATTGAGCTTCTTTTGCTATTTCCATCCAACTACAAGCTGCCGCCTTTTTCTTACCCCGCGAAAATTTTGACTCTGCTGTCTTTGGTTCGGCAGTGTTACTAATATCATTCTTGGAATAACTACGAATTAAAGAACTCGCGCTCGCTGAGCAATTGGAGCTTTGCGCGAGGGACTCGAGCTGAGTCGGAAATGTCTAGAGGTGGTGGGCGAGGAGGAGGTCGAGGAGGACGAGGAGGAGGCAGAGGAGGCCGGCCGGGCCTTCCATGGGATGATACAGACGAGCCTGATGCTCGGCCCTCTGAGCTGTTCCCTGTAAGCAGATAATGCGCTGCATACCTATCAAGAAAAAAGATGCTACAGAGCCAGAACCTTTGCTAACAGTCATTCTTTTCCTCAGCCTTATGTTGTCCCGACTGCGCGCAACCTCAACGCCACAGAATACAACGGCGTCCAGTACTTCCTCCTCCTTCGTCACCAAATCCACTCATCGCCGCTCTACACATCCAAACGAACCTCCCTCATCGACCCCGACGCGCCGCGCAAGACCTACGGCCGCGACCAGATGAACGCCCTCTACGACGTCAAAAGCAAGGCCTCTGTCGATCCCTTCAGCGCAATGCCTACCTACTCGCAGCGCTTCTCTCGCCCGGAACGCGCGCTCCCGGAATGGTCTTCGCGGCCGGTCTGTCGAGAAATGTACCCGCCCGAGCTGCTCGACACGGTCGACTCCGCGGATGCCAGTGGCGTGAGGAAGCGGCGCAAGCTGGAACTGAGCAAAGTGAATGCCCTGCCGAACGCAGAAGAGGCATTTGGCATGCCGGCCATTGAAGGCGACGACGAAGGCGTGCCGGTGGATGGGAAGCATATCCTGGAAAGGCTGGATGCGCTACGGGATGACGAAGGTGATGAAGTTGGCGAAGCGGAAGACGATGAGGGCCTGGAGGAGGAAGAGGAAGATGAGGTTTACGATGATGAGGATGCGGGTGATTACGATGCGGAGGGATACTTTGACAATGGCGACGAGGGCGGCGACGACTACGGAGATGATGGAGATGGCGAAGGAACATATTAAAAGCCCTGTTTCCTTTTTCCTTCTATTCATTTCACCACCACCGGCGTTTTTTTTTTTTTTTTTTTTTGAACTACGAAAGACTTTTGGTTATCAGGGAAAAAAATCTTTGAAGAACTATCATTGGAGCAATTGTCTTCTTCATTATTGTTTCCATATACTCATGTATATAATATTCTACCGAGGTACTCACATATACCCATTTCATATACCATGATTCCAGAATGAGTCACACATCACGCACAGAATAACAATGGAACAAACTTGCTTGTCACCCCTGCAGATTTCCCTATTTCGCATCTTCTAAGAGGAGGGTATCCCATGTAGCTACACTTGTAGCCTTATCTACCTGCACCAGTCATCCCCTTATATTTTATCTTCTAGATGCCCCTTTTCTCGCTGCTACCCTTCTCATAGTCATACATTTTCTCTGAAAATGGACAACTTGTCTTATGCTTGGCCGTGAACAGCCCTTCCTGTACAGCAAGCGCCGCCTAATGATTAAACGTAAAAGCGCATCTCCCTCCAACCAGATACCAAAAAGTGTTTAAAAAAAAAGCAGCGAAATCCCAAACCCGGAAAAAAGACAAAGAAACAAAGAACCGTAAGCGCTTCATGAGGAAATGCCAGAGTACAGGCCGTTATCCAAGAATCCAGCCTGTAGCCGAGATACTCTCTCCCGCGTGTCCGCAATCTGTCCAGCCTGGGCGACAATCGCGCTGCCCATCTCCCGCAGCGCTGCGAGCACCTGGCTCAGCTGGTCCTGAACCGGCGCGTTGCTGTGGTCGCGCAGGCTGCGGATCTGTTCGTAGAGGCCGTTTTCCACCCCGGGCATGTCGCGCTCGATCTGCGCTCGGTATTCGTCCAGGCGTTTCTTGTACTTCTCGACGTCATCGCAGATGCGGTTAAAATAAGTAATGAGGTCCTGAGCACTAGCATGCGCTGACGAGGCGTCTGCTGAGTTGGAGTCGCTGGTTGGAGGGGGCCCGGCGAAGAGGCCGGTTTGGTGGTAGTGTGTAGGTAGCTTGAGGTTGTCCGCGGCCTTGAAGGAAAGCTGGGCATCGGTGACGTTCTTCTTGGTCATGTCTTGTAGGGCCTTGACGGTCTGGATATCGCGGTTGAGGGCGTCTTGGACTGTCTTGAACTTGGACTCGACAAATTGGACATCTCGTCCGAGCTGGTCAATGTCCTTTTCATGCTGGGGCATGAACTCGCCAATTTCGTCTCTCATCTTGATGACACGTTGGATGCCTTTGTCGATGAGAGCAATCTGGTTCTGGACTGGCTGAGCAAGGTCATCGAACCTTGATCGTGGTCGCAGGTTGTCATAGTTGACTTGGACGGCAGCAACTTGGTTCGTGGATTGGGCCGGTTGAGCTGTAGTTGCTCCACTGCATTATGGTTAGCGTTGACTGAGCAGATATTCCAATACAAATAGAGCATTGCATACAAGAAACCACCTCCTGTGGTGGTGGCAGCTGGAGCTGGGGTTGTTCCTCCAAAGAGACCGCCTCCTGACTGCTGAGTGGTTGCGGCGCCACCAAATAAACCCCCTCCTGTCCCCGTTGTCGTCGCCGCCGCGGGCTTGCTTCCGAAAAGACCACCTCCAGTCGTGGCGCTGGGCTGGGCCGCAGGAGTGCTTCCAAAGAGACCTCCGCCGGTCGTTGTCTGCTGCTGAGGGGTCGCCGTATTGCCAAACAAGCCTCCCCCTGTTCCTGTTGTCGCTGTCGCCGCAGGTTTGCTCCCGAAAAGACCCCCACCGGTTGCACCAGATGCCTGAGCTGGCTGAGCAGTCGCTGTTGAGCCAAACAAGCCGCCGCCAGTTGTGCCGGTATTCGTCGCCGCCGGTGTGGGCGTAGCGGCGCCGAAGAGACCTCCGCCGGTGGTTGTCTGTGGGCTCGCGGTGGTTGTGGCTCCAAAGAGCCCTCCTGTTGCTGCTGGCTTGGCGCCAAAGAGGCCGCCCGTGGTCGCCATATTGTTGGGTGTTGTTGGATTCGCCGACGCGTTACCAGAGCCAAACAGTCCTCTCGTCGCGGCTGGTTGCGCGGTGCCTCTGTGGCGCGTTTAGTTAGAATCAACGAGGATGGCAGTGTAAGGCGTGACCAATTGGAAGATGTGGGAGGTGTTGGATGGTAAAGAGACGTGGTGAAGAGTGTAAATTTGGGCGATATCAGAAGGCCCGAAGCGTGGTGTTGAAGATTTAGTAAAGCTTACAGGCTATTGGCAGCTCCAGTGTTAATGCTAAGACCCGCTGGGCCACTGGCTGACCGCGCCAGAGACATGACACCTCTGTAAGAGAGGCTCTGAACTTTTTTTTCCAGACAGACGAGTCAAGGGTCTATTCGTGTGGAGCTCCTTACTTCAGTATGCGAAAGCTTGGACTGGAACTTTGTTATGGGTCTGATAATGAATGACTGATAATGAAGGGATACGGCAGAACCCCGGAGCGGTGATGCGACGACCCACCCTGGGCTTATCCAGCCTATCAGCCTAGAGAAGAGCTTCCTACCTACAAGGTAGTAGAGCTTCAACTAGGTTGATATAGTTGATCTTCTTGTTCAATTCATACCTTTTTTACTTCGAAATTGCCTCTAAGCCGCTACCAAGATGGACATGGACGAAGATGATGATCTCTACCAGCCGGAAGAGCCGAAGATTGAACAGGACGAGGAGAAGAAGTTCAAAGCTGAAGAGTTAGAGGAAGGCGAAGAGGAAGACGAGAGCGGCGCTATGGACGAGGACGACGATGACGATTCAGTACGCGACTTTGACACTTTTTCGTCGAAAATGCCTGCCACTTGTATGCTAATATGATGGATTGCAGGATATAGACATCATCACAGAGCGAAAAGATGGCACAAAGGCAGCGCCACCACCGTATGTCGACCCCAAGCACGCCGTGCTCCGCGGACGCTTTGCGAAACGCTCGTTGACGTAGCCATCTTTACTGACAGCCCGACAATAGTCAAGCAAAATATAGCGATATAAGGAATATTCCTCAGCGGTCAGCCTCCAACGACATTTCCGCAAAGCCAACGGCGCCCGCCAAGAGAGAGGAAGACTCAAAAACGACAAACGCTCTTAGCATTGCTGCCCCAAGCGCAGACCAAACTTCAGCTGCCGCCTCAAAATCTACAATCGATATCAATGCCATTCCAGTTCACCCTGCAGCTGGCAAGCCTATAACACAAATAAACATTGATGAGGGTATGCGATTATTTTCCTCTTGGGCTAGTCTTCATAATTGACCGATTCTGTCAGATCTACCAGACAATGATAAACCGTGGCGCAAGCCGGGCACAGACATCAGCGATTACTTCAACTACGGCTTCGACGAATTCACATGGGCGCTATATGCTGCCAAGCAAGAATCGATTCGTGGCGAGTTTGGCGCTGACGCCTTTGCTGTCAACAACAAGAAGATGATGGAAGACTTCAACATGATGATGATGGGAGGTATGGGCATGCAAGGAGGAGGAGGTGCTGGGGCTGGCGGCGGCGGCGGTAGTGGCGGCGGTGCTGCTGCTGGTATGCCTGGTATGGACGGGATCCCGCCTGAAATGCAAGCCATGATGCAGCAGATGATGGCTTCGGGCATGGACCCCTCCCAGATGGACCCAAGCCAGATGGCAGCCATGTTTTCTGGCATGCAAAATGCCGGAGGCAGTGCGGGTGCCCAGGGAAGCCAGGGCCAAAACTTTGGTGGAGGCTTTGGTGGAAACCAAGGCTTCGGCTATGATCAGGGCATGGCTGGAGGTGGCAGCGGAAGAGGCGGATTTGGAGGCCGTGGACGCCGTGGCCGATGGTAGGACTACCAGGATGATGATGACACGAGTTCTCAGAATCCTCATGGCTATCAATGTGAGGCAAGTTCCGAGGGCACTTGCAGTTGAACAATTGTTGTTGACGGGACCACATTACCAAGGTCTTGCATCTCATATTGCTGGAGACTTCTATTGCAATAATGGAAGCGGCTGCAAATCAACTTCTAGTGGATGCTATCTGCTATTATGGCTTTTGAGTACAGGGTCTGGTATTTTAGGCACAGGCCAGCTCAAAAGGGCGATGAGGACATCACATACGTGATGAGATACCACCGGAACCAACAATGTATCGAATACTGCTGGGAAGTAAGGTGTCATTTACGAGCAACGATAGGAGGAGACGACACCACGTTCATGAATTTTTGATTGATCTTGATCATGCCACTGCTCAGACGGTGGACCTAAGCTTCTTATGATGACGACAGGCATTGATAAAATTCAAAGTCTTTGGACTTTTGCCGTTACTAGCTCCAAATCAGCTTTACATAAAGGAGAACGGCAATAGGAGCTGATATTTCTCTTTCTCAGTTATGAAATACGTCGTGTCTCGACGAGAGACTGATGGACATTGATACACAGATACATTGGTATACAGATATATACAACTTTGAGAAGTGCCAAACGAAATGAAAATGCTGATAAGGGATATTTTGTGTAGCTCGGCGCCAGGTAACGTTACCTAACTGTAGCAAACGCAGGCCTAGTTGGGAACTTTGAGGCTCGAACTTCCTAAGACAGGCGAGCGACCGATCCTATATGGCCTGCCAAGAGGCTAAGAGGGCTTGAGTTGACAGATGCCAGGAACGGCCGCTTTCTAGCCTGGATTTGTAGCACATGACACTGACGAAGTGTATGAATGGAGTCGCTGTGCTTAATAGATAGATGCTTTATTCGGCAGCGGAGCAATATGATTTCAACAGCATGGTAAGAGGTTTGTTTACTGCAGCTGGAGCAGAAAAGCTGGGGGTGGTGTTGGAGCTGGCTTAGGTGGGGGACACCGCGGTTAGAGAGCTCTTGATATCATGATAGTTGCTTACTACCGCCCTTGGTGATTATTAGCGGACAAATCAGACAGGCGTGTTAAGCTTGATGAACAACCTTACTACTAAGTAATAGTCTATTATCTGCTTGGAAAAGCTAATGCCTATAGCTATGCTGTGGTGAGAAGCTGTACAGCAGAAGAGAATAAGAATGGTTTGGCGCTCGCCAAAAGCGGTTATCACTGTCGGGAGATAACGTCTTATTCAGGCTACTGTGTTGATAAGGCAGGTTTGAGAAGGTGCGCCACGCTGCAGGCCATTGACATGATCACGTTGCATCGTGCACTACCACAATCTCTGGGGTCCTTTTCATCGTGGGATAAGATGCTGCATGAAACGCGTGGGGCTGCCGATACAGCATCGAATCGGCGTGGCTTCTCTCATTCTTGTTTCGAACCCTACTCTGGTGTTCATGCGGCAATGGCTGAGGCAAGACCGAATAACAGTGCTGCAGTTGGAGCTGGCTGGCTCTGATCGTAGACATAGATACAACCAAGATCAGCGCCGTTATGCGCAGAACAAGCGCGGCGTAAGTGATCAGCAAGATCGCACAGGATCTTTACCAGAGTCCCGGAGCTAACTAGGTCCAGTATCTGATATTTACAGACTGCACAAGCTGCCATTCTCGTCTTAGCAACAGGCAGTGCGATTCTCTCCGAAGCCGACTCGCTAGCACCCCACGGAGGATCGCTCCACTACTTTAAATGATGCTTGCGCCGAATAGGCTGGCGGCTGATGGCAGGCGGGTAGCCGGCTAATATACAATCGATGCTTGACGCAAACTGGTTGCTGTTCACTCTACAGCCATATCTAAAGGGCAGATCACAGCACGGCTCTATAGGGCCATGAGCGCCGACGAAAGCCGGGTTGAGCGTCCAAGAGAAGAACATATGCAGAGACGGGCAAAAGAAAGGGCTATATCACAGCCTCGTAGCTGTTTCTACGCAGCACTATCATATTTCCGGTATACGTCTACCTCGGCGTTTCTAAACAACATGAAATCGTTAAGACCACTCCGAAAGCTGGGAGACAAAGTGTGAGATAGGCTCCGTTGGGGCAGCCGGGCTGAGCCGAACCGCGGCCTGCTTCCCCACGATATCTGGACCTTGCAAGATTCACAGTCAAGAGTTCTAACCTTGTTGGGATATGCCTACGGAAAGCGTTCCAGGGGGGTCATTCACCCAAAAGTCATCCACGGACCTGTTTTCTTCCTATGCCAAAGCAGGAAGCTGCTGTATCAAGGGCATGCCAGCTACAGCAATATGTGAACTTTTTTTCCGATTGGTGGAGGTATGTCTTTGGGCGGCAAGATAATGTGCTTATGCGCCATTTGGTGAGAGACAGATATGGCATCCAAACCAAGCCGTTTGCTATAATCTGCTCAAAACCATCCCTTGTCATGCTTTTTGCGCGTGGCTGCAGACGAGTAAAGGGTGCCAAGCTTGTTGTGGTGCGTCGCATGAGCATGGCCACCGTGAGGAGGAGACATTTCTGCCACAGCTATCTTGTTTGCGTCTCGTCTGTGCCAATGGATACCGTCTGTGATAGCCGATGGTGTGTAACCCAAATCTGCTGAGCAAACTTGGCGGCCTGGAATCATTTTCAACTACGCCTATCAACATTGACGACTGTTTTAGCCTTTTAGATAGATATGCCAGGGGGATTACTCAAGCTTAATTATTGCTTACCGACTGACCATATTAGACCCAAGCTAGGCTTCGGATCCCATGGCCTTCTGGGGTCTACTCGATGCTGGGCCTAGGCTCTGCCCAAGTAGGTAGGAGATATTACATCCTAGTCCCTCCGCAAACCTTACTACAAGTCAAAATCCCAATGGGCTCTTATCACCACTTGTTTCTGCTTCTATACTAATATCTCAGTTACTTGTAATGACACTTTGTGAGCAATGAGTTCTCCATGTACCTATACGAGCTCGCACAAACATACGTGAAGTTTCGCGTCGTCTACCCATTGTACCAGTGCGCGAGAAGCCACTATCTAGCTCCGGCATCGCATAAGCAGGCAGCAATATTGATATAGTAGTAAGCTTGGCAACTTTGGTCGGTACTACTATCGAGTATTCGTACCTTGTATCTGAGTAGTAGCTAGAACCCCTGATGTTTCGGAGCGTTAACCAATCTGGCCTCGTCACGCACCTTTCAAATGCCACCATCCATCTTCTTCGCTGAGATAACGTATATGTCGCCTCGAGGTTTAGTTATGAAGCTGATATCCCGGCTAATAATATCTCTAAAATCACAATAGCAAACTTGAAGGATCCAATTGCCGACGCTAATGGCTGTCTTATATCAAGTTGCCCAAGATAGCATGGCTCCATTAGGGGGACGTAGTAATTCTCATCTCGCCTCATCCTTTGGGCCGGAGGTAGGAACCTTGGGATGGTAAAGAAAGGTCAGTCGACTCAATGCTACGTATGTTCTCAAAGATTGGATGTAGCATCGCGGTCAGACAGTGGAGAGAAACTCCTCTTGGATGTTGAAGCGTGTTGGACTCAAAATGAGGATATAAAAGTAGTTTGTCCAACCAGTCGAGGTGACACTCTGTCCTTCATCATCGCTAGCATCTTCTTTTCACACTCAGCAGCTTCACCATCTCCTTGCCGCGATGCCCTCTTTGACTACTCTTGCGAGCGCGCTTGCTCTTGTTCCCTCCGTCTTTGCTGGTTGGAACGTCAACTCGAAGCAAAACATCGCTGTGTACTGGGGTAAGAGCCCTTCTCACAATTCTTCGAATCTTTTAGAAAGGAATAAAGTCATTAACATGGCATCTATATAGGTCAAAACTCGGCCAACCAACAAAGCACGCAACAACGTCTTTCAGCCTACTGTAGTGGTACGTTTCTGCTTTTATATCCCAACACTACAGCCTCGACCGGCCAGGATTGAGAAAACGAGCATGTTGAATCTGACATTTGCCATGTAGATGCCAACATCAATGTTATCGACATTGCTTTCCTGAACGGAATCACTCCTCCCATGACCAACTTTGCCAATGCTGGTGACCGATGCACTCCCTTCTCCGACAACCCCTGGCTCCTAAGCTGCCCTGAAATTGAGTGAGTTATGATTATGAAGAAATGATTTTCCGCTGTATATAAATCTCGACTAATCATACTTCCTTTCAAGGGCGGATATCAAGACTTGCCAGGCCAATGGCAAGACCATCCTCCTATCTCTTGGTGGCGATTCCTACACTCAAGGTGGCTGGAGCTCTGCCAGTGCTGCCCAGGCCGCAGCCAACCAAGTCTGGGCCATGTTCGGTCCTGTCCAATCCGGCAGCTCTACGGAGCGTCCCTTTGGCAGTGCCGTTGTGGACGGCTTCGACTTCGACTTTGAAGCAACCACCAATAACCTCCCAGCCTTTGGCGCCCAGCTCAAGAGCCTCTCGAACGCTGCCGGTGGCAAGAAGTACTACTTTTCCGCTGCTCCACAGTGCTTCTTCCCCGACGCTGCTGTCGGTGCGCTGATCAATGCCGTCCCCATGGACTGGATCCAGATCCAGTTCTACAACAACCCTTGCGGCGTCAGCGGCTACACGCCCGGCACCAGCAGCCAGAACAATTACAACTACCAGACCTGGGATACCTGGGCCAAGACGAGCCCCAACCCCAACGTCAAGCTTCTTGTCGGCATTCCCGCTGGCCCGGGTGCTGGCCGTGGCTACGTCTCTGGCTCTCAGCTCACTTCAGTCTTCCAATACTCCAAGGGATTCAGCAGCACCTTTGCGGGCGCTATGATGTGGGATATGTCCCAGCTCTATGCCAACACCGGCTTTGAGGCCCAAGTTGTCAATGCTTTGAAATAAGTAAAATTATAACAGAAAATCCAGGGAAGTCGACAGAGAATGAGCTGGTAGGACTTGGCGAGCTGGATTGGTTGTTGGATGGACCAGATTGTATATATGTATATATATTTGTCTCATAGTTTCACTGTATATATCTTCAAATTTAGTACATATTGAATTGACTGTACATAGCTTCGTTTCTTGCGACGCTACATCTTGTTGTGCTGGTCGTCGGTTCTAGCATTGGGTATCATAAAAATCACAACTCCCACGAGGCCGTTCTTTAGCACTCTCTTTCCTTCGACCCTCCCTTCTTGTTTTCTCCTTAGCATCTTTCAATCCACCAAAATGATGTGCATCTAAGTAGGAATGAAATGCTTAGAGTCCTCCTCTTGCTGCGCAAACGACTGTGAAAAGGCAGCCAAGCCAATGATAATGCCGACAGCCATAACAAGCACCGAAATAACAGACCAAATGACGCCCCAGCACTGCGACGAGCCGCCATACCGCTTCGCAAAGACGCTCGCATCCGACTCATTCACTTTTCTCAAGATCAAGTCGTCGCAGATATCCCACACGCTGTACAGCGAACTCATGACGCCAATAAACAGCACCACGAAGCGCAGCGCCTCGGCATGGACGATGAACCAGCAGGCCACCAGCAACCCGACGGCGAGCAGCACCGTCAAGATGGTCAGCCAGTCGCGCTTCCCCCACCACAGCGTCAGCAAGAAACACACGCCCAGGACGATGGAGGCGACTTTGCTGGCGACGATGTCGAAGCCGCACATGGTGAGCAGGGCGCCGATGAGGGAGGAGCCGAGATAGCCTGCGGGGAGGGTGATTGCGCTGATGCCGCCCGTGAGATGGGTGACGCCGCCTTCGTGGGGGTCGAGGGAGATAGACTTGACACGGCCGCCGGTGAGGATGGCGGTGATGGCGTGGCCGAATTCGTGGAAGGCGATGACGAGCATCTGTGGTGGTGTTAGTCGGACTCCATCATGATGGTTTATACACGTATATAAGTGTATAAGTGCAGATATGGAAATAATTTGTTTTATGAGGTTGATTTGGAGACTTGATATATATACCTTGAATGGCCACAGAATCATGCGTAGATACGGCACATTCCACAGAATGGCAATGGCCACGACGTAGCCGCCAATGACGCCCAACGTGACGGCCTGAGTGTGAGTTGGATGCTGGAGATTTCGAGGGATAAGAGGCTGATATTGAGCATCTTGAGGAGTAAATAGGTGAGTAGCGCTTTCAAGAGGCTGCCACGGCGCCATTTTGGAGGAAGTTTCTTTTTGTTATGATCTTGTTTTTGTAGGTGGTGGTTTTGACGATGCTGGATTTAGACTTGAAACAAGCTTAGGTCTAACGATCGTCGTTGCTGTATGAGCTGGTCACGAGATCGCAAAGCGAGTGAGAAAATCGCCCACAGAGGAGCAGAGCTTCAAAAGACAAATAGCAAACAAAAAAATAGAACATAAAAGAGGACAGCTTGATAGAAAAAAATGTAGGTGATAAGAAATGAAAGTCAACATCGAATTCCAAAGCTGTTGACGCGGCATGTGAGCTGCAAGTGGACCCGTGGCGTGGCTGAGGCGCAATGCAACGCACATCATTCTTTAGCAGATACGGTTCTGTGGCTTTTTGGGCTTATAGATACGAGAAGAGCCGGCTTGTGGCTTCTTTATTTTTAGGTGATCGACAGGGCGTGTTTTGCCGCTGCCACAGCCACTGTTTATGCTTGGCTTGGCTGCTTGGCCTTTGTCTGCGGGGTACCTGCACTTGTACTCACTGTGATGTAGCTGTTTATCACGAGAAATCGCCTATTTCGACGGATTGTTGGTATTTTACACGGGAGATGTGATGGACGGTGGATTTTCAATGCCGACTGAAGAGTGATTGTTTAAGGCAGGGTGATTTAAAAAAAAAAAAAAACTACTTTGAATTGGCAGTCATCTGAACCCAAGAAAATATATTAATAGTGATAAGACGGATTGATAGCAGATTCTATAAGGGATAATTCCAATATGGCAACAATAAATTCCCTTTGTAGCTCATGCTAATAGCTGGACTTATATGGAGAAGCGAGCAACGGAGCTTGTAAGTCGATATACATATAAGCTAGCCTTATACCGATGCAGTCGATCTGGAGGATAACCCACAGATCTTCCGTTTTCCAGATTTCATTTCTATTCACATAAATCTGCCCAATTCTCAAAATTCTCTGCTTGTGCCAATGCCCTTTATCAAGCGGCATTTTGCTTCTTCACGATGCTGATAATGCATCTTGTTCGGCCCCACCCGGCCCCATCGCCTGAATAAACTTTTAACAGGATCGGCACCGGCACCGGATCCAGCATCTCCAACATGTCGATGGCTTTCACTTCTCAAATATAGAATTCATATTTCTCCTAATAATATTGAATCATCAACTCTTCTAATTGGTCATATACATTGAACTAGAACAAAAAAAAAGACCAAAAAAAACATACAATGCCAGTTGACTTTGACAAGCAAGCTTACTGGCACGACCGCTTCTCTACCGAAACCTCCTTCGAATGGCTCATCGGCTCTGCCGAATTCATCTCCATAATCAAGCCCATTCTCACCAGGCTTGAACCATCGTCAGCCCGAATCCTCCACATTGGCTCTGGAACCAGCGATTTGCAAAACTACTTCCGCCATCTCGGCTTTTTGGACGTCACCAATGTCGACTATGAGCCTCTAGCTGCGGAACGAGGCCGAGAGCTGGAAAAACAGGCCTTTGGCGACGTAAAGATGAAGTATGCCGTGGCAGATGCTACACAGCTGCAGCTCTCGACGGATGGTGGTGATGAAGAGCGTAAATTCGATCTTGTGGTTGACAAGAGCACCGTCGATGCCATCTCCTGTGGCGGAGAAGACCAAGTTCGACGTATGGCGAGCTGTGTTAGGGAGCATCTTGCGCCGGGCGCTGTATGGATCTCAATGAGCTACTCTGCGTATCGCTTTGACATTGAAAGGCTGCCGTTTACTGTGGAGGTTCTGACAAAAGTGCCTACGCCGAAGATTAAAGCGACGGATCCGGATATACATCACTGGTGCTATCTGCTACGACCGAAATGAAAGAAACTATATATACCTCAGAATCAAAATCAGCTCTCTGCTCAAAGCAAGGAAGTAATCAGACAACTTGACAATTTGTCGCAACACTTTGGCCGCAGAACAACAAATTGGCCCATACGCGACCTTTTGAAACTTCTTCTGGTACAGAACTTGAAGTTCAACAAGGGTTGAGCTTCTCGAAGAACTCAAAATATGTCTATTGGCCAACCATCTTTTGGAAAGGAAACATAGGTTTAGTGTATGACTGTATATAAATCAAGATATTGACAGAGGCAGGCAACAGGCCCATTATGCCTCGTTTACTAAGAAGCAATCTATTCATCTATTATACCATTCTATATCTCACTTGCATAATGCCGCGCCTGTATGATGCACATATAGTGAAACCAACTCCTCAATCCAAAAAAACCAACCCTTTTACTCCGCAGTATCCATCCGTCTCTCACGGTAACTTTCAATCTTCCGCTTGGCAATCATCTCAATCTGCATCCATCGCTTGGCCAAAAGCGCCCTTTGGTCTTCTAACCCAACTTCCAAAGCACCAACCTCCCGTAACCGCATTGCAACAATGTCTCTCAAAAATTCATCAATCAACCCTACCAGATACTCGTCAACTCGGGCTTGAACATCATGGCCCTTTTCCTCATCGTTCAGAAACCGCTTAAACTCCTTGGTCGTGCAGCAAAGCAGCCTCAGCACGGCTTGCGTACGGCGAAACTCCTCGGTCGCTTCTCCCAAAGGATACTTCCCTCGTAAATCCTGCCTTTCGAGGACCGCTTTGTGGTTCTCGCTCAGCTTGGGAAATATCACATCGTCAAGGTGGACATCGTCTGACGGATTCTCATCAGGAATGAAGCCATACTCGAGCAAGTTGTAGTCGTTGGAGTGGTTACTGTACGAAATGTACAACTCCTCGCCCTTTTTGTAGTCCCTATCCGTAACAATGTGGTATCCTTCTGGAGAGTAGAACACCCTACATCCAGCGTCTGCATGGTTAAACAGATCGGCCACGGGCATCAACGCCAGCCGGTCTTCCCAGGGATACTTCAACGTCTCGGGCGATTCGTTGTAAAACGTCCGTGTGTTGACAACCAGCCATGCATACGTGTACTCTTCACACGGAATGTCCGGAAACGCCTCGCTGAAGTCACTCCAATCGCCCTGGAAAGCCTTCTCCCGCTTGAACAGAAGGCTTCTGGACTCGAGAGGCAAAAGATCCTTCAGCTCTCTCGGCCACATCATCGGCATGCCTATTTCAAAATCACTCATCTTCGGCAGCACAGCCTTCCAAGGCACCGCATTAACACTCTTATCAAGGGCAAGATCCGCCGCAAGCAGCGCCTGGATGCTCGTCTCTACGGATAATCTCTCGCGTACACTCGCTGGAACCGACTCCAAGCAGCGCAACGCCCCAGGAGGCACCTTCAAGACTTCCTCTCCAGCCTATATTAGCACGAACATTAGAACCCCCCCAAAGTGCCGCATCCAATACTACACAGCGGGCCCCAATTTACTGTACCTTGATCTTTCGCGCGGCCAAAATCCCTGTGCCTCGACCGGGAATCTTGCTCGGCTGTATCGCGTCAATCACCACGCCTTGGGCCTTGGCCCATGTTATGAGATTCTGCAGATGCCCCATGTCTACTCCGCAAAAAAATGAGAGAATAATTTGCTTTATACGTCACAGAAATGAAACTCGGCTGGGCATAACTTTCAAATTGTCGGGAGAACAAAAGAAGAAGAAAAAGGGTCAATTATGCTCGTAAATGAGATGACACAGCGGGTGCAACGACGAAAAGGCCCCTTTAAACCCCAGTTGTTAAGGCATCATCGTGGAATCCCGGTGTTTTGGCGCGCAAGACAAGTGTTTCCGGTTAACCGGATAATCTTAGTGTTTTGCTCCCACTCCATTCCGCCGCCTGTTTTGCAATTCTGGCGTTGCCGCAAAGAGGCATAAAGCGAATTGGCGGCCATCGTGGCTCTGTCTATTGGCATCTATGGCTGAGGATAGGATGGCCGTCACGGGAAGATCGTTTGGCCGAAAAGTCCAAGCTTCAACGCCGATTACTAAGACACTGATTGTTACTAATTGTTTATAACAACATTGAAGCCACATCTGCGTGTTTACATCCATCAATTTAATATACATGAGGCGCATGGGCCATGAGGAAACATTGCCGCCTGTGGATTCCTATTCGTTCATGGTGGAAGCATGCATTAATTGCTATCCACAAATCGCCGCGGAACATGCGTGCTTATTGCTGCAAAGTTCGATATGTAAGACCACCTGCATTAGCACTTCCAGATACGGAGTACATACTCCGTGGCTGGAGTGGGTAAACAAACACCAAAGCCTCCTATCCCCACAGCCAGCTTTCCGGTAAACATTGACGATCCTTGTTTAGACGAGATGCCAATCTGATCATGTACTTGCTCTTTCTTGTGTTTCGGCCTTGTTCGATGAGGGATAATAACGAACGGCCCCCTTCAGATCCACCGTCTCTTAATATCCTCTTCCTCTACCGTAAAAGCCTCCTCTTCCATCTCCTCTCCCCCTACCGCCGCCTCTGCCGCCGCCTCTTCCCCTTCCCCTTCCCCTTCCCCTTCCGTCATAGCCCCCTCTGTCACGTTGCCCCTCGAGTTGCGTATTCACCGGCCCCTGAGCCTTCCGCTGCTGCCTCTCCTCGGCACTGGCGTCCCACAGATTCTCAATGCCCAAGAGCTCGCAAAAGGCCGCAGTCTGTGGGCTTGTATACTCATCGGGCTGCTTGTGAACAATCTCTGGCGTTCCAGGAACATATGGAGGCGCTGTCTGCTCAAAGTTCTCTGGCACGTCCAGCTTCCCCTTTTGCACAATGTTCTCCTCAACCCACGCCTTTTCTGCTTCAATCAGGGGAATGTATTTCTCTTCGCCCAAGTCTTCAGACACTTGGGCCGTAGGATCGCCAAAGGTCTGGAACTTGTGGAAAGCACGGGTGATTGCTAACCACTCGGCATCATATTGAAGCCGATATCTGGGGCCAGAGCTTTGGGGTGGATATAACGATAGCTGCTCTTTCTTGAACGGCTGAACCTCGCATAGCTGAAGAAAATGTCGTTGTGGCAGACACTTGTCTAATGACAAAAACCGCACTTCTTTGTTTTCAATGCCCGGAGGGACTGGTTGGCCTGGTATGCGCTTCACCTTTTCTGTGGGCCGAGCAAATGATGCGGGCAGCTGAGCTCTCAAGTCGTCGGGAACTTCTCCGGTAGCACCCTCAGTATCTGCTTTAGCATCGCTTTCTGTACCTCCTGTAGTCGCTTCTTTGGGAGTATTCTCAGCATCCTCATCGTCCATGTCCAAGTCAATCTCATCCGGATTGTCCTGGACGGGTGGTGCCGTATCGACGGCTTGATCTGCTTGAGGTTGGGTAGCCTCAGTGGGATTTGATGCACCATCGTACCTTTTGATAGCGGCAAATTTGACATGTAAATGTGCAGAAAACCAGTAAGGTGGCCGTAGACGATCCATGACATACTCAGCAGCCACACTGCCAAGAGATCCATCCATAGATTCGCGCTTCAGAAAGGGCTTTCGTCTGAACAGCTCGTCGAGGTCGCCGTGTGTCTCTACCTGGCGCGGCCAATCGTGACTTAGGCCGACATCAACTTGCGTCTGCATCAGCAACAGCTTCCGCACATCAACCTCTCTGACAGAGTAGAACGACTTGATATCGAGGTGATTAAACGGCAGCCGTTCATGATGTGGCTTGCGATAGTTCATGCCCCTCCATATTCCAGACATGCCTGCGATGCGGATAGGTCCCAGCCGTAGAACGTTGGCAGCTCCGAGATAGTAAATGTTGGGAGCCACCCAGCCACCATAGTAGAGCTCCCAGGAATGTGAAGCAGCTTCATGATTGCCGCCAATAAAGACGGTTAGGTATGGTGCTTGCTTTCTCCCAGCGTAGTAGTCGTGAAAGCCGCCAATTTTGCGATACTTGATGGGACACGACATGACCGTCAAGTCGGCCGCATTGCGCACAGCCTGCATTGATTAGCAGCCTGTATCAGCTGGCGACAGTCAAATTCTAATGATGATTTACCTGGAAATCCCCCCCAATGATGAGCAGGTCAACGCCATCCCAGCCGCGCTCCTGGGCAGACTGCTTGACGGAAGCATATATCGCGTCGAGCGCGCCATGGCCCTGAAGATGCGGTCAATTGACACTGTTGGAGTAGATTGTAAGGATCAATGAAGCGCAAAAGGACTTACACAGCCCTCCACGGCAATTCGAACGCCCTGCGATTCGAATGCACTTGATGCCATTTTCCTCGTCGTAGGATCTCTGAGGTAGTGTCGAAAAAGAGTGACGAAAGGCCGGGGCTTAGCGCGCACCTGCGTCCACTAACAGAGCGCTGGCTACAATGCTACACGGCCAATGCGAAAGGGCAGTCCAACGTTCGCTCAAATATCTTTGGGTGGATACGGCGAAATGTAATTTTCAAGAAGTCAAGACTGAAACCAGCAGCCTAATTTTTATTCATTCAGGGATGTTGTTGAGTCATGGTTTGAGTTTGACTCACAGATGACGGATGTGACACCTGCTGCAGCCATGGAAGGACGCCACTGCAACTTCATGCAGCTCCTACAGTAGAAGCAGCATAAAATGGCTTAACGCCGAGTTAACGGATGTATAAACAATATGATGTAAAAGATGGAGTGCTCAAGGTAGTATAAACTTGTGTAATATTGTTACATGGCAGTTTAAGCAAGTCTTAACACTGCTCGAATCTTTTATATGGCAGAATCTCGAGTTGGCGAGCCTGCATCCGAATCCACTGATTTACAAAGCTACGAAGAATTTGGCAAAGCATGTGCCCCTCAGAAAAAAGCGAGATCTCGACGGAAGAACTTTGAGTCAAGCAGAGTGAGAGGGAGGCTATCAATCTACCACTTCTAATAGACGTTCAACCCACGGAGGAGTAACAGAGAAGAACGTATATGCTGAAATGGACGTCGGGAAAATGATCGTCACAATGAACTGAAAGAGAAAAAAGCTGCTGAATTCATCATTCTTAGTATTAAGGCGAGGACATATTGCTTTCCTCTTCTATTTCTGTAATCGGTGTGGTATCATATCTTCGTGTCATAATCTGTCTGGATAGAAGCATCCAATGGTTGTGCGGTATCATTTCGTGCTCATATTGGCCCTGTGAAAAAAACATGTAAGATTAAAAGTGCCAATGGCTCGATTCCCACATGGCTTACTGATCCAAGCCCAGGTAATCGGCTGCGGCCAACAGCTCGAGACAAAGCTCTACAGGAATGTCCATGTCGGGCACGTCTTCGCTGTCCTTGTAACGATACCAGTAATGGAAGTACTCAACCACTTTGTCAAGCACCAAGCCGCTGTCATGTGGTCAGCGAGCTCAAACAACACCATCACAGCAAGGCCGTTTTCAAGACGATCCTGGGTCAGTTCAAGTGTAGTGCAAGATCAACCAGACCAGCCTGTCAGTCCTCCCGAGACATACAAGTCTGGTAGAGACAGCGGCGTTCTGTCAAAGAAATGCTCATGGAATTGTCGTCATCCCTTGCAGCACATGCCACAGCCACACATTGTCGTTTCTCACCTCATCTCTTGGAACACACATCTCGCGTCCTTGGCCTCGGCGAACTGACTCCTCGGGTCCAGCATGCCCTTGATAATCGGGCTGATCTTGGCCGCCTCACGCAGCACGACGAACTCGAAGCCGTCTCCGGAAACGAGTGTCACATATTTGCTGGGGCTCGAGACATCATCGTCCTCGGTAGCGGAATGAAATCTGTTCATTTTGCGGCGAGACCGAAGTCGACTTCTGAGGGTAAAAGAAGAAGAGAGAAATTTGCACGGAAAAAGAGCTTAACGCACAGAAATCTCCACCCATAGGCGTTTGTGCACGCGTTTTAGCCTAGGAGAATTTTCGCAGACGGCTAATGCACGGACTATCCTCGGAGCCCGCCCCAGCCACGCGCCAGGGCCGTCACGTCAGTGCGCCGGGCCTGCACCGCTGCTGCACCGCCCCCGTTGCCCCGCCAACGTGTTTACTCAGCTCTTTGGGCTCGGTTTCCCAGTTCCCAGCTGCAGCAATCGTCTGTCCCACAACTCGTCTCGTTGCCCGGAGCGAACAGCAACAGCAGCCTAGCCCGTCCAAGTACAACATCGTCATCCCCCCAGCCTCTGTTTCTGCGTCCTGCCGATTTCCAAACCTTCAGCTTCGGGGGCTGCGCTACGGTTTCTGCTGCTCGCCGCATCGAATTCCACACCGCCGCAGACTGTGTTTTTGTGTATCTTTTCATTTCATCCTTTTTTTTCATCCTTCTTACACCGCATTGTTCCCTTACTTGCAGCGACCCTGCCGAGCCCGAGCCGTCGATTTTCTTTGTTTCTGCTGCGGTGCCCACTCCTATTCTTTGTTGAGTAGGATCAGCATTCCTGCCGGCGACAGAGACCGCATTGTCTGCCCGAGACACGCTCTGCCGCGCTCTCTCCAGCATCTGCACGGAACGTCGTTTCCACCATGGCGACGTACCAGAACCGCAACTCGCAGTATGCGACGGGGGGCACCGAGAAGCGCGCCCAGCGCACCCGCTCCAGCGAGGGAACTGTCAGTACAACCAAAAGCTCATCGTCAGGCCGCGAATCAGCTTCGACTCACGTTACGGAGGCCCCGACATATTCGAAGAAAATTGTCGTTGTAGGAGACGGAGGATGCGGCAAGACATGTCTGCTCATCAGTTACAGCCAAGGCTATTTTCCAGAGGTAAGCAGCGCCCAGTCGTAGACGCCCGTCGTTGAGCGTCCAGATACTGAAGCTTGCCCCCTTGATAGAAATATGTTCCTACCGTATTCGAGAACTACATCACCTACCCGACGCACCCGCCCACGGGCAAGACCGTAGAGCTCGCTCTATGGGACACCGCCGGCCAAGAAGAGTACGACCGCCTCCGTCCGCTGTCGTACCCCGAAACCGATCTCATCTTTGTGTGCTTCGCCATCGACTGCCCCAACTCTCTGGACAATGTCATGGATAAGGTACGTTGGAGGGCTCCACCCCCTGAATCTAGTCATCTCGATTTGCCGTTTGCTAACAACCGACCCCAGTGGTACCCCGAAGTTCTGCATTTCTGCCCTTACACTCCCCTCATCCTGGTCGGCCTCAAATCAGATCTCCGGCACAAAAAATCTTGTATCGACATGCTGAAGACCCAGGGCCTCACGCCCGTCACCGCAGAGCAGGGAATGGCCGTTGCCAAGAAAATGGGAGCCGAGTATATGGAATGCAGCAGTAAGGAAATGCGGGGTGTCGACGAGATCTTTGAACGGGCCATCATGACTGTTGTGGCCAACGACCGGAGGAACTTGGAGACTCCTACTGCAATGGCAGTGTCCGCTGGTGATGGAAAGACACAAGCTCCGGCGGTAGGAGGCATTAAGAGAAAGAAGAGAAAGTGCAATTTCCTTTAAAGCGGTCACGCGAGAGCCTGTACGCTCATCCTTTCTGCACTGGCGGCAGAGGGGGTAGTTAGGGGTCGTCGAGGTGGACTTGTGGGCACGGAGCGGATGCGGACGCAGATACGGCAATTCTAATGACCATTAGACGATCTTTTACGACGATTTGCGCCTATAACGAACGACGTCCAACGGCTAATGGTCCCACGATTTCAGACGAAAACGCTTGGAGATGGGAGACGAGCTGCTGGTGCACCTCGTTCTTTCGCAGGAGAAGTGGTAGAGCCTGGTATATATAAGCGGAAACCCGCGTGGTTGATTTTAACATATTCGAGCCGGCCTCTTTTTTTGGATTTGCGCTTCAGGTCCTGCTAGCCTTGACGCATGGAAGGGGAGGGGTGGATATGGAAACCACAAACTTTTCAACGCAACTAGGAAACGGGTGGTGACTTTTTTGCGGACTTGTGTGGTCTTTTAGTGCTTTATTATTATTTTATTTTTTTCTTCTTTTTCTTTTGTCTCGCTTTTTCTATCCTCTCTGCGTTATTTCTCTTATGTAGCATGATACTGTTGAGTTCAATCAGGCTTGGGATTGGGGACATAAAAGATCATCATATTCACCATACCGACTGTCTCTCCTTTCTGCCCCCTTCTGTCTTTATATATTTTTCTTTCTCTCCGATCTAGCGATCGTGTTGTAGCGATAGTGTAGATTTATGCGTCGCGTAGATTGGTTGGGGTATCTTGTTCGCCTACGTGCGTGTAGTAGCAATAGTATAATCTTTCGTTTGTTGTTTGTATCAAGCGTGCCTTTCCCCTTCTCTCTCTTCCATATTGGGTATCATAAATGTTATCATAACTTTCATTCGTGTCGTGTCTCTTCTTCATCGGCTTGTGTTTCGTCGCCTTGATGTTCTGCTGCCGCTTTGTTGCCGCTGTCTTCGTCCTTGGCCATGACGTTTTCGAATTGTGACCAGAGGGCTTCTACGGAAGAAAATTCATTGCCGACCTGAAGCAAATAAAACTTGAGCCTTCTTTTTTCGCCGTTTCCGAACTTTGGAGCATTTCATTGCAGGCGGTTTCGTTCGGATAGGAACTGAGAGGGGAAAGCAAAACGTACAGCAATGACTGCTTCGAGCGATCGGTTCAATTTGTTTATGCTGGAGAGGACTTGTTCGAAGCTCTAATGTGCCACATTCCATGAAATTAGCTCCTGATATACCTAAATCTGTATATGATTGGAGGGAGTAGGAGACAAAAGGGTATCCCATACTTCGGCAATGTCCCCGACGAGGACCTCTCGCTGCTGTTCAAAGTACGCTCTGCTGCTGATGCTGCCGCTGTTGTTGTTTGAGCCGCCGGTGGTGTTGCGTGTGTCCATTGCGGAGAAGCGGAAGCTCTGATTCTTTTTTTGCTGCCTGTGAAAGTAGCTTGGAATAGAGCAAGTATTTGGTATGATGCTGCACAAGTGGTAGTTGGAGTTGCGCGACGCGCCGGAAGCTATTTTGGATGTTAGGCCTAGCTGCAGCTAGTTTAAACATTTAGCAGCTGATAGCCCCACCAATGCTGAACCAACTACATGCTTCGGAGACGCAGGAAATATCTACCAAAAGTAGGTAGGTATTCACAGTAAAAGCTTCTGTCAATATTCATACATCTTTATATATATATATATAAGCTATACCTCATAATTGAGAAAGAACAATATCATACAAAAGACCTGTCCCAAACGTAAAAAAGCAATCAATCACTTGCATTTCGTAACAAACAGCTTCAAAAAAAAAAAAAGAACAGTCGAAGAAAACCGCACGATACACAAGCAACCTCGCCGGCCCTTTGCTCCCTTTCCTCCCTCGGTTTGGGGTTTCTTGTTTTTTTTTTTTTTTTTTTTTCGCCATAGCTGTTTCCAGTCAACCAACCCAAATAGATGCCTTTTTGTGTCTTTTTTTTCCCCCTTAAGAGAACCCCTATCTATGGAACGTGGCAATTTCGTAGATGAACCAAACCAAAAGAAAAAGAGAATAAAAACAGTGGGAGAAAAAAAAAAACTTGCAATCCAGCAGATACATAATTGTAGCTAAAACAAGGGTAGTACTGTATTGCTATACCTCCCATTGACCCCTCAAAAAGAACTTGCTCATCGCGCATATCTGTTGTCTGGCGGCGGCCGGTCATAACCTCTGTTCATAATATCACGCGGGTCTCTCGGGTCTCTTGGGTCCCTCTGGTCCCTAGGATCTCTATGGTCTCTCGGGTCTCTTGCATCTCGAAGCTGCATGTCTCTTGGGTCTGGTGCTGGATAGCCATGCATTTGTGACTGGGCGGGTGGCGGCCCTCTGTCGTAGACACTGGGGGTGTAGCTTCGACCCGGCGGAGGTTCTCTAAGATCTCGCGGTTGCGGGCCCGGCGTTGACGCATATCGCGAATATGGCTGGGGAGCGGAAGACAGCGACTCCCGAGTAGCTGGTGGGTACCTGGATTGCATTCCGTGCTGCTGCGGCAAGCCAGGAGTACTTTGTCCGTATATTGAAGGAGGTCCGCGTTCATCCCTCAGATGTTGTTGCGGTGGCGGAGGTGCCGCTGACCATGATGGTCCCGGAGTTCCTGGCTTTGTTGAAGGATGCTGAGATCCCCAAGCCTGCTGCGAGTGTGGCGGAGGGGCCTGTGATGTTTTCGGAGGTTGAGTTGGCCAGCTGTTGCTTTGTTGTCGAACATCAGAAGGCTGTGCTTGATGGCCAGACGATGGCCAAGCGTTGTCGCGGCTGCTCGGAAGAATCTCGCGGCTCCTAGACGACGAGTGAGCTGCGTATGGCTGAGCCGGCGGCGAAGTAATATGCGTCGGCTGAGAAGCTCCTCCATATGTTGTTGGATAGCCTGTCTGAGACTGGTATTGAGCTTGAGTTGGCTGTGCAGGTGGAGGATATCGATGCGATGTTTGAGGAGAATTTGTTCCACTCGCCGGATGGCTCTGCGGATACCCATGAGATCGGTAGTAATCAATATCTGCAGCTGAATCAGATGGCATGCTTCGATGTCCACTCATATGTTGCGAAGAAGCCGACGAAGCGGGATAAGGAGGCTTGAGAGATGGCATGGCTGATGCTCCGCCAGATGGCGTCCGCGAGTAGGGAGAATAGTGCGCATCTGTTTCCCGACGAACTGGGGCGCCCTGTGGAAGCCCAGACGCCGGCGGAGGCGGCCTGCCGATACCCTGAGAGGGCGGTGTCGACGACGGTACAGGCGTATGACTCTTGGTGACCTCGGCAACCCGCTTAGGGGGCGGAGGATCATCGTTCAAGAGAGACATAATATTGGACTTCCTAGGTTCAGGTGGCCGTACCGGCGTGTGGGGAGATATGGAAGAAGCATTCGGTGGCGGTGCAGCTGCACCATAAGGCTCATGCGGAGGCCCTGAAGGCATCCTTGGCTGAGGAGTTTGAGTCGGTCGAGAAGACGGAGGCGCCAATGGCGGAGACTGTACAGCTACGGGTTCTGAGAGCAATGGCCGCATTGGCGGCTGCGATACAGTAGCAGGGTACGGCTGGGGAGCAACAGAACGAGAGGGCTCTTGAGATGGCGCCCTTGTCAGTGAGAAGGGCTCGCGAGGGCCTCCGCCATGGCTGAGCTGCTGGCGATGGGTATAAGGGTCGTATCGATGCTGAAGTGGTGCCTCGGGCTCTTGTTTCATTCTCATCGACTGTTGTTCTGCTTGTCGGAGGTCTCTCTCTCTTTCCCTTTCCCTTTCCATTTCCATTTCTCTTTCTCGAATGAGCTGCTGTTGTTGTTGCTGCTGCTGCTGCTGGTGATGATGCTGATGCTGCTGTTGATGGTGGAGCTGCTGCTGCTGCTGCTGCTGTTGCTGCTGTTGTTGCTGTTGCTGCTCTCTATACCGCTTCTCTGCATTCATCCGCTCAAGCTGAGCCATAGCCTCAGGGTGCGATGGCTGGAGCGGCTGTGCCACAGATAGTGGGCGTGAATCTCGAAGCTCCGGAACCTGGCTGACAGAAGACTTTTGCGGCAGCGGCACTCGCTGAGATTGCGCGGGATCGCGTTCTCTCTCCGGGAAGCCGAAATGTGGCAGCTGTTGATGCATAGAGCGCGCGCTCGGAGATATGGCCTGTTGTGTCCCTTGAGGCACCGGATGAGCTGGTACAGCGAGGGGGATCTGGTTAGGCTGCGCGAGGGGAGCCTGGGCCGGAGCCTGGGCAATAGGAACACCATAAGTAGAGATATGCTGCTGCTGCCTCAATGGCTGAGGAGGGGTGGGCTCAACTTTGGGCTGTGGTAGATCTGCGTGAGGGTCAACTGTTCCAGGAGCGACCGCAATAGGTCGTGATGTACCAGGCGCAGTGCTTTCGAACCTCCTACCACGGCCACCACTACTGAGGACAGGGGGATCAGGTCTCTTTTCACCCCTGGCTCGCTTCGCATCAGCCTCCTGAGCAATTACCTCCCATTCCGGTTTCCCAGAATCTTTCTGCCGCACGTAGTAGTTTTTGACCTATATTTAAGTAACATATTAGCAAATTCATCGCTCACAGTATACTGAGGGGGAAGCATACCATGACGGTTGTTTTAGATTGCATATATTTGGCAATTGCAGACCAATCGGTACCAAATGCTCTTAGCAAATGCGGGAAGTCATTAGCTTCCGAAACACTCCAATAGCTCGATGCAGCTTGTGACACTGCCTTTCGTTCAGGAATGGGCTGCTGTAAGTTGAAAGTGGTAATGGAGGAAGGGGGAGGTGGGGGCGGTTCAGGCCGAAGCGATGGAGCCGCCATAACTTCGTTGATAGAAGTAACGGCAGGCTTCGGTCTGTCCATTAGTTGCGGCTGTGGCACAACAAATGGCGGTTGAATGCCTGCGGGCAGCTGTTGTTCGAACTGTACCGGCAAACGATGAGGATCGGAGAGTGGATGAGGCGCTGGCAGGAATTCTGCGGCCACTGGGCGGGATTCGCCTCGGCCTCTTCCTTTTCCTGTCCCAGAGCTGGGGCCCGGTGCTGCCGCGAGAACTTGGTTTGGCTTGGATGTTTTGGCATCCTTATCTTTCTCTTTGTCCTTGTCCTTGTCTTTGTCTTTGTCTCTTGGCTTTCTCCTTTTCCGGCCGTCTACCTTTTCTGGCTGATCACCCTTGGCAGCAGCAGATGCTCCGCGTCGTCCAGGAGTAGCAGCAGGAGTGCTCTCGCCGTCCGTCGTAGGTTGCTCGAAGCCCCACGTAGGAGCGGCAGCTCTTCGTGGTCTTCGCCTCTCTCCATTCTCTCCATTCTCCTGGGGCGTTTCCTCGGCTTCAGGCTCGCCGTTGCCGAGCTCCGAAACCAGAGCGCTGGACCTCTGTTTGCCTCGCCCACCCTTCTTACGCCTCTTGGGTTGCTTCTTCAGCTTCTCCTTTAGATTTAGCTCTCCCTTCATCAGGTAGTAGTACTGAATGCAGGAGTGGAAGTCACGGTTTGGAAGAACTTCTGCAATCTTGCCCCATTGCTTGGGAAGCTCTAGGTAACGCTTCTCAAAGAGCTGTGCCTCCTCTTCAGTGAAATTGTTAGAGGGAGGAAGTATGTGCCAGGCTGCAACGAGCCTATCTTGAGGTGTATATCCCGATCGATCAATATACTGAACCTGTTGCTTTTCCAGATCGTCCCAGTACATGTCTGGAATAACAGCCTCCTTATCGCTGCGATATTTCTCCTGCTGTATTCGCAATTCTCGCTCTTTCCTCTCTTCGTCTTCTCGCATGGACGCCTGAAGCACACGCTCGAGATCGCGTTCTGTGGCAAATCTTCTGCCTGTGCCCCTCCCCTCAGGCTTATGCTCAGGTGTCACAGTACCTGTAGTCTCGGAGGGGGCTGAAACAGAAAATTTGTCTCGGCTTTTTGTCGCCACAGGGTCATCCGACAAGGTGTACTTCAAGTACTGCATGTAGTTGTCTGCGTAGATCTGTTGCGCGTGCCGTTGCTCAGTCGATCTATCAAAGTGAATTTTTGCAAGATGCTCCGCAACAAAATCATCAATGATTGGATCCGAGTCCAGCGTCGCCAGAAATTCTTTGTCTTGATACCACACTGGACCTTGAAAGTCAGGAAGACTATCGATGGGTGGCGTTGACATATACCGACGGACTGTCTCAGCGGCCGCGACAGCTTGAGCCTCCATGTAAGCCTCATCTTCAGTTTCAGTCTCATCGTCCTCATCTGGTACTTGAGATGGGGTGCTTGGAGCTTTAGGCTCTACTTCAGCTGGTTTCGACGGACTGATAGCCTTTTCGGGAGGTACCAGAGCTTGTTCGTTGATCGGCTCAGTCTCAACTTCTTTGTCCTCTTTCGTAGGCAGGATATCTGCTATAACTTCGGCTACAGGCTCAGGAACAACTTCAGGCTCGGGAGGCGGAATTGTAGGTTCGTTATCGATGTCCATCTCTTCGGCTTTTGGCTGAATATCTTCTGCCTCTTGTGTGACTGTCGCGATTTCAGGCTTCTCTTTGTCTTCCTCAATTGCTTCTTTTTCGAGTTGGTCGCTGACAGGCTCCTTTTCGTGATTAATCTCCTCGGTCTCCTTTGAAAGAAGAGGTTCGTCGGGAATAACAGGCGCTTCTTCTCTTTGTACAGCCGGCTCCACTTCCATTTTCTCACTCTCAGGCTCATGATTCTCTGGTATATCGCCCAGCATCTCGGAAAGTCCCTCTCCTTCGTTGAGTATCTGTACCATTGCTCCATGCGATAAACCCATAAAGCGCCTGATAACTTCAACTGGTGCCTTTGGCCTTTGCAATTTGTTTAGTTCAGCTTCAGTCTTGTTGATTTCCATGTCGAAATAATCGCCCATATCTTCATCATCAGATTCGGGAGGCTCCTCTTGCGGAGTTTTCTTTGGAGGCAGAGCAAATCGGACGGCGCGCACTTTGAGTCGTCGGTGTTTTTGTTCAGTGGCTGCTTCCGCAGAAGGTTTCGTCTCCTCGGCCGTCTCATTCTCCTGAGGTTTAGAAGGTGAGTCTTGCTTGGGAAGTGTTTCCCGCTTCGGAGAAGTAGTAGAAGGCGCAGCAGGTTGCTCTGAGCTATCCAAAGGCTTTACTTCCAAGTCCATTGATTCAGGTGGCTCATAATCAACTGATTCCATTCTCTCAGGCTTCTCAGCTTCGGCTTTTGCATCAATCTCGCTCGGCTTTTCGTCTTCAGTCCTTGTAGTTATCTCGCCCGGCTCTTCGCTGTGATGGGCTCGCAGTCTATTATCTAGACCAGTGTAAGAATCCGATTTTGCATCGCTACTACGCGGTCGCCTAGGTTCGGATGGCTCGACTTGCGAGGCGTCCCGTTGTAATGGGATGGGCCGCTGCTGAGCAAAGCTTTGCGATCTCGCCACCTTTGGTGATTCCGGCGGCGGCGGTGGTTTCTTCAAGCTTGGGTTGATCCATTGTTTGCTGGACGGACGGGTAACCTTGGGTTGTTGTTGAAGCCGGGGACCTACAGGTGTCCCTATTGGAGGACTATCGTGAGGTGCGCCGATTTTCGATGGCCCAGTGGGAGGCAGTGGGATCTCAGGGGCGGCTGCGGAAGCTGGTGCTGTGGAAGCTTGCCCTGCAGAAACTGGACGTTCTCCGTATGCCCGTGGGGCCGTTGGTGGTGGTTTGGCCGTGGCTATGCCAGGGGCAGCCTGCGTCGGCGTCTGCGCCTGCACCTCGCCACCAGCACCCAAACCTGTACCCGTAGCTGGAGCCCGATTTGGCGCAGGCTCGAATGCCGGGGCTGAAGGTGTCACATGAAGAGGTGAGACGTCTTTTGCCTGCGCGGCAGATTCCTGGGCTGCCATCTTCGGGCGGAAAAGATCTCCCCGGTCCCTATCGATATGAAGATCACGGCGCACATCAGCATCAGGATGCCTATCGTTCCGCTCGCGCTCGTCGCGCTCACGAGCCCAGCGCCCTTCCTGAGAGCGGCTGCGCATGTAGCGGTCGCCGCGATCGTCGTACGGGACTCGGCCACGTCCTCTTTCCATACCCCAATCTCCCCTTCCACCCCTTCCTCGTCCGCGGAATCCACCTCCTCGAGGAAAAGGCAACACGCCGAATGGAGGCTCTGATGTTGAAGAGCCTGCCGATGGAGGGCCGCCATCACGGGAGCCACGTCGAGATCTGTCTGCATCTAGGCCTGGAGGTATATCCCGATCACGATCCCGAAAATCCCGTCCATCTCGCGTTGGCGATCGAGCCCTTCCGATTGGCGATCTGCGCAGCCTAAAATCTCTCGAGTCACGCCAGTCTCTATCTCGCTCCCGGTCACGTTCTCGGCTTCTCTCGTCTCGATACCGGTCTCGAAAGTCGACGTCTCGATCTCTCCCTCGATCACGGCTATCGTCTCGTCCTCCCCATCCTCGTCCTCTGCCACGCCCTCTCCCGCCTCTAAAATCGCCGCCAAATCCGCCTCCTCTCGGCCCGACAGGCGCATCTATAAGGGCCTTGGGACCGCGCGGCGGCTCTCTGCGCATCTGGTCTCCGAACAGATCTCTGCCTGGTGGAAACGGTGCCGAATTCGTTCGCGCTTCTGCGGATGAGCGACGCCTATCACCATCGTTATTGAAGTGCGGCGGTCGGTCAAAGCGATCCGCTGGGGATCGATCTCGAGGGGACCTAGACCGCCGGTCCCCATCGTATCTTGAATACCTGGACGTCCTATAACAATTGTTAACGCGAGTACGATACCCCAGGCCTGGTACTTGCAAAACTCTAATCTTCGATTCCGATAACGACGGGCGCGGCGCCAACCTGGCCATCGACAATGCACAATTACCAGGTGGGTAGATGCTTCAAGCGCGGTACGTACATGATGTGTGGCGGGCCAGTGCCGGATGAGACCCTGCAGATGTTCCGCAGGTCCCATCCAAGAGCAAATGGTGTCGCGAAACCAGAGCTGGCGATGTATTCGCTGCGTGTCGAAGCCGGCCTTCTTTGTTGTTGGCCACGGGGGCTCCAATGGCCTCAACGGTTCGGCTAACGTGCTTCTGTACCCGAATACAGCACAGGGGGTCCCGCGAAGTCGAATCCAACGGCCCAGAACCCTCCTGACAGCAGAAAATCAGGATGCAAAGCCCAGCTGACGATCCGAAAATGTCTGGCCGCAGCGCCGCAGACTATTCCAGGCGAATCGATGCAAATAGCCGTCAGGGCTGGAAGGGTGAAGGAGTTGAAGATGTCGAGGTCCACCGTGAGACTTCAAAATACATCCAGATCGCGTGGCGCTTGGACAGGCCTAGCCTCTGTGCCGCGAGGCGCTAGTCCCTTCCGGGGGCTCTGCTGTGATTAAGGCACCCCGGTCTTAGGCGGGGGCTTGGCGCTGTCGAGAAAAATTCGATTTGATGTTTCTGGCACTGCCGACAACAACTGCAATTGTGGGACTAGCCCCATTGTTGATGCATTTTTTCTTTAATCTCTAAGAGTAAATCTTTTGGCGGATGAGTCTACCCGCGACCTGTACAAATATAGAGAGAGGCGTAAAGTGTTTCTATCTACCTTGAAGTTGGCAAGCCTCTATCGAGATTAGAACATTTTCTTTCTTCAATCATTTCATCTTGAGCATCCAGAGGCCTTTTATCTTGTTTTACCTTTTGCGAGGATATCATATACCATCAACATGGCTGACAGCAGCAACTCAAATGCCCCTCCACCCGAGGTCACCAATGCGGTGCTCGTCAAGTCGGAAGAAATGCCAAAGGACGCCCAAAAGGTAGAAGAACTTGATTTCAACAAACTAAAGGGACCCATTACCGCAGAAGATTTATTTCTTGGCATGAGAAACATGGGATTCCAGGCAACCTCGATGAGTGAGGCCATCAGGATCATCAACGACATGGTTAGTATAGAGAGAGAGCGCCTTAACACAGCTGGCTTAGTATGGCTAACAGCCTAATCAAGAGAGCCTGGAGAGACCCTGAAACAGGCGACAAGACCACCATTTTCCTGGGATACACCTCAAACCTGATCTCATCCGGTCTAAGAGGCGTCTTTCGGTGGCTGGTGGAGCACAAGCATGTCTCAGCTATTGTGACCACGGCAGGAGGAGTTGAAGAGGACTTCATCAAGTGTCTCGGTGAAACATACATGAGCTCTTTCAGCGCAGACGGTGCAAATCTTCGAAAGAAGGGTCTCAACCGTATCGGAAACCTCGTGGTCCCCAACGCAAATTACTGCGCCTTTGAGGACTGGGTGGTGCCCATCTTTGATAAGATGCTGGAGGAACAGGAAGCCAGCAAAGGAACGGAAGACGAGATTCACTGGACGCCATCAAAAGTTATCCACCGACTCGGCAAGGAGATCAATGATGAGCGCTCAGTATACTACTGGGCGTACAAGAATGATATTCCAGTCTTCTGTCCTGCCCTGACGGACGGCAGTCTTGGAGACATGCTTTACTTTCACACATTCAAGACTTCACCACAGCAGTTGCGCGTTGACCTCGTGGAAGATATTCGCCGCATCAACACCATTGCCGTACGAGCCAAGAGAGCAGGAATGATTATCCTGGGAGGAGGAGTGGTCAAGCACCATATTGCAAACGCATGCCTGATGAGAAATGGTGCGGAATCAGCCGTTTACATCAACACAGCCCAAGAATTCGACGGCAGCGACGCCGGTGCTCGTCCGGATGAAGCCGTATCATGGGGTAAGATCAAAATTGGAGCAGACAACGTCAAGGTAAGCACCCCCATGTCTTTTGTCTTGCAATTTTATGGATATAAGCTGAAACGAAGCAAATAGGTTTACTTGGAAGCCACAGCTTGCTTCCCATTCATTGTAGCGAATAGTTTTGCAAAAGATATTTAGACTTAGACGTATACACACGATCTCCAAAGATATTCTGGTTTGTTCTTTTACTCTGGCGCTGAATAGGCAGACTATACTCATACATGTCTTTCATTCAAGGGCTACGACTCACCAATTAGTTTCTTGAAGCTACTGAGCGCAGACGCCCAGTCAGAAGCCCCTTCTCCCTCTGCCCAGACACCCACAGCTTCTATCCCCTCCAAGTCCTCCTTCATATGATCTTCGCTTGTCGTTCCATCCAAGATGGTCGTTGCCTCAAGACCCAATACCATGGAGTAAAACGCTGCAACCGCTCCCACTCCGGCTTTTTGTGCCACCTCTCGAACGGGGCTGCATTGGAGAAGATGCCTATTGGCAGTGATTGTCCAAAATGATTGGAACACAATTTTCTGCTCGCGACAGAATGCCCTGAGCTCTGTCTCGTAACCAGTCCTGTTATGGAACCGATTCTGCACAACGGCTGGCTTGACGCTCATGTCATTGAATAAAGCCTGTACGACCGGGAAGGTGCTGTTGGAGATGCCGAGATTGCGAATCTTGTGCGGAGTGTACGTTTCGAGAGACTTCCACACAGTTATTGTCTCTTGGATGGTTTCCATGGGCGAATGCAGCACGAGGCTGTCTAGGTATGCTTCTTGGCCGTCAATGGTGAAGTTGGCGAGAGATGACTGCACAGACTGGTGAACTTTATCAGCCAGCGGGGCATTGAAATCGTATGGAGCAATGTCACTGTGCCCCGCTGGCGAGGTAAATTTGGTTTGAATCTACAGATGCAATGATTTAGTTAAAAAGAAGTCTCATGTGTAATGTAGACTTTGTTTGGACATACGAATAGGTCTTCGCGTTTAATTATACCTTCTCCTATAGCTCGTCGAACACCAGTGCCAACGCCACGCTCATCATAATGCTTCGGCTGGGCTGCAGTGTCGATACCCCGAAAGCCTGTTTTCAGAGCCAGATAGACTAGATCCGCGGTCTGGTCCTTCTTCCAGGCGGTGCCATAGACTAGCTTTGGAATCCGTGTGGAGGATGTTTGCGATCTTCCCAGAGGAAGATCTCGCGCAAGGCGAGAGGCCTGCGCCCCAATAGATGGTCGAGCCATGGCGCTAGAATCGCTGAAGGTTAGACTGCATTGACCAAGATGCCATTAAGCAGAATCGCATTATGATTTGAAAGGTGATAAATAAACAGCTGTTATCGGCTTATCGGCCAGGAGCTGGTAGGATATCAGTCTCGTGCACTCAACAGCGGAGCTTGAGACGCGGGGAAACAGACGATGTACATATTGCGAGGTCACGTCAGGCACATGCCTTTAGTTCGTAGTATACGAATTGCCACATTCTCTACATGCTTATTGTATTAGATCGACGTCGAATAAGAAGAGCTTAGCTTTACTCTTTTAGCGTCATCTTCTTTTATAAACGTTGACATCAAGATCAAGATTCACGGTCAAAGTTTCCTGACTAGTGATTCCATTTCACTATCCAGAAATACCTACTAGGTCCTACGAACTACGGATATACTGTCGGGATAATGGAAAAATGACGCCCTCTGAGCCTAATTGGATCGCATGTTGCAACCCCACCAAGCCGAACTCCGTTCCCCACCACTAACGTAGCTTTGCCATACTGCTAATAGCGAACCCAGCTGAGGAGAGGTTTCGAATTGGGTAATTTGTAAGCTATAGCGGATGCCGTTGCATAGTCAACAGAGAGAAATAGTTGCCGCGGGGCAACTTTGTCCGCACGTTACGCAGTGGATAATGGAATGCCCTCCACCACTGGCGGCTGATTATTGACGACGGCGTGGATCGACCAGTTCGCAGTGGATCGCTTCGCCGTGGATTCTGAGTGACGGCGTACTTTGCGAATAATGGCCAAAGAAAGTGCTAGGTGATGCTAGTGTATATAAATATCCGTAGAGCCTCGCTCCCTTGACGCAATCTCAGAAGGAGAACTCTCAGCCGTAGCGCATTCTTCAAACAACTGCAATTACACACGATACCACTCACAATGGCTGCAGGAAACCCTTACACCGTGAAATGGGGCATCATGGCCACCGGCGGAATCGCAGAGAGTCAGTATCTCGTCTTTCAATCTAACATCAAGAAAGCCCACTCATTGAGATAATACCATAACAGCATTCTGCAAGGATCTTCTGTGCGATCCCAAAGTCCGAGACGCTCACGATGTGCGCCACGAGATTGTTGCCGTCGCCTCATCCAGCAGCAAGAAGAGGGCGGATGAATTTCTCAAGACGATAGACGGTGCCTTTGACGCCAAGACATACGGGTCATACCCCGAGCTTGTCGCCGACCCCAACATTGACATCATCTACGTCGCAACGCCTCACAGCCACCATTTCCAAAACACGATGCTGGCGCTGGAAGCCGGCAAGCACGTCTTGTGCGAAAAGGCCTTCACCGTCACGGCCGCCCAGGCCAGAAAGCTCGTTGAGACCGCCAAAGCGAAGAATCTGTTCTTGATGGAAGCTGTGTGGACTCGATATTTCCCGCTGAGCATTCAGATTCGGAAGCGCATCACATCGGGCGAGATTGGTACTGTCTACAGAACAATTGGTGAGTATACTGAACTTGTGATTGTAAAGGAGACTACTTACTTACTTCAACATAGCCGACTTGTCAGTGAACGAGAATGCAGCTGAAGGCAAGGGCCTCACGTTTCCGGATTCTCACCGCATGGTCAATATTGATCTCGCAGGCGGTGCAATCCTCGATCTCGGCGTGTATCCCTTGACCTGGGTGTTCCAAACGCTGTACCACCTACAGCCAGAGCAGGACAAGGAGGCGCCAACAGTGGTCGCCGCCAGCAACAAGTACACCACCGGCGCGGATGAAAACTCGGCAATCATCTGCCAATTCCCTGGACACAGCTCCCTGGGCGTCGCCACAACCTCCATGCGAGCACACTCTGACCCCGAGAAGGACGCCGTCCCGGTCATCCGAATCCAGGGATCAGAGGGAGAGATTCAGGTCTTCTTCCCGGCTTACCGACCCCTTAAGTACAAGGTCGTGAAGAAGAGCGGCGAGTCTCAGCTGGTAGACTGCCCCATCCCCGGAGATCCAGCCCGCAATGGCTGGGGCCACGGCATGTTCTGGGAGGCAGACGAGTGCGCTCGATGCCTGCGCGACGGCAAGAAGGAGAGCGCCACGCTGCCCTGGACCGAGAGCATCGTCATTATGGAGACGATGGAGGCGGCGTTGAAGCAGGGTGGAATTGAGTACCCGGAGCTGATTACGACTGATGTGTATGATCCAAAGAGCCCTTTGAACACGGGAAATCAGTAAATCATAAAAATAGAAGATTGAGAAGAGTGGCCTGATAGTTACGGGTAAATGATGAGCTAGGAAGTTGCCAGCGCTTATGTAAACCACGCCGAAATATAATGAAGTCTACCTGCCTAGGTAATTGACAGGCGCTGATTGCTGCAAGTTTACATGGGTACCTACCTCGGTATATGCAAAAGAACCCTGAAAACGATGTTGACTATATGACAAGTGACGGTGACAAGTATATGCTGGGCACGAGCGCCACACACGGCGAAAATCAACAGAACTGGAAAATGTCATCTTCTTAAAACGGAAAGACAAGACAAACGGAGACTAACCAAGAGAAAAATAGCCCCCATATGTAAGATATAGACACAGGGGCGAGTCAAAACTGTATTGCCTCGATAGTAACTATTCCCTTGATCCCCATCATCCAATATCTCTTGCGGGCAACACTCTGCCTATCCTGCTTACTTCAAACAACCATCATTTTCACCTAATGCTACCTGCAAGAAACCTGGAATCTACAAGTACCTATGGTAAACTTCTTCCCTGGCTGTCATTCTCAAATACCTACCCACACAGCACTGTACACGCCCTCAGAACCAGGGGTCTCCCAATACCACCTCGGCACGGCACGGCAATGACCAGGAAGTAAGGGAAAATAAAGACCGCCAGCCAACACCAAGAACAGAAAATCTCACGATGGAACAAGGATCCATCGGGGCGTTCATCAAATGCTAACAAAAGAGGAAAAAAGATCCCGCCCTGGCCACGCCGGAAAATACGAGACACCTACACGGTATGTCAAAACAGGCGGAAGATCTCCCCACAACACGAATTTAGGCGCCTCCCGCTGCACGAATCCAACCGCTTGGTTTTTTTGTGCGTGGGATACTACTTTATATGCACACCCCCATTGGCTCTATGTATTCTTTGTTCAAACGCCTTCTCCAGCCGCTTAGTCTCTTTTATCGCCGGCTTTTTCTTCTTTTCTTGTCTGAGAAATGCAGTGAAACCACTAAAAACCGCAAATTTTCTCATCATTGTTACAGGAGTAGCCAGCTTCAAACCCAAACTTGTCAATTTCTAAAGTCCAGCTCCGGCACCACGGCCCGTCGCCTTAGGGGAGAACCTAAACTCTCCCCGGTTTCATGCCGCCCGCTTCTTCGGAAAAAGAAAAAAAAAAATTGCACCTTCTATCTGATAACTCATCATAACTCCAAAAACATCTATTTTCACAGCGGATCTCGCTCACATCTCACCCTCATTACTCATATATGCGCCAAACACCCCAGTCAAAGCTGCAGCCCACTTTCTCATAAAACCGCCAAAAAAAAAAGGAAAGAAGTAAAAATTCCCAGCAATCACAGCCATGGAGGAGAAACCTTCCTCCTCAGCAGAGGCCTACGAGGCCACCCACGTCCACTCCGTCTACAACGCCATCGCGCCGCACTTCTCCTCAACCCGCCACAAGCCCTGGCCCCTGATCTCATCCTTCCTCACGGCCCAGCCCCCGGGCGCCACGGGCCTCGACGTCGGTTGTGGCAACGGCAAGTATCTCCCCGTCAACCCGACGCTGCACATCTTCGGCTCCGACCGCAGTGAGAACCTCGTGCGGCTCGCCCGATCCGAGCGCAGCGGCGAGGTCGTCGTCGCCGACACCCTGAGCCTGCCCTATCGCGAACGCTCCGTCGACTTTGTCATCTGCATCGCCGTCATCCACCACCTGTCCACAGTCGAGCGGCGGCGCGAGTGCATCGCGGCGCTGCTGCGGTGCGTGAGGCCCGGTGGGAAGGTGCTCATCTATGCGTGGGCGCTCGAGCAGGGCACCAGTCGGAGGGGCTGGGATGAAGGCTCGGAGCAGGATACGCTGGTGCCGTGGGTGATGCGCTCAAAGGGCAAGCCCGACGAGACGTATCAGCGGTATTATCACCTATATCGAAAGGGCGAGCTGGAGGAGGATGCTGAGGCTGCAGGGGGAGTCGTTTTGGAGAGCGGCTATGAGAGGGATAACTGGTGGGTGATATGTAGCCGTGAGCAAACATGAGGCGTGCTGTTAGGTGAGAGCCAGAGAAAGAAAGAAAGAAAGCAAAACAATACCCAACATCGCCGATAATTGTAAAATGAATTATGTCTCTGATAATGATAATCATGATAGCTAAATTGATTGATACAAAGTAAACGCTGCAGATATGCCGTATGCTAGCTAAATGAATAGAACAAGTACAAACCAGTAAAAGTTTTATGCCCAGTGTATGCCCAATGCCAATCTCTCCCCAGAGAAGAAGAATACAAAAAGAAACAAGAAAAACGCCCTTTCGCTTCATGCCCTTTCAAAACGTCTTCATCGCCTCCTAAACCCCCTTCAAATGCTTCAACACGGATACCCTTGAACAAAGAGTCTTCCCATCAGTTGCCATAGGTCCGTTTTCTAGCAACTCTAAAGCCACAGTAGAAATGCCCTCTTTCATGAACCAAAACCCACCAGAAAAAAATCCAGAGTCAGTGTAGTTTTTCTGTATGCCAAGTAGCGCCTCTAGCCGTAGACCGGATAATAACAACCAAAAAAAGAAAAAAAAGAGTGCGGAACTAGGTTTGACAGAGAGCTGGTACAATAATGACAGAAAGTCTAGGAAAGAAATGGAAGGAAAAGAAAGGAAAGAAAAAATCATCAGAAAACAAAACAAATAGCAGGCTGTCTTAGTGTCTGTGACCGAGCGGTTTGTACTGTTGATACCATCCGTCCGTGTCAGTGAGTAATATGTCCCATGAACCGTGTTCCGTATTTCCCGTCTATTGATATTGCGGTGCATATCCGTCCCAATGCATGCTATTCGTTGAATCATTAAAGCGTGTGCCTTAGTCCAAATAACGAATGAATGACCAATGCCCTTTTTTTTCTGTGTCTTTTATCATTTTCTTTTATTCCTCGCTTTTCTCAGTGCCAAATCCCATCAGCTTTCACTTGTCATATAAACGCCTTTCGACCTTTTTTTTTTTTTTTTTTTTTTTTGGGGGGGGGGGGGGGGGGGAAGATATAGAAAATGGTTTGGTGGTTGCTTATGCCAGTCTTCGCCTGTGAGCACCATCCGGCCTTATCATATCAGGACTGGCTCGCCGCTTGGTTCCAGTCTGTGTCTGTTCCAGAGGCAGGTAACGAGGCATCGAAGGGTTATTGATCGCAGGCAGAGACGTTGGCGTTGGCGGTCCACTTGGCGGTCCATACGGACTCACTCCTGTAGTCAATTGTGCAAGACTTGGTAGAGGGCCGGCGTTGTGAGATGGAGGATGAGGTTGAATTGGGGCCAGACCAGGACCCGGGCTGCGGCGGTAATCAGGATGAGGGTGTGGCAAAGCAGCGGCAGCAGCCGGAGGCGGCGGCGGCGGCGGCTGCTGCTGCTGTTGCGGAGCCGATGGTCCTGGCACTACTGCGTGGGGGGAGGAATGGGGTGTTTGATGCAGGTGTTGGGGATGGGGAGGTAGCATTGGTCGCGCATGCGGTGGGGGAGGCGGTTGAGAGTTGATAGGTCCTCGTCGAGATGTTCGTGCAGGTGTCATGGGGGGCATGAGCTGGCCACGGTTGTAGCTCGAGTGAGGCGACGGTGGCTTGACATCACGAAGATTGCTACTATCGAGTGGCTTGAGCGGTGTCTGTTGGTTTCGACTGGCCATGGCCCTGTTGCTCGCCGCCTCATTGTTGACGGCAGCGAGAGAGAAAGGAACTACTCCTGCTCGTCGAGCCATATCCGCCTCTCCAAGCTGCCAGTGCATCGCTTCGGCTGCTCGCCAGGGGACAGCCAGTTCTTCAGCCACTTTGGCCCACATATCAGATTTGAATCTAAAATACATAGTTAGATGTTAGCTTTGTTAATAAGAGAGATTGAAGCTCCAGATCGAGAAAGAAGCAATAGCGATGATGAAATACAGAATAATAAGTCAAGACACAGGTGATGAAAAGAAAAGGGGTGAGATCCGTTTGTGTTGCTGCAGTCCATACATACCTCTCATAGAGCCTAGCAAGCTTATTCTTGCGTTCCTCATCCCATTCACTGCGTCTTTCGAGATAGTTTTGGTAGTGAAGCCGGCAGCTGATGGCGCTGCGTCCCGGAAGTCGCTTGGAAACATCTTCCCACTTCATGCCTCTCCCACGGAGCTCGATAATGACGGCATCCTCCTCGGGAGACCACTTGCTTTGTTTCTTGACTGGCTGGTCTGGAACGTGAGGTGTCATACTGCGCCGATTGCTCGGAGGGAGCGTCGGAACTACATGCAAAGGCCCTACACGTGAAGGGAGGAGGTCATGAGGAGTAGTCGTAGGAGTTGATGGCACGGAGGCAGGTCGAAGCTGTCTTGTGTGGGACACGGAGGGTTCGTTTGAGGCTGGAATTCGAAGCAGAGAGGCGATATCCACGGAGCTGGTAGTCAAGCCTCTGCCGCCCAGACGGGGTCGGTCAGCAGAGGCGCCAGGACCGCGGATCAGGCCGAAACTGCCGTGTGCGACCACGTTGAACGACGTCGGTGGCCCTGCCTGCGGGAGGCAGAGCAGCGACTGGCTCTGGAGTTGAGCCAGCTCAGCGACTTGCCTGCTTAAGCCCCGGCGCGGGCTATGCAAATGAGGCGATGATGAGGGCCGGCGTAATGGCCCAGTGAGGTGGCAAAGCACTGTCAGCAAATTGTGGCCGAGACACAGTGTCCTGGAAACGGTCGATGTTCCTGGTTTTTTTCTCTTTCTTTCCTTTTTCCCCCCTTTGGTGTGGCGGCTGTTATGAGAGCTGTTGCAGAGGGCAGTAAAGGGAGCCTAGGCAGACAGGCCAGACTCTCGTGCGAGATGCGTATGAAGTCAGAACGGCGGCGTCAAATATGGAGAAGCAGGGAGCAAGATGTGTGTGTTGTCCTATCGTTGCCGAGCGTTGCTAGAGTAGAGTTCAGCCGCAGAAGCTGAAAGCTTGAGGATGATAAGAGACGCTTAGGTCGTATGTAGCTGGACCTGCAAGTACCGTGAAGAGGAGGGAAGAAGACGGCAGAAGAGAGGGAAAAAAACAGTGGTTGAATGTGCTTGTGTCTCGGGGAGTGAATACAATGGACTTGCAGTTCCGGGAACGTGTTTATGAAGGCAAAAAATGCCAACTGATTGGCGTGGCCGGGGGGGTTCATGGGGCCAATTGGGGGGGAGATGAGAGGAGCCGATGAAGCAGAGCATGGGGCCGGCGGCAACGGGCCACTACGTCAAAGCCAGACCCAAACCCTGTCACTAGATCGGGTTGCAGTGCTTGTAAAAAGGCCTTGGGAGAGTCTCAGTTCCATCTGGCCAGTCCCACGAGAGAGGAAACGTCAGATGGACCAGGCAGGGGTGGAGAGAGCCCAGCGCTGGGGACAGGGCGGACGCCAGTCCGGGAAGCCACTTTGATGGTGCATCTGGCCGTTGCGTCCAGGGGGGAGTCGACCTGGAAAACCAGCCAGAACCAGCAGCCAGGGCTGATTGGCCCGGTCGACGCCAGCTGGACTGGGGGAGGCAGGGAACGGTGGGGGAGTGTCGTTTGGAAAGGCCACCAGAAAGGACAGGTTTGCATGCATGGAGGAGCAAGCAAGCAGCACGATAGAGCCTGGGGCTCAACTCAAGCTAGGGCCCGAACAACGTAGGGCTAGTTCCCGGGTCGTGACGAGCCAATTGATTAAAAGCCGATACGCAAGAGGGAAATGTTAGCTTGTCGGCAGTGGCGAGACGCGAGATTGAGCAAGTAACAAGAGGGTGTGAGTGCGAGGATGACAAAGAGACGGGGCTGGGCTGAAGACTATGCCGGCATCACCACCAAAGACGCTTGAAAAGCAATGGAAGAAGCAAGAACAAGAAACGCTGCAGGGAGGGGGTGCGGCCGCAAACCAGACCAGCAGAGGCCACAGCAAATAGTCTCGGGGGAACCAAGCAAAGAGAAGAACAAAGGGAGAGTCAAAACTTGCTCGAGTCACCGGCGGCGCTCCAGCTCATGCCATCCCATCGTCAAGTCGACGTCTGGTCCAAGTCGGTGAGCAAGACGCACCATGGCGGTGGCTTGTGGTCGTCAGAGGTCGCCAGGCTCATTGCATCACCGGCCACGAATATGCACCAGGGCCCTGCAGATGGAAAGCTAATCAAAGGCCCCGGATCCTCTTTGGGTTCCCAGAAGTGGAGGCTGGAGCATCGTGGCCTTCTCGCTGCATGTTTCAGCCGAGCGTTGCCAGATCGCCCACGTCGTCTGCTGTTCGTCTAGCGGCTGACTGCTGGAGCAGACGTGCAATGGCGTCTGGTGGGTTCCAAGTGCCGGCGTGCGTCATTCATTGCTGATGAGGTTCCGTGCCCTTCTCTCCAATGCGTCGCTGCGCTTTGGTCGAGGCATTGAGTGCATCACCGCCTTGCCGTACCGTACGCGTCTGGGCAGACTGTGTTCGTGCGAGGCAGACAGACAGGCCTCGTCCCCAATTCAATCTCGCTGTCAGGAGCCTGACCTGGTCGCTAAGCCTCGTCGAGCTTGAGGTTCGTTCGCTCGCACCGCCATCGTTGCTCAGCTCCTGCCACAGCACCACGTAGTCGGCGCAAGGAGATGGTGCATGCTGGATGGCTTCGTCTTCTTTTCTTTTTTTGGGTTGCTGGTGTACGTGCGCTTGTGCATGTGCACGGGGGGAAGGCCTGTATGTACAAGTACAGGTACCGCTGAATGTGCTAAAAGGAACAGCCCAAGGTACGCCGCTCCCACCACCGCGTGGTGCGCATCCCAAGTACCTGCTAGCCCAGCTTGTGCACCTGTACAACATGTACATCCCTTACAGCCATCCAAGCATACGCCTTGCAGGCCACCTCGACAGCCATGCACTTGGGTAAAAAGATAGATTAGCAGCTCCATCCTGACATGTTGTCTGGAAGCTAAGTCGGGAACCCGTCTCTCGATCCATTCTAGCAGCTGCCGTGGCTCTAACCTGTGTATGGCCAGCGCAGGGATTAGACAAAGAGGCCACTGTTTCATATACACACGCCCCCTTTGGCCCAGCTCCTCGCAACTGGCCGCCCCATTCGCCATGGCCTCACCACTGCCTGTACCTGTACGCATGGACGGAGTACACTTTGCTTTTGGCCTTTAAACGAGCCTGCCAATGAGCCGTGGCTTGACCTGTCTGGTTGATGCTTCCCCCTACATTGCTAGTATATCTGAAGCCACCAAGGCAGCTCTTGTCCAGGGACTTCATATATGCAGTGTAGCACCTGACCTGGCCACGCCTTCATGCATTGAAAGGTGCTAGTAGTTGCTGGATGCCCGAGTCAATTGTTCTTTTCTGCTGGGTACTAGGTATGTAGGCAGCCAAGTACCTTGGGCATGCTATAAGTTGCTGGGTACGAAGTAAATGGTCTGGACAAATCTTCTTAACGGTTAGTGGCTCGCAATTCATAACCAGCTTCTGTAAGATGAGGTAGTTTAGCATCCTGCATCCTGCTCGTGCTAGGAGTGTGTCCATTGGGTTCGCTGGGCTCGTATAGACGGCTCTCCGCCCCCAAATATTACAGTCTGACTTGTCTAGGTGATCCCGGCGGTAGCGTAGTCATCTCGTGCCGCAATGATGATTCCTAAAAAACGAGAACCATATCTGTAATTTAGCTCGAGAATCTATTGAACTTTCTTCTCTTGATACTACAGCAGAAGATAGAAACAGGGAGGTGACTGCTATCAAACAGCGTCGTATGTAAAAGCACATGTGCATTATTAAAAGGCTTTGGAATAATGGAGTGGCAATTCAGCAACTAGCCAAGCAGGGCTCCTCGAGCCCATACAAGTAGTTTAGCACCGCGCTTATATGGCCATAGTGGATGCTTCCATCCTCTTGCGGGAATGACCGTCAATCATCTTGCCATTAGCCTGTAAAAAGCAATTCGACTGCGGGAGCAGCTACCTGGTAGCGCGTGCTCGCCTCTACAAGTTACCAATCCCTGCGTCGATAGGCAAGCTGTAGTGAATTTACGCTCTAAATTGGTAGAGAGGGCATACCAGGCCTTCTGTTGTCATGGCAGACCCTGTAGTATTTTAATTAAACCGTCGTCGGCGACTAATGGTTTGCATTCTTATAGGCACCCAGGTAGTTTCGGCTGTCGCAGTTTCATAGGTAAATAACCAGTAGTTGCATTCTTGTTTTTTCCCCTCCTCCCTCGTCTTCTCTCCCCCAGGCTTCCCTGTATGTGCAAATGACAATACGTGTATTGTGACGCCACAACAGGGTCTACATGAAACTTGGAATGGTTATCAGCAGACTAGTTTCAGCTTCGTTCGTCGAGCCCAAAACTACGGTGAAGAAGTCTTATCGGAGATAAAACGTGCTCGCTCCGGAGTTGGGTATCATAGACCTATAGTCCTCTTCCTACTCTTGGAGAGTGTACCTCTGTTGAATGCCACGTCCTTTACCTCTGTATGCAGTCACCTGCGAGGCAATATAAGATGAAACAGTCTTCGGAGTTGCCACAACCCCCATCTATAACATATCGTTTCTCGGATGTACGTTCCGTCCAAGGCCTTGGCATCCCGAGCCGTCCTTGATTTAGGTACCGCGGAACTTCGGACAGCACTTGTATGTACAAAGTATAAAACGATCCCAGTAATTTATTCTTACCCCAGATAATTTGGCCCAGTGTTGGGCACATCATCGGCGGTTCTTGCTGCCGTTGCTAGTTCAAGCAATGCTTGCCACCGTTATCAGCAACCTCCTTGCCACATATTGCTCAAATGTCCACAGTACTCGACATGGGAAATGTAAGAAACTTGTACTGATATTCCCTTGCTCATGTCCCGACGCTATCAGACCCTCTGCTAGATCTGTCACATCTCTAACCTGATTAGCTACATACAGTACCGTATAAGCGTAGGATGAACAGGCATAGCCCAGTCCAGCAGCAGATAGTAGTAATATAGAAAAGTCCGCAGACGATGTTACATTGCGGGAGCCGAGTTTAAAACCAGATGATCCGTCTGACGTCGCAACCAGGCTGTCGGCTCTGTTTGACGGGCGTACTCCGTACTACCTATACTTGTATGCGGGTATGAATGCGCGGCACCCCTGGCCCTGTTCAGAACTCGGCACTTTTCGCAACTCTATGCCTATAACGCATGGTCCAGGAGCAGGGTGCCATGATTGTCTGGCATGGTAATATTAGGCAGAAGCCAATGAAAGGAGAAGAGAGGGGAGGCCTGCATTGGACAAGCAACGGCTATCTGCCAGCATGCCCAATACCCAACGAAGCCAGGCCAAAGCAGCAAGCAGAAGCGAGATAATCAGAGTCTGGAGTCAAATAAAGACATGGGAGCAGCGAACGCCACCTGTTATCGGTTATTAGTTATCTGAATCCGTAATCAAAAGTATGAGCAAGTTATTGAGATCGCGGAGCTATCAATTTTTGACGCACTATAAGGCGCTTTGAGACGTTGTACTTGCGCTGTAGTAACAGACAATTTCCACACTAACTGTATCGCAGGCTTGTTTACAATATCAAGTACATGTAGGTAGGAGTTGTCGATCCTTATCAGATCATTGCTTACCTTATTCTCCAAGTTTAGCCCAGGCCAATCACAGCGCTTATTTTAATAGGATGACATGATATATGGGTTGCGAAATGAGTCTTCCAAATTTAGTTTGCCGCGCGAGTGAGGCAGACGGGGACTGTTTGCAAGCATCAGTTACGCAAATTTCAAGCAAATAATGACAGATTCTACTGCTTAATCTATGATATCTCGAGCGCACGCGAGCATCCGTCGCATGCATCAAGTACATGTACAAGGCCCCCAGTAGCGTTTATTAGTGTAAGCAGCCAAATGATACCTATCAGATACCTGCCAGTCATTCCTGCCTCAGCAGCCCATTGTGGCACTTCACTTACGGCCCAAAAAAAATGCGCGGGCTCTCTCTCACTCCATGTCTCCTTCTCCCGGCTCACTTCTTTTACACAGCTCCATCCCACGCTTTCAGCCCACTACAGAATTGCCCCACGATCCCAACAATCATCTACACCATTCATCATCAAACAAGCTGCTGCGGATGAAAGGAGTTTGGTTAGGCAAGCTGACTTTGATCACGGCCAGGGAGCTTGCCCGGGGCTGCCGATGAACGAACTGGCGGTCAACTCTGGGCTACATGCACTCGGCTCTCTGCTTTTTCGCGGAAATGTAGCAAGGCGCGAAGAATGTCGATACACGATGTCTGTGCGCAAAGCTTCAGCAGCCACTTCGTATACAAGCAAATAGACAGCACGTACCGGCAGCCGCAATACGAGCCAGCAAAGAGGCGTGGGAGGCACAGAGAGAGGAATGGCTGTGGATGCCCCAGGTACATGTAGCTACTGCACCTTGCCCGCAAAAATGTGCGTGTGTGAGCTGGCCCTCAGGAGCTGGTGCCAAGACAAGGGCGCATCGTTCGTCGAACTGACTGCGAACCATGATCGACCAGTCAGCGGGCATGAGTCCCAGAGATCCTGTTCATACGCCCCTCGTGGTCCTGCCTCTGCTTGCTGTCTGTCCTGCCGGCGGTCTGCGCCTCTCAGCTGCACTGTCATCCGAGCCGCTCCAGAGATTGAATCATGGCGCACCGCTATGTTGCTGCCATCCCCCCTGTCTGCTTTTTTGCAGGTCCACCACACCATCATTAGTTCGCCATCTTGATGAACAGCTGCTGGACGAGCGAGCCACAGCTGCCAACAAGGGCGTCCTCACACGCCAAAACCGCACATGTCGTCGCTGTCGTCGCTATTGTAGACGTGCTGGATGCCGCTCTTGGTGAGTCGACGATCTGCGGTGAACAAAGCAAGCCGCTCTTTATCGGTAGCGTCATGGCGGTTCTGCTGACGCCCACTCCTCCATCCACAGGCTTATGCGGAAATGGGGGGGTTCTCTCCCCCACGACCCGTGCTGCCTTTGAACAGCAACCCAATCTACCAACATGTGACATGCTCGCTACTCGAATTTTGGAATTGCTACTACCTATCATGCTTCCACTAATAGCTAGGTACTTATAACACAGGTTCGAATTCCAAGCTCCAGGCAAGCGTTACTGCCCGAGTAGCAGCGAGAGCCGAACACCTCCCGCCTATCGTACTAATTTACCGAGTACCTACAATTAATACGGCAGATAGACAGGGAACAGCTGACATACAAGTAAATTCTAAGAGCTGAATTTACTACTAATTGTGGCACTAGGTACCAGCCTTGTAACAGCACAGGCAATATTGATGAGCAGAGCCAATTTTTCAGCCCGCGATGGCCCTTGCCTACCGCTCACGTAGCCACCCTCGTCAGGCAGTCAGCGCCTCGTTCCGTGATTCTTAGATACTATACTTAGTAGTATGGAGGTTAGTATGGTACCTAAATATTGAAAGTGGTAACACTTTGTACATAGGTACGGAGCACAACTCCCGCCCCACCACCAGCCGCGGTGCCGTCCCGAAGCGCCATCATCAACCATCACACGAGGCGGTATGAGGAGCGTAATAGCAGTGCGGTGCTACCTACCAGTGCTAGTAGTATGAGTCTAGTGCCAACAGTACAGAGTACGAAACAGCAGTATCCGCATTCCCAGGTAGGGACCCTGAGAGGTGGCATAACATGTGCTGCCATACATAGTAACAAAGTTCCAATAAGTAGCTTTGAAGACGGCTTATACAGAAATTGCCTATTCTGCACAAGACACGATGGCTGCCATCAACCAATTGCGTTGACCAAGCACGGAGTGTCATTATCGTGGCTGCATCTACAAAGTAATATACGATGCTACTGCTATAATCAGATTCGAATGCCATGAGTGGATGAACCCGCAACAGATTTTGTTGGCTCGACACACCATCTGCAGAAACATCCCTGTCAGACGACGTCGTTTCAGCATCCGTTCCCCGACATCACATCTCACATCTGTCTGTCATCGCGGGACATGCAGCTTTTTTTTTTTTTTTTTTTTTGTGCCCGTTACCAATCGCGTGGGCAGCCACCCAGTGCAGCGTTGTGTGCAGGAAGACCACCCCTAACAGTGCACATACTTACTAACAAACTCATCAACCAATCCAAATCTTGGCTTCCATAGGAAGAGGATCCTCTTACTTGTACTGGTATACGTACGGAGCAGTAGGCAGTGGCGCAACCTCAAGAAACCAGGTAGGTATCCCATATCTTCTCCACGTCTGTCTTTACTGGAGAAGCGGATCTTCGTAGAACTACTACTACGGTTACTAGATTAGCACGCTGCTGCTGCTGCTGCTGCTTGGCAACTTTTTGTCTCCTCTTTCCCCCCCTCTTGATGTAGAACTTGCAGGATGCACTTGATCCAGGCAATAGAAGGTCGTGACGTGGCGGCGGTGAGCGTTGGGTCAGGTGCCAGGCGCCACGACGCCCTCAATGGACGGGGGCATCACCGAAAATTGGGAGAAAATTGATTGAGGCGTGGCTAGGGTAGCATTGTCTCCGTCTTCATGCCTGGCCGGGGTCATTGGGAGTGGTGCTTCATCCCAACCGATCTCATTGAGCAGCGTTGAAACGGGAAATGTTGTCCGTCAATCAACATGAATGAACTGTATGTTGCGAAAGACGAGAGAAGGACCCATCAATAACGTACGTTGGGCTCACCTCGGGCTCACACAGCTGTTTAATACATGTTATTCCCTGTGATTTTATACACGGCATAAGCCAATACTGAGGCTGCTCCTTTGCCTACGACGAGAGAACATAAAGACGAGGGACAGCAACTGCTCACAGTGTGAAAAAGCCGTGTCTCCCGCCTTCTCATTATCAAGAAATGCTCGACAGGACATAGTAAATGTAGAGATAAGTAGGATTTGGGATATTAATTGCGTGGATGAGGCTTTGCTGCAACAGCTTAGATGTCTAGTCCGAAAAAAGAGGCTGTCGTATCTACAGCACCCAATGCTGTGTTACGTGAGAGATCTGGCAAATGCGGGTTGTGGAGTAGCGACGGGCCAATTGATGCTAATCATTGCCACGACACTTATCTACCTCCTATGCGAACTCATACTAAATAGGCAGCACCTAGACCATATAAACAGCGGATATTAGCCCAGAAACTTTAAAACTGCTCTCAAAAAGGCCTTTACGTCTGCAAGACATCTCGCCTACCGCGCTTATTCAACATGTGCTCCATATCCAAGTCTCAACAGGACTCAGGTAATTGGCCGCCAGTACCGCTGTTTACTACAGCATTAGGTGGCATTAGGTATTGCAATTTTGCATATCTATAACTGTCAAGGTCGTGCTGCGATTGGGCCTGGCATTTGGGCATTTACATCCTTACCCTCTCCATGCCCGCTACTACAACCACGCACCTGAACAAGGTTGCTCTGCGGCAAACCTCCGATGCAAACACAGGACAGGTCACCCAGGTTAATCTGGTCATTTATGACATGCTTATGCCTGTATAGCATATAGCCGGCGGCGGATACCCTCAAGCCGGGTGGCAAGGATCTTGGAGGGTGTCCCGTCCGTTTGCTTGCCAGCAGTCCATTTGTGGGTAACGATTCTGCAGGACCCTAGCAGGCCTGTTCTACTGTACTGTAGGCATCTGTTCAGTTCAGACGCCTTTGATACCTGATGGCCAAAGCAGCCATGAAGATTGCCGAGCCTATATGGGGAATATGCCATGTTACTGACTGCCTTGCAACACAATTAAAAGCAGTCCAGCTAGATACAGTGAACCATTGCCTACCTACCTATAGAAAGCGGCTGATACCAGGATACTGCTCCAAGCCCCAAGTGGCGCTGTGCAACATAAGGCGGTGCGGCGCTGTGGCTGGTTTCCGCGTATTACTACTACTACTACTAGGCTGGCAAACAAAGTGCAGCTTACGTGCCAGTCGGCAATTGCATGTACATGTATACTTTGCACAGCGCCGTGCCGCAGTGGGCGGCGTTGTAGCTAGACCCCTATGTCAGCTGCTAGGCACCGCATATATCCGCTAACGCTATTTCTCCTGTGGCGTCAACCCGTAGCTGCCCTGTACCATTTGCACCTGCTGTTGCTTTATAGGACAGATGCTAAGTTGGCAGGCACCGACAATAATTGGCCTTGATGAGAAATCGACAAGTACCTTAAAAACTGGACAAATAACTGCCAGCAGAATATTTTCCTCCTCTCATCTCTCTTCTTCTCTTCGTTCTACATCCTCGTTTCCTGCCCTTCCCTGGCCATCGTCGCATCAGCATATTGCATTACTTGCTCTCGACGGCCGTTCCCAGGGCCACTAGCGACATCCTTCGATCAAATTCCTCCGTGCTCCATCCGCGTTTGCGAGTTCTAGGGGGCCGAACCCCGCTAGTTTGTCCGAAGGTAGCAGCGAGAACTCGCGAAAAAAGGAGAGCGAGAGAAAGGCTGATTCCAAACAACATTTACAATTGGCCCGTTAGCGAGAAGCGTCAGAAATCTCAAAAAGGTTCTTTTGCCGAGCTACACAATCCCAAACGTCATGGCGGACGTCCCTCTTCTCGTGGTTTCGGACTACGCTTCCTCCGAGCGCCGCATCACACCTTCATGGACCATCTTCACACTCAAGACAAAGCTCGAGCCCGTCACAGGCATCCCCCCTTCATGCCAGATACTCAGTCTCAAAACATCAGCCGGCGCGGAAAAGATCCCAGTCGAGGCAGCAGATGAAGACGCCGTCCAACTGTCCAGCTTTCCCCTGGCTGCGTACGCAGAGCTGCATGTAAGTCAACTGTTGTCGATTTCATTAGCCGCTGGGTATGCTGCTAGGGATGCGGAGTTTGATCCCACGCCCTGCTGCACAACGCAGATGCCTCAGTTTGCTTGTCTCTCTCATCCTCTCCGTCTTCTTCTTTCTCTGCCTTTATGTGCGTACTAGCCTCTTTGGGGTGGAGAATTGCTTTGCAATTGACTCAATGCCCAAAGAGAGAAAAAAATAAAAAAAAGAAAAGAGATGATGAAGTCCCAAAGCGGGCCTCTCTTGGAGGGCTTTGGGCAGCCAAACGTCTCTTCTGGGCGCGTGAGCCCCTGCTGTCCGTAATGGAGTGTCTCTATGCATCTGCTGGGGATGGACGCAGACGGCAGAGGAGGAGGGGGGGACCTACATGGAGACGAAGCTAACACGCCATGATTCCGTAGGTTGTTGATACCCGCCCACCTTCAGCCAGGCCTAACTTCACCGATACTTCAGGCGTTGAGAAATATGTAATGCCGGATGATGAGTACGAGAAGAAGACAGACTCTGTACTAGCATGGAAGAAGACGGAAAAGCTTGGCCGATTTGATCCTACAGCGCCAAGCCGTGAGGAGGCCAAGGTGGCCGCCCTCAAGGAAGAGGTTGTCCAGCGTGGTATTGAAGTCGGTAAAAGATGCCGGGTCGGCGGCGAGGACACTCGTCGCGGTGAAGTCAAGTACGTGGGCGACGTTGAAGAAATTCCTGGCGGTGCTGGGCCGTGGGTGGGGGTTCATCTAGATGAGCCTGTGGGGAAGAACGACGGTAGCATCTCAGGCAAGCGCTATTGGGGACAGCCGTCAGAACTAAAGCATGGTGTTTTTGTCCGGCCGGAAAGGGTGGAGATTGGAGACTTTCCAGCTCTCAACGACTTGGAGGATATGGAGGAGATTTAATCAAGAGACGATCTGGAAAGACGGTAGAACAGATGAATATCCAGCAAGTGATTCTACGTTTTGGCTATTCGATATGCATCAGAAGTCGATTGACGAAAAGGAAAGGGAGATTCGCAGGTGTGAACTGCAAGTACTATTGACATGTGCGTATCTTCTCTAGGTGATATGCAGGGCTGATTATTCACCAGATCAGAATGAACGCCATTCTAGAAACAGAAGCCCTACAACGTAACAAGACTCTTGCGTCCGATGTGATCCTGGACGCACTAATGCGAAGAAGCAGAGCCCCTCTCTCTAATCAGAAACTGCCACGGTACTCGTCTCCATAATTGTAATAGCAGATACGTGCTCATACAGCTTATGATAGCATATCATGTCATATCGTGCTATGTTTATACGACGTACGTATGTATCTGGCAACGCACTGACCTCTTAACAGGTCATGGGGACACAGAAACCACGAGAATCTTCATTTGAATGCTGTGCCCGGCTCGGTCTCGCGAAGATTTTCCTACTTTGTCTTTGCTTTCTTTCTTTTGCTCCGCCCTATCTCTGCGTCTTCACGGTACACTCGGTGTATCTTCTTCCCGAGCGTGTTGAGAATCTTATGGAGATTGCGGACTTACTGAGGTCTTCAGTAGCCCTTAATCCTATTCAATCTTGTTTATGCAGAATCCTATTCAGACGGGATAAAGTAGAAGACAAACGGCGACAAAAGCAACCTGTTATGGCCGAGCTCACCGCCGAGATTGCCCTTTTGAATTTAGGAACTGTGTCGAAAAAGACCATCTGGTTGCCTAAAGCTGTGAGTGAGATTCAAGGCCAGGGCTAAGACTAGGACGAGTAAAAGGCGTATAGAATGGTACCATTACTACTCCTACTGCGTATACACTACGGATACTGAGCACGTTAAGGCCTGACAAGGCAGACAAGGGCAAGGCAACTTGGGATGCATTTACGAGCAGGATGCAGCTCATACAATGCACTACCGCCCACAACCCGAGGTAGCATACGCTGCACACCTCCGGTACACCGCAGCTCACTGCTACCTGGCACTATTGAAGTGCCTTCTTTTGATTTTCCAGCTTCTTTCCTGATATGCATAAGCGAGCCGTTAGAAAACAAGGGTCCAAGCAGGCCCTTGCCGGTGATCCTGGTCTACTTGCTAAGCGCCAAAACGGTACGGAACGGCCGGGTAAGCAGCGTGCTTGTTTAGCACGTTATGAAAAGACTCCGTACTAACTACCTATTCGCGGTAGGCTACCAATTACGGTAGCATTGCGAAAGCCTTCCTTTAGTTTAAACCGTCTTTCGGTCCTCGTCCGCGCTGTTACGGTAAATAGTATGCATGTCTTGCCCGGCGCCAACGCCACCGCCACGGGGTAAAGGTCGGTCAAGGCCGTGATCCAACGGGCCCGCCGTCGGTCATGGCATAATGAAGGGGGAATGTACCTAATAGCCGGCCGGCATAGCTCGTGAGACTACTAAAGTACTAGAGGCGCTTTAGGAACCTCGACTGGGTATGATAGTATTACGGAAGGATATGACGACATGGTGAAACAGAATTCACTTAAAAATAGAGAAAGAGAGAGAGAGAGAGAGAGAGAGAGAGAGAGAGAGAGAGAGAGAGAGAGTACTATTGCTACGCGAAGCAATCAATCCTCCAAGGTTGTACGAATACCGCCGAGCACAACAGTCTCACCTACCTTGGCTGCCAAGATAGGATATCCTTCTAGGCTTGTTGCCAAGCTTGATTTCTCGGAGCGGACCTTTTCCCCGTTTTCTTGGTCGCGTTCCTTTTACGATCAAGATAAACAACCCGGCGAATGATGTGCATCCGATGTATACGTTTCCACTTGACTTAGCAATGTTGCCGTCTGGTTTTTGTGGTGCTCCTAGTTGAATACAGCTGAGAAAATATTACTCGTCGCAATTCAAATAACTTTAAAAAGACTAGAACGTTTATACGAGTGACGGTATGGGAGCTGAAGCGTTTCTGGTAGATTTATCTCATGCTCCCGCCTTTTTTAGACAGTAATAATCAGCATCGTCTAAGAGAACCTCGCCTCGCAATCAGGAACCAAAAAATTACTATAGCTTCTAGGAGCGAGTTTTACATGCTCTACCGGTCTGACGGCCGACTTGCGGCCGCTTAGCCCTCTCCGTACCTTGAATGTACCGAGTTCTGACCACGGTGCCATGATATCCAAGTATGATGCTTGTAAACTCTAATATTGATGCTTGATGGATGAATTAGCCCTGCCCTGCTCGGCACAAAGGAGCCGGCTCGGCGGTATTGGGAACTCTGACAACAAGCTTATAGGGCTTGTAGAAGAGGGCTGCCTGAAAAAAGAGAGGTATGAACCCCTGAGCGACAAGCCGGCAAAAAAAGAAACGGCTGCAAACTACTACGTGTACCTACTACTATGTACTAGTTTGGTGGTGATCTTATGGTTCTAAGGCTGTTTGGGGCTAGCAGGCCGGAGGCAAATGGCGCTCCGTGCCGCTGAGGAGAATACGTTTCTGCTAGCTAGGTAGGTAGCTAGGGAACTCTATTAGAGAAGTTCCATTTGCCCTAAACAGTACAAGTCTATGATTCTGATGTGTAATGTTCAAGGGGGAGGGGAGTAGGTGTAGGTAAGTAAACTATTGCTATGGATGTGGAAGGGCGTGGATTTTCGCCTTGGCTGAGGAATATCTACTTGGGGGATTCTGGAACGGTTTTGGTGCCTGGGGCTAGGCATGGAAGAGGGAAACTCCGCGATGCTATTACTTTTTAGCGGTGATGGTGAGCAGGTAAATACAACCCCCAGCCAGTAATCCCCAATGTCCAGGTATTTAGTAGCGGTGTTAGTGGCTTCGAAATTCTTAGTAGAGGGAACTAGTGGCCAGCAGCTGTGAATATCCCATGCTGTAGGGTGTGTATGGTGCGTGTTTCGTGTATGTATAGGCGGCATAGGGCGTATCGGGATAGGAATTAACGTATTACATGGCAGGAACAGGAGTAGGTATAGCAGGCGGTTTATTACGTGGCTTTCGATGTGAAGCTAGCATTCCTTCTCGCGTATTTAGACTGGAATAGAAAAGACGGGAAGAATAGGATCTATTTGGTCTTGGCACGTTTGTTTTGTAAGCGGCCTCGCTCTCGGGAAATGGTAAAAAGGCGAAGGAATCGTCGTCGTCGTCACGGCCTTTGTCGCGAGTTTGTCGTTTAGGAGTGCTTTAGTGGCCGCGCGCTTGAATATACATCAATAGTGCGCTCTCAGCTCTGTACGTGTACATGGATGATCATGAAAGGGGGAAAAAGCATGGAAGCAGATCAATTTGAATCGCTGCCTATTTTTAGAGGGCACTACTTGCTGATGTAAGGTCTAGTATGCGGATCGCTTCTTACAAAGCAGAGACGAACGATGACCTGAAATGAAGGATCGCCTTGATGGCTAGCCGTCGGTGAGCGATCCTCCGCGACGGGTGCCTCGCTCTCGGCCGTCCGCGCGTTTGAGGGCGATGATTTGAATTTGTTCAACGAGTATACGTGTGCATTGCTCGTTTATCAGACCCGCGATCCGAGAAGGCTCCGGCTTACAGACACAGGTAGGGACGTGAGCGCAAGTTCGTCAATTTGCTTGCATCAGGGAGCGTGGGCAGCTGTAGCGGGCGCAAGGAACAAGATGTTGTGCAACTTCATTTTGCTTCTCGGCGGTGCTTTGTTCTGAGATCGACAGCAAGTCCAAGTTTCCGGGTGCTTTGGTTCTGTCGCGATTCTATTATAGGTCTCCAGCTGCTTTCTCGGTGATTTGCCGTGCGCTGGCCAATGAGCGACAGCCAAAACGCCGAACACCAATTTCGAACATGCGCCGCTTTCCGAGCTTCAACACGTATGAACCTGTAACTAGCGGCAGTTGAACAGCAGTAAGCTTGAGAGGCTTCGCGTCGCGTTCCTTCGAGCAAAATGTATTCTACACTTTTCACGTATTTAAATTGGATGAAATAAAACTACTGAATTCCCTGTGCTGCTGCATGCGTCTTTGTTCCGCGAGTGCTGGACTGTAACACCCCGCCAAAAGCCTGGCGTAACTGCCTACATGTGCCTACCTAGAGCGCCTTTGAATGAACTGGACCGAAACGCCACGATGGCCTCAGGATCTCAGCAGCAGCCGCAGCCCGAAGCTGCAAGGCCCCCCGTGCCTCCTCCCATGGTCGAGAAGAAGCGCCGCCGTCCGCCGCTGTCGTGCGAGCAGTGCCGGAAGCGCAAGATCCGCTGCGACCGCACGCAGCCGTGCGCCAACTGCGTCAAGTCCAACATCCCCAGCTGCACGTATGCGCCGTATCACGTCCCTGCCTGGCGGGCCAAGAAGATGGACGCCATGATGGCCGCCGGCAGAGAATCGGCTGCTGAGGGCGCCGGGAAGGCGTCGCTAAGGAGCCTCAAGGCGGCTGAACCGAGGCCGGATGCCCAGAACCCAGACGCATCGGAAATCAGCCCCTTCAGCATGGACTCTATCGGCGCGTCGTCGTCGTCCGCCATTCTCAGCTCCAAGGCCGGGTCGTCTTCCACTTCGTCGTCGCCCAATGTCGACTGGCTGGTCTCGCGGGTTCACCAGCTGGAGGAGAAGCTTGCCCAGGCTCTGCGCATCAACGACGCTCCGGATGGGCTCAAGAAGCGGCAGTCTGAGCAGACGGTTGAGCCAACGGGAGGCTTCGTGGCCAAGTCTCGGTATTTTGCCCATAGCCATTGGATGTTTGGGCTGAGCATGGTGAGTAATTTGTCTAGAATCGCGCTGTGCTCATAGTTTGTGCTGACTCTGATAGCTCACCATGGAACAAGACATTATTGGCCAAGACAAAATTAACAAGGGGGATCTATATCAGTCACTTGGAAGATGCAAAGGCCTTGGGCGCAAGATCAAGAAGCATCGCCTGAAACCTCTCTCATCTACTAATCTAGGGCTCCAGATTCCTGCCCGAGAACTCGCAGATCAGCTGGTCGAAAACTACCTCCGCACCTTTGAAGGCGTCTTCCGGGTTGTTCATATACCTACGTTCAGGGCTGACTATGCGAGGTTCTGGGAAGGCAGCCGTCCGTCCAACGACTCCTTTGTGATTCTGCTCCAGCTCGTCATGGCGCTTGGGACAACCGTATATGACGACTTTTTCTCCCTGCGGCCAATGGCGACGCAGTGGATATTCGAAGCCCAGATGTGGCTTATGATTCCGCCGGAGAAGAAGAGGATGAACATCGAGGGCATTCAAATCCAATGTCTTTTGCTCCTCGCAAAGTCCACGTGCAATTGTGGCGTAGACATGGTGTGGATGATGGCCGGGAACCTGGTGAGAAACGCCATGTTTGTGGGGCTTCATCGGGATCCCCTGTTTCTCGGAGACATGACGATATATCGAGCTGAGATGCGACGGCGTTTGTGGGCGACTGTCTTGGAGCTGAACTTGCAGTTTTCTTTTGACGCCGGGGGCTCGCCGCTGCTTTCCACGGCCCATTACGACACTCTGCCTCCGGCCAATTTAAACGACGACGAACTCACTGACGAAAAAGACAATGGCGAAATTGCGAATGGTCCAAAGGTGCCGACTCAGACATCAGTTTCGAGGGCTCTGCAGTCGACGATGACGCTGCGCCTGAATCTCATTAACCATGTCAACAACACAAGGCCAGGCGATCATTACGAAGAAACATTGCGACTTAATTCAGATCTGACAAAATCTTGCCGAGCCATTTCGGAGTCTCTCATGGCTCTCAAAGCAATGCCGAACTCGCCAATTACTGATTTCCATGTGCTTGTGACGGAGATTTTCCTATATCGCTGCTTTCACTCACTTCACCAGCCCATCATTGTCAAGTATTTAGACGATGCCAAATTCTACTTTTCCCGGCAGATGTGTCTGGACAGCGCATTGAAGCTCACGCACATCTGGGGCTTCCCCGATGCCTGGACTCCAGACAATCCCGCCGCCAGCAAAGCCATGGATGCCGACCTCAAGCGACTCGTCACGACCGGAACAGGCATGTTCCACAACGTCGCGTCGCAGGCCATGATCAACATCCAGATAGAGCTCTTCCACGCCAAAGCCGGCCAGGCATCGAGCCTCGGCTACCTCCCGACAGTGGGCAGCACCAACCTGCGCGACCGGCTCATCGCCACGCGCGAATGGAAGCTCAGCCGGGTCCGCGCCGGCGAGACAAACATCAAGGGCATCATCTTCATGGAGGCGTGCCTCGCCCACATCAAGGCGCTCGAGGCCGGGGTCGACTCCAAGGAAAAGACGCGCATGATGTTCGAAGCGGCGATCGCCATGGGCAAGCAGTGCTTCGAGATCCTCAAGGAGGTGGCCGGGCGAGAGGGCTTGCCTGCATCCGAGTGGGACGATCACGAGATGGCGAGCCTGGACGGGTTGTCGACCATTTCTGGGCCGCCGATGGATTGGATGCAGGATTGGGTGTTTGAAGGCGACCAGGGGATTTCGTTTCCGCAGTGGGATCCTGATTTCGATAGCGGCGACTTCATGGACGAGCTAGACTTTGATATTGGTCAGATGTAGATGAAGGGTGCGGAACTTGTCAAGTTGATGGATCCTTGTGCTGCCAACTACATGTAGATGAAGTGCTACTATTGGCGGCATCTATTTCTATTTCTGGAGCTGGGCGGATGGATGCCATTCCAGAGTGTACAAGACAGTGTCTCGGGCGCTTTACAGACCTCTCTCAACCTTTATTGCCTCTCAACTCATATTACCCAGATAGTATTACTTGAACAATCAAATCTCAACTTGGATAAGTAAATGATAAAAATTATACTTTCAAGCTGCATGTGACCACCGCATCCGCTACGTCAGCCGTGTCTCTCGTCTCTTCCGTTTTTCCGGCTTGTGCGATGCTGATCCTCTCGAACCCTCCCTTGCGTTGTGTCACCGCCATCCTTCAGGTTCCTCTCCTCTTCCTCGAAACTCTAAGGCAAGGAAAAAAAAACTTATATAAAATGAGGTCGAATAGGCCCGGTTCATTTCTTCTCACCTCTGTTTAAGCACGCATACCTGACGGCTACCAAAGTGGCAACAACAACAACAACAACAAAGGCACCTTTACTGGATTTGAAACACTTTTTATATAATTCTTTGCACTCTTTTTTACGAACATCACAATGGCCACCCTATCTACCAAAGCCGTCTTCTTCCTCGCCCTCCTCGGCGCAAACCTCGCCACGGCTGAACAACACAAAGCCGCTGCCAACTGCACGACGACCCTCACCCTGACGCAGACTCGGCTCCCTACGCCGCCGTACTGGCCGCAATGCTCGTGGGACGGCACGATGAGCATCTACTCGTCCACGGTCACGGTGGAGAGCTCGATAGACTGCCATGGCTGCTCGGATGTTCGAGTCACGGAGGTGCCGAGGGTGAATTGCCCGGCCATGATCATCACGGCGAGCGAGTATGTGGCGACGCCGAGTACGTTTCATGTAACGGTTTGCTCGGCGACTCCTACTCCTTGTATTTAAAGAAAAAAATCGGATGGGTGGTGGCTGCGTGGTGTTTCTTATAGGAATGCGCACATTACTGGGAAAGCAAAAAAAGTCTCGACTAGCTGAACTTTTATACTGCGGGAACTTTGTAGGGCTTAAAAGGTTTGGCCGTCTATATTGGCCGAAAAGAGACTATCATTGTTGAGTTGTCAAGGCTTGCGAGTGATATACATGGTGCCGTATAAAGTTTTTTCCTTTGTCTGTCGATAGGAAGTTTGAAGGTGGAAGGTTAGGTACAACAACGCACATCTACTATTTGATACTATCAGAGGTTAAGGGTACCTTATGAGCTGGAACACATTGAACTTTATAATTTTACCCAGGTACTTTATACCTACTATTTATAATCTGGAAACCATATATTGTAGCACTAAGTCGCCACACGCCTCATACCTCCCTGAGGACGCCTTTTCAAGTAATAGCATCTATCTCAGTTCCCCTTGCTTAGTTACGTAGATCTATACTATTAGACTCGAATTTAAACACGCCACAAGAGGCTCCAAAGGACCCTTTGCCCAGCTGTTTCCCGGGATTAACGCCGACGATCTACAAACCATCCTCGTTCTGGCAATTATTAAGTCTCGCCTTACACAAGACTCGAATTCAGTAATGTGTGAAAGGAGCACTATCCGCGAATGCTGTCTAATATGTCTCGGATACGGCTAAAATTGTCTGTGGCGGAAAAGGTCCAAAGTTTGCAGGAGACGCCTCCTCTTAGGTCTATGGGGCAAGGATATACAAGGAAAGAAGAAAAGCCATTCACGGCGTAACTTTATAACTTGGTTTTGAAAATCTTCTCATTTATAACTCTATCGCGTTTTATCACGCCTAACCTATGGTCGCACCAAAAGGACCACCCGAGTAAAAAGCATAAAAACATTTATCGATCCCATCCCTTTTCCCCCTCTCTCTCCCTTCCTTCTGCCAACCTATCTATTCGCCCACAAACTCCTGCGTTCTATATCGACTATACAACCACAGACTGCGAAAGCAAGATTACCCTCACCATGATCCTATCAACCAAGTCCGCCCTTCTCGCGGCCGGTCTCGCCTCCATCGCCGCGGCAAACCCTCTCCCTCAGCGCGGCCCTTCAGGCGGCGGCACAATAACCAGGCCACCCCCCTTTCGCCTCAACCCCTACCCGGAATACACCTCCTACTGCACAAGCACCTCAACCAAGATCTGGACGCAACAGTCGATTCCCATGCCGCCGCCAGATGTCATAACCGTCACCATATACGAGAAGCTGGAGACCAAGCTGGTTCACAAAGCGGTCGACTGCGGCCCGGGTTGCGCCTATGTCGAGCTCGCAATGCACGTCACCAACTTTGACCACCCGCATTTGGGGTACATTGGTCCAACCGGCTTCAAGTACGTCACAAAGGAACTCAAGTCGACAATCACCCATACGCATATTCACTGCTCTGGATGGAAGGTTCCGCCCCCGAGATTTCAGGATGCGAAGAAACGCGAGCTTGGTGGAGGAGTAGCGGACGAGTTGATGGAGTATGTCGATTTCGAGAACGATTCGGGCGTCCTCTTTGATGGAGGTGAGAATTGCACTGCTAGGGTCTTGCAGGTGCCTAAGCTGAACATCGGCCCTACTCGCACCATCTTCACTACCACGACGACGACCGATAGGATCGTCAACTGCGGGACTTGTACCAACAACTCGCCCATCCCTATCCCGCTCGGCGTCCCTCCTGTCGCTGTATTTAAGACGACAGTCACGGCCGTGGAACCATATACGGAGACAGAGCTCGTGTGCGGCACCCCTACAACCAGCACTTCGACCGAAGAGTCTGCCAAAGCGACCGCCACTACCACCACCTCTGTCCCATTTACAATCACAAAGGAGAGTATCACCACCATCACTGTAACTAAAGCTTCTGCAGAGAGCATCGCCGCCGCGGTTTCAGCCTCGGCCACTACTGCCTCATCCGTAGACACAGTGCAAGGTATTGTATCTCACACCGACATTCCCGTCGGGACGATATTACCAGACTGCGTCCTCACTTACGCCCTCCAGGCTGATATCCAAGACTCGACCAAGACGGTGTACACTTCGACCGTCACGAATACGAAGCACAGAGCGTGTGGCCAGTGTGCACTTGTATGGTGGCAAGAGCCGAGTGAGCCCACTATCACGTCCTTTGTAGAGACGGTGACGGAAAAGGGGGCAAAGACTGAGACTGTGCTCGTTTGTTCGGAGGATAAGGCGTAGCGGCTAGCTATTCAAAAGATGTGGGAATTGTGCGATCGGAGTTTGAATAATAAGTGATTAATCTCTGTTTCTTTTTTTTTTGAATCACTTCTGGTGAAGGAGAGTATGGATACGCTTGTTTCGTTGTATAAATCAAAGGCCGTGCGTATCTTGGAGACTGAAAATACTCATAATGTCTGCTTAAAGCTCTAGATTTTCATCTCTGTCGTGCCATTATATCTCCTTCTAAACCATTCTCTGCTTTGAATGTCGACGGCGGAGTGGCACTCTTGGCCAGCAAATTCCTTGTAACGTCAATTCGCCATATAATCGGACCCCGTTCATGGTCATCCCTCCTGTTGGCCTCGACCCACGTACGGATCTGGCCGCGAACTTCCTTGTTCGACGTAATGGTCACGTTGCCCGTCGCCCAGCCGTACATGTATATGCTCAGCTTAGAGCTCTTGAAGGCGCCGCACTGGGCAACATCAAGAGCAACTTTGGGGAGACGCCCGTCTGCTACGGCCTGCGTAACGGTTGCCATGGTCCATGTCTCATCCAAAATTCGTATGGGAACTTGTACATTGTGGGGAAGAGGATGAGTAGAGAGTTCTTCAAAGCGGCTGCGGATATCCTCGGTTGACATGCCGCGGGTTTCATCGTCATATGGCACCAAGAGTCTCCCTCGTTCCCTTTCCGTGGCCGTTCCAACTGTGCTAAGGACTTCGTGGAAGTGCTCGGCTGCTTCTTGCGTGCAGACGAGGGTGCGACCTTGTAAAATTGGATACAGGGCGCGCACCATGACGCCACCCTGCTTTCTTTCTTCTTCAATTTGTAGCTGCGTAGTTTGAGCCTGCCAGGGCTGAGGTTGGAGTTGAAAGTGGGTGATGTCGGAGATGAGATCCACGAGGATGGTGTGATCCATGTTCAGGACGTTTGTGAGGCCGTCTAGCTCGTCTCCTATAAGATTCCTAATGGCATCTTGGATATGAGGAGATGGTGTTTTCATAAAGGTGCTGCTGCTGTCTTCGATGATCATCTCCACCAAGGGGTCGAGGCGGCATATCTGATCCAAGAGTACATCGATATCTTCATTCTCCCCCTTGGTGATGTTAGGAAAGACGATTCGCAGGCGGGGAATGCAATACTCATGGCGGTTTATCTTGGCCGCAGCAACCAGTCTCTTTATCTGCTTAGCAAGTGGCGTATCCTCCCACTCTTCAGGGTCGACGATATCTCCGAGATGGTAGTCGCCCCATCCCCAGCCGCAGTCCGTCATCTGCCGGGCCAGCCTATCCGCCTGAAGCCATCGGATATCCAGCCACTCGCTTCCTCCTTCGACCACATCAACTTCCACTTTGGCCTGCTCTTTCAATGTCCGATTAAGCTGTTGCTTTTCTCTGCCATCTCCAAGGATTCGTGAAACTTGCTTCTTGCGATCCTCTTTGGCTGACCCCTGAAACGCCTGGTTGACGATGCGAAATGAGCGGCAGCGTTTGAGGATGTCCCAATGAACTGCCCCATGATTGACAATAGTAGAACTGGCCACAAGTTTCCTGTTCAGTAGACCAAGTCCAAATTCGTCTTGTTGCTCGCCAACGAGCTCAGACTCAACCAGCTTCAAGATATCATGCTCTTTTCGCAGTTTACGAATAAAACCAGGGAGGCCGGTAACTCGCGGGTTCTTACCCTTTGACTCAAGGGCCTTTAGAAAGGCTTCAATCTCGGGTATGTATGAGTCGCATATTGAGATATTCCGGCGTGTGTCCTTTAGCATATTCTGCTTGATGGTAGCAACATCGTCGTCACTGCTAAGCAGCTGAGGCGCAGGCTGCCCGGAAATCTCCAGTCCCATTCTGGATGTATAGATTTATCCAAAGACAATAAAATTGCCCAGGCTTATAGGGTTCACCGCCGTCGCTCTGCCATGGTTGTGGACTCTCGGCAAAGACTCATGAGCCTCATCTTTACATGAAGCCAAATATCGTGGGTGCCTAATCCATACTGTGCTACGGAGCATATTTTTACCGACCCGAGTTGGGTCGTCTGTATTGAGCGGCTTAAATTTGATTCTCTGAATAGTCCAGTCTATAGTAATTGATTATCAACACTAGCAAAAAAATGTAGAGAGCCAATATTCATTTGTAGTTTCATTGAAAGAGAAGAAAGAAGCAGCAACGCATTTTTCATTACATGCGACTTCAGAAGCTGGAATCGTTAACTGGTGCAAGATGCTGCTAGTTTGTGTAGTCCTGCCGGTTAGGCTAAATCGGCACTATGAAAAAGGATGGGCGGGGCAGTCGGCGTTCGATGCTGTGAATGTACCTAGGTTTGACTTTTGTGTGTTTGCTGACTTTTCATCAATTACTTGTTCATGTAGCTAGAGTTTCTATTTTTTGTTACTATAAACAGTAATCAAAATGACCGAAAGATTCGTGATTCCAAGAATACATCCTTCTCCAGCAGAGCTGATCATTTTTTACTCATCTCCATCCACTTACACGCTTCCAAGGTTCTTGCTCACAAAACTCGTCATGCTAGCTTCACATGTCTTTTTGCCACCGCTCAGTGGCATAGCTGAATAGCTACTTACTGTACTTAGGTAACTATACGCAGCTCTCTCCAACCACAATAATGCCGCAAGCTCCATATCCTTCCCCACCGTCACCGACAACCCAAAGCAAGAAAGCTTCGTTGCTCGCGTGCCAAGGCAGCTCCAGCAGATGCGCCGATTCGGTGGATGGCCTCCACCTCAAAAGATCCCATCGTCCATCGCTAAAGTATCTTGAGTATGTCACCAGTAATTATGGGCATTACCTTACTATCTAGAGTATACCGGTGCTATAACCGGTTTTCTGAAAAATGCCACTAGTACCTGACAGTACCTGACAAGGCCGCCAACCAGATCCATTTCCCATGTGGCAAAAGGCACACAAACCCACCCAGCCCTCTGCCAACTCATCAATGACTCGAACCCGCCGACCAACCCGCTGCAGCTCGCCTCACTTTGTTGTTTTTGGGATGTGATGTGCGTGTAAGTGGTGTTGCTTTACAAGGTCTGACGTGTAATGCGTATATGCAATGCACCTGGCCAGCCACTCGGAAGCTCACCCGTACCACCATTTGCCCTAAAAACACGAGCATTTCAGAAGAGGGGTAGAGTTTATGCTTTACAGGAAAGCAATAGCTTCGCAACATCTCGTGCAATCGGAGGCCATGGAAGGGAAATTTTTTGTGACCTGCATTAGCTACGGACCGGATGCCCAAACGAGCGGTGCCTAGATCGGTAACTTTCCGGCAAACAAAAAAAAGACCCGTGATGCTAGTAATGCACGCGAGAAAAGAAGGTGAGAAGAGTAAAGAAAAAAAGAGGGACCGACTCAATTGAGGGCTGTTGTGTCAAATGGGACAAAAAGTCGAGGCGAGCTTTTAGATCTTAAACTAGACGTTTAGCAGGCTGAAAGGCCCAGTCCGTTTCAGCTACGCGAGTTGTGCAAGCTCAGGAACCAACGGAAAGGAAAACGCCATGGCGCACCGCTTAGTTGAAGTTCATGCGAATAGCAAACTCGCAACATGACAAAGGCACAATTTAAAAAAAGAAAAAAAGATGTGTGTGGAATGGTGCAACGCCATCCACCACTTTTCTCTATTGTTTGGAAAAGAAAGTTTGAATTAAGCTCAGGATGATCATATTGGGGAAGTGAGCTTCAGAAGCATGATTCATATACTATTAAAAAGATCAAATAAACATTTCAATTATATATATAAAAGAACCGTAATATATATATATATAAAGCACGGATTCGAGTAACTCTGAGTGGTCTTTGTTCCCATACACTCGAAGGGTATCGAAGGGGAATCCGCAAAAGCCACACACCAAAAACACCGTAGATATTCTCCACGTAAGAAATTCTTAAGCCGAAATCATGTAAAAATCCCAAACCCTAGCCCAACTGATTTTCTCTATTCCACTTCTCCAAACGTCTTCCAGTGAGAATCGAGAACTTAGCCCTGGTATCCAACGGTGACGATGACGGACTGGCCGCCAGGGGGGCAGTTGAGGCCTAGGCCGTCCATGGCAGCGGTACCGGCAACGAAGGCATTCTTGCCGCTGCCACCGGGGTTGATGGTAGAGCAGATGCCAGCCTGGGCGCCAGTTCCGCAGACGTTGAGACCTGGGATCTCCATGCCGGCAGCGGCGGCAACGAGGGAAGAGGCGTCCCAGCCGGACCAACCGCCGTTGGAGAGGTTGCCAACATCACCCTCGATCCAGGTACCGGCGAACTGGCCAATGGGGGTCAGAGGGAGGCTGCCCTCGCCGCAAGTGCAGCCGATCTGAGAGTTGCTGTCGACGGCGACGGTCTGCTTGCCACCGGCAGGCAGGGAGAACTTCATGGCCTCGTTGCCGTTGAAGAAGCCGTTGATGCCGCCGTCAGGTCCGATCTTGTTCCAGCACGCGCACTCAGCGTCGCCACCAGCATTGTTGAAGACCATGGTGTACTCGTACTTGGAGACAAGGTGGTTCTGGACGGCCATGATGTTGCATCCGTACTGGCCGCCTGAACCGACATTGCCCTTATAAGCAATCTCGGCGGCGGTAGCACGCTTGCCGTTGCCGCCCTGGCAGAACGGGGTGTAGCTGGAGACACCGGTGCCGTTGCTGCCAGAGGTGGCGTCCTTGGCGGGAGCAGCAGAAGAAGGAGTAGGAGTGGCGACAGGAACGCTGGTAGAGGTGGGAGCGACGGCGGGCTTGTTGGCCATGACGAAGTCGCCGCGGGCCTGGACAGAGTTGTGGGCGCGCTGGTGGACGTGGCCGCTGGGGTGGGCAGAGACGCCGAGGGCGGCAGCCAGGATAACGGAGGTGGTGGAGAACTTCATGGTGTCGGTAGTTGTTGTTGTTGTTCGAAAGCTTGAAGATGCCGTGTACTTGATATATCCAAAGGAGTGATCGATCGTCTTTAGGTATTCCCAGAATACGGCTTGCGCGTCTGTATTTGGCTGAAGGAGCGGTTGGGCGACTGGATGCGCGAAGTGCTTTTGTAGGTGCTAAAAGAAAGTGTGTCGAACGCTGAAAAAGGGCGTCGGCGATGTTTCTGCTGTTAAGGAATGGCTCTGAGAAGAGTGAAAGACGGGGTGAGGAGGAAGAGAAATAGGAACGAAGGGAGGAGGGAAAGCTGCCCGTTATGAAGGCGTGCCGCATGCGGCAGGGGACTGTTCAGCGGCAGGGGGGGAAAGGGATCCGTGATTGGACCCGGTTGCAGCACGTTCTAGCGCTCTGTGGCAACGCCTGGCTCGTAAAAGTCTTTGTCCACGGCCCCCTAAATCTGCGATGCTGCCCCCATGAAACTGGCCAGGAGACCCCTGTCAGTGCAGCAGTCCAGGAACCACCAGGAACCCGCCGGCCGCCATTGGCTCAGCTGCGCGGTGGAGCCGGGTTGTGCGCCTGGATCTCGCCGCGTCAGCCCACAAGAGAAGAAGAGCAACAATTGGGCTGGTGAGTTGTGGTTTGGTGATTGTTTGTAATGGTTGTGCGAGAGGACTTATTTTTGATTTTTGGGTTTTTCTCTTTGTGCGCTCAAGTTTGTGTGCCTTGATTGACCGACGTGTGCGACAGAAATAAAATCTGTTTACACGGACCTTGACACTTGACACAATGGCCGTTGACGATCCACCACGCGATGTGCGCATGGATATGCTATAACGAATGCCTGTCGGTTTAGTACTGGAGGTTGATGCTAAGTATGTTGACTTTTATGGCGTCGGGCTTTATCAGAGTTTGCAAGTACCTCTACTAGCTTCATCCGTCGTCTACATGTGATTGATTGCACCACTGATTGAACACCATCAACCCAAGACGAATAGAATCTTCTCCGGGCCTCGTCTACCAAACTGACTCCCAACCCTTGTGCTGGCCCCTCAACCTCCAGATGGATTTTTGCCGTCGCAGCCTGTTCAGAGCTCATGTTGCCTTGAGCGACAGCCCGTCGCTGCTCAGCCAGGCCTCCAAGGTGAAACATCCTCGTCTCTGCTCTGTCTTCTGACCGCCCACCGCCAGCCATCTCGCCAAGACCGCAAACGAACAAACTTCGCGTCGCCCAGGCGCCTTCTGGAATGAAAGAAAAGCATGAATGACTCCATGAAGTTTACGCTGGCCTGCTGCCACCACTACCCCGTACTGTACTGTAGCATTCTCGAATTTCGCCTGTTTGACGAGGGGCAGCAGCGCGAAAAGGGAAATGAGCTCGTTCTGCCCCCTGCAAAGCAATTTCGTGCAAAATCGAGCCTTTGCTGCATCGGGCTGCCGGGGCCGCCAAAAGCCAAGCCAACGGCTAAAATCCTTAACCATTGAGTCCCGGACACTGTAGGCGGTAAGAATCGGCAGTTCATTCTCATTCAGCTTTTAGTCATTTGTCTTGAATTGATGTGCTGAGTTGAATTGAGGCTTTCGCGTTTTATGCACAGCAACTTTTGTATCGCCGCTTTTTGGCACAACAATATTCATTACCTTGTTTCTTTTCCTTCCTTCTCTCTTTCTTTTTTCCCATATTCAATTTAATTAATGGCAACATTGGCAGCAACTTCAGTCTGCTAGCAGTGCCAACTTACTAAAGTGACTCAGGGCGCTGCAGCTATTGAATTGAATCAATAGTGCTTCACCCCTCTGATTCGCCCAAACCAAGCCAATCAACTGAAACACCAAAACACCACCACCTGCTTTTGCATTAGCATTCCATTCAGCTCCAGCCTCTTCATAACGCGAAACCACCGCGTCACCGCCCTTTGGACTTCACCCAGACATGTCAAATCCCGCTTATTCCTTCTCGCAGCTGTATCAACGCTACAAGCTCCGGTTCTCCGTACTGTATACTGTGCAGTTCATTCAACTCGGACCACCGTCTCCTCTATCCCCGCTGCTGCTATTCTTACTTCTCCCCGATTTCCCTGTTTTTCCATCGCTTCTCCTATAAACGCACTGACACACGGCTCCGCCTCCCCCCTTTGCATCCATCCTCTTCCTTTTCTCCTCCGTAAAAGTGCGTATCCCGGCTTCCGGGTCTCCACAACGACCCAGCCGCAGCAATCGGATCCGCGCGTCCACCCCTTCGACTGCCCTTCCTTTGGCATTCTATAAACGGTGTCAACGTTCGAGCGGTTCCTTGAACCTTGAATCACCCCCCTACGAGGATGTTCTGCAGCTTTTCCTCTTCTGAAAATGAAGGAAAGCTTATTATCCTTGGATCACGAGCTCTAGCAAACAATTGCCAGGGGAACAGGCAGTGTATGCCTAGACTACTAACAAGGATCGGAACTTATACCAATACGCTCTCGCTCCGAGTTGCACAAGCACAATTGCGTATAAGTGAGTGCATGCAGAGTATACAGCAATGATAGTTAGGTGTGCTCTACGAGCTTTATGGTTGCAAATGCTTCGCCACGAATAAGGTGTAGATATGGCATTTGATGATCTCATACTCCGTATCATGTCTTACCCTAAGAATGGAGATTCTCAATAGCTCTAGCAACAGAGACAAGCTACTAGTGTTCTGCTGTCTGTCTCGTGGCTCTAACCAACGTGAGAGGCTCTTGTAAGAGCTTCGTCATAAAAGATTCTATCAATTATGTCATGAGCGTTGATGCTTCGTGGTACATTGTACCGTGCGTACTACGTGACACTGCAAACTACCGTTTAACATGGAACGATATGGGGCATTCACTGTGTTTATGCACTCAACGTAAGTGTGCTATAGGATGAGCAGTAAAATTTTGTACAAGTATTCCTTCTTCTCCAGCTCCTGTGCTACACGACGAGACCCAAATAATTACCATTACCGTATAAAGAAAGGAATGGGGCAGGCTATCAATATTATAAAGCATATGGTCAGCAAGAAGAAACAGTGTAGCACAAAACAAAGACAAGCCTCCTCACGCATCTACCCGGAAAGGTCAATCGCTAGGAAAAGTAATTCCGATAATCCCTCCTTCCAAAATCGCACCTCAGCTTTTCTTGCATGTCCATGACATCCTGCAAATGCTGTACCACGAGCGCCTCCTTTCTCGCCTCTGCCAAACTCAGGGCCAGCTCAACTACCTTCTCAACTTCGCGGCCGCTGAGACTGTTCTCTACGAGTTTCTCGTAGTCTTCATCGCTAAATGCCTCAATTTTCCAAAGACCTTGCGCCGTAACTCGACGAATGGCTCGCTCGAGGATGATCCTTTTACCTTTCCTGTCTGGCTTTTCGAACTTCTGGACAAAGTCGATTCGCGATTGATATGCCTCTTCAAATGCCTTGATCTATTGTTAGATTCAATATTACATGTACAGCACTTAGCGATATTTTATCGTGCGTATTGCTCAACTTACTTGGATGGTATCGCATGTTAAGAAAACGACGCCTTGAAAAGACTCTAGGCGCCGTGAAACGGTGGCTACCAAGTTCTTGCGCTCGGCACCGAGGCAGTCGTATTTTTCCAGCAATATTTGGGCATCATCGAGGACCAAAATAGCATTCCAGCTTTGACAAGTAGTCAAAAGCTTCTCAAATAAAGAATCGACCGAGACAGCACAGCATCCTATGAGTTCTCTCGCTGGCAGCATTAGCAAAGGACGCCTTAGATGATCGCTTAGCCCTGTCACTGTAAGTGTCTTTCCAGTCCCTGGAGGGCCATGTAACACGACTGGGTCAATGGTCAGTACATTTCTGCTGTGTGGGAAAGGCAGTTAACCTCCCAAGTCATTCGAATGGAGCAACTCACTGGTCAACCCTTTCCTCTTTGTCAGCAATTTGTTATTGACGCCAAATGCTGAATCAAAGACGCGAGACGCCACGGACGCCTTTATCAGCTCTTTCATCTTCTCATCAAGCACAAGAGAATCCCATTCTTCCTCATTCCACTCAACGTCTTCGATTCCACGCACATCAAACTCGAGCCATTCCAAGCTCGCAAGAGAATATCCCACTACAACGGGGGAGCATATAAGTAAGAGGTTGTTCTTTAGTATCTCTAGTTTTGCTTCTTTTGTGTACTTCCTCTGTGGTGATGTGTTTGAGCTGCTGGGTGAGTCTTTACTGATTTCCACATCGCTTTCAAGGCTATGCTGGTCGTTTGCCGCCGTTTTAGTACATAGGTCCATGAGACTGCGGGGTTGGATACCGTTGTTGAAATTTTCATCATCATTCGTATAGTGAATCGGCAAATCTCTTGTCTGAAAAACTTCCGGATGCAATTTTCGAAAGCCCATGGGATCTACCATTATCCTGCTCTGTTCCTCACGAAATCTTGCGGTTGGCACGCTTTTGCCGTTAAGTAACTGGAATGTGATGCCCGTAAATGATTTGTGATGTATTCCATGCAGTGATACAAATCTGGCTCCACGTTCAATTAATAGACGGCGAATTTGGCCTTCGTCCTTATGGTATTGAAGTGGGTAAAACGGAAGACTGGTGATGTTGACAGCGCCATTGAAATACTGTATCTCTCTCTTCAACGGCTTGTAGGCGAACGTCTTGCCATCAAAGTCGACATATATAGAAGCCACAGAGTATTTCGAGTCTATCGAAGACTGGTTTTCCGGTTTGTCTGTATAACTCACCACGGACACAGTGGGAACGTCATGGTGCCGATAGGTAGGCGTGTATATCTGCGTAGAGGGCTTCCAGAGTGCCCATGATAAGTCAAAGGTTATGACTCCTCTGCTCAGCATTGAATCAAGGCCCTCCTTGACTTCTGCGAATTCTTGTTCTAGGTACTCGATGAGAACTGCTAGACATTTCCTTCTCTCATACCACCGTTTCTCCGGCCAATGTCGTTTTATGTTATAACCCCAACCTGTAGCTTGTAGCGGTATTGTGAGGAGATTTTTGAAGTCATCTAGATAGCTGATGAAGTGGAACCAAGTTAGTAAGAAACTTTAAGTGATGTGGATAGGTAGGTGCAAGCATTGCTCACAGAAACAAAGTCTTTGGATCAAAGACAGGATATTCTTCGGCAAAGTTGACGCCAGAGATATTTCCCACGACGCTTTGGAGGCATTTTTTGAGCAATCTGTCCTTGATCTCTACATTTGTTTTGATGTGGATTTTGTTGGAAGTCAAATCTCGACGAACCACGAAGATGTAATCTTCCGTTTGGGCGGCATCGTGATGACCAGGCTCTGCTGCGAGTTCCATTGTAATAAACTTCTGTTCTGTCGTATCCCATTGGCGATCGACGCGTCTGAATTTCGGCAAGCACTGACCCTTTGCACTGGTCTTCTCGCTTTCTGTGCTTTGTGCTCGCTTAATGAGTGACGAATGCTTGGATAGACCTTGAGGTGTAGTTACAGATGAAGACACAGGAGAAATTGAAGGTCCTGATGATAGTGCAGGTGGCGAGTCTGAACGCCGCGTATCCAAATCCACGCTGCAGTCAGTTGATTTTTCAGGAAGAGACTGGCTGTTCATAGTATGAAGATCAGACTGTGACACCTCTGGTAGATCTGCAGACGTACAACTCAGGTTCGTGGGTGGAGAACGGTCGCCCTCCATTCTATTTGCCATTTTTTGCGATCTCTCAAGTAGAAAATCTGAAAAATCTAATAAGTTTGATAGCATCCATATCTCTTCAGCTTTGGAATCACGGAATCCTGAAGGCGAAGGATCATTTTCGTTGTCGGAGATGGAAACGAATTGATTGAGCTCGTCATGTTTCTCTGCTATTTTTTGTTCACGTGGTGATTTTCTCTCTTGGTCTCGAGTCATCTTTCTGCGCTTTCTTCCAGCTAATGAGACTTTTTCGAGGCATTCGTACGAAGAATAATCATCATCTTCTGAGGTGCCGCCGGCTGCCCTGCTGTGACGATTCTTCCTGCCAATATCAGCAAAGCTCTTGTATTTATCATTGACACCTCCACCAGAGACAGAGAAGAAACGGGGCTGAGTACGTCTTTGGCTGAGATCTCTTTCTCTGGGTTTTCCATGGCAATGTTGCGACTCTCAAATTGACGATGGATGCCAGTTTTGGGTCGACGAAAGACCTTGCTGGCTTGAGAGTTCTGTAGATGCTACTAAGCGATGGTTCCAAGTGGATGTTTGGTAATTATGTAGATATGATGACTGAAGATGAAAGCTTTAGGCTTGGTTACAATTATAGACAATATATGTAGTTCCGGCGCGGTGCGTGAGAGAAGGGACAGCCGGCTGTGATCTTCAACTTTGGTCAGGAGCTCACGTGCTCAAATTTTGAGAAGTACTGATATATAAGGTAGGTACAAGTTGCAGATTGTACATGTGCACTATGTGCAATCAGTCAAGTGCGTGAAGTAAAGCCTGATACTATAAGGAAAACTTACACGTATTTAGCCCCCCAGTTCTGTTACCTAACACTCTCGCTATAGCATCAGGGTGCTGCTGCTGCTACTACTATGAATATCGCGAGAAGGAGCTCATGAAGAATAGTACTACCACTGCTACTCTTGCTAGGTGCATATAATGGTCAAATAATTGCGGAAATTTCACATTTGTTGTAAGCCATCCGCGCTATTAGGTTATAGTCAAGAGCAGTAATACAATTGGGATGCTGAATAACAAAACTGGGACTGATGTTGGACAGCCTTTCCCATAACGTATACAATTTGACGGCCTGTCATATGAAAGAAGCAATAAACGAGATACGCGAAATAGCGCCCGCAGCAGCAGTATTTGAGCTACACTATTTTTTACACTGCATGTATGTTTACACTACTTCAATGCAAAGCCTCACAGTCCCACCGTAGCTTATTTACAAACATAAAAATAAAACCAAGTGCTGACTCGATTTGGAATCCCAAGATTCCACAAACTGGAAAGATGGATTATTACTTATAGTACTTTGCAATAATTCTAGGCTAATAATGGACGTAGCATCTGTTTTTAACGTATAACTGGCTGCTATAAAAGTGACAAAGTTCCCAGCCATTTCGGCATTGATCTACACTGTATCAAGGTTTTTACACGCAGTTGGTCTCTTTTTTCTCACCATCTGATACCTGAAGTATATCATGTAATTTCCCTTGTCGAGTCTTTCATATATGTGTTTGGTTCATTCACTAATGTATCGCAGTTAAATTTACCCGCAAACATGAAGCTCAGTCTTGCCCTCGTCATAGCAGCAGCAGCTGGCTCACATGCAAAAGCCTGCAATCCCTGGTTCGGAGACTGCGTTTCCTTTTATAATGGAATCAACTGTGAAGGCGAACTAGGCAATTATGTTCCTACCAATGGAGGAAATTGCTTTGTGTTTAGTGCCTTCACTTCTATTTTTGCTGCCAGAGGCTCCTTTTCTAACGACGTCAACTGCCGTATGTTTTCCGATACAAATTGTCAGAACGAAATCGCCAGTGTGTCAACAGAGGGAACTGGAGTGGCTGGCAACTGTGGCCATGTTCCTCTTGACTCCAATGGGCTTCCTATCCAGTTTGCGCAGTCTATGATTTGCCTTGCCTGAAGAATATTCGAAGCAATCGGCGCAGAAATGGCTTAAGGGCAGTACAGTATTATTTACTTGTGATTTGTATTAGCTCAGTACTAGATATAGAACTAGAAATGACTTTCCTCTATACGGTGTCTTCCAATGTGAGGATTTTCCTTTCTCATAGTAGTCTGTTGTTCTATTAATATCTTCGAGATAAGATGGGCGCATGTAGATACATCTACTTATTAAGTACCAATCGGTAAAAGAACAGAAGCTGCGAAAATGCCATGGGCCATCAATTTGCGATATCCATGCAGCGGCTAATACTGAACCGGTGAATATACTCCGGCTCCCGCTGCACCTGGAGCCAGACAGATATGCATTATACCCTGACACTGACGACATTTCTAGATTGTAGACATCTAAATGAGGCATATACATCTTCTAATTACAGCATCCATCACTTACCAGGTCGACGGTATGGCACCACGATCACGATATATCCCTCTGGCGGCTGCATTCATGCATGTACATCTACCCGGTATCCACCGACGAGACGCCAGATATCCTCAACATGTGTGACACCGGAGCAAAACATGAGACAATTTCATGCATTCAATTACTCGGACAGCTGTGCTACATGCATGCAATTCGCCCAACCGCAGAGCCATGTGTCTCACCCAAAGTGTCTCATAGGCGGCCTCTCCCTCGCATGCAACATTCTGCAGCACATGGCTTGGCTCGAATCAGTTGAGAGCGTGCATGATTCCTTGAGCCTCTTGGAAGCCAGAGAAGACGCCCAGATCCGACACTGGGCAAAGAAACATCCGACAGGCCGCAGCAAGAGAGACGCGATTTGCTGCGGTTTGCGGCCTTAGGTAGCAATGCGCGGTGGCATTGTATGAGTCTTTAATTAACGGGCAGCAGTCAGAGATACGAGGCTGCTCGAATCATCGTCGTTAGCGCCCAACTTCTACGGTATGACCTCAGCAACGGGGCATCAGAGAATTCGATGCACAATCCCTCCATCATCCAATTCGCCGTCTTCAGGTGCCATCTCGATTTGCTCGAGACGCTGAAGAAGCGCTAATGCTGGCAGCAAGTCGATGCTAGGCTGCTCCAGGAAAGGCAGCTGGTGGTGCTGTTGCGTCATGCGGGGTGCTAGCGGCTGGCGCCTGTAGCTGCATAACAGCGATAAACACTGCTCAGGCTCTCTTCAGGCGGCTTTCACGCTGCTATCAGCTAATGCACAACCTGCCGGTGCCGTGAAGCTTAAGCAAAACTAGACGCTGCTCCCTGGCTAGGGCAGTGGTAAGGTATCCATCGTCTGGCCGCTAAAAACAAGGTGACCCGACAGCATTACATAGTAGAGTCGGACCTCGTTTTTGCTCTTTCAACCCAGCTTGCATTGCTGCAGTTTCTCCAGCGTTTCTTCGCCGCCGTGCGGTTGGTGTCTGCTCGTTGTTCTTGGCATCAATCTTTTTGAACGTGCTCAGTTTTAGACCTGCCCGGCGAATTGACCACGGCCGCGAGGCTTTTCAGCCGCCTGGGCATCTGGTTGCATCCACTGTGCCGCTCACCGTCTCTCAATCGTCGTCGTCATGCCTCGCAGCAATCGCTGGCGCAACATTGATCGCCTTCTGGGCTTCAATAGGCATGGCAACCACTCTGGCCGTCATTGGCTTCACGAAGAAGAGCGTGCTCGTAAGTGAACCCCCTTCAATGGCTCTTTAGTCCTTGTCTCGTGCCCTGGACATGGCCCTGGCTAACAACGAGCTCCGTACCCTGGCTGTAGTTCTTCCGCATATTCGCAATGAGGACATAGACTCTGCCATTGCGCCGGCCGAAGTTACAAAAGTATGCCTTCGGCTAAGGCACCTGGTCCAAGAGTGCGTGCCGTGCGAGATGGAAGAAAGTCGAATCACAGAGGCACACAGCCGCATCATCACGCCACAAGTCGTTCGGGCTGCCAAGGAAGCAGGCGGTCAAGAGAACAAGGGTTGTGTGGTACGTGCTTATTTGGAATATGTTACCATCTATTGTGGCAATCACACACTGATTGTATTAGGTCTATTCTTTGCTCGTCAATCAACGTTGGTTCACCCATGAAGCCGACGTCGAGCTCTGGGATGCCGGCCTGCACAATCTCCGAGCTGAAGCGTGCGGCGTCATAGCAAAAGCTCTGTACGTGACCTGAAAGACAACTCTTTGCCGGTACCCAATACTTTGCCTAATTTGCTAATGATGAGACCAGTATCGAGGAAGAAGAGGACACTGCGTACCTCTTACACTCCGTGCTATTGCGTCGATACTCGTACATTGTAAACGGCCTTCCAACTCCTCCTGTCAATGTAATTGAAAAAGCCGTCGACTTGCACGCGGTCCGAGTCATTGGATCTTCCGGATACCAAAAATGCATCAGCTATCTATGGCGTGGCTGGTTGGTCCAAGACGAGAACGACCCGTCTGTCTTCGTGGATTACAATAAGAAAGACGATACTAGATTCTTTGTTCATATGGACCCGGATCGGATGCGCAGCCCCAGAAATCAAAACCTTGCCCAGCTTTTATTCTCGCTCATCTACCTTGCCCTGTTTACAATTGCCATCAACACCGTCAACCCCAGTGGCGTCATCGATATCGCTGAAGCAGCCTTGTACGCTTTTACGCTTGGCTATGTCTGCGATGAACTGCTCAAGGTTTACAAGGCCGGACCTCAGATTCTGGGGTTTTGGAATGCATTCAATGCAATCCTATATGCGTTTTTGACGGCTTCTTTTATATCCCGCATCATTGGCTTAACTTTTGCAGCTCACACTGATGGTCGGCAATATTACAGCACCCTAGGATACAACATTTTGGCCTTTACCGCCCCCATGTTTTGGTGCCGCCTTTTGCTCTACCTGGACAGCTTCAGGTTCTTTGGCGCAATGCTTGTGGTTCTCAAAGTTATGATGAAGGAGTCTGTGATATTCTTTGCTCTTCTCATCGTCATAATTGTCGGCTTCTTGCAGGCTTTCATTGGCCTTGATCTTACCGATGACAATGTGGCAGATGATGTAGTGTTCATCATTGAGTCTATGATGAGAGCTATCCTTGGGAGCCCAGAGTTTGATGGCTTCGATAACTTTGGGCCACCTTGGGGTGCTATTTTATACTACTGCTTTACATTCATCGTCATGGTATGTTTCACCTGCCCAGTCTTCAATGGTACTGTACAACGCTTTTTGCTAATATACACCACCAGGTCATTCTTCTCAATATCCTCATTGCCCTCTACAACTCTGCTTACGAGGACATCTATGATAACGCGGATGATGAATATCTGGCTCTGTTCGCTCAAAAGACAATGCAATTTGTTCGGGCCCCAGATGAGAATGTCTATATTGCCCCATTCAACTTGATAGAGATTGTAATTTCGGCTCTATTTGAATGGTGGATGAGCAAGAGGGTCTATGAGTTCATCAACGATTGCGTCATGGGCTTTTTGTATTCCCCACTCCTCTTAATCACAGCCTTCTTTGAGACTCGTACTGCGTACGCTATCCGCCGCAACCGGGCTCGTGGAGAAGATGATGACGATATCATCGAAGAGTGGGAGCAATTGGCACACCAGATTGATTTCGGAGACGAAGGCTGGGCCAAGAAATGCGAGGCTGTCAAACCCAACCTGGAGGTGGACCCAGCTGTCCTTGAGATCAAGAAGCTCCGCGGTGAAATCGCTCAGCTGAGGTCTCTGCTGTCTGATATTAGTGATCATGTCCAATATCCGACAAGCCAGGATACCAAAATTGGAGATGGTAGCACCCACGACGAGTTCAAAACCTCTTACTTTGAATCTACCCACGAGGAAAGCGACTTTGCTGGCAAAACTGCAAAAGATGCGGGACACAAGCCTGCAAGCACATCGGGTGATACCAGAGAGGAACTAGGCCAGAGCAGCTCCACACAATTGATTGAAACCACAGATGAATCTGCAAAGCCAGTCAAGCCGTCTGAAGAATTGGCTCAGCTAACTGAGGAACCTACGCACCCTTTTACATACCCATCTGAGGCTGAACCAGAGGCTGAGCCAGAAGCTGAGCCAGAAGCTGAGCCGGAAGCTGAGCCAGAAGCTGAGCCGGAAGCTGAGCCAGAAGCTGAGCCGGAAGCTGAGCCAGAAGCTGAGCCAGAAGCTGAGCCAGAGGCTGAACCAGAGGTCGAAGAAGAAACTCAAGATGCACCACCCAAAGCCAACAATTCCACAGACCCCGAAGATGTCCCCTTTAAGTCATCAGAAGACGCCGCCTTTGATTCCTCTGAAGATGTTCCATTCAAGACACCTGATGATATACCCTCTGAAGTTCCAGAAGCGATGCCTTTCCAAGCTCCAGAAGGTGCTCCCCTTGAGACCCCCGAGTACGTTCCATTTATGGCTCCTGAGGATCTGCCAACAGAATCTCTTGAGGGCGCATCCTCCAAGGCTCCTGAAGCTGTATCGTCCAAGGCTCCCGAAGATGAACCGTCTGATACTCCTGAAGATGTAACGCCCAAGCCCAGCGAAGGACATGATCCATTCGAGGCGCCTAAAGATACATCATCCAAGGTTCCCGAAGCTGTAGCACCGGAACCTCTTGCACGCGCAGACACTGAAGAACTTGAAGCCGATGATGCTAACCCTGACAGTCCGACTGGTGGAGCTGCAGCTGAGGGCGGACAGCCTTCCCAAGGGGGGAAGAAGAGAAGACGGAGAAAGAAGAACAAGGGAACACAAGGTGGCCCAAGTGGTGGTAGCTAAGCAACTGGGCTTAATATGAAAAGTGCAGCAAAGGAGTGACGACTGTGTGTAATTATCTTTGGTCTAAGGAGGGCGTACATATACCCACATGATTCTGATTTGATGAGATGCTACCAGAGCAGGGTCGCATTCTTTTGTATGTCGTGGACTGAGCTTGGACATGGGGACTTGGCCGAACAGGTGATGATGCTCAATGTATGAATGACTTTGCGCGTTGCATTTTCTTAAGGAGGAGAACCGGATGTTATTTTTTGGCTTTATCTATCATGAAATCCTCAAAGACTTAAAAAATCGATTCCATTGTGACATGACGCTTCAGGACCACATGAATTTATCCTTGCTTCATTCAACCGAGCAACAACTAATCTTTGCTTCCATTTCCTTCTCTCCCCGTTTTTAGTCTTCGCTAGGTGGCTCTTCTAGTCCATAAGGGTTCGTGGGAGGAAAGTAGTGACTTCTCAAAGTATTAGTAGATAGTTCTTTTAATGGAAACTGGGAGCTTCTTACGGAAGTATATTGGTGTATGCAATCATATCTTTGTCTAGAAATGTCACAAATACCACTTTTTGGATCTGATTTGTGGTGTCCTGCTCAAGATACTTTCTCACCGCATCACAGGCAACGAGACATGCCGCTTCGCTCGGATACCCGTATATGCCAGTGCTAACGGCACTGAAGGCGATGCTGGAGCAGCCATTCTCCTCGGCGACCCTGAGGCTCTCCCGGTAGCAGCTCTGCAGGAGCGGTTGGCTCACCCTCGGGCTGCGATAGATGGGGCCGACGGTGTGGATGACGTGCTTGGCGGGGAGGTTGTATCCGCCGGTGATGACGGCCTGGCCAGTATCGCAGCCGTCTGGGTACTTGGTGATGCATTCGCGCACGAGCTTCGAGCCGGCGGCGGAGTGGATGGCGCCGTCGACACCGCCGCCGCCGCGGAGGGAGGTGTTTGCGGCATTGACGATGGCGTCTACGGGGAGCTTGGTGATGTCTGCGCGGATGAGGCAGACGCGGTCGTTGATTGCTTCATTGGGGGTGATCTCGCGAGAGGGAGCGTATTGGGCTGAGGGCGGCAAGAGACGGCCGGCGGAGTAGAGGCGGTTGATGGTGGGGATGTCTTGCGCGGATTTGGGAGAGGACGAAGAGGATGAAAAAGGAGAGAAAGAAGCCATGGTGAGATGCTGGCGTGAATGATGTGGCTTGAGGTGATGCGACGAGGCGCGGCGAGGACGTTGCTGTTGTTGATTTTGTGAGAATCGAGGGTTTGGTGTTTTGGGGTTGAGCTTGAGTGGGCATGTGCCGTGACACTTACAGGTATGTGGTGTACTCGCAGGTAGCTTGATTTCAGGCCCTTAGGCACTTTTATAGAGCGGGAGGTGCACCGTAGCATTAAATTTTGGCCTTATTGTCATTAAAAAAAATGAGATGATGGGAGGAGGAGGGAGAGAAGAGGTAAGGAAGGCTGTATCAAAGGTTGAAATGGTGACGTTATGAGACTGAAGGCGCACAGTGCTGAGAGATACACTTGGTGGCGTATATGGGTGGACAAGTAAACGCTCGAATAAAGGTTTATGCCTACATGTGTCAAATGAACAGATTTTAAAGCCTGAATTCAACAGTAGTGAGTACAAGCTACTCATTAATTGATAATGAGCTTTATTTTGCACTCAATTTCGTCGGTTCTGCTGACGTGGTGTCCGTATACTTGACTAGTGTATGTTGCTGTGAGAACATAGGGCAGCAACAATAGCCCAGGATATTAGCAAGTACCTGGGCAATCTAGGTATCATAAACATATTATAAGATTCCAACCTTATTTATCATTAGTGCAGCTGAGCTATAACTCATTATTTCATCGTTTGAGAGGTGTCGTGTGCCTGCCTTTACGTCTGCAGGAAGAAATGGGAGAATGGGATTACGGTCAGATAAGCTGGGGATTTTGGCTAAAAGAGGCTCTATAGCTAGAGCTTGACTAGTAGAAAAAACTTCAAATACAAGAAAAGGAATTCCGCCCTAAGGATAGTATAACAACGTTTTAAATAGAGAAAATACTGAAAGTAGAGCCGATAACAAGTACAAATTCGTGAGACCAAGGTCGGCAAGGATATCCAGATAGGTAAAGTCACCACGGCATCAAGCCAATGAAGAGAATAAAAGATATTCAAATCTCTGGAGATGGCTTACTCAAATACATACCTTTAAAGGGTGTCTATTTTTAAGGTCAATGATGAGTATGCTTTTGTTCACAGTTATACAATATAAAACTATCCAGGAGCTCGGTAAGGAGGTGCGATTGGGCTGAGGTTGGCATCAAGAGCAAGCTGCGAGACATGAAAGACATTGATCTGATCAATCTTCATCAGGCATCTTCCAATGCCATTTCTGGAAGCATAAATGTGAATCAATGATTGAAATACGCGGCTTCTCAGACATACCGTGATGAGTCAGCATGGATAAATCCTGGCGTCGCACCTCCTTGACTTCATGTTGTGGCAGCTGAAGGCGCTTCCAGGTGTACTCTTCTCGCAACTTCACTGCCTACTGGCACCTATATCTGCTTTCATTTGGAAGCCCAAATAATTCTACTAATATCGATGGCTCACCGGTGCGCCCGAAGAGCGACCCCGTCTATATGTGCCCTATGCCGCATCCGACAGTCGGTGAGCCCACATCTAACATGGGCAAAGACGCTGCAGCAGACTCTGGGGCCCCGCGATAGTGGTGGATCATGGCGATGGACCTAAGGAATTGGTGATGCGATTTGCCTGGATGCTGAGCCTGGATGCGTACCTGCACTGGCCGAGAGTGAAACGTGCGTTTCGATATCGACGAGGCGCTGCTTCAATCTGAGGCTGGCAACACAGCGCAGAACAGACTGAAGACGTTTGGAGCACATGCTAGCCCGGGACGGTTCTCCACGCCGTCCCAAATCCAGCCACTGAGGCTCACTGGCTGGGACAACGTGGCGACAAAGCTGGACAGGAATGGCAGGCCGAGATTATTTGGGGAGCATCTTTTTTTCTGCCAACCCCACCGTCACCGCGAAGATGGGTAAGGAGGGCAGCTCTATGTCAAGCGTGACATTTCCAGTGCTCGGCACGGAGTATCCTGCCCAGACTGACCACATATAGCGATACGAGGAGGCACTAGGCAGAATGCACTGACAACGCAGCCGCCCTGTCGTCTTATTTTGCTCTGCAAAGGAGCTGGAAGTGTCAAATGGCAGCAGGTATTTAGTCCGGCCAAGCCGATGAGGTGCGAGAGCTTCTGACACCGCCTTGGCCTATGCATCAATCATATTTGTAGGCCCAACCAGAACTCGCAGCGTTGCCAGCAGTACAGGTAACGAAGCGGCCAATGAGTGCAGGCTACAGGTACTGCGTACATGCACCTGGACCCTCATAACTGGCAGTAAGCTTGGAGTAGCACCATTCTTACCACTCCATATGCAGGGGCGGGTCCGGCTGGGCGAGATGTGAGACACACCATCGGCCATAGGGGATGGCAATCTATCTTATAGCAATGCGTGGCGGCAGATCAAGGGAGCATTTTGCCCTGTCCCCCACCAGTCCCTACCTGCAGCGCGGCCACGCCATATAGCCGAGCAGTGTACAGATCGGGGGCAGCAGGCCATGAGGCTTTTGGCGGGCAAAGCTGCAAAGGCTGAACTCATTCGCCCCTGGATCTGGAGGAGTAGGTATTCGCTATTCAGCTCTCGCTGCCCTCCAATATTGCCATGTAATGTGAGGCGGATTTACTTTGTAAAGTCGCTAGAGTTTGGCTAAGGAAGATGCCTTTCCAAATTGAATTCCACAAATGCGAGAGGCTTGGGTTACGGCAGCTAGGTTTTCGCAGTCTCGGAGTTGATACGCAGTATCTGTAACTTTCCTCCCCAACATCAAGAAGCAGTATGGAGAGAACTCTGAGATTCAGACTCCGCCACCTTGAGCTCAGTACCGGGGTACAAAGGTGCCTCTGGGGGACGACTAGGGACTCCGTCGAGCGGCAAAAAAAAAAACTAGAAGAAAAATTCGCTGCACATCGAATTCCTTCTGTTTCGACAGCCACAGCAATTTTTTCTCAAAATTTTGTACCCAGACGCCTCACCGCCTTTGCCTCACCACATGTGTCATCCTGTTCAGGCTTAGCGCGGCACTGATAAAGCTGATAAGCCCGCCTCAGCGCCCAATGGAGGGGCAGCAAAAAAATCTTTTTGGGCTGCCCGATTTTAGCGACACGCCCCGCGAAGAAAAAAAAGTTGTGGACTCGAAGCTGGCTCTTGGGCGGCCGCAGCCTTTTAAAACTTGTCGCCCTCCCACCTTTTTTCCTCCTTTGATCTCACTACCTCCATCTCCTTTCATTATTTCTCATATTTGGTCGTCAACTCTTTCGACGAACCTCGGACTTGTATTTTACACAGTCCTTGACAAGTTGTTCTTTGGTTCCTCCCCATCGAGCAACGTCTTCGAAGACATCAACAGGCAGAGTCGAATCCTCCATCGTCTCTGTTGACTACTCGATTGAAAAGTCTTTACTGCCCGTGGTAGATATCGACAGATTCAAATCGACTTCGATTCTCTTATCCTCCGACTTTTTATAACCCTACTTCTACATCACCGCCAACATGCCTAACGAAGGTGCCGAGTCCCTCAAGGTCCTGGACGAGCTCTTCCAGAAGCTCACCGTCTCCAAGGAGGCGGCGGACATTAAGCAGTCCGCTGGAGAGCTCGCTGGCTTCATCAATGGCCGCATTGATGACCAGGCCGTCCCCGAGAAGTAAGTTTGTTTCTGACGATGCACTCATATTTTGGCATTACTTGATTCTCTTTTTTCCCTCCTTGGCGGGGAAAACTTTTTCTTGCCTCTAATCTTACCTGGCCAACGAGTGCCCCGCCACTCGCAGCGGGGTTCCGGCTGGCCTACCCCTCTATTCAGTGGCCACGTTAGTGGCCAAATTCACTGAAAAAAAGTTTTCGTGTCGCTGTACCGCCATAATTTTAGCCGCCATTGATACTAACAGCGTTCTCTTCTGCAGGACCATCGACGACATCAAGAAGGCTCTCGTTAACAAGAAGGATGCCACTCTCCGTGAGAAGGCCGCCCTCGCCGTTGAGGCCATCGCTTCCCACTCTGAGGTCGGCGCCGGCGTCGAGCCCTACCTCATCGTTCTTCTGCCCCATGTCCTTGCCGCTGTCGGCGACAAGATCACCGCTGTCAAGAACGCCGCCAACGCCGCTGTCCTGGCCATTGCTGGCGCCGTCAACGGCAACGCCGTCAAGGCTGCTCTGCCCTACCTGATGGAGTCTATCCGCACTGCCCAGAAGTGGCCTGAGAAGATGGCTGCTCTCGACTTCATCCTTGCTCTCGTCAAGACTGCCCCCGCTCCTCTCTCTTACCGTGTCCCTGAGTTGATCCCTGTCGTCTCTGAGGCTATGTGGGACACCAAGAAGGAGGTCAAGGAGCACGCCTACAAGGTCATGGAGATCATCTGCCAGCTGATCGTCAACAAGGATATTGAGCGATTCATTCCTGAGCTGATCAAGTGTATCGCTAAGCCCGAGAACGTCCCCGAGACTGTCCACCTTCTCGGTGCCACCACCTTCGTTACCGAGGTCCAGGAGCCCACCCTCGCTCTCATGGTCCCTCTGCTGGATCGTGGTCTCGCTGAGCGTGAGACTGCCATCAAGCGAAAGGCTGCTGTCATTGTCGACAACATGTGCAAGCTGGTCGACGACCCCAACATTGTCGCTCCTTTCTTGCCCAAGATGATGCCAGGTCTCCAGAAGAACTACGACAACTTGGCTGACCCCGAGGCTCGTGAGAAGACCAAGCAGGCTCTTGACACCCTGTACCGCGTTGGTAACGTCGTGGATGGCAAGATTCCCGAGGTCCGCAACGATGGTGATATCAACGTCGTCCTCGCCAAGGCCAAGGAGGTCCTCTCTGTCCGCTACGCTTCTCTCCTGGAGAAGATGGGCCCTGTTGCCGAGTACATCGCTGCCATTGCTGGTCAGCTCATCGACATGAAGGAGATTGAGCCTGTCGTATGGGTCGAGAACCTTAAGCCCTACGTCGCCGTCATCACCGGCATTGACAACGCTGAGGGCACTGTTGAGTCTCTCCGCAAGCGTGCTTCCCCTGGCGCTGGAGCCGAGGCCGAGACTGAGGCCGACGAGGAGGAGGGTGAGGATCTTTGCAACTGCACCTTCTCTCTCGCCTACGGTGCCAAGATTCTGCTTAACCAGACCCACCTGCGTCTCAAGCGTGGTCAGCGTTACGGTCTTTGCGGTCCCAACGGTTCCGGCAAGTCCACTCTCATGCGTGCCATCAACAACGAGCAGGTCGAGGGTTTCCCCAAGCAGAGCGAAGTCAAGACTGTCTTCGTTGAGCACGATCTCGACTCCGCTGATACTGAGATGACCACCATTGAGTGGACCATGAAGAAGCTGCAGGAGGCCAAGGTTGAGGTCTCCCAGGCTGATGTCGAGAAGCGCCTGGACGAGTTCGGTTTCACCGAGCAGATGGTTAAGGGTGAGATTTCCGCCCTTTCTGGTGGTTGGAAGATGAAGCTCGCTCTGTGCCGTGCCGTCTTCGAGGCCCCCGATATCCTGCTTCTTGACGAGCCTACCAACCACTTGGACGTGAAGAACGTCAAGTGGCTGGAGGAGTACCTTGTCAACTCTCCTTGCACTTCCATCATCGTCTCTCACGACTCTAGCTTCCTCGACAACGTCTGCCAGCACATCGTTCACTACGAGCGCTTCAAGCTTAAGCGTTACCGTGGTAACCTGAAGGAGTTCGTCAAGCGTGTTCCTTCCGCCAAGTCCTACTACGAGCTTGGTGCCTCTGAGATCGAGTTCAGCTTCCCCGAGCCCGGTTTCCTCGAGGGTGTCAAGACCAAGGCCAAGGCTATCCTGCGTGCCACCAAGATGTCCTTCCAGTACCCCGGTACCTCCAAGCCCCAGATCACCGACATCAGCTTCCAGTGCTCCCTGGGCTCTCGTATTGCCGTCATTGGTCCCAACGGTGCTGGCAAGTCCACCCTGATCAACGTTCTTTGCGGTGAGCTCATCCCCACTGGTGGTGAGATCTACCAGCACGAGAACATCCGTATCGCCTACATCAAGCAGCACGCTTTCGCCCACATTGATAACCACTTGGACAAGACTCCTTCCGAGTACATCCAGTGGCGTTTCCAGACTGGTGAGGATCGTGAGACCATGGACCGTGCCAACAAGATCATCACTGAGGCCGATGAGAAGGCCATGGACAAGGTCTTCAAGATCGAGGGCACTCAGCGTCGTGTCATTGGCATCAACGCCCGTAGAAAGTTCAAGAACAGCTACGAGTACGAGTGTTCATTCGCTCTGGGTGAGAACGTTGGCATGAAGAACGAGCGCTGGGTTCCCATGATGACTGCTGACAACGTTTGGCTGCCCCGTAACGAGCTGTTGGCCTCTCACCAGAAGATGGTCGCTGATGTCGATATGAAGGAGGCCCTTGCCTCTGGTCAGTTCCGACCTCTGGTCCGAAAGGAAATTGAGACCCACTGCGCCAACTTTGGTCTCGATGCTGAGCTGGTTTCTCACTCTCGTATGCGTGGTCTGTCTGGTGGCCAGCGTGTCAAGACTGTCTTGGCCGCTTGCTCTTGGCAGCGACCCCACTTGATCGTCCTTGACGAGCCTACCAACTATCTGGATCGTGACTCTCTGGGTGCTCTGTCCAAGGCCCTGAAGAAGTTCGAGGGTGGTGTTATCATCATTACTCACTCTGCCGAGTTCACCAAGGACTTGACTGAGGAAGTCTGGGCTGTCATGGACGGCAAGATGACTCCTTCCGGCCACAACTGGGTCCAGGGCCAGGGTGCTGGTCCTCGTCTTAAGCAGGACGATGACGATGAGGAGGACAAGTTCGATGCCATGGGCAACAAGATTGTCAGCACCAAGAAGAAGGCTAAGCTGTCTTCTGCTGAGCTGCGAAAGAAGAAGAAGGGTAAGTCAACTACAAAACAGTACCACAATACCGCGTCAACATTAACTAACACAATTTTTCTACAGAGCGTATGGCCCGCCGAAAGCGTGGTGAGGAGGTGTTCAGCGACGAGGATGACCTGTAAACGATTCGACATACCCCCAACATCACGGCATTTCGATGACGTCTACTCTTTTTGACGACTTAGAGAATGTTTTTTATTTTATTTCTTTTTTGTTTTAATTGTGATGAAAAATACGGATTGGTACAGGAAAAGTTGCGATGCGTTCTTGCGATGATTGCATGCTCGGGTTTGCCGATAGAGAGGGCCTTCTCAAAAGAATGGAATGGCCTGGATGAGCGCGGGAAACACATCTGGGGTTGGAGGACCCCCATGTTGTCATGATCTCTCGTGCCTTGGGCTATAGAGGGAAGGTAGACGGTAGATAGAACCCGAATAGACTTGAACAACCTCTTGAATTAAATTATGTCTCTTGCAGTAGACGTTCTGTGGTTGTAGACTTTAGGTGACTACCTGATCTACCCATAATACTCCGCGAATATATACGGATATTAAACCTAATGTCCGCTATTGAAATGGAAATAATCCCTTAATTCCGTATGGCATCACTAACTTAAAACATCAGCTTATGGTTTCTAAGTATTTAGATCAAATACAGCGCCTACAATAAGAGTGACTTGTATATTTAAATGATAAAAAATACATATATCCAATTTACCCAACACTCAAAACTTCAGAACCCTGCATTGTTGTATACAATCAAACCACGAGACTCTCAGCTGCAAGATGTATACCATGCTCGCGTTCCTTGTCAAAAAACAAGGCCTTACTCTAGACGAATTCATCTCATACTACGAGGAAAAACATGTCCCGCTTATAGATCGAGTAATCGGACATGAAAACCGACCACTATCTTATACAAGGCGGTATATCAATCGCGAGGATCCTGCACATGCCCTCATCAAGGCAACAGTGGACGCAAATGGGCAGCCATTGGAGTCTATCGGAAGTAGCAGCCATGATATTAGCAGCAACAATCCCTCGGTGGTGGATTTTGATGCTGTCACGGAGACTGTGTTTTCGGATCAGGCTGCTGCCCAGAGATGGCTGGACTTGTTAGCCCGAAATTCAGATATAATCCTAGCAGACGAGGATAGATTTCTGTGGAAGGAGAGAAGGAGAGTTGTTGTACTTGATGAGGTTAGGACTTCAATGCAATGAGAATAAATAAGGGCTATGTTTTAAACACTACTATCTTATGTAGTAAAAAAAAAAAAAAAAAAAAAAAAAATGCAGCCTTGATTTTACTTGGCTCGACTTTTTGACAAGAACTAATTATTCATTTATTGACATCGCCTAGACATAGAGTTATGTTTCTGTATATCCTTTGTTCAAATATAACATGATCGAAGCATAAGCACATCACCCTTTCACTACGGCGACTGCATCGGCTATCCCAAAAGACTTCTTGTTGCTTCCCTTTACAATTTTTTTTCTATTATTCTATTCCTTTTTCTATTCAATTCAACTCCTGTCTATTTTCAAGCCCTCCATGAGATTCTCCAGCGTCTTCCACCCCTCGCTATCTTCCCAATTGGCCTTTGCCCGTCCCATCACGCTGCGCACCGCACTTCTCGCTTTACCCTTCCACTTTTGTCCAATGCTCTCGACGTCAGGGCCCCAGTTCTCCAACACGGAGACCAGCTCGTCCGTTCGCTTGACGACTTCTACCCATCCGGCCTCGTTCGACGTCCAGTCTGCAGAGGCGGATTCGCCGTTCAAGAGACCGCTGCCAGAGGCGCCGACAGCAGCGCGCCAGGCTCGCTCCGAGGCGTCGATCGCTCCGGCATAGTCGCATCTCCATGCGCGCAGGCGCGAGACGAGCGTCCAGAGGTCGGAGCGGTTGGTGATGAGAGGCACGATTTCCTCTTCGATGAGGCGCATGAGGAGGCGCTCGACGGAGCCGCGAGGGGGTTCGTAGACGCCGTTACTGCCGGCGGAAGTCTTATCTTTTGACAGGATGGTGTCTTGGAGGAGGGCGGAGAGGATGTCGATGTCGAGAGCGTCTTCTGTCTTGCGAAGGCGGATGATGTGCGTCATGGCGAGGATGATGTCTGTGGCGGGGACGGGGTAGATGCGGGAGCCGAGTGTGATGACATTGTCCCAGATGCGCCAGTTGTCGTGTGCGATGGAAGCGCCCTGCTTGTAGGCGGCGAGTGATTGGGCAAGGAGCTTGTTGGGATCTCGAGAGGCGATTTTCTCCCCTGAGCCTGCAATGGCAATGTCGTCGTCCTCGTCATCAAGAGGGGCTTTTGTGGCGGTGGGAGTCTCGTTGACGTCTTTGGCCTTTCCAGGGGCAGTCAACTCGCTGTATAAGCTGTACAGGGCGCTGCCGAGATTGCTCCAAGTTTTGGCACCTTCGCCTCCCTCAGTGTCATTTGCGCTGCTGATGGACCGGCTGTATGCCTCTGCTGCATCTTCGAACTGTCCCATGCGCAAGCTGATATCACCAAGACGACCCCACATGTCGGGGCTTAATCTGTTGACACTAGTGGCCTTTTTATAAGCTTCCAGAGCCTTTGCCAGGTCTTTTTGGCCGATGTAGTACTCTCCCAGGGATCGCTGGGCACGAGAGTAGCGGTGCTTGGAGATTTCCCACGCACGCTCGTAATGGGCCGGATCGTTTTCGAGGTCGCCTAGGATGCACCATAGACGAGCAGCGTTGGGAGAGGGAGGTTGTCGCTCCACGCCCGAATAATCAGCTGCTTTGAGGAGACTGACGTCTTGGCCAACAACCTCATCCTCTGGCTCTGACGAAGAAGGCTCAGTGACTCCAGTCTTGTTGAAAAGTCTCCAACGAATGATTCCCTTGGCCTTGGCTTCTCCACCACTGCCTCGGCCGTCTTCGTCCTCGGTAGCTGCGCTGCTGGCGTAGCAGAGGGCTACTTCCGCCCATAGTTTCAGTCGCTTGAAGATCTCAAGGGCAGATGTCATGGAGCCAATGCCAGCCCAGGCGTAAGCAAGCTCAGACTCAAGATGCCATCGCGGAGGGGTCGATAGAGCGTGAATGTAGCGAAGACGAACGTGAGCGGGTGCGGACTCTGAATTTGTTGTGGCGGGGAGGAAAGTGGTAGGCTTGGACTCGTCAACAGGGGCGGCAGATTGGCCTGGGGCAGTGACCTGAATAGAAGGGACGACGTCTGATTCACCCTGCTCTTGAGATTCGCTGCCTGCCGGAGCGGAAAAGGTGGTGTCTGTGAGAACTTGATCGGCAACAGCTTGCAGCTGAAGGACACCACGTTCAACTGTTCTGCTCCTGTGGACTTCTACTCTTGAACGCACGAGCAAGGCTTGTGTGTAAATCTGCCAGTTGACGGATTTATCAGTCAGGACACGGACAGCAAATGGCAGAATTTGTTCGGATGTGAGTTCGTCCACAGGAGAAAAGGCATCCTTGATTGTGGCCTCGGTAAGAAGAATAATCTCGTCGAGGGCAGAAAGCTGTGGCTGGTCATCCGGAGATAGTTCAGATAGCGCCGATGGCAAAGTCTCAACAGCCGCCGTGTCCTTTACGCGCTCGCTTGCAAACTTAATCTCTTCAAGCAGGGTATCATTATTGAGCTTGAGAGAGTCTGGCTTGGCGGCCGCTTGATCGTCCTCGTCCTTGGTCTCAGTTGAGTTGGCAGTATCTTGTTCAGAGGCGCTTCGTGCAAAAACAACCAGCTGACTGATGTTGTGCTCTTGGAACTTGGTCCTCTTTCCCAGTGCTCCAGATAGTGCATAAGAAACGCCAGTGGCCTGTGCTGCTTCACTCAGTGTCTCCTTTGCCTTGTCGTAGCGTCCAAGCAGAATGTAGTTGTTGGCAGCCTCGACAAGGAACAGTGCTTTCTCATCGCGACTCCATGTCTCTTTTGTCGCCCAGACCTCACTGCCGATAACGCTTCTTCGCACAGCATCTATTTGGTTGCTGATTTGGGTTGCTAGTGTAGGAATATCGCTCCACTGTGAGCTTTTTGTGAAATTTGATCCAGAGCCCAAGCTCGGCTGGGTGATGATCTTGTAATGCCAGACGTTGACACGTAGCTTCTCCCATGCCAGGCTTCGTTTTGTCGAAGCCCCTTCGCTTGAAGGTAGCTCAAATACATCTTTTGTCTCGGCTGCTAGGGACTGGACGAGAATATATCTGGCGAGAGAGAAGAGTTCCAAGTGAGGGATGTAAGCATAGGGAACAACGCCATCAACTTCGAGATACTTTAAGCAGGCCCTTCTCAGTTGGTGCAGCGCGACGACGGAGTCATGAGATTCCGAAAAGCTTGCGTTCCAAGCATTCACAAAGAGCTTCTCAACATGAGTTGACTCGTTAGGTGGCAGAACAGGACCGGTAACCGTTGCCTGGAGGAAGGCATCGAGAGCGGCCAAGCCCACTGCGAGGAGTTCCGAAGACGGGTGCTGTGTCGGTGCAGTTGAAGCAGACACGAGGTGAGATACATGTGCCGTTATCAGCTGCTCCGCTACAGCACTGCCAACCAGCGTCGCCAGGGTGCTGCTATCAGACGTCGAGGCCATGGTGGGGGTTTGATATTCGCAGCTGGTGATGCTTTGACCGGCGGACAAACCCGTGGCGATCGCAGAGCCGCCGCGGATCTCGGGCGCTGGTGAGATATAAGACAAGACTTTTGTATATATCTGGTCTCCAGACAGGCGATATGTGGTCCGAGATGTCACTGGTGCGGTATCTTGGCGATTCTTTTGTTCGCTGCCTTTTTTGTGATTTTCGTTATCGATACGGCGGCCCAAGGTGGGATGACGATTTTCAGCATGAAATTTTTAGCGTGCGAGAACCCTTTTTACCCCACCTGTCACGATGAAGACGCAGGCCCTTTGACTTGCATGAAGTATGAAGAATCTCATTTTGTTTGTGAACCTGTTTCAACAAAGTCTCATCGTATCATGTTGATTAACTTCATAATTTTCAAATACATATGAAGTGAAGACAGCGTTTTGACGTTTCTGGTATCTGGCACTCAAATCTGCCACTGGACAGCGCTTGAGTCTTAACTGCAAGTCTACTGAAGCAAAGTCCAAGCGTCTGAGAGAACTACACTGCATTTCACCAGAACTCACGCTTCATAAATTCATGTTAAACGACTAATGGGCTCTTACTGTAGCTGATATGTAAATATCCTGATTTACTAGGTTATATAGCCATAGAATTTTCCCCTATACTGCATTCTGTCTACGTCCCCTACCATCGTCGCTCTCATTCCAGCACTATTGCCTAGTGGGCTGTTTAGCCTCAATTTGCTTTCACCGACTTCAGGGTCTCTCTCTTCGTTTGACATGTGATTGTCCCAAGGCGGCAATTCACCTCCGGTGCTGCATCAATAGATTTCTAGATGACCTCGCTTAGGATAAGAAATTATTTAATTCTTCCTATTTCGTAACGTTACTGTTGATTTTGTTGAGGATTTAACAAGTCTTGCCGGTCCAGACCGTTTCTACGCGCTGGGACAGCAGCTTTGTCCAAGTACTGACAAGAGAATGCGCTTGACAACGCGGACGTTTTACTCCCTGACTTTTTTTTCTCACCTAACTTTCTTCCCAGCCTTCTTAGAATGGTATTTGCCTGGCACAACTTTCTTTCTTCCTCTTCTTTTTGCCCCATTGCTCTTTACCTGAGGCGCATGGCTTCAGAATAGACAGACCCACAGGCTCATCAGTGCGCGCGCGACTGTTTGTGTGTGTGGACTTTACGAAATTTTCTGCCTGTGCGAGTTTCCAAGCTGTGGTGGCGAAAGGAGAGTTGATGCTCTTTACCATGAGTTCCAGTACCAGGCAATGGCATTAATATTCGATTCTAATGATACGATTGTTATCAGTTCGTATCGATCATGCGAGAACTATTCGTAGCTCAATTTGATTCAAATGGCCACGAGGTCACGCGACAAAGAGCCAAAAAGATGCAAGGCGCAAGCCATGAAAATGCAACAAAAAAAAGCAGCCAAAAAGAGCGAGGAGAGCGTTGCGCTGTAATTTACCGTTAGCGTCCGTTTCTTACGGCGGGCTCCGCGCTTATTGGTGCCTTCGCGCCGAAAAACCCTGGCGCTGCTCGAGGGCTGAAAAAACATGAAACGACGTCGGCGCCGTCTAATACGTATTGGCGACTAGGGACGAAGTTTGGCCGAAGGGGACTTTCTGCGGCACGGGCGCTGTCCTGCACCTGGTTGGTTGTACAGTGCGCAGAGGCAGACTCCGCCACCTATCAGCGCACTTGCTGCGGGTACGAGAGGGAAACTTGGCTGATGTGGGAAATTAGCGGCAAGCGGCGGTCTCCCTCAGGTAGATACCCCATACGGTGCGATAGTGCCGCTAAATCCGAGCGTACAGTGTTGCTTGCATGCTGGAAGTTCTCCGTACCAAACAGCATTTGCTGTCCGGCCATTGGTGCGGTCAAAAAGGCGGAGGATTCCAGCCCACAATAAAAAACAGCCTCTCAACAAAGCCGCCTTTTCTCTGCTGAATTATCGACTCTCGTCTCAGCTAGCCTTGCCTTGCTCTCCAAGACTCATGTGCAAAAGATGACGACAGTGACGGCCTCAGACACCTGGGGCTTGGCAGCTGGGCTGCCCTTCCTGACTCGCGCCCAAGAAGCCTCCGCATGCAGCTCATTTATGCACAAAGTCTAGTTTAAAGTATCAATGGCTGTGTCGCAGAGACGGCGGCCCAGCACTCTTGCAGGGTGTTCTGGGCACAGCCTCCCTTTTCCGGCATTCGGTCTAAACAGAGGAGTGTTGGGAATCGGCAGCCTCCAGGCGGTGACTACTGCTAGAGGCCTCAAGATACGAGTACAATACGATATTTAGCAAGGCCTCAGGAGGACGCTATCCGGCACTGTGTGAAAACTGTGCGACCAGGGACATTCTGATCGTCGATGGCCGCTAGTCCAGATGCGAGACTAGCCGCAGGCAAGGCTCTGGCAAGTGACGTCAGTGAGAGCTGCGACCAGATTCCTTTGACGGAAGCAGGCCAGGCCAGCCGCTCAATCGCTTTCGAGAAAGCAGATACGCTGAACAACGCCATCAAGATCTTTTTTCGACGACATGCAACTCTATATTGGCAGACGTATGCAGCCACAATGGAGCTTTTCCAGATCGAGCGGATGGCTCGAGTCCAGAACCCTTGGTCGCGTGGCCAGCACGGTGACATGCATCGATTGCACAGTGCCCAGCAAAAAGGCTGCCTCTTTGAGCAAATGCTGCAGAGATGGCAATCAGGAACAAACGTTTTCCCCGGCTCTAACTTTTGTATCAATATGATCATCATATCTACAATGGACGGCAATGGCCAGATTCCGTTGTGGCTTGCGGCTGCTAAAGTCTCACGTCCATGCCTACTGCATTACTATCAGATCGGTGAAGTGCGAGTTTTCGACTCTCGATACCAATTCCGATACTTTTAGCTTCAGACGGATGTGCGGTCGATCCCATGGTTCTGGGGTCGGACATTTACCTAGGTACGGAATGCAGACTGCATCGATCATCTTTATATTTACCCTTACACCTAACCCTGCTTCAGTCTGAAATACGGTCCAGTAGGTATCATGTAATACCGGATTCGCATCGTAGCACAAGACTGTAGGGCCTGGAGGAGCCAGATTGGGGGATTTGATGTCTGCATCAGCAGCTACAGTATGCATAGTGTAATATCCTGATATGGCAATTACTTTGGGCTGCAGTTGGGGACGAGTCATTGGAATACAGATGTGACTTCTTTGGCGTCTCGTTGATCAGCGATATCCTGACAGAGGGGAGGGGACACTGCAGAATGTTTGGGGGTCAAAGATCTTCGTCATTTTCCATCAGGATTCCACTGACTTTGATCCTGGCCGATACAAGTAAATCTTCGACAAATATGTACGACACCTCAAAGAAGCTCGCGTGTACGTACCGAGCACTCGAACGATATTGATGCGGTGATTATAAAACACTCTTCCAAGCCTCTTATTTTTTCTTTGACAAATTCTAATCTTCTGCCAGATCTGTCTCCTCTCCGATGCCATGGACAATCAACCAACCTCTGGCCCACCAAACGCCGTGTACCACGAAAACAGGGACGGACATGTACAGCACCGCAATCTGACACTGTGCCCTCCCCCTGGTCGCTTTTCTGGATCCTGGCCCCCCCTCTGTGGGTGGCTGTTCGTCCCGTTCAGTCTAAGCAGGGCCTAAAGCCGCTAATTCTCCTCTGGCGTTGTCCTTGGCTTCTCCACCAAGAACGACAATGGCAGGGGACGCGAGCAGCGAGCACAGAGCGACTCGCCAGCTCTGGGTCAAGAGCAGCTGCTCGGGCTTGCCAAGACGAAGAGCAAAAAATCGCCTGAGATGATATTGGAAGCGTTTCTGATTCGGCCTCCCCCCACATAGCCCACGCCGTCACCGCGGTGCTGTCCAATCCCATTGCGATGCTAAGTCTTCGGCCTTGTCTTCTCTTGTCCCGATCCCCAGTCGGTTGGCTGCTAAATACGTAGTACGGTATTCACTCATACAATGGACCTGATGCGATAGGTACTCTGCGAGTCCCTGGCCCATGGATGCAGGCGCTGCTCAGGAATGCTTGCTACATATACTCCTCCATCGCCCGTCACCTTTGTTGGATTTTTTTATTCTTCTATTCCCCAGCTTCTCTTCTTTTGGCCATACGAAAACGTCTCACCCAAAGATTTAATCTTTCGGTGGCGCTAGTTCGTTGATCTTGATCTGTTTGGCAATACACTGCTTTTGTACCGCCACAGTTCTTCTTTTCTTTCTTCATGACGATCCAGTAAGACGTAGTACTGTTACCAACTTACTGGCCGCCCATCTTCAATATGGCGACTCTCAAAGATGAAAAGCAGCCCAAGTTTGAGGCTCCCGATGCTTCTGACACGGGGTCTCAAGAGTTCATCGAGAATGCTGACGGCCTGCAACGGCGCCTTAACAATCGCCAGATTCAGCTAATTGCCATCGGTGGCTCGATTGGCACGGCTCTCTTCGTCAGCATCGGAGGTGGACTCTCCACGGCCGGGCCAGGCAGTCTTTTCTTGGCGTACGCTCTGTACTCAATAGTCCTGGGATTGGTAAACAACTCTCTCGCGGAGATGACAACCCTAATGCCCGTATCTGGAGGTTTCATTCGACTCGCAGGCCACTGGGTCGATGATGCTCTGGGATTCATGACTGGCTGGAACTTCTTCATCTATGAAGCTCTGCTGATTCCCTTCGAAATCACGGCACTCAATCTCGTCATCTCCTTTTGGGATGAGAGCATCACCAACCCGGGCCCTACTGCCGGCATTTGCGCTGCAGTCATCGTTTGCTATGCGTAAGTGTTGGCTCGTTAAAAGGAACAAGGGAGGGCCAGATAAAACGCCGGCCCTCTTTATGGTTCATCTTTGCTAGATTTCCATTGCTAACCTTAAACTTGTAGTCTATTGAACGTCCTCGCTGTCAAGGCTTACGGTGAAGCAGAGTTTTACCTCTCCGGAGGAAAGGTGATTCTCATCATGATACTCTTCTTTTTCACCTTCGTGACCATGGTTGGCGGAAATCCCAGCCACGACGCCTACGGCTTCCGATACTGGAATAATCCCGGAGCCTTTGCCGAGTATCACACACAAGGCGCCCTCGGTCGATTTGAGGGTTTCCTAACTGCACTCTGGAGCGCTGCTTTTGCCGTCGTTGGACCCGAGTATATTTCCATGGTGGCCGCCGAAGCCCAGCGACCTCGTACCTACATCAAGACCGCTTTCAAGACCATTTACTTCCGCTTTGGACTTTTCTTCATGGGTAGTGCCTTGGCTGTCGGCATCATTCTTCCTTACAACGACCCCACACTGTCGAAGCTCGTCAATGGCGGAAAGGGCAGCGGCACTGCCGCGGCTTCGCCATATGTCATTGCCATGCAAAACATGGGAGTCTCGGTGCTACCCCATATTGTCAATGCGCTGATGATGACGTCCATTTTCTCTGCTGGTAACACATACACCTACTGCGCGACTCGTTCGCTCTACGGCTTGGCGCTTGAAGGTCGAGCTCCCCGATTCCTGCGCAAGTGCACGAGCAAGGGTGTGCCCATCAATGCGTTCCTCGTCGTCATGTGCTTCCCGTTCCTGTCTTTCCTCCAGGTTGGAAACGGATCTGCTGTCGTGCTTGACTGGCTGGTGACTCTGATCACTGCCGGTGGAATCATCGACTACCTGGTCATGTCATTCACATATCTGTGCTTCTACAGAGCAGTCAAGGCCCAGGGCCTTGACCGCAAGACTTTCCCATACGTCGGCTGGGGCCAGCCTTACTGCGCCATTATCGCTTTCGTGGTCCAGCTCTTGGTTGTGGGAGGTTACGGATACATGTCTTTCATACCCTGGGACGTCAAGAGCTTTTTCCGCAACTACACCATGCAGATTCTGGCGCCCATTCTCTTCATCTTCTGGAAGGTTGTCAAACGCACTCGATTCATCCGACCTAGCGAAGTTGATCTCGTATGGCAGCGACCAACGATTGATGCTTACGAAGCAAACCTGATCGACCCTCCCTCTGGATTCTGGGCTGAGATGCTGCAAATGTTCCGCATCAAGCGCAAGGAGAGCCCGGTCACAGTTCACGTGTAAGATGATGCGAAAATTGAGAGCGCCAGGCGCTTTCACAAGGTTGGAGTGTTTTGAAAGATAGATTTACGATTATACGTCCTTGTTACGCCCTCTTTTTCTTTTTACGATTTTTTGTTTCATATACCCATCACGTTTTGCGGAATAAAGAGATTCTGCTGCTGGGTTATACAGGGTTAGAAGTATATAGATGCACGACCTATAGATAGCATACATGCACATACCTATATATACTCAGGACATATAAGAGAGAAAAAAAGTACATTTCAAGAAGCACATGCACCTTTACAATTCGAGTGCAAACTTACAATAGCAAGACACGCTGTCTAGCAATATACCAGCAGCAGTCTCCACCAGATCCTCAACAACGCCATAGCCATCCCAGGTTGCTTTGCTACAACACCAGCAAAAAGATCACAGCGCACATTGGCAAAAAGAAATCTCAATGCGTAATCTGGGAATCGAACCCAGGGCTCCCCGACGTTGCTCGGATGGCAACGGAGAATTTTACCACTAAACCAATTACGCTTGGAAAGAAGAGAGGAGAACAGAGCAAGCTTCGTCCTCAACTGCGTGAACTGGGAATCGAACCCAGGGCTCCCCGACGTTGCGGATGGCAACGGAGAATTTTACCACTAAACCATTCACGCTTTAGTGCTTGTTGGAGATGCGGCGAGCAGAATGTGTTCATGAAGATTTGGGGGAGATTTGAGAGAGAAAGATTTTTTTTCTCTTTGGTTTGGATGGGACGTACCCTGGAGAAGGGCTTTTTCTCTATTTTACACAATTAGCAAAAGTTTGATGTTAGATTGAGAAGATACAACATATAATTGAAGGGGGAAATAGAATGCTTTTGACTGTGTAAATGGGGATATTCAGCGTCTTTTCGCTATCGCGCTCCATGTATATTCTATAGATAGTTGGTTATTGATTATAGCAGGTATTTGCAGTAGCCAAGTCAGACTTAGCACCATCAAAACAAGCAAGGCCTCCGAGTTGCAATATTGAAGTAAATGAATAAGCAACAACACCTTGTTTTGTCACTAGATGCGGTTATTGCAAAGTCTATACAAATTCTAGACTAGTTATTCTATTGACATTCATTCAAATACCCGCATACTACGTCTTGAGATGATAGAAAATCCATGTAAAAGACCCAAGAGTTGAGCAAATAGACTATATTGAACAAAACGCACAAAACCGCAATCCTCAACTTTCTATACTCCAAACATAGGTTTATATAACTCCCTTAAATCAGCATCTTAATTTTAGGGACATAGCCCATGCGTTTATCAAATTGAGTCACAATACTAAGTCTAGGACCAAATGGTCCCGGTTCACGATTCAGTAGACACTTTGCATACCACAACGCTGCTCTTAACATTCACCTCCGCACAGGTGCATACTGCTACATATGGTCATGTTCCGCTTTAGTTCCTGGCAAATGCTCCAAAACATCCAATCCAATGACAAAGGCCAGAGCTCAACAATATTTCATAGCAATACAACTTTTCACAAAGTGCCTTATTTCTTGCTCTTCTTTCGTCCAGGCACAACCTTGAAATCAGCGCTCTGCATTGCGTCGCCCTCTCTGGCCTGAGTGGCACCGCTCTTCTTGGCAACTTCGTTCCATCCGCCGGCGGAGCTCGACGCCTTGGTCTCAGCCTGCGTCTGCTTTTCAACAACGCCCTTTTCGGCCAACTTCTTTCGGCGGACATACTCTTCAGCAAAGTGTCGTCCGTCCATTGTGGTCGAGTTGGCATATACAGCGTCCGCAATCAGTCCCGTATCAAGAGGTAAGACGGCGAGGTCTGCCTGGAAGCTCGTGACTATTGCGTTTATGTTAGACACTGTGGATGTGGTTGTATGGATATTCAAAGATGACTTACTATCGCTGACACCCGTGATTCCTCTCGAGAGCTCTCTGTGCGCCCACTTGTTGAACTCGTCCATAGCCGCGTTGGCAGGCTGAGAACCAGTGTTGCTAATGATTGACTTGGGAACTAGTTTCACGGGTGCGGCCACGGCAGGCTTCGCGCTGCTAGCTGCACTTCCTGAGCGGCTTTGAAGCTGAGAAGGGATTGTAGATGGGCTCTTTACTTTGCCCCCAGCTCCGACAGTGGCCCAGCCACTTCCGGCAGTGATGATCGGAGAGGGAACTGTCGGAGAGGGACCGTGGTTCGGCTTGCCGGCAAGGTTAGCATAGCTTTTGCCGGTGCTAACAGGAGCACCGCCTCCAGTCTGGATAGCAACTTCTTTGGCCTTCTGCTTTCGTGCTTCCTCTTCACGCTGGATTTCAGCCAAAGTTTTCTTGGCTCCGGCTGCTCCAGTTGCTGCCACGGGAGTGGGTCCCTTGGCTTTCGCAGCTCCTGGCTTGGCCCACGGGCTGACGGATGATACAGGCGAACCCTGGCCCCAAGTGCTTGTCGCCGGGAGGCCGGCGTTGGCGGCGGCGGCAGCAGCCGACTTCTCCTTCTCTCTCAACAGGGCAGCTTCTTGTTCCATCGCGGCCTTTCGGAGTGCGGCCGCTGCCTCTTCAGCTTTAGCAGCCTTGCGCGCTTCGGCTTCTTGAATTTCCTTCAGGCTTGGGCCCTTCTGTCCCTCCTGGCCGGGCTCTTTAGCCCAAGGGGCCAGAGGGGGAGGCTGGGCGACAACGTCGGGGGTAGCAGTTTGCGATCGGCTGAACTGTTCAGGCAAATTAGATCTGGCCCTTTGAGCGGTTGGCGCCGGGAGAGGAGTTGTCGAAGCCGGTGGAGGGAATGGCATTGGCATTCCAGGCTCCGCAGGCTGGGGAGGAGAGGGGGCAGTGGCAGCCGCAGCTGCGGAAGCTTGAGTCTTCTGCACCTGTTGAGTTAGAGAAAGCGAGCTCTCTTCAACAACTGTGGTCTTCTTCTTGGATGCCTTGCTGGCTTTGCCGGCAGACGGAGCGGGTTCGCTTTTCGGTTCGACGGTGACGGTCGTGACGGTCGTTTCTTCTACCTTTACGGAGGTCTCTGGGGATTCATCGGCGGGAATCCCAGCAGCTTGCTCAGCGTCATGCTCGGCACGGAGTTCTTCAAATTCTTGGAGTCGATCTTTGAAACCTTCATCGTCCTCCTTGAGCTCGTTAGCTTCTGGTAGACCGTATCGTCGACTTGCGTCGCCCGGAGTCCCAATGGGCTGAGGCGCACCAGATTCAGTACCAGTAGGTTCACCCTGTAAGGATGCGAGCATTTGCCGTTCGTTAGCCGAGAGGTTAGCCAGGTCTTCTGGCCTAAAAAGCTCGCCGTTTCCCATAGCAGCGCGGATAGCAGCGGGATTGGCGCCAGGATGACTATCAAATACGCCTCCCGGGCCTCCCATGGCCCCAATGGGCTGTTGATGCGGCAACTGGTGATGTTGCTGCTGAGGAACCCCCAAAGGGGATGTCATGCTGCCAAAACTCGGTTGACTTTGGAGGCTATGAGCACTGGAATGATGCTGGAGGCTTGGCTGCATTTGGAACTTAGCCATGGCTTGCTGCCGCATCATGAAATCACGCTGTTGAGCCATAAGGAACTGCTCTTCTTGTTTACGGCGCTCCAGGTTGTTCTGCTCTTCAGCCGTAAGGGTCCTGCCGAACGTTGGGAAAACACCGCTAAGAGGAGGGATGATACCGCTCCCAGTTCCAGGTCCAAATGGACCGCTCTGCATAGGAGGCCCATGAGCGATTCCAATCTGGGGCACCAAGAATGGCTCTCGAGAATTTCCAATCCGTCTGATGAGCTGACCAAGCGGCTCAAACTCAGGATCTTCAACCTTTTTCACTCTAAGATCAGGGGTAAAAAAGTTGGCCTTGTACCAATCATTCATCTCCAGTCCCGTGAATGGGCCTTGAATCTGTCCCTGAGGATCAAGGTACACCCATCGCATGCGATCCGGCATTACCATTTGGCGGACCTGGGCAGACGGGTGCTCTACGCCACCCTGAGCATTACCGAATGGTAGACCGCCGCTAACTGGCGTGAATGATTGAGGTACCGTAGCAGCGATATTAGGTTGTCCAGCATCTGACGAACCAAAAGCAGCGAGATTTCTGGAGCTGTCGCTAGAGGGAAAAAGCTCCTCAAAGACGCCGCGGTTAGACCTCATGGGACTGTCCGTGTCTCGAGTTGGGACAGCAAAGTTACCCCGACCGATGGCGCCGAGCGGGTTACTCTGTCGAAGGTCACCAAGAGAGTCTGAGAGGCTGCTTTCTTGCTCATGTGCTTGCATCTGGGCTTGCATGGCAGGGGGAAAGAGAGACCCCAGCTTGCTTCCACGACCGATACTACCGGTGTTGGAGGGCCCAAACACACCTCCGAGATTGCCGAGTCCTGGAGATTGCATATCGCCGATGGGACTGAAGAGAGAGCTGCCAAAAGCACCTCCAAAAGTCGACCGCTCACGATCAGGGGTGCCGGCGGACGGGCCGGCTGGAGCCGGCCAGCCGCCAGACAAAAAGGCTTTGGCACCTACACTTGAGGTCTGACTACGGTCGCTCCCATCAAACGCCGCAGCAAATCCCCGAGAGAGAGTGCTATAGTTGGAATGGGGCTGTTGCTCATGCCCAGTGCTGTGAAGCTTCTCACCAGCGCTTGAATCTTGTCCGTCGTGATCATGGCGTTCAGCTGGAGGGCTTCGGTAAGGATTCGTTTCCGATGGGCTAAGAGGGCCATTGTCACCAGAGGATTGCCCGCCCAAGTTCAGGCCAGCCATCCCAAAGTCACCAGCGGACCCCTTGACTGGAGTGCCCAAGACTCCCGCTCGGCTGGGCGGCTGCTGCCCCCCGGAGCTGGTATCCTGCGCGCCTCCAAGAACAGCACTGCCAGACAATTCTTCATCGCCACCGAAGGGATCAGTGTCAGTTCGTGGCCTAGTCCGCCAAGACGATTGCGCCAGAGGGCTCTGAGCTTCAGAAGATTTGCTGGTGTTGGTGGCCTCCGCATTGTCCTTGGGAATCAAATGCGCCAGTCGACTTCCGCCAGTAGCGCCACCAGATCGTTTGTCACCAACGGCTGCTGGGGACGTGGGTAGGGCAAAATTGCCAAACCCGCCAGCACCGGATGCGCTAGATGGCCACATCGACCCCATACTCACGCCAGTCGATGTATTAGCTCGCATTAGGCCCCCAATTGGCAGCTTTGGGACATCACGCGAAGTTGCCTCAGTATCGGGCTCGTCATTCTCCGACTCTCTCAGATCGCCGCTTTTTCGAGAGAACCAGAGCGGATCTTCCCTCGAAAATCGGCTGGCAGTCGGGGACGCAAGAGCGGAGGGGCTGAATGGGTTGGAATCGACAGTTTCTCGTCGACGAGTAGCAGGTCGAACAGCGGATGACGGTGAGCTCACGCCAAAGGTAGCTCCTGGACCCTGAGAAAGAGAAGGCTTGCGGCCGTTGACAGCAGTCTGGTGAACTTCTTTTGTCTGTGTCGGAGGTTTCAGTGGCGAGTTGATGTCAGTAGAAAAGGCCTAAACGTCATCGTTAGCGAGTCCAAATCCCCGCAGCGTTATTGACTGCCAAAAGGTCAAAAAAAAAAAAAAAGTTATATCTCTAACCTCTCTCTCCTCCGGGGAAAATCCTTGGAGTCCTATCGGTACTGTCTCGCCGCTGGCATCCCAACAAGTTCCGGGATCCTGCGGCACGTGGTTGTCGTTGCTTTTCCCCCAGCCCCTTACACCAGCACTGGCACCATTGCTCGGGTCCCAGCCAGAGATGAATAGGTGAGAAGGGTTACCGCCGGGGCGCTGGGAGTTATACATCTCGAGCAGATCGTCCTTTGTATAGCGTGAAGGGCCAACTTCGTAGGTTGTGGGTTGCGCGATGGGCACCTCGACGCTTGGCGGCTGGACAGCGTTATCACTCGCAGGAGGGAGGTTGGAGGACTGGCTCAGGGGCGTGGTGGAGGAACGACGGAAGGTCAGAGTGCCATTAGCTGAGCGCCCATCTCTCCGAGACCTAAAGATTAAAGTCAGCCACGAAGACAATAGATATAGACTAGGACACGGCCGCATTCGGGTAGAGGGGCTGCCTCGTTTGAGCAGCTGTCCCCGCCCCAAAAAAAAGATGATTCACGCAGAGCTCGTTAGTGCAAAGCAACAGCGGCAGACTGCATGCATGACACCAAATTCTCCGTTCGCCTCCAGGGTTTGCGGCCAACACGGGTGCTGGCGAGGGGCAACGACTCACCATTCACCTCCAGCAGATCCCCTTCCATCAGTTCTTCCACCCCTCGCATCACGGGCCGCGTTCTGGCCAGCGGCGGCCGAAGCAAAGCTTGACGGGAGATTGGATGGCATGGTTGAACTTTTTTTGTCCCACGGGTCGTGATCGTGTACCGAGGCGCGGGGTGTTCGTGGTGAGGTCGAGTTCAGCCGTGGGTCGGGCGACTGAAAAAAAAGTGGCAGGATGCAGACACCAGCGGGTGGATGTCTAGCAAACGGAAAATCTCAAAAGAGTGCTACGGCTAGCGAGATGATGAGAGTAATCAATTGCGCGGGCAAGAGGTCGTCGGAGTCGTGGTTATGGCAGACGCTGGGTCGCGAGATGACAGAATGCTGGAATGAGAAACTAATGCTACCAGTGCTTTTGCTGGGGTTAAAAACCTGAGATTTGGGAAAGATAAAATTGGAGTTCGATTCTGCTCCCCCAGGCTGGATGAACAGCGAGGCTGGACGCCGCTAGGCCGCAACGGGGTAGCTCCGAACCTTAACCGAGCCTACTGTGCGAGGGCTAAATCCTAATCGAGGAATCATGGGGCGCGCGACCGCCCAGAGCCGTATTACGACATGCTACGATAAGTGCTGTAATAACGCATGCAGGGAACCTTGAGGCATGACGGGGTCGCGATTCGACATATGGCGCGCATCGGGTCGCTGGACCCTGGCACTGACGGCGTGATACTTGCCCTAATGCTACGGGGCAATGCGGCCTCTGGCGAGAAGACGGTGGATTCGGTGGCTCTCATGCAGGCGTGCACTCTTACTGAAGGCAGACGGTATCTGCACGGAGTAATACTTGCGTCGACGACTCATGGTAAGCGCCATCAGCCACCGAGAGCTATCGGATATTATGGCGGTCTTTTGCGGCCCTAGGGGTTTATATCAATTACGTGTAGACGACGGAATATGTTGAGGAGCGGGATATTATACGCAGATGCTTGAGCTGAATGCGATCGACGCTCTCTGGCTGCGAAGTCGTGCATATGATGGCGGAGGATTAGTCAGATAGCCCGTATGCAGAGTGTAAGTCGGTTGGGCACCCGTTGGGCAGGCAATTTATTACGTGATGGATGCATGCACCGGAAGTGGACGTGTAAATGATCAGCAGCAGTTCCTGAAAATCATAATCATTGGTCTAACTAGGTGTAGCTGTCAGCATTGAGCAAAGCCAGCATTATCATCATGCTCAATCAACGAAGTATCTGCGGCCGTCACCATATATTGCCTTTCTAGTATTAGTTGCCTTGTGCCCTTCTAACATATTCGATATTAGGATCATTCTAATCACGCTGCATCCGCAGTTGAGGTTCTCCTTGCAAGTAAATCCCTGATCGTGAGGAAGAAACGAAACCAGCTTATCCTGCAAACTCAAGTCAGCTCTAGTAAGTAAGTACAAGGGAGAGGATGTTACGAACATCTGCCAGCAAGCAATACTCAAGGTGAGGGCCAGGATGGACCAATAGTACATAATCCAGCCCGGCCGCTGCCAGCTGGGGATTTGAGCTATTTTACGATTGCCAAAGAAGCGGCAATAATTCGCTTCGGCTTCATGTTGATAGCTTGGGACATGGCAAACTACAAAACCGCTCACAATGATGCCCGTGTTCGTAGCAAACACTATGCCCCAAAGAATAGCGAAACTGAGGCAAAAGACGTTAACATCGGAGTTGAAAAGATTGTTGCGCCAACGCTGCGCGCAAAACATGGCAACCATTAAAAGTATCAGGCACGTCTATGCGTTATAGCGGGAGTTAGCTGCGGCATCTTGGAAGAAATATATCTCTGATGACACATTGACTTACCATGGCAATATTGGTCGCAAACATATAGTCAGATGAATTGCTCAGAATTCCCAATCGTTCATAGGCGGCATTCGCGTTGGCCAGCATTATCAGGCCAATGGACCCTTTGAACATTATGGCCACAAAAGGCGTAGGGAGTTTCCATGGGCGAGGGTTGATACAGGACATTTTCCGAGATTTTTTCTGTCGTAGCAGTCGAGAAGTAGATTGCTCGAGCTGATTCCTCGAGATGAGTGTAGGAGATGGTCGCTGTATTGCAACAGATTGCTCGAGATCCTAATTTCAACTAATCGAGAAGAGACTTGCCCCTCCAGCCAGTGGCCACAGATTCCTTATGAGCGAAATATAGTCTCTGCCATCTCAGTAGGCGATCATTGACAACACTTAGCATGTGATGTGCAAACATCGTGGGCCAGAACCTTAAATAAAAAGGCTGGAGGATCTTCGCACTGAATCCATAATACCGCCGGGAATGAGCTCGTATTCCATAGAATGGGCTGTCTTCTTCAAAGCCACCGAAAACAAAAGACGGCGCGTCCCACCACTATACGTTCTTCAGAAAGTGTGACTTGAATTTCCTGTTGGCTCGGTCCGCAGATCGGAGCATCATCTGGTCGCCAAGCACCTCAAAGGCAAACGTCTTCTCTGTCTCATCGTTTGGTTGTTGAGGGGCGCAGACTTCCACGCGGAATGTGGTACCTTCCTTGGGTATGACTTTGAGCCCTCTCTTCTTCGTAATCAGCTCAACGACAAACTTGCGATCTCTGACGATGATGCCCCTGGTTCCCACTCGTCCTGGACACCTGCTCCTCACCACTTCGGCCTCTGCCCCGTGAAATTCAGCGCTGGCCAGCTTGGCAGCAGCCAGTGAGCCGCCAGTGTATATGTCGTTGCCTAGAATCTCCAAAGCGTAGCCCATCCACATATTTTTCAGCGGTTCATATATTTCATATTTCTGGCCTTCCTTTGGAATGTCGTAGAGCCCAAGTTTGCGACGCTCCCGAGCTGACAGTGGCTTTGGCCTCTGCTTCCCGCGTAGCTTTTCCTGCTGGCGAGCTCTGTGACGCGCTGCCCTGGCGTTGAGAGCAGCAGGTGGAGGAGATGTAGGCTTGAGCTGGAGAGTTCGATACTGGATCTTTTCGCTGTAGATGCGGTTTGCGCTGTCGGGAGAGTGCGCTCGCGCCAACAGGTCCTGCGTCACTTTGATCTGCTCTGAGGATGCCATGGCGACGATCTGCAATGTCACTGCCCAAGAACTTTTGCAGAATATGGCAATCCTTTGCAGTTGAAATGCGAGATTCAGCCTGACGGAAGATGCAGCTGATAGGTCAATAACTTTTTTTTTTAGTGGTTGCGGCTTCGAAGCCTTGCAGGTGGTCCAAGCTCCCTTGAACCTTCACGTCCCTAGTACGAAGCAGCGGGGCGTTAGCAGTGTGCCATGTCTTGTACTCGGTACGCCGGCAGCTTGCTTAGCACTAGCTTACAGCGGCTCAGCTGCTGGATGCAACCACCATCGCTGCTCTTCACATGTCCTCGGGCTATATGGACTAATGACACTGCTCGCGTTCTCGTCTGGTTCGGCCCCACACCTCTATTTACCCCGGATAAGCATCAGACTCGGTCTCCATGGCTGACCATTTGCCATTGCATCAGCGAGCTTGATTTTCCTTTGTGCAGAGCATAGCATGGCAATGTTGCTGCTACCCCTCAGCTCCTTCAATTATCCTTGAGAATCAACTCCGCACCGCTCACTCTCCAGCTTCCGGCTATTTCGACTCCGCGACATCCAACAATGGCTCGAGATGGCGATTCCGTCGACGATGGCAGCAGCTCGGCTCCCGATCTCCAGATCCTGGGCGATGAAATCACGCTGCAGCCCAGCGGTTTCGTAGAGCCCAGAGGCGTGTCGCAGGATGACAAAGAGGAAGCTTTGATGAATCAAACCCATTCGTTCCGTAGCGAACCGCTCCAGTATGATTTACCGAGGTTCGCCGTTGGATTCGTCTGCTAACCCGCTGCCAACCAGGTTTCTTCGCGAAGTCTCCCTCTACGTTTCTGGCCAAGGATGGCGAGCCTACGATAACGACCGCGTTATCGGGCAGCCGGTCTTCTATTCCGGGTTCTCGGAGAACATGATTTCCAATGTCTTATCGGCGCCTTTACTACAGAAACGGATTGCGCAGCTCGCCGACAATCGCCTGGCTGTCGAGGAAAAGCAAGGATTGCTAAACAAAGATGACAAAGAGTACCAATTGAAGCGTGCGCAGCGACGAAACATTATAGAAAGGTCGCTCCTGGAAGTTGCGGAGAAGCTAACGGACAATATGATTTGCAAGATGGAGAGCAACACTTTCATCCGCGGCGCATACTACCTGTGTATGCAGCTGATAACGCGAGCCTATCATCAAGGCATCCATGTTTCTAGCGAAGAGGTTTTGCGATTACGAAAGGTGGCAGACTTGGCCGCCAAGAATAAGCAGAGCATTGTGTTCCTGCCCAGCCACAGGTCACACGTTGATTATGTCTCTCTACAGCTGATATGCTACCGTCTTGGCTTGACATTGCCGGTGGTTGTCGCTGGTGACAATCTCAACTTTCCGTTAGTGGGAGCCTTCTTGCAGCATGCGGGTGCCATGTGGATCAGAAGATCATTCGGAGATGATGCCTTGTATACTACGCTCGTACAGTCGTACGTCGATACACTCCTGCAAGGCGGCTACAACTTTGAGTGCTTCATTGAGGGAGGACGGTCACGTACAGGGAAACTGCTGCCGCCCAAATTTGGCATCTTGAGCTTTGTGCTGGATAGCATTCTCTCTGGCCGAGTCAAGGACTGCGTCATTTGCCCAGTCAGCACGCAATACGACAAAGTCATTGAGACGGAGGGTTATGTCACTGAACTGCTTGGTATGCCAAAGAAGAAGGAAAATCTAGCTGATCTCCTCTCCAATGGGCCTTCTGTTCTCTCCTTGAAGCTGGGTAGAGTCGACGTTCGGTTCCATGAGCCGTGGAGCCTAAGAAAGTTTATTGACACTCATCTTGCGAAATTATCTAGCATTCCTCGTGGATTGGATACCGATCACCAAAACCCCGAAGTGAGGGCGGTTCGAGAAAAGATCTTACGTGCTTTGGGCTACAAGGTCCTCGGCGATATCAACGCAGTATCGGTCGTGATGCCTACCGCTCTCATTGGCACCGTCCTGCTTACTCTGCGTGGCCGAGGCGTTGGCAAAGGGGAGCTGATTCGCCGCGTAGAGTGGCTGACATGCCGCATCCGTGCTAAAGGCGGACGAGTTGCGCACTTTGGAAACGCGGCTATATCAGAAATCGTTGACCGAGGATTGGAAGTCTTGGGCAAAGATTTGGTGGGAGTAGCGGAAGGATTGGCAGAGCCAACGTATTATGCCGTCGACCGTTTCCAACTCTCCTTCTACCGCAATATGACGATCCATCTCTTTATTTATGAGGCTCTCGTCAGCGCAGCAATGTATACCCGAATCAAGCGTGGTGGCGGCCCATCCAACCAAGATATTCCCTACACAGAACTGAGAGACCAAGTTCTGTTTTTATCCTCGCTATTCCGTGGCGAGTTCATCTTCTCTGGCGCTGGTCTCGAGGTGAATTTGGATAATACTCTCCGGGGCTTGGAAGCCGACCACGTTGTCCGGTTGGACAGAGACGAGAATGGGAACATTACCACCATTGGGCTGTCGGACGAAGAGCGCAAGGCCGGGCGAGAGAACTACGATTTCTACTGTTTCCTCATCTGGCCTTTTATCGAGGCCAGTTGGCTGGCGGCGGTGTCGTTGATGGGACTTAGTCCTCCAGTGGGCAAAAACGGCGATATATGGATTGGAGAAGCAAAAGCCCAGAATAACGCACAACTTGTAAGAAACAATATTTCCCTATTGATGCTAAACGGCCTAAGCTAACACTATTAATCTCACAGCTCGGTAAAACTCTGTACCACCAGGGAGACCTTTCATACTTTGAAGCCGTAAACAAAGAAACCCTCAAGAACTCATACATGCGCTTCCAGCAAGAGCAAATCATCAACGTCGTCAAATCCAAAGACACCAAGATCCCTCCCCGCCTCCAGCTCGATCCCTCATGGCGACCTTCTCGCGACCCCGAAACAGGAGCTCTCCTGGCCGAGGGGAAGCTGTGGGATTTCACAGAAAAGATTGCAAGCTCGCGCCGAGAGGGTAAGAATCGTCGAGACGGAGCGACGGTTAGCAGCCGCGTGCTACGCTTGACAGACGAGCTTGGCAGCAGGCTGTTTGCTGAGGCTGAGGAGGCTGAGAAGGGCGGAAAGGGAGTGCCCAGCCGGTTGAGCAAGGAAGAGCAGGAGGCGCTGGATCATAATGTGAAGAATGCGCGGAGGAAGAGGAAGCTGGAAGGAAGGGCGCATTTGTAAGACCATTTGCTTGCGATAATTGTTGGATCTCTCTCTCGTTCTCTTTCAGAGCTTGTCTTGTATTATACCCCCGCTATATATGATGCTATATCTACATATACATGAAAAAGAAATTTAATAAGAGCGCGTTAGTTAAGAAAAGACCATACGTTGTAAATCAAATCGCCCGCCATATGTAATATACATCTTTTTTCTAGTCGTGTTTCTTCTCTCGCTTGCTATCACGCATTCTCTCCTTTTAATTACTCGTCAATCATAACCCATTATCTCTACTCGGCTTTGGGCGCAAGTATAATGTTGTCAATCAACCGCACTGCTGGGCCTCCAGAATGGCCCAGATCTTCGCCACTCCGCGCCTGCTCTACAGGCAGCATCTTGATGGCTCCGCTGAGGATAGCTCCCTTGGTCGCGTCCACGGCGTCGACTTCTTGTAGGGTGTCGGGATCAGCCAAGGATATGTAGTCGACCTCGAATGTAACTCGCTGGTCCGCAGGAAGCTCCCTCTGAGCCTCCAGCATAGTCTTAGCAACATTGTTCGCCGCTCCGAGGACGTGGTCGCGGTCCAATTGGCCGTTTTTGTACACATCCTCCGCAGCACGTAATGCTTTGCTTAAAACAACGGCGACACTGCGTCGGCGAGGGCCCAGGTAGACGTTCCGCGAGCTCAGCGCAAGGCCGTCGGTTTCCCGCGTGGTGGGGCAGATGACAACCTCGGTGGGCATCATAAAGTCCTTGACCATGCGCTTGATGATGACCGTCTGCTGGACGTCCTTTTGGCCAAAGTAGACGCGGTCCGGCTGGACAATGTTGAAGAGCTTCATGCAGACGGTGGCGACGCCGCGGAAAAAGGTTGGCCGGCTGGCGCCCTCTAGGACCTCTGCCACGGGCGTGATGGTGACGAAGCTGCCCTTGCTGTCAATCTCCTGGCCGGGGAAACCAGAAGGATACATCTCGGTGGTTGTGGGCGCAAAGACAGCAGATATGCGGCCGAGGTTTGCGCCGTCGTCGGCGAACTCGCGGTCCAGCTTGGCCAGGGCGGCCACGTCGGTCTCCCAGGTTACCGGATAGGAGGCCAGGTCCTCCTTGATGCCGAACTGGGCGGGGTTGACGTAGATGCTCACGACGACGTGGTGGTTCTCGCGCGCGGCGGCGCGGATGAGCGAGAAGTGACCTTCGTGTAGGGCGCCCATGGTGGGCACGAGGCCGACAGAGCGGTAGTTGGCCATCTGCGGCTTGCGCCATTGCCGCACGGCGTCGACGAGGCGGAGGATCTTGATGGACGATTTGGGGACCGTTTCGGCGACGGTGCGAAGCGTCCGGATGGTGGTGGTGGTGATACCTGGACGGCCAATGGCGCGCGGCAGGCCGGCGGCGCGGGAGACGAGCCGTGAGAAGGAAGCTTGAGGCAGCATTGCGAATGTGTATTCCTGGTATCCCGGCGTTTGGCAGCAGTTGGTCGTTGTCGCAAAGGCGCGCTCGCAGAATTGGGTCGTGTGACCTTGATGGTTCAAGAGAAGAGATGCGGCGGGCACGTCAAGGAATTAAATAAAATGGCTCGAGGAGGGGGGCCAAGCCGAAGAGTTCAGGTTGGAGTCGAAGCCTCGGCCGCCATCGCCGGGACGCGCGCAATTGGCCGAGTCAAGAAAGAAAAGGTCGGTTTTCGTGATGGTTTCTGCGGCGGAGTTTTGGGGACGAGGAGTGACTTTTTTTTTTTTTTGGAGTTACTCTGTTTGGTGGCTTTCTTCCCCGTGGTGGTGGTTCTGGCCTTACGGTATGACGGAGCCTCGGATCGGCCCCTCCCCAAAAAATCTCACGGCATGTCACGACCGCTTTCCTGGGATGGAGGTCCGGACTTGGCCGTGCCTGAAGGAGCCGTGGATGGAGACTTGGATTGGGAATTGGGATTTGACGAGGGCGAATGTGCGGCTGCGTTGGTGGGATCCCACGTGAGATTTGAGATGCAGAGTTGCAATGAGGGTGTGAGGCCTGGTGCCGAGTCGAGTAAGTGATAGGGCTGTGTAAGACGTCATATCCAATGTTACATTGTCGCCGGTACGTACTGATTTATTTGATTTGAGTTGATTTGAAATGCACAGAGCTTTAGGACTGACTACCTAGGCACATATACTTTTCATTTTTACTTGAAAATCGCTTGTATAGACTCAAAAAGGAGCCATTATTGTATGATATTGACTTAGAGAAGCGTATATCATGCTGCACTGCATTATCAAAGGCTGCCTAGAAGCGTCAGTCCACTGCTCGGCCCAGCGCAGCCTTATTTTCGTCACGCGTATTCCTTCGTATAAACCCCATGATCACGCCGTACTTTATATCAATCGTCTTTTCTCATCGCTAGCTTGACAAAACCCCCAAATGGTAAGCTTACTGCATACAGCACTTTATCACTTTCATACTGCACTCTCGTCAAAGCGAAGAGTCATATTCACAAATTGAAGAAAAATACGAAAAATAAAAAATTTAATAAAAATAGAACTTGGAGTAGTGATCGATTCTTTTGCCTCTAGGTATGTTGAATATATGCATCATCTAGGTATATAGCGTAACATGCGTTTAAAACAAAGAAAATTCTAAAGGAGGGTGTCAGAAATCCCACTTCTGCCCTATCTATATTACCTGGTATTACCTCCATGTAACCTGTTATATGGATCCCGTTTCATGACTTAAACAATTTGACGCCCGCAAATGCAAAAAAAAAAAAAAAAAATCTACTAGAACATTCTGTCATCTTTCCTGATTCAGCCAACAAAATTCTTATGCCGCTCCTCCGGCGTTCTTGAGAGCCTCCGGGTTGAGCTTCTTCCACCGCATGCCCAGGCCAATCAGCGTCGCAATGCCCGTGCAGGCAACGCACATGGCGAAGACAACCTTGATGCCCGCCATGTAGCCGTCAATGACAAATGGCTGCTGGTCGGCGCTGAACCGGTTGCGGATCTCGGTGGCGCCCGTCAGGACGAGCATGGCCTCGCTGACCTGCGGCGCGTGCTGGAGGACGTGGCGGATCATGGTGTTGACAAAGGCCGACTGGGCGCCCGAGACGAGGAACGCGCCGCCGAGGCCCTGGAAGAAGAGCAGCATGCCGGTGGTGGGGCCCAGGTCTGCCGGGTCGGCCAGGGCCTGGACGGCAATCATGGGGATCTGGAAGGACGTGCCCCAGCCGGCGCCGGCGATGATCTGGTATCCGATCCATTTCCCGGTGGACGTGGTGGTGCTCAGGGTGTACAGGAGACCGGCGCCGATGGTGGCGACGGATGTTCCGCCGAGCAGCAGGGGCTGGTACCATCCAGTTGCACTGACCAGGACGCCGCTGGCAACGGTTGAGAAGGAGACGGCAATGATGAAGGGCAGGTTGCGGACGCCGCTCATGGTCGGGTTGGTGCCGTCGACGGACTGGAAGTAGACGGGGATGTAGTAGATGGCGGCGAAGAAACCGCCGGCCTGGATAAAGGCAACGAGACACATGACCCAGTTGGTGCGCTTGGCAAACAGCTTGGGCGGCACCATGGAGTATTCGCCCTGGAACCATTGGCTGAGTGCCCAGGCGCCGATGATGAGGGCGAAGCCGACCAGGAGGCCGATGACAACGGACGAGTTCCAGGGGTGGGCAATGCCTCCGTACTGGACCGCCAAGATGAAGGTCACGGTGGCGCCCATCATCAGGATGACGCCGAGAGGGTCCATCTGTCGGATCTTCTCAACGAGAGGCGCCTTGACGGGCACGGCATTGCGGGGCGTCTGGAAGAAGATGAAGATGATGGCCGCGGAGACACCTCCAATCGGCAGGTTGATGTAGAAGCACCATCTCCAGGTGACGTGGTCGGTGAAGGCTCCTCCCAGCAGCGGTCCGATGACACTGGCGAAGCCGTAGGAAGCACCGATGATGCCGGTGAAGGCGGGACGCTTCTTGGGCGGCGCGGAGAAGGCAATGATTGTGTATGCGCCGGCGCCGATGCCAGCGGCTCCCAGACCGGCAATGGCGCGGCCGGTGATGAGGGCTTCGGCGTTGGGGGCGGCGCCGCAGATGACGGAGCCGAGCTCGAAGATGAGGATGGAGAGGATGAAGGTGATCTTGAGAGGGAAGTACTTGTATGCCTTGCCCCCTAATAAATTACTTGTATTAGTGACTGGATCTGAGATACGATTGTAGGGAGTTGAGCTGCTTACATGTTGATTGGAACGCGCCGACAGTCATGAAAAAGGCGGCACCGTACCAACCGGCCTTGTCGAGGCCTTGGAACTCGTCTGTGATTTTGGGAATAGCTGTCGCAACAATGGTCTGCAGAGAAATAGCTGTCAGTACATACAATCGCCCTTCTTCCTCACCGCTAAATAGATGGATATAGACTCACCATATCAAGACTCAAGAGGAAAACACTCATCACCAAGGCGACCACAATGAAGAACATCTTGATTCCCGAAGGATACTCGTCCTCTCGCAGCTCGCCATCTTCAGCTGATGATTCGACAACAGAGTCCTGTTGCTTCTCGTCAACGCCAAGGTCGAGGTCGTCCTTTTCTCCACCTAAGCTAGGCACTGGAGTCTTGCTATCGAAATCCTCGCCATTGAGTGTCGTGCCCGTCGATGCCACTGTAGCATGCAGCTTGGCATGATCCTGGTGTGCGTCTGCCATGATGACTTGCGTCCTTCCGTTCTCTCTTTCGGAGAATAAATGCAAAGGACAAGGGGTGGAAAGGATTGCCAGCAGAGTGACAACGCGTGGATGGTTGGTGCACCTTTTTCTTTTCTTTTCAACCAGGCCCCCAGCTCCTGGAGCCCATGCCCATTCTATATATACATGCCTGCTCTTGCACAAGCTTCTTTTCTGGGGAACGGCACGGCAACGAGTCACTACACTACCGCAAAGTGAAATTTCTATCAGAGCGGACTTAGGGTCCGCTAAGCCCTCCTCCTTCGTCGTACACGGCCCCGTTCACGTCCACGTAGTCCACCCCCCTTGGACCAAGTACTCAATCTCTATGTGAACGAGCCTCAATAGACCCGCTTTCCCTTGGGTGTAAGTGCGTTGGAGCCCATCTTCTCGCTCTTCTCTCCTCTCACCAGATGTCTCGGGGACTTAATCTCCAAAGTCCGCCCACCCTAACGGAAAAGCCAAGATTGATGGCCGGCACAATGGGATTTAAGCTCACGGCGTATGAGCCAGATTGCTGGGTCTGGTTGGTCGCCCTAGTTTGGCGTGCAGAGCGGAACGACCGAGTGGGAATTAAACTAGGCCGACATGTTGCTTTCGTACGAGATTTTAGCGTTTCCGAATGGCAGCTCTGCTGTGTTGACTTTAGGATTCGCGACAAAACGCCCGCTTGCTTGTACTTTTGGGCTTCCGGACAGCAGCAAGAGCCCGAAGGAATATGCAGCTATTCAGAGCCAAATGGGCCTTGTACAGGTAGTGATTACGTGCAGACAGGATGCAATGATGTTGTGATCATGTACATGAAGCGTCGTCATTCTCCCCATCCCTACCTGCCTTACCTACAGGATATCGGACACGTATTCGCTGCAGGATAGGTACATGCTGATAGTACATGTTCAAAAAAACGATCTACACTCGCTTCGCAAGGAGGTAAACAGATGCTAGGCCTAAAATCGCAGGGAAATGAAAGCAGCGTCCAACTGCGAGTCAAGAGCCCGGGCAACAAAAGCAACGTCCAATTGAGGCAACAGGGGAGAGAATATCGCTGCAAAAGGCTACCAAGATCACGGACACGCGCTAAGCCGCTAGCAGGATCCTGGTCTTGCCTGATCGGGCATCGCTGCAGCCGCTACTGAGTCACTTAGCCGAATCTCACAAGAAAAATCTCTGCAGTCTTTAACGAGTACGGATACCTTGCCAGAAGGTTTGCCGTAGCCGTGCAACGTGTGACAAGTACATGCTTTTCACGCCCGTCATCGACATTGGCGATTTGATCATGCTTCATCCTTCGCTCGGTAAAAGGCTCCATCTTTTATCTTCTCTCACCGCATCCAAGATGGCGAAGCTTTCGGCATCTGTTTGGGTTAATTCACTCTGCAATTGTCTCAACCAACCGGAACGCTTGCGGATGAAATGTTACGCCGAGTGCGCCAGCCAACTATCAACTCATTCCAGTAGCGTTATTCTCTCAACTCGTCAATCTATACAAAGTCGTAGCACGTTTTCTCCTCCCGGCCTAAATTAAACTCTTTTATTTCCGGGCCCTGCCACGAGCACGAACTAGAACCGCCCTTCGGTGGCGCTTTAGCGGTCCCTTTTTTTGTGGTGACCTTGCTCTCTGCCTTTTCATGCGCTATGGCGCGTAGTGCTGCGTAGTGCGAGAAGGTTTGTCAGCCTCTGCCGCTGCTAGTTGGCGGACTTTTGAAATGTCCGCCATTGCGACGACTGATCGCCCTATGAGATGGACGGATAGGCTATTTGCTAAAATAGATGCGGGTGTTTGAGCTTCAACTCCGATATTGGCGTGAATTTGGAGTCTGAAACGTGAATGTCTGCGGTCGAGATACGAACCCTAATTCCGTAGAATGAGGAGTTCCGCAAAGCATCGGAAAATTAATAATAAGTCTGCGGAAAGTGTCCATATTGGCGACGATGAAGCAGCGGATTCAGTCCGTTGTCAACAAGTGATATGTCCTTCATTTCATGGTATATGGTTGCATTTCAAAGCATTCAAGGATGGGATGGATACGAATACATGGCGATTCTGGCTCCCTTCAGAGCAGATCACCCAATTTGCAAATACGGATCCGGTCAAAACAAGAAAAACAACAATCCGCAACTCTTTGCAGACAACTAACAACATGCAGCTAGGTAGCCTCCCTCCGCATTCCGCGTCGTAATCAGCTCATATCAACTCACCATACATGACAATATGTGACCTGAGTAAGCCAAAAACGGACTTTTATAGAGTTACTACTACTGGTTTTATAGTGAGCACGCAACTTCACGGGCTCGGACAGTCGTTAGTTCTCCCGCTAGGATCAACCCTTACAAAAAAGGGGTGGGCACGGTTATTAAAGGGATCCGGGCGAGGCAGTGAATAACATGCAATCTGCTTTATTGTGCACTTGTTTGCATTTCAGCCGTTATGTAGACACTTGAGTGTCTCATATTCTTCATACAATGAATCAGCTTGAGCTACTACCAACAGCAGCTGATGCTCATAGCCAGAAAGAGTCATGTTTGTTTACAGCAATAGCGTGCTTACTGTTCCAAAGCAATTGTAGCTTTAGAGAAACACTACTATAATTAAAACCTTCCCCATAGTGTCAAAGAAACTGCTGTTGCTCGTGGTGGCCATAAGTATCTTATTTCCGTATCTCCCTTCTTCTAAGGAGCTATCTCGTATGCCCGGGCAAAGTTTCTGACGAGTACAGGAGATGTTGTATACGTCGTTTAATTCATATTTATGAACAGGGCAGTCTCAAAGTCATTAAAATTTCGGATTAGGGTCTTTACAGATAGTGCTATCTGACCTCAAAACGTATCTGGAAGAGGAAATGAGTGTAATGCATCTGATAAGCTTGTCTACACTATCAGGAATATATGCAATAGCCACATATATCTTGTCGTTTCTTATATGAATTCTCAGATCACATTTCAGACATTCCCACCCTTTGTAGCGTCAACGACGGCACATGTGGTTGTATACACCGTAGAGTTTAATACAAGTATTAGTACCTAGGTAGTATACACCAAACAATTTAAGAGCTGATAATCATGAAACAATAAAAATTAAGAGAGAAATTTATGTGACTTTATGTAAGTCTCCCCCTCTATGTCGCGAGAATCATTCAAACGACCATAGCTTTCTCCCATTTGTAAATAGAGCCAGATTTTAGGAATCTACGCTTGTAGATCTCGTTAGCTGCATATTGAGACGTCTCACAAAATTTACACAGACGTGAACCTCCTCTTGCTACTGTCTCATGGTTTTGACCCTACAAATATATGAGCCTAAGACTGTTAAGTTCACCACTCGTATGTTTGTTAGTAAGCTCGCTAAAAGACAATCCTAAATATACGGATGACCATATAACATTCTGCTATCATCTGGACATTTTTACTTGCATATAGTATATGTAGACGTAGCTAGTAATGCTCTTTCCAAATTGTATGTAATTCTAATGCCCACTAAAGACATGGAAGAAAAAGGAGAGCAGGGGAGTGAGGGAGTGAGGGAGATCTCTCAATCACCTTCTCCAATTCAATTCTTCTGCTAACAGTGAACTATTCGATGTTATCAAAATGATTTCAATGCTCATCGCTTGGCCAGTAGAACTGGAAGCACCAGAACCGCCAAACACGCAGCTATAGCCACCGCAAATAACTCCGCCAAAAACCATGCCCTCTATTACTTAGCAGGAGCCGCAGGCCTAGTAGGATAAGAAGCTCGAACGCATAATACGAGATATAAGAACATAAGAATTAAAATGCTTGCGCCATATTATACGCATATAATCGGCAATATTGCCTGGGATTAGAGAGCGCGACTAAGTGCAGAGTGAAAGGGGCGCTGTATTATAGGAAGGAATATATGTTTTTATCCGCACTCACAAAGCACCTTCGCTATGCGCAGCACCGGGTTAGTATTTTTTTTTTTCAATAGCTCCTTATGAAATTATCTGAAATGACTGTTAATCAGGGAAAATGTTGGACCCCATCGCCTCCGCCTTCTCTTCCAGGTCCCATAGCTCCAGCTCGAGCTCCAGCGCCAGCTCCAGCGCCAGCTCTTATGCTCCCTATGCCTTCACCAGACGGAGTCTGATCATATCAAAAAAAATCTAAAACAAGACAATCCGCAAGACTTGGTCAACGACGTAAAGTCTAGATCATATAGGCGGCAAAGTTGCTAATGTAACCAGAGGGACTGTTCCTAATATAGGTGTTTGAAATGTAACTCTACCATCACTAGCTAAGCAACATGTGGGACATCAGATGCCCATGTAGAAGTAAACGAACCAGGAGGGAGAAAGTAAAGTGTGCGAAACATCTCGACAATTATAAAAAGCCTTGCAATGAGGTAAAGAGCCGTGAGAATAGCAAAGGGGATGATAATAGTGACGTTTACGAAATGACGCAATCTTGGTTTAGTGCGCTCAATTTTTTCGCCGAGAAGGACAAGCAAGATGGCGCAAATTGGCGCTGTAGCTGTATAAAGGCTTGCGCATCTCCAAAAGACCAACTCGATTGTCGACGGGAAAGGAAAGTTCCACGCAATAGCATGTATTCCGCCAAACAGGGCCGTGCTGAAAAAAGTAATGATCGCGACCAGAAAGCCCGTGCCGTCATTTTCAATGGCCATGTCCTGGCCAATCGGCGCGCCATGTAAAAGCTTCAAGTTTATGGATATCCCAAAAGCTCCAAGTACTGTACGAGACATGTCCTCAACAACTCTTGAGCTATACTCTAATCTGGTTTTCGTATACAGCAGATTATTGACATTTAGCAGGATAGTATGTGTGACGCCCACGCGCTGCGGCTTTTCCCAATAGAGAGCGTATATGAAGACTGCACAAATAGCAAAGGCCACAACGGCCACTTCGAGAGGCGAAACAGGGAGATTTTTTATAAGCCGAGCGATAATTTGACATATAGACCACACAATCTGACCGAGTGCAATCAATTTGCCCAGCATATCGCTTTTGGACTTGTCCCTGATTTCTGCTTCCGTTATGCTGGGAAAATGGGCAATATGCCCTCTTTCTTGAAGTTCGAAGATTTCTTTCCCAGTAAGATGGTATGGATCATGATATATCGTTTTGTCTGCCAATGGATTTCGTACAACAAAACCTCCCATGTTCGCATAGTAGCTGTGAGTCAAAGTCCAAAAGACTCCGTCACCTAACTTATACTTTTTCATTCTCTTTTCATTGATACGTGCTGCGATCCATTGACTAGCTGCCGTAGTGATAACCATCTCAGGAGCAAAAACCGTCGCCAGCATTCGCAACATGCTCCTGTAGAAACCTTTCAACTCCCACTTGGCGTTTCTCCATAGAGCATGTATCTGTTCGCGCAGTCCCTTTGGCTTCGAATCATGGTCGTCGACTTCTCGCTGTTCAGGAATACTGGGATGTTGAACGCTCCAAGTGCAAGCGAAAATCGTGAAAATGGAGCTCCATAGTATGTCGAGAGTCCCACGAGTGTTAGGAGACGACACATAGTTCGAGAGTGTGGCGGGGGCAGAACAGTTTGTTTCGAATACCGTGTAGGCTTGAACGAGGGTAATTAGACAGAGAATGATGAACTGGCTTGGCCATCGTGGTAATGACATTATGTAAATAAGGACCTTGAAAGATAAAAAATTGGTAAATAGAGAATCCTGTATGGGTATGCTCCGATTGCAATCTTTGTAGAGGTATGCTTCCTTGATGGAGAGGAGAATGAGAGGAAGGAAGAATATTTGGAGGCGGGAATCCCATTTTGGGCATCTATCCCAATACCCAAAGCTGAATTCTAATGACAAGAAATATTGTTCAATGATAAACATCTTATTGGTCTGCTTTATTGCTTCGGTGAGGCAGTGGAGACGTGTGGTTGCAATTATGCAAGGATGGCAAGCTCTCTCTCAATCTATTGGTTCGGGCTATCTGAACGAGTTGAATGTGGCTGAAAGCTGGGGGTCAGCCAGCTCATCTCACTTACAATATACGCCTACGTGCTCTACGAGGATATGCAACGCGTTGATTTCCAGGCAACTCAAAGCGTGTTTTTCGTAATCTTGCCCTCCTGTTGTCTATTCCCTCAACAGTACCCAAGGTATGCCAAGCGAAAATTCGAGGGATTCCGTGAGTATCAGCAAACGCCTAGCTTCGCGTTTTTTCAGGCGATCAATTACACATAGGCCATGCGATCTCGGCCAACATGTTTCGGGAGCCGCCGCGTCGCACCTCATCGAAAAATAAGCCTACACTGTATAGCACCAAGGAGCATGGTATGCATTTCTGCAGCATATAGTCTGCTAGCTAGTGCGTCAGTCCCATCATCTAATATTCAGCGAGCTTTCAGAGTGATGGTATATGTACATAGAGTAGGCAGGCCAAAGCCGTCTAATACGGAATAGCGTTACAAATAATTGAAGCTGCAGCAAATTTACAATATTCATGAATTGATTGTTTGCTGCGTACAGCAGCAACACTTCGCCACAGCCAGCTACGGGGCAAGTGCGCCTCAGCCTCGCTGTCGGGTCCTGGTCCATGTGATACTGATGAGAGGGGCACCCTCGCAGCTCAGCTCCGACGGCTACCAATTGAAAATAAGTCACGCACAGATTATTACGAATAGCATTAAGTTTAAAAGTTGTCACTAATTATCTCCACGCACAGATCTCGTATAAGGGAGGTACTTGTTTACTAGTATTTTATGTTCATATCTTAGGGAGTCTAACCACGACATATACATCCAGACTACCGTATCAGCGCACCAAGAATGATTTTAGGTACGGAGCAGGATGCCCTGTTTAGTATTCACATGTAGATAGTAGGCAAATCAAACCTCACCAGGCCGGGGTTAGGCCTCGCAGGCTTGACCTCGTCGACTCTCGGTAACTCGAGTTTGGCTGTGGATTTGAGCAAACTTTTGGGTATCTTTCAAAATGCATATTTTATAAAACGTTTAAAAAGCAAGATGAGACTCAAGAAACGACCAAGGCTTGACCTGGCAAGCTCGACTTTACCTGTGGACTTGAACAAATAATTAATGTATGAATGAATAGCACGCAATTATACTGGCATTTGGTTCCGCAAAGTCGACTTTGGCTGTGTGCTCCTAGCATACGCGACTCCCAAACATCGCGAAGTACACAGCCTACCCGGTAGTTTTCTTATTATAGACAAGTATTAACTGAATCGTATATGGTATTAAACAAGGCAAATTACCCCACACCTCATGGAATTATAGATGTGCGAGTCAACACGTAGCAGTACTTACGTAGGAACAATTACTTACAAATCTAAAAGGATTCACACGTATCCCTGTGACCGCCTCCTGGCTGTGGGCCAAGCCGCTACGAGTGGCACGTCATGTCCCCTATTGCTGCGCTCACCGTATTGACACAATCAATACTTTCAAACCCGGGTATCAGTGGCGGTCGATTTCATCCATGGCACCCTGCGTGGTATTTATCAGAAGCAAATGTCAACCATCATGCACAATCTCTTTCCCGCCCCCGAGGCCACAGCCACGTTGCCAAGGGCCTAGAGACGCAGCTAACAAATGTGACGCTCCCAAGGTCGCATATTCACTGCACGCTACTGCCATATCCTTATGTTTTAGTACTAGGTAGTTTTCTCCTCTGGATCGAAGAGCTAGATGCTAATCAAGAATCGCAGCCTCCAGCGCAGCGTTGAGCGACCGTTTGACGTATGATGTAGCCACGAGAGAAAACGTGTTTCATCTAAAAATAAAATAAACAGTTATGATGCAGCTATCCACCCGTCGTTCCTTGATTCCGGCTGGCCTGTGCAGCATCATGGGTCTATAACTGCCGAGAGGGCGTCATCTCAGATGGCCAAACGCATGCAGATCGTTAAATCGGGCCATCGGTTTCAACGCTGGAACATCTGTCCGAATGTGTGTGTGGTAGAGTTCGACAGAGCCTTTTAGTATTAGTATTAGCGGATCCGCCATTCGGTGACAGCAGCTTTTAGCACATCTCCATATAAATCCCGTGTGCGGGTCCAGGCCAGGGCTAGTAGCTAGCATGAACGTTGATGTCATTCCTCGCTGTACTTTGCATCGCCAAAGCCAATTCGGGTTACATGGTTTAGCATTTAAAGTGCTGATAGGGACAGAGCATGTCCATATTCATTGGATATATCATGTGGCTCAGACCTGTGAAGACCGTGGCTGCGAATAAGAAGCCAGGGGGCGCCGTATCACGTCACTCGCTGTAATCGTAACGCTCAAAGGCAAATTCATACCGTTCAGCCACGATCCCTTCCTACGCGTACACTGTAGCCACCGACAGCATCGAGTCCTCAAATCTCATATAAGTCGGACCTTGCGTTGCGCCGTCCGCCATACGTACACCAGATACGTCCATCCAGAACTGAAATTTCTCTTCCTCTTCATCATCATAAAAACAACATACGCACTCATGGAAGACCCTCCTTCATACTACTGCAACGACTTTGTCAGCAGCCCCACGCCCAGCGAGCTGGAGGAAGTCCTCTCACCGACAACACTCTATGTAGCTGGTCGCTTCATTCACTCAGCTGGCCCCCCGGCGCCGCCACTATATGAGCTCTCGCACTCTGTCGACTTTCTCAAAGACACGGATCGTAATGTGCGTATTGAGAGGCTGGACTACTCGGTGAAACGACGAGATGGCGAGGCCCAGATAGCGGCGCGGAGGAGGCACATTTATGATTTGAAGCATCCCGTACGAGTCACCTGCCCAACATTTCCGTACCATGCAGAGCCTACATCGCGGCGAAGTCTCTGTACTTTTGGGCTGGAGAGTTTTCGTCCAAGGAAATTGTCGGCTACCAGGGGCTACCGCATTCGCCGCGCAACACACTCGCTTGATCACCAGTTGGTACGCCGTAATGTTCTCTTTTCAGCTGTTCCCGCCAGAGATAAAGCTGTTCGATATGAGTGGAGCGATGCAGAGGGCCAGCTGGTAGCACGGGAGGTGGACATGAGCGATCTGATGACATTAGTTATCAGTGCCATGATGAGTACTGGCGAGAGAGATGCGCTGGTCTCAGCGTGGTTGTCAAGGATATGGGCTGAGCTTGCAAGAAAGCAGTGAAGGTGATTTGCGCGAGAGAGCTGATCCGAATTATACCAGCCAGTGTGGAAGATTGGTGCGAGCAGGCGGACCAGGCTTTTTGTCTTGGTATGCTCGATGCCGGCGAGCGATGATGACACGAACTGATCAATGGGAATGATAATGATGTAACGATATGAATATTGGTGTAAATAGCGATTTTAATATATGTCCCAGAGACTCACTTTTCCATCTTTTGCCCCTGCCGCAAGCCAGTGTGCCGTCTTTGCAAGTTGAAGTCTGCGATCTTTGACACTCATTCCAACTGCTCTTGCCAAGCTCTTTGTTTCCAGCGGTTCGGCCTCAGCCTCACCCTTTTGAAGTGTTGCGCCATCTATTTCCTTGGCGGCGTTCTCTTCCAAGTGTCCTGACAATGGAGCTTTCGTGTTTGCGGGAGCAACTGAGTCCTCGATAGCAGAAAAGGCCACGGCATAAGCGCCGACTTTGTGCCAACTCAACACAGCGAGCTCCTTTAGTGTTTTGGTCGAGTATACCCTGATCTTCGAATCCCAGCCAGCAGTGGCAAAAATTTTCCCGTCGGACCTGACTTTGAGATTTTGCTGGCCAGAATGCTTCGTGTTAACGACTTTGAGCGCGTGCTCCCATTCCTTCAGGGTCTTGCGGCCTGAAGTAGTTGCGGAAGACGCAGACGGAGTGTCAACGACCTCTACTACCTTCTGGCTAGGATCAAGCCCAATGTCTACCTCTTGCCGAGAAACCGGAATCGGATGCTTCGCTATCAGCGCATCTGCCGCTGAAGTAAAAAGGCATTCCCGATTAGGATGAATGTCTATAGATAAAACAGGCTGTGTATGAGCTTGGCATCGGTATGTCATCGTCCAAAACCCGTCAGCTTCCAGACGATGCACAGAGACAAATCCATTTTCAAATGCTGCGGCCAGTGTCAATCTCTCATTGTTGTATAACAAAGATAGACTCATGGCCATGCCATTCTGTTGGCCGGGTTTAATGGTGTGAATCCTGCTCTGGCTTGGTAGCGTGTAGATATCGATCTGAGAATCGTTAGCTGAGTACTGCCAGGCTCGCCATCGTCATCATCACTGATGGTGCGACTACTTACAGCTTCAGAGGCGAGGGTATTGGGCACAGCGAGAAAGACGTCTGCTGCAGACGAGCTGGCTTCAATAGAGTTTACCTGCTTGGGGTCACCGAGACAAGCAGCAAACGAGCAAAAGTTCATTGTGTTGACCTCCAATAAATGAAGGACCCAGGGCTGTGGGCGTGGCGTGGGGGTGTCCTCCAACGGCAATGAGACGCTGAGTCGCTCTTCGTCCTCCTCTTTGACCCTCCACACAATAAGCTTGTGATCACGGCCATGGCTGGGTCTTTGGTCAGTAACAATTTTCCACCTTACGCTGCACTGCGTACGGAAAACATACGTGATGATTTTGTCGCTGCCCCACCCTCTTATGCCAAGAATTGCATTCTCATGGGCTCTCCAAACAGCTCGTGGCCGCATAATGGTAAGGTCCCAAAGCACGACCCAGCCCTCGGCGTCGCCAGTCGCAAGGCGCTCATTTTGTCTCACGAACGTGGCGGCGTGTACCTGGGCCTTGTGCCCTCGTAATATCGCTTTTGGCGATGGCGTTGATTCAGCCATGTTTTTTCCCCGCCTTTCAGCTAACACTTGTCAGCTGAGACATTGCTATCCAAGCAGGATGGGAAGCATCATTAGAAGTATAAGAGATCGTCCTGCTGGAAGTTGGGCAAAGTGTCAGAGGATGATGCGTAGTAGCAATCAACGTCTAAGGCGTATGGAGACTGTTACTCGAGTCACGTGCACACACTTTGGTGCAGCAAGCCCTTTGGCACGGCAACTTCTCCAATAGCTTCTTCAGCATAGTATACCCGACGTGCTCTTTCAAATCACTGAAATTGAAGAGAGATGCTAACTGAGATGCTACGGCATGTGGGGAAATGAGACCTGCTCGACACGTGTCGTATTTTGACATCGTCATAAGCTTGTGACAGGCAATTTCCGCCTGCTCTTACGCCGTGCTACCATCAAAGTCTCAAGCTTCTACTACCTCGGTGAGGCACCTCTCCTTTCTTTGGCCACAACAAGCGATTATCTTTATTTAATGAGGTACTACTGTCACAAATTGTTGCATAATGTCGTCGTATTACTGCCTGATTCACCTGAGACATGCATGTGACTTTGGGCTGATTATCGGTTTTCGTGCTACCGGATTGGCCTTCAAGGTGACCCTGGACTACCTGAATACCCTCCTTGCTCCCAGGCCCTCACATGGACATCACTGATCCTATTAGGGGAGCTCCCTTGCATACGCCTGGCCATTGCTGTGTTTATTCATGTTGGCTTTGAACACCTCATGTGCTGATGGTGACTCTTTTGCAGTAAGCCACCGCCACGCGGTTTCAGCAGGCCAGTCCAGTGGACAGAATTCATTCGTATACGTTGAGATGTATAATTGATCTAACCATATGACGCAATTTCACCCTCGCCTCTCAATACCTCGATTCGAACCCCTACAAGTACAGGCCCAAATAAGGACGGACACTAAGGGGAAGCTTAACGGGTGGGGGAGCGGACCAGCCACAGATATCGTGCTGTTGCTCGACCTTTGTGATGTTTCGGAAGAAGCCGTAGGATGTGTGACAGGCACTTTATTGTTGTTCATAGGCGTGAGCGCATGGATCGAGGCCAACGATCTTAATGGCATTGCGGTTGATGGCTCCACTCTATTGGAGCAACTGAAGCATGTGTCGATATTCTTTGCCACAACATGCATAATTTGAGCCACTGGGCTGATACTACGTGGGAAGGAAGAGGCTAGGCCATGTGTAATGCTTGCCAGGTTCTCTCAGCCTACAGCGCTATGTAGACCAATATTATGTGTCTGATATGCTAAGCTGGAGCCCTGCTGGAGCCCCATGGGTATCCCACACCAATTCGCCGCATCTTTTGGGACTATCAGAGGCAAGGCCCGGCTTCTTTAGCAGCCACGCTTCGGTTTATTGACCCAACACATGCAGGCGGCAGGGCCTTCAGAGCATATGAGCTGAGGTGGGCGCATGTGGCCCCAGGTTGCTCCAGACTCCTGTAATTTAGGAGACATGCCACCTCTGTGCCCAGTATTACGAGACTCTGGGACAGATTTATGACTGTCGACTTATTGGACTCGTCTTATGTCGCATAAGCAAAACAGGTACCGAAGTACTTGTATCACCGTGATAGGCACTACTATAATCTAACTAGATTTAGTAGTGGAAGCATTTCGCAGCCTCCAAGTATTATTCCCCATCATTCACTCGCCGCATCCTTACTTTTGGAAGGATTACTTTTCATGCTACTAACTACAGATTCGAATCTATCCTTGAATGGCATTATACGAATGCTTTCTAGATAGCAGAGAGCAAGCTCAAAGCGAGATACATATTTGTCGCCATTCTGGCACCGTTCCTCGAAAGCTGAGAGACAAATATACGTATCTTTCATGTGGCAGCATTTCCGGCTAGCGATACACCTGGATCCGAACAAACAACAAGCATGGCGATTATTTCTTACAATATAATCCGAATAATATTCTATCGATAGGCTATCAAAAGACAAATAAGCCAATAAAACATACTCTACTCAGTTGATTTAGCACGCCGGTGTCGATTTGATGGCCGATAATTTGCCTTGACTCTACGAGATCGAGCATGCACGCAGTATCTTCAGACATATGACGATACAATACAGTAACAATGATCAAACCGTACCGAGAATCGTTGCAGAGCTCCAAATACTCCAGAAAGTCAAAACGAGTGCGCACCGGCTGCCTAACCTGCAGAGACCGGCACCTCAAATGCGATGAATCAACTCCATCCTGCCAAAACTGCCAAAGGGGGAGACGAGCGTGTTTACGCGGGATCAGGCTGAATTTCACAAATACAACGCTTCATGATTCGTCTAATTTTATTCCGATTATTTTCCACAATAGTATGATCATTTTGACCTACGGAGAATTAAATTCAGCGCTGATATGTTACTATTAGACATAGTTACGATCAGAGACGAGTCTCGCCAAATCGCCTCGGAGTATCAAGGCGGATTAACTGGCTACGCAGGTGCTGAAAGCAGCCAGTATATGGAATGCGGCGCGCTAGCTCGAACGCAAACACCAAATTCCGACCATGGATCCTCTAGTTCTATCCTTCAGGGGCATATCTGGCACATCTACATATCACCCGAGAGCTCGAATAAGACGAGGAGTATATATAGCGATAGCTTGATTCTCCAAGCTACCGAGTGGCGCAAAGGAGCTACAGTCGATTCAGGACCAATGAGCCTGTCTGAAGTTGAAGATAGGTCTAACATTAGCGTAAGTATTGAAGACGACACTGCTACCAATGCAGATGCTACGGGCCCTTCTGCTTTCGAGCGAGAGTTTCTCGACTCACCTGAGCACGTTGGGTATATGCAAGTGTACGTTCGCGAGATTTCTATCTGGATGGATTCATTCAACAAGGGAAAGCACTTTGGAGAGTGTCTGCCATACAGAGCGCTGGATTCTCCCCTGCTGCTTTACTCTCTGCTGGCTTGTGGAGTTAGACGTCTATCACATCGCCAGCCAGATTTAAGTAGCAGAGCTACAGCGTATTACAGCACGGCGAATATGCAGCTATTCCGCTATCGTGAGAATCCAGAGCGTAATGTCGAAGAATGTTCAGTTGCAGCAACGATTTTAAAACTCTATAACATAATGTTTAGAGAGAGACCAGAGACTGGTGGCCACAGTCTTACAGTGCTCAACTCTATCATTGGCGAAAGCCAGTGGACTGCGGAGAGCGACGGCGTCGGATCGGCATGTTTCTGGTTAAATGTCTACTTGGACGTCATGGGGAGCCTAGAAACAGGCTGCCATTTGTCTTTTGGCGGATGGAATATGGAACTAGGCTTTCCCAGCGACGGAAACGAAGTCATGGCTCAAGGAGACGAGGAGCTATGGGCGCAGAAAATGCTGTTTATCCTGGCCAAGGTGGCAAGCTACAGACTGCATGTGCTGTCATTTACAGAGATGGACCCGAGGGAAAATAGGACTCTGGAGAACTATATCCCGGAATGGAAGCAGCTGAAGCAGCTCTGCGTCGACTGGAGCGACGCGTGCCCGAGGAACTTGCGCCCATTGGGATATATGCAGCCCAATCAAATAGAAAGCGATTCTGTGTTTCCGAAAGCATGGGCGCCCAAACAAGAAGCTATATTCTGTCGCCTTTTATATCACACTTCACAAAGCATACTGACTCAGACACACCCCATGGAGCAAACAATGGTATCGGACGAAATAAGCTGGCTTCAACTACACCATGCCCGTGAAGTATGTGGGATTGTCGCGCATACGGACGACAGGTATCTCGGGCCGATGTACACACAAGCATTCTTGCTTGCGTCAGTGGTTTTAACGGATCACAAACAGCAAATGGAGGTCTTGGAAATATTACAGAGGATTAAGAATCAGATGGTGTATTTGCGGTCAGGTGCCGATGATCATTTAAAGGCCGCTTGGGGATGGGAGACTACAGGACCGGCCATGCCGCTGAGATATGACGACTGGCATGAGCCAGATTCTCGGATGGGCCCTACTCCCATGCATACGTCCGATATCTCAGCAGCTGTTTCACCTCAGCAGTCATCGCCACCAGTAAGCGGCCCGTATACCCCGGTGTCGATGCCACGAACAGATAATCTGCTGCAGCATGGTCCTTCAGTGGCCCCATATGATCGAACCTAGCAATATGGCTATGGCACCTGGCGGGATGGCAGTCAGTACACACAACCGTTCTATCCCCCCAATCGTTGAGAATTCTCAAAGGCGTTCACGCTTGCTGGCCATATCAGTCGATGATGATATTCTTATGATCGAGGATGGTAGTGTCATGATGGTGGCCCGCCTTGTGAGAAATTCATACTATATCCTCCCGTCTTTTCATCCTTGACCATTTGGAAATTATTGGTACTCAGACCAAAAGGTTTGAGAAGGCTGTCGCCGAGGCCACGTAGTTTCCCCCACATTTCCGACATTTCAGCCTCCTGGGCAGCCTTTGTTCGCGGTGGCAAGGCCTTGAGCTGTGACCGGACGGTACGCTGGTCGGCGGGCGTCAGACCAGGCATTTGAGAGAGAGCGCGATAGTCATCTTCAGCGCCGGCGAGGTTGGACCAGCCGCCGGCTTCAGAACGGGCGCGTGCACGTCGGAGTAAGGCTTTTGTGCGGATACGCAATATGTCGGCTTTGCGATTCTCTAGTGCTGCCTGCTCCGGCGATGGTTCGGTAGGAGCCATGGGTGCAGCTCGCTCCGCTCCGGAGCTGATAATTTCTTCTTCGACATCATCGTCCTCAACTTTGGTGTCATTTTTCTTTTCATCTTTAGTATCTGGTTTGGTGTCCTCGAGTTCGTCTTTTAGCACAAGTTGCTCCTCACTCTCGACTTTTGTCAAGCTGTCAATGGCATCTGTTGCGGCCTTTATTGCTTCCGCCCATTGTTCGACCTGCAAATGGCATGCAGAAATGTTGCTCTGTATCACTGCACGCTCGTAGTGCAGATAGTTGGGGCACGAGGCGATGGCGTCGTCGTATCTGGAGAGGGCGTTGTGGTAGTCTTTGGAGGCGAAAAGGGAGTTGGCATCGGCCTTGATGGCGGCGGATTCTTTGAGGAGGGCCTAAGATAAAGAGCTTTGGATGAGTATTTTTTAATGATAGCAAACTATCAAGAGAATTTGTGTTGAAATGAGTGGCGTTCGTGTAAGTGAGTGATGACATATGTACATGTAGCGAGGTTGATCGCTGTGAGACGGGCTATAAGTTTGAATAGGAGAGATGACGGAGCTAACTCGTGAGATATAACCCAATTTTACATGAGATTAAGGTACGTGTAGTAAGATGGAGTAAAAGTTGAAGCGAGACGTGATATTCCAGCAGTTGTTACTTACTGCTTCTTCCTCTGGAGGGAATCTCAAAATTTCCGGCTCATCATTAGGCTTCTCATCTTGAGGTGCTTCTTTTGTGATTTCCGAGGCCTTTTCCTTATCGCTCATATTGTGAGTTGCGTATCGCTATGTATTATGCAACGGCGATGAGCGATCGGAGTGAGATGCAGTACCGAGTGTCAATGATGATGAAGCATCGTCCTACGAAGCTCGGAAATGTGGCATGTGAAGCGATTATGTCAGCATAGCGGAATATAGTGGGGGCCTGTCTATGCGCAGATCGGTAACAATTTCTGCTAACATTGAATTCAAAATATTAAAGTGGCGTTCTGGGGTCAGCGGTTCGGTATATGGTTAATTATCATTTGGATTGATTGATCTTCAAGTCTTTCTGTGTTCAACTATTCATTCCTCGGAAGCAGCCGATGTGCGGCATCTCCTTTGCGAGTCACTCGCCGAACCCCAGCGCAAATCGCCCCGCCCCCACTTCGGCCATTGGAAGCGTTTTCGATACTTGAAACTCTCCAACGGATAAGCCGATAAAGGTCACGACAGTTCAACGATTCCTCACTTTGACCAAATTCTTTTTCTCAACTTGTATCTCGTAAAGTGAACCGCTGGCACTTCGTCGCCAGACTTTTAAGACCACAGAAGCCTTCTCTGCACTCTTCCTCTGAAAATGGCTCCTCGAACTGAGTATGTCCTCTTCATTCATGCATCTCTCATATTTCAGCCATGAATACCTCGAGCTAAACCATCGCCAGCTTCCCTCCCGTGAGGGCATGTCTCTTTGACATGGACGGCCTCCTTCTCGATACCGAGGACATCTACACGCTCTGCGTCAACCTCATCCTGGACAAGTACTCTCGCCCGTCCATGCCATGGTCCATCAAGGCCCAGCTCCAGGGCCGCCCTGGTCCCGACGCCAACAAGATCCTCCTAGACTGGGCCCAACTGCCCATCTCATCCCAAGAGTATGCCGCTGAATGTGCAGCCCTCCACCAAAAGCTGTTCCCCGGCACCAAGCCCCTGCCCGGCGTCCCTGAGCTGTTGACCAGCCTCTCTCGGACAGCGGAGCCTGGCGTTGATTCTCCGACCGTGCACATTGCTCTCGCCACGAGCTCTCACATGGGCAACTTCAAGCTAAAGACGAGCCATCTTGCCGATGTCTTCTCCGTCTTCCCGCCTCACCGACGGGTCGTTGGCGACGATAGCCGACTCAAGCCTGGCCGCGGAAAGCCGCTCCCGGATATCTTCCTTCTCGCCCTGCAGACCATCAACGACTCGCTTCCTGAGGGAGAGACGCCCATCAAGCCTGAGGAGTGCCTCGTATTTGAGGACTCAGTTCCTGGCGTCGAGGCTGGTCGCCGGGCTGGCATGCGTGTGGTATGGTGCCCTCATCCTATGCTGAAAAAGGAGTACGCTGGCCTTGAGGAGAAGGTCCTCGCTGGACGAACTGGCACGGCTGGAGATGTCGACCTGCATCAGGTTGGTGAGCTGGGTGATGGCTGGGCCGAGTATCTTGCTTCGCTGGAGAACTTTCCGTATGAAAAGTACGGCATGGTTATCCCGCTCCCCAAGGCATAGTGAGTACGATGGATAACCTCTGGAGTCTGGCAACAACTGACATAATATAGAGTTTTTGTCCTTTTTACTAAGGATTAAAATGAGAAACGACTGATTTATTGTTGGAATGAATACACATATGCTCTTTTTGTGTCTCATTTGCTGCGAGCATATATACATTGGGACGATATAAAATTGCGTAGGAAAAGAAACACGTAAAGCTAGATTTTAGAATGGTTTTTTCAATGGATTGAGAAAATAGAATGAGATTTTTTTTTCCGCTGTTTGCTGTTAAAAATACGCCAGCTCTTTCAATGCTGGTGGCTAGGCGCTGCTATTAACGAGAGATGTCCTGAAGCATCTGGCAATTAGCTTCGGCGATGTTATTGGCGGTCTGCTTAAGAGGTTACTGCGACACTTTTATACGTCATGTATGTGACGTAATGTGATACTTCACTCGCATCCAACTTGCATTTCAACGCTTTCATTCTCTTCTCATAATTTTGGCTTATGATAAATTGCATCGCTGAATTCAACGAAATTGTCACCATACTTACCAGATTAGAGATAAAAAAGTAGAGCACAATGGCTGCTCCCTTCTGTCTCACGCAAACCGTCCTCGCTTCCGACCCTCAGGCCTATAAATTAGCCACGCAATCCGCTTTCCTTACTCGCGCTGCCGAAGGCCGCGTTTCCAAACATCACCTCGGGCAATGGCTTTCGAATGATCGGCTTTACATCCATGGATATATCCGAGGGGTGGGTCGTTTACTCAGCTTCCTACAGCTCCCCGAGACTGTTGAAGAAGAGGAAGACGTCTCTGAGAGCACCAAGCTGCTTCACTGGATGATTGACGCCCTGGTCAACATTCGCCGAGAGGAAGAGTTCTTTGTCCGCACCGCGGCAGAATACGGCATAAGCCTAGATCTCAGCCACAAGCTGGAAGGCCTACGTCGTTTCGAGGCTCTGTTCGATAGCACCCATCCCGGCGATGGCGACAGGGAAAAGCCCGTCATACCATGGCTCGAGGCGGCAATCGTCTTTTGGGCGACGGAGAAGTGCTACCTCGACGCCTGGTCCGGCGCATCAGCCCGGCTTTCCGATCCATCTGCGGCCGATGGGGATGAGGATGGTGGGGCCTTGAGGCGGGAATTCATACCGAACTGGAGTTCCGTGGAGTTTGCGCGGTTTGTGGACCGGCTAGGCGAGATTATCGATGATGCGGTGCGGCGCGAGATGAAGCTGCGAGAGGATGAAGGCGGAGAGGAGGCAATTGCAGAGGAGCTGTTGGATAGAGCATTGGAGAAGTGGCGCGAGGTGTTGGTTGCGGAAAGGGTTTTTTGGCCTGTGATGGAATAGTGATTGCAAACATGGGCATATCAGTGTGTTACATGGTGACACCGCTTAGCCTGGACAAAAATGTACAACTCTACGAAAGGCTATACGGAATTCGGTATCTATGGATTTGAAAAGGAAAAATGAGCCAAGAGACAGAGTGGTATAGCCAAGAGCTCTTGGCTGTGATGGTTCATGGCTGTGATTTGATGCCAAAACGTACCGCCACAGTAAGAGCCAAGCAAAAGTATCCAGAGCCAAGCCTCTCTATTTACCTAGACGGAGAAGATTGGCATCTGACACCTAATTCACATATTTCCGTACTCTATGCCTCATTGGGAATCTAAGCCAGAGAATAGACGATGGCGACCGGCTATGCCACGGTCCCGTCGAAAGAAGTTGCCTGTTCCAGCATATTGGGGTAAAACGTGCAAAAGAGCCGCTGCCCACACTAACACAGACCGCTAATACCAGGGAGGGCAGAGCTGCATCTGCTGGAATACAGTAGAGTACACGTCAAACTCGTTTGAGCCAATAGTATGGAAGCGAAATAGTATATCGTACTATCAAAAGAATTAAGGAAACGCATCGAACGTCTGGAATCAGCCTTGGCGCCCTCCGTCGAGTCGGCTGATCTGGCCCCGGTGGCTGGTGTCAACGCAGCCGCGCGCACGCACAGACGATCTGGCCCCTCCCCTGGCCGGAGGCTGAGCGATGGCTGGAATCTTTGGCCACCGCCGCTGTTTCGGGTTTCCAAAGTGCGCCCCCCGCTTTGCTGGCGCTTCGCTTGTTTGTATCGCTGCCGAGGCTGGGGAGCTTGACTGACACTGCAGATTCTCGGACAGATGAGCCGAGATGCTGTCTAAGTCGTCGTCTATTTTAAAATGCTTGGCGTCTATCGGCGTGTAAATGCTTCGATACGTGTACTGGGGGCACAGACATGCATCCTCGTAGTGTAGTTGCATGTAGTATCAATAATCCTCATGCAGCGCAATCAAATCCCTCCAGCGCTTCCACGTCCAGCAGACTTCACCTCCAGCTGCTCAAAGCTAAAAGTCGAGCCTACGTACCATAAGCTCCAGACTGAGCCGGAAATGCCGTAGCCCGGCCTGGGTGTCCCTGTTACGGCCTCTTCGTCTCTGCTGCCTGCGTCGACAAGTATGGCGATACTGCTTGTCTGCTTGGACAGAAAGTGAACTCAAATCGACCAGTATTACATCCCATCATCATGCTGCGCCAGATGTTGATGTCACCGTCTCTCTAGATTCCATTCGACGCAAAGTAGAAAAAAAAAGGGTTCGCCCCAAAAGGGGGAGTGATGGACCGCAGTGACTGCGCCACGCTCCAGCGGACGGGCATGTACCTTACAGCTGACTCCAGTAGCACGGCCCAGCCACTGCTGATTTGTTGTTGAGGCCGCTAGACAGTGCATGTCCGCTCTTCCCCCACCCATCGATAACATTTCGCGTGTAAGAAAAACGAATAAATAAGCTTGCCCGCAGCCTCTCGAGGCATTATTCTTTGTTCTTTCACTCATCAAGTTTTCATCTGTCATCTGCTATCTTCTCATTTCTGCGTGACTTAAGTCTCGTTTTTGCAGCGACATCTTCCTCTCGACTTTAGACTTTCTCCGCTAAACACCCCGCCATCAACATGTCCGCCAACGATTACTACAGCTCCGGCAGCGGCAGCGGCTACCCGCCCCAGCAGCAGTACGGCCAGCAGCAGCAGTACAACCAAGGCTACAACCAGCAGCAGGGCTACCCTCAGCAGGTAATTTGAACGATGCCTTTCAGTTTATTGATCAGACTCTCGGCTAACACATTTTTGAAAACAGCCTCAGTACGGCGGCCAGCAGCAGCAGTACAACCAGGGCTACCCCCCTCAGCAGCAGTACGGCCAGGGCCAGGTCCAGCAGTACGACAACAACCGCAGCGCCTCTCCCTACGGCCAACAGCCCCAATACAACCAGCACCAGCAGCAGTATGGCCAGCAGCAGCAGTACGGCGGCCAGCCTGGCTACGAGCAGCAGCAGTACCCTGGCGGCGGCCCTCCCGGCGCTGATGGCCCCGAGGGCGAGCGTGGTCTCGCTGCCACCTTGATTGGGGGCGGTGCCGCTGGTTTCGCCGCCCACAAGGCCGGTGGCGGCAAGCTGGCCAGCGTGGGAGCTGCTGCTGTCGGTGCTATCGGTGCCAACCTGATTGAGCATGCTTTCAAGAAGCGCAAGGAGGAGAAGGAGATGCAGAACATGGCCTACGGCGATAACAACCAAGGCCACCACCACCACCACCATCACCAGAAGTGGTAAAAAGGTGCTGCAAGAGAGGGATGTTTACACATTATGACTTCGATATACATATTATGAAACGCATGCGTACGGGAATTTGATTTGGCTCTCTTTTTTCTGCTAGAGGAGCATTATGATATATATGAGGGGCGTTAGATCTTTTACTTATACTATATAAAATACATATAATATACCACATCATATAAGAGAGTATCGTCGTATGTGAGCCTGGTGGACGCATTAAGCTTATAATTTATCATTAAGCTTAATGTTTTTCCAGCTAAATTCTAAACATGGGTCTGAGAGAACCCTTCACTGATACGAGACCTTTTCCCTATGTCCAGACATATGGTTATGCGTGTGTGAAAAGCCCACGAACTCGTTGAGCAAACTCCTCGACATCTTGTAAAAACAACTTTGGCTGCTCCAGCCTTGCGAAATGTCCGCCCTGTTCATTTCAGTCAGTGATTTTCCATCCAAAAAGGGCAGACCAGCGACTCACAATGTCATGTGCTTTAAAGAATACCAAGTTGGGGTAGAGCTGATGGGCCCAAGCCTCCGGAAGCACAACAAGATCGCGCGGAAACATTGAATACCCAAGCGGCTTTTCTTTCGATATTGGCAGTAGCTCTCCCTTGAGTACTGTTTGGATGACGTGCGCGTGATACAGGCTGCGAGGGAATGTGTCTGTGAACCAGTAGAGGCTGACCATGGCGAGGATGGTGTCGAGGGGCAGTGGTTCTCGCTGGTCAGGCCACTCGAGGAGCTTTTCTCCAATCCTAGGCTTCTGTCAGTAACATGCGCATGTTATTTGGTCTATTGGATTTTACATACCAAGTTAACAAGGCGAGAGGATTGGAGGAAATGGCCAGTCCAGCCGTGGAAGGACGAGTGCCGTGTTCGAGCGCAAAGGCCAGGCCGGTTTGAGCCCAGGTCTCGGTGCGTTTCAGCTCCTGTGCCTCTTGGGCGGATAGACTGTCGGACGGAGGCGGCGTTTCTCCCGTGTTGAGGGTCAACATATTGACTATATTGTGTTAGGTGCTTGTCTTTTGCATTGTTTATATCCTCATGGGAAAACTTACGATGAAAAGCTTTACACTCGTTGTATTTGACTGACATAATCCTGGCCAGCACACTGCCGAGATCACCTCCCTGGGCGACATATCCGTCGCTGAATCCAAGGTCTATCATCAGCTGGTGCATAATTCGTGCAGCTCGGTCCAGCGTCATTTCAACATTCTCGCTTGGGCTACCAGAGAGCCCATAGTTGGGCAGTGACGGCACAATAATGTGATATGGAAGAGTTTCAGGCGTGTATTTCTCGGAAAGGAGCTCCATCATGGGCAGAATCTCGAGAAATGAACTTGGGAAACCATGCAGGACGATGAACGGTATGGCGTCCTTTTTGGAAGAGAACAGCGCCAGGAAATGAACATCGATTTTACCAGCTTCCGGATCGTTTATGGCGATCTTAAAGTTGGGGAACTTGTTGATGCGGTTCTCGTGCTGGCGCCAGTCGAATGTTGTAAGCCAGGTTTCTTTGGCTTGGATGAGCCACTCGCGGGATACTCCGTAGCGGCCATCATTGTGTTGATTCCACCATGTTGCAGGCGCAATTTTGGAGAGTTTTAGGAGCTCGTGGAATTCAGATAATTGCTTGTCGGGAACGTGCAAGGTGAAAGGCTCAGGCTTGCCTGGCATGTTAGTGGGTAAAGTGTTGAAAGCCATTGGAAGATGGAGTGAAGATGTTGGTATTGAACTTTCAATGTGGACTGTAATAATTGAAAGAGATCATATTTATAAAGAGTTGATGAAAGAACAAACCGATCTTTTATAACAATCCTGTCGTCGAAGGATCTCCGATGCAACGGACGAAGGCTGGCTTTGGTGTAATCCAACTCGCACAAGGAATGGAATAAGTGGGGCCGTCCAACGTCAATGGCTTCAGCTCGTCCACCGAGATTCCGGTCGAAACACGGGACTTCTCGTAAACACTTCGTTTTCGTACGACACATGCATTCTCAAACTCTTTGCGTATTCTTTTTCGCTTCTGTATCGACGTGACCCATTCAATCCCCAGGGCTACCTCTAAGCCTCGATAACTTCTCGCATGGATGCGGCATCAGCTAGGCGCCATGAGCCCTCTCATACGCCACCCGATCAGGAAACCGATGGCGAGCCTCAGAGCAAGAGAAGAAAAGTCCGCAAGGGCACGAGAAGCTGCTGGGAATGCCGGCGACGCAAGATGAAATGCATCTTTGGCTCGCCCGCAGACACCATCTGCGTCAGCTGCAAGCGACGCGGTGCCAAATGCGTGGACCAGCAGTTCCCGGAGCAGATTTCGTCGTCTTTGGACCGCAGTCTTCAGATGGGAGACCGGGTGGTGAGAGTGGAAGCGTTAGTTGAACAGTTGCTCAAGAAGATGTCCAATGGCTCGGAGCCTCGCTGCGGATGCACAACGACGCAAGGAGACAAAAAGTCTAGCATGGCCAGCAGCCCTATACTTGAGGACCTAGGTGATAGTTCACATGAACCTGAATCTTTAGATGTACGTACTCAACGTTCAGTGGGCACCTTAGGACCTCTATTGACATATTTCTTAGCATGACGACACTCCTCAGTACGAAATCTTAGACTGCAAGAGCAGTACCAGACCTTCACATCTAGTTGATAGTGAAAGCCGTTCCATCCAACTGGGAAAACACAAAGACTTATCCCGAGCTCTCTACGAAGCATTGCCTACACCAAAAGACATTGCTATTATTTCCAAAGCACGCGGCGACTTGTCTGCACGCTTCTACCAAATGCTTACTGTTTCGTACCATGACCTCGACAAAAGCGATCCTCAATCATTAGACAGCCTGTTTGAGCCGTCAGGACCAAATGCCCACCCCGTCAAAATAGGTCTATACATGCTTAGGATTGCCACCTTTTTACAACACCTCCATCCTAATCTTCACGAGAACCTCAAAGGATTGTCAGAACCGCCACGTCAGATCATGCACCGCCTTTTCAACACCGCCGTCAACCTCGTGAATTCCAACGAAAGCCTCATCAGCAACATTGAAGGCATAGAGTGCGTGATGATGGAGAGTCTATGGCACACAAACGGCGGAGATTTACGCAAAGGCCTGACCGCCATACGAAGGGCCATGACAATCGCGCAGCTCATGGGCTTCCATCGCTCCAGGAGCTCAGCGCAGTGCAGACTGCTGGACTCTGAACGACAAGTCCAGCCGAGATTCATCTGGTTCCGCATCGTTTTTGCGGAACGCCACATTTGTCTCATGCTAGGCCTCCCCCAAAGCTCCATCGACCAGAGCATGGCTTCCAAGGAGGTTCTTGAGAGCGACACTCCTATGGGACGTCTTGAGCGCAAACATTGCGTTATCGCATCTCGTATTCTGCAACGCAACCAGTCCGATCCAAGCCCTGATGACTTTGACTTGACGCAAGAGCTAGATAAAGAGCTACAAAGGGCCGCAGATGAATTGCCCCAAAAGTGGTGGCTTCACTCCAATCTAGCTACAGTCTTGGATGACCCGGAGAGGCTCTTTTGGGATATGCGACGGCTGTTCCACCAACTGTTTCACTACACTCTTCTCAACCAGCTTCATCTCCCGTACATGCTTCGCTCATCGCTCAACGGATACGAAAGCCAATACTCCAGGCTAACATGCGTCACTGCCTCCCGCGAAGTGCTTTCACGGTTCATAACGTTCCGCAGCGCCGATCGCATAGCCTTTTGGTGCCGAACAATGGACTGGTTCTCCTTGATGGCAGCCATGACGCTGCTGATAGCACATCTGGATGGCCATCGACGCGGTTCCGAATCTGAAAGATCAGAGAATTGGCTATCGCACCAAAGACCTGGTGACCGCGCAATGATAGAACAGGTGTACGAAAGCATGGAGGAGGTGAGCCAACGAAACGGAGATGCTCTGGGAGCGCGCAGCGTACAATTACTACGGAGGCTACTACTCATTGAAGCCCAGGCGGCTGGCGGCCATGCAGAAAACGTGAATAGAGTGAGCGTGCAGGTTGCGACGGCCGATGATCCAGTTGATGAAGAGAGGAGCGGCGCCGTGCGTGTGTATATACCGTATTTTGGCACAATCAAGATTGCGCGAGGAGGCACCATCTCCAAGGAGACTCTTCCAGAGACAGCAAACGCAAACTGGATACAAGTTCCTGAAGCGACTCTTGCAGATGATGCCCCAGGAGCTGCAAAGACTTGGGGCAGCACACTGGCCGATGCAGGATATAGCAGCAATGGCGCGTTAACACATGCAGACACAATACCCGAGCGCTTCTTGCAACAGGAGGAAGATTCTCTATTCGCCACTGGGTTTGATGACTGGGCTTACCAGAGTGTTGATGTGGCCTTTTTTGACAGCTTGATGAGAGAGATGGAAGATAGTCCTACCGATCTGGGCTAACAGAGTCTATTGACTTCATTTATTCAGTGATTTTACAATGAAGCATTGTGTAAACAAACAAAGCTGGAGCAATTACATTTCTATTTTCTGTATCGATTCAATAACGCTAAATCACTTGTTTACAAAAACCTTCTACTTTCTTTTCTCATCCCATGTACTGTGCATATTTCATAAATTCCTCGTCCTCCTTCAGCCGCTCCAGCTCCTCAGGGAACGTGCCAAACAAAAACTCAATGCCGCCATCCTTTCTATAAGGAAGAATGACGCACATTCGGAATCCCGAGTTGAAGCCCTCGTGGACAATCCGCACAGCATCCGCCTTTCCACCATCCTCAAAGAACTCGCCGCCGAATGCCACGTCGTTGGCCGGGAACAGCATCATATTGGTGATCATGGCGTCGAGCCCGTCGAGGCGCATAAATGCGTACCGCAGCTCGCTGTAGTCTTCAACAGTCTGCAGCAGGGCGAAGGCGTCATTGGCGACTTGGGGCGTCACCTGCGAGGCTGCTTCGCGGATGAGCAGCGAGATACGGCCGATACTCGTCTTGGACGAGCAGAGCTCTTCCACGGGCAAGGAGGATCGGGTGACGAGGAGCATGTTGCCCATGTACGATGATGGTAGCTGGGCATTGAAATAGGGTCGACCATCTACGGTCAACTCCAAGATAGATTTATCTTCGGGGCCAATGGTTTGGCCATCGACCTCCTTCGCCACGCGGTGTCGTGCCCTGATCATAGCTCGCCAATACAAAGCGTGTAAAATATCACTATCGGTGAGGTTGATGCCCTTCATTTCTGGATCGGCAGTGACCTCTTGTTTGAGTCGTTCCAGGCTCTCGGGCGAAATGGAGAAGATGCTCGTGGTCAAGTCACGCGGCTGCTTTCCAGGGCCAGGAGAGTACGCAGGCACAGGCTTGAAACTCTGAACATACAAATTGTCCACTCCCTTGGCCATCTCTCCAGCTGGCGCGAACCCGAGATGATCCCATACGACTGGGTTAATCTCTCGAACAGGCTGGCCACGATGGTCCTGTTCCCACAGGGCCCGTGGAAGACTGTAGTTCATGCTGTCGGCATCCAGCCAACTGCAGTTGGCCGACTTGTCTCCCTCGACATATCTGCAGCACTCTGCCCAGGCCAAGAGAAGAGTCACCAAGCCCACTCCGTCGATTGCTGGATGAAGCGTGCCCAAGGTCAAAAAGCAACCGCCCTCGACGAAATTAGCCTGGGCAACCACAATGTCTGCCGGGAATGTGGGGAACCAAGGGGCATCCAAGATTTCGTGGCCCTTGTATGCGGAGGGGAGGAAGCCATCCTTGCGCAAATCTTGGAAAGACGGAAGCACTTTTGACAAATCTTTGTACTTGAGCTGTCTTGGAGATGAGGAATGGCCATTGGTTTGACCATTTGTGTAGCCATTTGTGTGGCCATTAGTGTGACCATTAGTGTGACCATTGGAATAACCATTTGTATGACCATTGGTATGGCCATTGGTATGGCCATTGGTGTGACCGTTTGTGTAGCCGTTGGAATGGCCATTAGTGAACGGCTGTTCCGGAAGCTCCAACCTAAGCTGTCCCTTGATGTAGCCGGGTTCTTTCTCCGATGCTTTCACCATCTTGGCATCAAGGGCTGGTAGAAGAGTAATCAAACGAGCAAGACCCTGCTGCAGTCTCGAAAACGCTTGATCAAAGCTCGTTCCAGGACGAAGGGCAATGTACATGCCAATCTTTGTGTATAGACTGGGCATTCCATGATCAAGAGCATTCATCTTGAGCGTTTGCGGCGACTTGTACTTGCTCAGAAGCTCCTTCATCTTGTTCAACTTTTCCGCAGACTTGGAGTTTGCGCCATTTACCAGCGTCTGGCTAGCAAGGTCCTTCAGACAGGCAGAGAACTGAGCTATGGTGGGATAAGCGTACAGATGCCGAGGAGCAAGTCGATCTTTCAAGCCCATGGCAGCCTGGACGGATCGTACAGCCCGGTAAGCAAGAAGAGAGTCAAGTCCCAGGTGGAAGAAGTCTGCGTCGTCTGGGATGCCTTTGAATGCCGAAGAAAGCGTGACAAAGATTTCTCGAACCGCGGCCGTGATGGACTCAATCGATGTAGCGTCGACCTCCATATTGGAAGCTTCAGCATCCACCTCCTCTGACCGCGAATTATAAAAGCGGTCAATGTACTCGGCGTACAGTTCCAGCGTTGCTCGTCGCTTGATGGTGCCTTTATCCGTGCGGATAAAGGGCTTGTCGGCCTCTGCAAACATAATGTACTCTCTGTGAAGCTGGTCCTTGTGCAGAGACATGGCATTTGCTTTCTTCACAGTCTCCCAGATGCTATCATACAGCTCGTCGCCTGCTGCCGAGCGGTCTTTTAGCTCAATGAGCAAAGCGGCTTGGCTCTTTCCTGTTCCGACCTGAGAGATGGTTAGTCGTAATTCCGATATTGATAATACTCATTATCAAGAAAAATGGTGCAAAGACTTACGATGAGCGCACCCTCGATGGCGGTGTGAGTGGTGACAAAAGCTTCCGTGTCGAGCGGAGAGATTTTGTATCCGTTGCTCAAAACGACAATGTCATCACTCCTTCCCTTGTAGGCCCAATGGTCGGGCTTTGTAGGGTGCTTGACATACAAGTCCTTCAGGTTGATTTCATCCTTGTCAGGGAAAGTGTGGAAAATGCCCTGGAACAGATCCCAATGCTCGTTGCGGCGCACCCAGTGCTCGTAGACACCGGGCTCAATCTCCTTGAACTCGAAGCCAGAGTATGGGTGGAAAGAGAAGTGATACCAGTCTTCCCTATCCGTGACGAGGTTGCCCATGAATAGGCCTTCTGTTGTGCCCGTCAGGTTGAGCACGCGAATCACCTTGTTGACCTTGGCGGCGCTGGTTGGGCTGACAGGTCCTCCGGAGGCGCAGATGAATTTTGAAGAGGCAAACTTGGCCAAGACGTCTGGGGTCTCTCCAAGCTCGTCTGTAAGAGACGGGACAAGACTCCAGATGTCAATTTTAGCATGGTCCGCTAAAGATTCCAAAAGATTCATGTTGGGAATGACTCCGGGAGGTCCCATAATGACCTGCAAATCAAAAAGCGCTGGCATCAATATATCCATAATAATACCTGCGCCCTTCACGTGAAAAGAATCTCTGGTTAGTGACTTGCTCAAAGATGTGAATTTTTCTGTTCAAAACGTACATGGCTCATGGGAAACGACGAGTAGATTCGATCTCCCTTCTTCCAGTCTTTCGTCCAGGGAGCCATTCCCTGATCGCCCTCAACAGGCGGCAACAGCCGCACGGCGTCCATAGTGCCGATGAGAGCATGAGTCCAGGCAATGGGCTTAGGCAAACCCGTTGAGCCAGAAGTGTGAAGGACACAAAATGGGTCGTACGCGGCCTCTTCGAAAGTTTTGGTATAGGCATAGTGTTCTGTGCCTGCTGCATCCAGAAGTTCATTGGCTTCGGGAAGATGCAGGATTCTCATGGCACGCTGGCTGAGAAACTCTTTGACGAGAGGGCCAAACGGCTGCTCTGTGGGCTGGACCCATATGTTGCAGTCTGTGGCTTGGAGAACAGCCAGAGCACCTTCAGTGCTGTTCTTTGCAGAGAGGAAGAGAGGCTGTCAAAAAAAAAAAAAAAAAAAAATTCAACTCGCGTTAGCAGTGGGGTGCTTTCAAATTTTGAGATTGAATAAAGAAACTTGCCTTGTAGCCGGCCTTGGCGCTGGCATACATCAACAGAGCATGTCGAATATCATCTGCACACATAGTCAGTTTTAATATTCAGCCAAGCTTTCGTGCTTGCGGTCTCCAGCAACAGTTTCCAGAGAAGCAATACTTACGAGGTCCAATATAGCCCACGGCCTCGAGTGTTGTGCTTTTGCCAACTTTAGACTGCAGCCACCAAGCTGTCTTGTCCACGGCTTCAGCAAACTGCTTCGCAGTGATGTGCTGGAGACCCTGAGAGATGTCTGCAACCTTTGCTACAGAGTATACAATGCGATCCGGATCAGTAGCAGCTACATTATCCAAAATCTGCGGAATGAGCCGCTTCCCGTAGTTCTCTGAGGAAGCCATATTGACAATCTTTGACAACAACAAGATTGCAAAGTGCAATGGGGCTCTATCTCGAAAAGACAACGGGAAAAGCAATAATCGTAGTCAAAATCTTCAGTCAACATGTGAACTTATTAAGTATGGACTTTTGTCACCAAGAAACGAGTGGGACCAAGCATCATGTAGTCGATCCAGGGACTATGGGGGGCGTGTGCTTCGAACCGAGCTCTGGACCTGTCAGCTCTAGTCTCATGGCAGTGCTTAGTGAACGAGCTAGGCAGAATTGTTTGAGATCCAGCACCCCCATGCACAGCACGATGTGGGATGTGGGTTTCTCAGCCAGCCTTGTGGGATCTTGTGAAGCCTAGAAGCATCCTGGGAGTCATCGTCTTACATCAGAGAGGCGGAGAGAGCGGGTGAAATAGATAGTTACAAACGCTAGTGCTAGTGGCAACGACTACTAATCTCAATTGTTCCATAGCTGTTTGGCTAGGATTTTTGTTCCGTAGTTCTTACAGGAGTAGAAGATAAGTGCCGTTGGATATTACTGACAGTAGTGTGGTGTTATGCTGCAACCCCAGGTGTGTGTTTAGGCACATGTATTGACGTGATATTGCCACGTGTAGTTAACCCAGCTTGGGGGAGGGCTGTGAGCCATCTTCCGCTTAGATGTTCATAAATTTTTCTAAATATTAAGTACCACTGTTAGAATATTACGTTTAGTAATTATTTCTTTCATAGTAATTGTCTAGCACGTGTATCATTCTCGCTAGGTGCACATATCTTTTGTTATTTCAATACAATTGCTCCAAGTAAAGAAATATTTATATTTACTACAGTCTACTAAACTATCAGTAAACCAAAATAAACTCAACTCAGTGGCTTGTATGGCACACTTACTGTATTGTTGGGACTGCCTTGCCCATTCCCTTCCCAACGCCAATAATCCTACAGCCAGCTGTTCCCTGCTGATGACTTGGGGAAACACAAAGCCAGCCGAAGTTCATGTGATTACTGAAAAGCCTGCAGTTCTCTTAACCCCCTTGCGCCCCTTTTGTTTCATAACACAATATTACTGAATCCCTGCGTTTACGTGATAATCCTCTCCAACTCGCCCCTGCTGGGTTCCACTTTTCTCTTACTTCGTGCCTTGGCTTGGCTTATTCACGCACTTGTTGTTGCCCTTGTAAAACGTATTGCGTTAGTAAAGCTTTGTAAAAGACGCAAAGTCTTTGTAAGAAACCTGCAAATAGGTATATACAAACTCTCTCTTGAGCCTTGGGACAATTGCAGGTGGCCGTTTAGTGGTGGCTGTTTAGTGGTGGCCGTATATAGTACTAGAAGTTGCGAAATAGTGCTAGTAGTACAAAAAAGTCTCGAGATGGTACTTGTTTCATCAAAGAGAGGGGCGGATGCATACATGTACACATGTGACTCGTTCTTTCTTTATTAGGTCCTTTTTACTTCTTTTGTGAATTGGTGCGCAGTAGGACTCTGCACAAGCAACTTTGCTAGGCCATAAACTGTTACTGCCGTGGAAAAAAAGACTCCTCCTTTCCGCGGAAGCTGAGCTGACGGAAAAAAGAAAGCGAGGCTAGTGAAAGGGCTTAGCGTGTTCTAGCGCAGATACTTGGCTGGGGCAGCGGTCCGAAGGATCGGGCCTAGCGCAATTCACAGCTGGTGCGCGCGCAAACGCGGGAGGTAAAAGACTGGATGGATATTATACACACGCCATGTACACCAGGGTGGCGTTAACAGCGGCGATGAGGCCTTGCAAGAAGAGAATATATCAGAATCTGCATGGTGAAATATTCATAACTGGGCATACAAGTAAAACCATTCCAGTCCAAATCAAGTAATAAATATCAAACATGTGCTGGGCATACGGAATGGGCCATGCACGATACTACCATTTTTAGGGTATTGTGAGAAACTAGCTTGGGATGGAGCTGAAAGACAGGCAAACTTTTCTGTCTAAGCCTTCGTGGAGACCCTGGCAGTTGCCTGTATGGCGATGGCGACAAGTGCTTTGTGACTATTGATGTAGCAGTGAACATCTGTCTATAAAGTTCCTTCCAAATCTCTCGAAATTCCAACACCAACTCCTCAACAACAACAACTCCTCTCTAGTCCAGAGACTTCTCAAGCATTTTCATTTCTTTCTCCTTCCTAGATACCCTTTTTGATTACCATTTTCTTCTTCTTCCTTCACAATGGAGACTCTTACCTCAGTTCCTGCCTTCCGCTCCCTGGAGAGCACTGAGCTCGCCCTGGCTACTCAGGAAGCCACTGAGATTTCCAGACAGATCTTGGCCATCATCTTCGAGTATGCTCTCAACAAATTCGATGACAGCATGGACAGACTCGGAGCTGGTATCCCCAAGTTCCTTTCAGTCATTGACGCGTTCGTCATGGCCAAGAAGCAGGTCTTGATGTGCCTGCCCGCCTTCCCCTTCAAGTCTGCCAACAAGCAGTACAAGGTCTTGGGTGTTTTGCCCGACAAGGCTGAGGAGATTGCTGTCGAGCGCCTCAACACCATGTGTGTGCGCATTGGCAAGATCTACGCTCCTGGTGCCAAGTTGACCATCATCTCTGATGGCCTTGTGTACAATGATCTCTTGAGCATTCCTGATCGCCACACCTGGGCTTACGGCGAGGCTCTGCGCGCCATGGTCCTCCAGAAGGGTTTTACTCAAATCGACTTCTCCCGTATCAAGGATCTCGTCGACTTCCCTCTCCCAGACCAGCTGGACGAGATCAAATACGTTGCCAACGCCACCAACTTCCGCCGCGTGCTTTTGAACAAGTATGGCAAGGAGGATCATGACATTGATAGCGAGATTGCAGAGAAGCCCGATACTCTGATGACGTACCGCGGCTACTGCAGATTCCTCGAGTCTGATTTGCAGTACATTTTCCCTCTTCAGGCTGGACGAACCAGCAACGGATACAAGAGGAGCGTCAAGTTCCTCGCCAAGGAGATGTTGCTGCGTGGATATGTATGTTTATTCCATTATTATTTCCTTATAATAGCCTTTTGATGAATACTAACCGGGTTATCTTACACAGGCCTTTGCTGGAGCCGTCAAGAACGCTTTCCCAGACCACCTGCGTCTCTCCATCCACCAGTCTACTGGTGAGCACAAGCTGTCCATGGCTCTCCTCAACTCCAAGACCGGTTTCACAACCCCTTGGCACTGCTCAGTCGCGCTGATGGCCGACGGTGAGTGGGAGAGCGCCCCTATGGGCTACTACAAGAATGACCCTACTATGGAGGTTATCGAGGAGGATGGTCGCCCCAGTTACTTCAAGCAAAAGACCGAGGTGCAGGAAGAGGCTAGCAACTAAAGTTTTTGATCTTTCTTTTTTTCTTCTTTTTACGAAAAAGCGATGTCGTTTAGATTAGAGGCGCTTGCGACAAGGCATAGGCACACGGAGTACATAGATTGCTATAATTCAATTTACTAAATTTTCCAAAAATTTTTGATCGTACACTCCATCTTTGCGGAACACTATCGTGAGATTTGCAAATCCAGAATTTCAGTTGCATGCAGGACAAAACCTACCAAAAATGTGAAATCACATGACCTCCAATTGCGTCCTTGTATGAAGTTCCATGTCAGCTCAAAGTTGCGCTCAGACGCATGTATGCCGCTTACGTTCTCAATTCTGGGCTTCTCGATGTTAGGTATAATCAGGTTCATGAGCACAATACATGGTTTGATAACAATATATTGAGAGTGGCTGCGTGTGCATTTTCTTTTCTCAAGATAGAAGAATGGCTACCTTCATTTGTTCCCATTAGAGTATAACACTACGCGAAGCACAGACATGTTTATGAAACAAAATATGGGGATATCCACTAGCCAGTTTTACATGTGGTTACTCTGCAGCGTTTCACTGCAGCGTTTCGTTGAAGAAGGTGGTTCTACTGTATGTTGCTTTGATCCAAGTAGAGGTTCGGGACCAAGGGCTCGGTAAGAGTGGGATACGACGGATGCCTACTCTCAATGCAACTGTAACATGGGAAATGATGTTTTAAAGTAGGTACATGTATCTAGCTGTCGTTGATGAAACACCAACAAGCTACACACGCACCGCGGAGGACACAGTTACACAAGCGGCAGATTTAGATCCTACGACTGCGATTTACAATGATTAGGCAATAGTGACTAAATTGTTTCTATGTATATGGACACATGTTTTAGTTGGCAAAGTCTGTGCTTCGTGCCAGTGTCTCCAGAGCACGAAGCTCAGCCAAGCTAGCCTCTCTACCCTTGATAGCGTCGAAAGCATCGCTTCCCAAAGGCACCCTCAGGAGCTTGCCATAGCCCAGGGTGGCAATATCCTTAGCCATACCAGTGCCGTCGACAATTTCAATGATTCTCTTACCGGCAAGTGCTGGGTCACCAGGCTGCTTGCCAGCAATGCCGTCCAGGAACGAGACGGTGTTGTCGACGGAGCCGCCGACATAAGCCTCGTCCAGGCCGCTCTTTGGCTTGATGGCCGCATGCAGGAACCGGGTCCTGAAGATGCCTAGATCAATCAAGACCACGCGCACCTTTGCGGGCCCAACCTCTAGGGCCAAGGTCTCGCTCAGGCCCTCGACAGCTGCCTTGGAGGCGCCATAAGCAGAGCATGCGGGAAAGTGTCCGTAGGTAACGAGGCTGCCAATATTGACAATAGTAGCTCCGCCACTCTCTGCAAGGGAGCGGAAGTGTGGCAATGCTCCCTTGATGGTGCGAACGGTGCCAAAGGTGTTTGTGTTTACCTGGGCGATGAACTCATCCTCGCTAAGGAGCGGCGATAGACGATCAGTAAGACGGGGCCCAAGGTAATAGTAAGGATGGAAAGAGAGGAATACGAGAAGCAACGTACTCTGTGTTTTCAAGACTGCCGAGAATGCCGTACCCGGCACAGTTGATCAAGACATCAACCCCAGCGTCCTTGACAATCCTGGCTACCGATTCCTTGGTGTCGGCGCGGGTCACGTCCAGCTCGACCCATTTGCCCCCTAATTCCTGCACCTCAGGGTGCTGCTTCGCCGCCTCGCTGGGGTTGCGAGCTCCGGCAGCGACCACGTGGCCCTGCTTGAGGGCCTCGAGGGCAATCTCGAGGCCAAGGCCGGATGAAGCTCCGGTAATGAGAAAAGAGTGGCGCGCCATGATGCAACTGAGAAACAAGCGGGAGGATAGATGGACTAATGGTCTAGGTTCAAGAGTTGACTAACTATTCGCAAGGTGTTGCCGTAGAAAAAAAAAAAAAAAAAGAACTGCAGCGGCATCAAAAGAGGTTAAGTATCTGTTTGTTGCTAGTGACGCCCCCCGGGCTCTGGTCGTAAGCAGAGCAGATCGAGGCCGAGCCTCAGAGACGTGTGCAGGAACTTGGATATCTGATAGGCAGCATCAGCGGCACAGGAATCGCCCCCAAGTGGCTGATACGCCACGAGGAGGGTTTCATGTGCGAACGAGTGAATGGTTCTTGGTCAACTCCTTGTCGAGGAAGAACCTGCATGTGCTGATGCTGCCTATTGCGCATGTGTATATGCACACGCCCTCGAGTAGGTGCAGTACTGTATGCTGCTAGTTTAGGTAGAGAAGGTTTTGCTGACCTTGCAAGGGTCCTACCTGTACCCGGATATGCACATAATTGTCTGTGAAGGGGATATTACTCTACTTGAACAATGATAATTGTTTAGAGAAGAGATGATTAGTCAACCTAAGCATTCAAATTGCAGCCAAGCTATTTTTTTGTATATAAATTACTATTAGTGTGTTAAGAGTCTATGTGCAACTTGCAACTCTACTATTCATCTGATAACCAAATCAGGCAAGGTTCAATCCCTGCCACGAGGCTAACTTATAGACGGGGGTGGCTCATCTCACAGATCCAGACCTCCCTGCAAAGACGGCCATAGCCGCTCACCGCCTCTGGGCCGGCGCCTCTTAGTGTCCGAGCCGTCCAATCGGCGCCTGTGCCAGAAACAAGCAATCAGCGCCGTCGCATTCTTGTGCGCAATCGAGCCCTCTCAACTCTATCAGCCCCAGCCCCAGCCCACACGGTCCCAATCCACACCGGCGGGATTCGCGTGTCAGATCGGCACCATATTTTTTTTTTCTTTCTTCTTCTTTTGTCTTTGCTTGCATTCAACCCCTACGGACTTGGAAATTGCTGCGGCATTAAGGCAAACGTGGCAGATAAAAAGTTGCTGGCAGGGGATGCTGCGTGAAACTTTGGATTTGGAAGGACGGGGTAGGTTTTGCAGTACGGAAAGGAATGAAGGAAGTGTTGACTGCTGGAAATGGATTGATCGGCAGAAATACGTAATGCAGTAGCATTATGGCAAGATAAGCTTCCTTCGCTGGTGTGTTGTTATGGAACTATTAGTAACTGAGTTGGTCTTTTAGGGCTCAACTTGTTTGCAAAAACAAATGATAGAGGCAAAGAACAAACAGCCACTATGTTACTATGACTAGTAAATATAAAAATAGAAGCGCCTGTAAACAGCTGAAAAGTAATACTATTAGCTGCACTAGACAATTATTGAGCAACATTCTTCAGCCAGCCAAAGAAACGAAAAGCGACCAACTACAGCCACAGCCCTGGGCGCGTGGCTTTCTCAGACGTTACATGCAGCGCCAGCCTACCTGGAAGGCGATCGCCAGCCACTGAAGGGGTCCACACTGTAGCGCTGGCACATACGAATAGCCGAAGGTTACCTCCAACGCCAGCCCTAGTGTGGGGGTGGAGTTGTCAACCTGATTCGGAATCATGGCTGCTACCCCCTGTTTCAAGAATATGGTCCCCTGCAACAACCACTTTCGCCTTATGCTAGGCAATTGCGAATAATCATTAAACTTTATTCGTCTGGCGCTATTCAACTCGTGCATAATCTTAGATCCAAAGCACCCTTACATGTCAGAAGTTAGAATCCTGCCCCAACATTATTACATTAACAGTATTATTATTATTATTATTATTATTATTATTATTATTTCTTGTCTCGCATCTTCTTGCTGGTGGTTAATACCACCCCTCTCGTATATTACCTGTCAGCCTTAAACCCCTCAATCCTATCACTTCAAGGGCAACACAGGCTGAGAGCTGCAAACCAGAAACTGCCAATTCGCCCGAGGAGGCCTGAAAGACATCCACTTTCAATGTAATCTTGGACGCATTCATGTCAGCCCTTCCGATCCTATTGCAGCAACACATGCTGGCTGTTATTAATAGAACGTGATATTACTTGCAGTATCGTAGTCAAACAATCACGCCCTTCAAGTATTGAGAACCCCAAAACCCCGCCCACTTACCGAAAACTCCGCAGGCGGCAACTCGATCCTTTTTGTCTTTTGCACATGACAGCAACTACTCGCTGCGAGGGGCTCACATTCTCGGATCCTACTGCATAATGCCCAGCCAGCCACTTTTCCCTCCCTGGAAATTGCCCAGACCTAGCTAGAGCCATCGCTTGCATTAGTTACATGCAGGCTTTTTCTTCGGTGACTTGCCAACATCTCGCGCGGCTGACACAAGATGCCGCGGGTTATGTCCTGTGTCGTTGGTTCAACTTGTTTGGTGCGGCTCGGCTCGGCTCCAATTCGCGTGGCTTTAGATTGGCAAACCACTACGCACCCTCGGCTGTGTAATCGTTCCGGCATACTTTACATAATTTCCGATGGAGATCGCTATCGCTATAAGCGGAAGACTGTGCATATGACGCTTTCAATATCACCCTATAGCTTGGCAATATCACTTTGGACTATTTCGCCCTCCTGCATAACGTCAGACTGCTAGATAACATGTCAGCCTCGACCCCGTGCAAGCTCTTATCCCAAACACCTCCCTACCACCACTATAAACCGCTCTATAATCTGATTTACATGTATGTAGTGATTATATTTCGTTTCTAGAACAAGGAATAGGACCGAGTCTCTCGCAAGGGGCCTTAGGCGAGTCTTACGTCTGACATCAAACAAATGTGGGCGTGATATCTTGATTGGAGCAATGCCCTTTTTCATGATAATAGACACTAGTGGCGCAGGCACAGCCAGCTCAGCCTGGGCTATGACAGAACTTTTGCATAATCATCTAGGACTGATTCGACACTTCATGCGTGCAGGGTCCTCTTAGTTACTATAGAATGAATTCGCTTCTAAAAGTGTCTGCATCAAACGCAGGTCTCAGCCAACCATCTCCCAGCACTACTAGTATCTCCTTGCATTGTCACTGTCACACGATTCACTGTTTCTTGTCAAAAAGTACCAAGTGAAACAAAGACCAGAAACTTTTACACAATCACAGTAAACGCAATCTTCAACAATGGAAGACTTCAGAGACCCCCTCGGCGGAGTCTACGCAACCGTCGTCCTCACCGGCAGCACAGGCTCCATTGGCTCATACCTTCTCGACGCCCTCCTGGATCAATGGCACGTCCGCAAGATTTACTGCCTCAACCGTGCTGAGGATGGCGAAGCCGCTCAGACAAAGGCCAGCGGCTCCCGCGGCCTGGACACGGACTGGATCGAGCCCAGAATCGAGTTTCTGCGCGCCGACCTGTCGCAGCCGGATCTGGGCCTGAATCCAATCAAGTATGACGAGATGCTTGAGAGGGCGACACACATTATTCGTGAGTTTTCAAATATACTGCCATTGGCTGTAGAGCAAAACAAGTGTTTGTGATTTTTCTAAGTTGGCAACTAACAAATTTCCATTTACAGACTCCCAATGGCCAGTCAACTTCAACTGGGACCTCTCAACCTTCGAACCTCACATCCAAGGCGTGCGCCGTCTCCTCGACTTTTCCTACACCAGCCCCAAGAAAGCACAGTTCTTGTTCCTTTCCACCACCGGTAGTGTCAGCCACCTCTCGTCCTCCAAGCCCGTTTCCGAGCGCCCATGTGAAGTCCTCTCGCCAGACCTCAACGGCTACAACGCCTCCAAGCTCATCAGCGAGCTCATCATCGAAGATGAGGTCCGGTCAACTGGCGAGGGCAACGCTGCCATCTGCCGCGTGGGCCAGGTCGCAGGGCCAGTAGAGAAGGAGGGCGGCGAGTGGAACAGACAGGAATGGGTTCCAACGGTATGTTCAGCCCTAAAGGAATAAAAAAGGAAATGAGCCGACTAACATTTGTGTGTCTGCAGATGATTGCTTCTTCAAAGCGCATTGGTTTCCTCCCATCTGATCTCGGAGCCCTGGATAGCCTCTCCTGGATCCCAGTCGACATCCTCGCGGATGTCATCCTGGAACTCGCAGGCATCATCCAGAAGCCAGAAGAACTGCCCGCCGGCAAGTCAGCCAAGGGCGTAAACAATAAACCAGAGTACAAGAGCCACGCCACCGTCTACCACGCCACGAACCCTCACTCCATCCGCTGGGCGGAACTCGTCCCTACAGTCGCAGAAGCACTGCACATCACATCAGACAAGATCGTGCCGTGGACGGAATGGGTCAGCGCGCTGCGCTCTTCAGCTGAGGGCAATGAGGATCCGGAGGCAAACACCGGCCTCAAACTGCTCGATTACTTTGAGTCGCTTGGCGGCGTGGAGAATGGCCAAGGTGTTATGCCAACTCTGGCAACAGAGCTGACGAAGCGCCAGAGCGAGACTTTGGCAGCGCTGGATCCGGTTGGGCCGGAATGGATGAAGCTGTGGTTGAAGCAGTGGGCGTTGTAAGAAAATGATAAAATGGCGTTGATGATATTTGCCTGTGATTTCAGTATTAGATAGAGTGCTTCTTGTAATCAAAATAGACAGCTACATTTGCGTCTTATATCACAGGTTGTAACGTGAATTGGGTAGTTACGTGTAAAATACAGATTCCAAATTGGCATCACATTGCAATTATGCTGGCTATTTCAATACAAGGCATATGCGTCTAAATGTCCTCCTCAGTTCTCAAGGCATCGTAAAGTGCCTCTTCGTCTGACTTGGTACTCTGTGGGAGATACCGAAACATGAAAATAGCCACGGCGCTGGCAATGGCACAGCCTGTGGTCGCCAAATAGGGTAATCCCATCCAAAATCCGCCAAGGGCGATTCCCTTGCTTAGCAGCCAGCCTAACGAGGGTGTGCCGACTAGGCCAACCATTGTCTCTACTGATGCAATTGCCGTGTTAACCGTTGCCAGGGCGTGTGCCTCTACTTGAGAGGCGAGTATAGCCCGAACCTGTGGCAACAGGCCGTTGCCGAAGCTAAGAACAATTAAAGAGATAGCCAGCAGCCAGGGTGTTACCGAGCCAACTGTGAGAGCATTGGCTATCACGACGCAAATAATGGACCCACGAGCAAAGTAAAGATCTCTTGTCAAAATGTCAAGATGCAGGCGTCTGTTGATAATCCAGGTTATGGCAGGCAAGATGACTAGCAGCACAATGACCGAAGTGATTTTGGGGATGGTCATAAAGTATGTGGCCTACGGGCAATGGTTAGAGTCGCACATTCGCTGGCAAACTTGGATTTCGAGGGAGCTTAGACTCACCTTGGACCAGTCCCATTCAAATCTCGCAGTCACGTATTGGAGCATGTTCATTTCAAATCCGGTGTGAATGGGGGTATAGAAAGCCAAGCCAAGGATAAGAGGGTAAAGATTCTTGGAGTTGTGAAGCAGTTGCCAGACGCGGGAAGCATCCTTTCTTGCAATCTCCCATGCCGTCCGAATGACGCCCTGCTTGGGTCCGAGCGGAGGGAATTGCGGCGCGTGGCCGTGTGCCTGCTGTCCACCGGAGCTCTGGGCGAGATGCAAAGTCTCAGGGATGAGGAGGGTCATAGCAGTGCTTAGAGCGAGAGAACCTAGGCCCGTCCACATGGATAACCAAGGGTTGATGCTCAGCATCCAACCAGCAATGGGACGGAAGATTGTGCTCAGGATAAGCATCATGGCGTGCATCTGGTAGAAAAGGGATGTTCTCTTCTCCGGCGCAATGGCGTCTGTGAGAATGGTCCAGACCATGGCGATGGTGACTGAGCCGCCCCCTCCAATCAAGGTTGGAACGGCGCTCAGGACAAGGTACCAGACGGAAAACACCGTAGGGTTAAGCACTGAGGAGTCGCAATCAGACGCTGCAACTCCAGAGGAAACAAACATAGTTATTTTTTGCAAACTTACAGACAATCATGGTCCAACACGAGCCGAGCAGGCTGCCCAGCAGGCCCAGGAACAGGACCAGGCGCCGGCCATAGTTATCGGCGACGATGCCGTAGGGGATCTGCACGAGGAGAGCTATGCACAAGTCAGTCAACGCAATCGCAACGTTTAAATATCAAGTCGAATCGAGACTCACGAACGAACAGGGACGCCCACATCATCCACGACCTGGACATGGCCAAGGTCCCCTGGACGGCGGCATCTTTGCAGCGAGTGTCTTCCGCCTTGAAATCGCCAATCTTGTGGTCCGGGAAGTGGTTGTGGCAGGCCACGTCCTCCATGATCATCTGCAGCGCCGGATCTGTGACATACATGCTCAGCTCGACCATGAAGATGAAGAGCGAGCACATGATGACGACGTATCGCGGCGATGTCGACGCCTTGGGCACTGCCGGCGACGCCAACGGATCGCCCTCGTACAGGGGCAAGTCCTCGTCTCCGTCCGCCTCGCCATCGCTGTCCGAGTCGTGGGCGCCGCCATCTCGATCCAGCGACCGCTTGCGAATGCTGCTGCTCCTGCTCTCGAGCTCAATGTCGGGCTGGCCTTTGTAGGCGCGCTCTGTGGCGGCCCGCATTGTTGCTTTGCTTTTAGCCTCTGATGAGAGCTCTAGCTTCCGAGGCGAGGAGATGGTGGGTGGCTAACCAGCAGCCAGTGGCAGCCCACAGTAAACGTGGCTAGTCGGTATAGCAAGCTTCAGCGATCTTGCTGATGGACACGGCACTTCAGATGGAGGAGCAATAAAATGAAGCACGAGAAGGAGAAAAGAAAAGCGCCCGCGTGCAAAGGGTCCTGAGCTGAGGGCTTAGGAACGGCCGGGCTAAGACTTTCTCCCAGCGCTGAAATGAGCAAGTTCTGTGTCAGCAGGCGGCATGGCTCACACGTGGAGGCGGTGCTGACTGCAGAGCATTAGAGTCAACAGGTAGCGATCAATAGCGACTGGATGAAACAGCACAGCCCTGCAAAGGGTCCGGCCAGGGCCTGGCTGCGGACGCGCGGGCTGTGGGCGGGGCACGGGTTCCAGTTCCAGTCCAGTGGACGGGTTCGGCTTCAGCGCATGCCCTCTGAAACTACTGCAGTGTCAATTCAGTGTGTCTCCACCCCCGCCGCTCGCAGCCCAGATAGCGGAGCATGGAGACTTGCAATGCTTTATTCCTCGCTTATGGCGATCTCAAGTAATACTACACAAGTAGTCATTGAACGAATGATAACATTGAATATGCGGGTACTGTAACCGAAATACTAGTTAATAGACACGCTGTCTACAGGACATAACATTAAAAAAAAACCATTTGATGGTAGTATTTTTTTTTTTTGTAAATACATGAAGGAAACAATCATCACCGCTTCCTTACGACTCCTCTACGGTAACGTATGCCGTGGCGCCCGGCGTGTGGATGTCGTAAATCTCTTTCCTGAAGTTGGTTACCAGTTGCTCCACCGTGCACGTCTCGTATTTGGGAGACTCTCCGGCCTTGAGAACTTGCGGGAGACACTCAATGACCTGGTCCAGCCAGCCGGCCATGAAGTATGCAGCGCTGTAGCGGAACTTGTCTGTGGGCAGAAGCACTCGGTGCTCGGCGGCGAGGTAGTTGTCGTTGGTCCAGCGAGCTGTCGAGGGCTGTAATTAGTACATGGATAATTGCTGCAAACGCACCGTGTCTTGAATGCAACAAGGGCGAAACTCTTACCAAACATGTTACCCAGGTTGATGACAAACGCATCGGGGATGGGCTCAATTGTCTCAAATTCGCCAGTCTTTTCGTTCTTGACCTGCAGTCCACCAACTATCCAGTTATTAGCCAACTATATGTGACATATCAAATAATTTTAGCAACAAGAGCTGTACTTACTACCGTCCTGGTATAGAATGGTGACAGCAGACGTGTCCGCATGGGCCTCCAAGCCTACTACATCGTCGCCTTCTTCGGGTAGGGTAGGGTGGTATCGATGGAATCGACACAGAACAGCACCTAAAGATACATGTAAGCAGTGTTCGAGTTGCATGTAGCGAATCATAGAGTCAAGTGTGCAAACCTTCTGGCTGCTTTGCGAAGTCGTCAAAGTAAGTCTCCTCCAATCCCAAACCCAGGGCAATGAGCCGCAGCAAGATCACGGCCAGTTTCTCCATGGCAGCAAAGTATTCTTCCATGGTTTGTCTAAAGCCAGGAGCGTCTTCCTCCTTCAGCCAGAGGTTGCCCTCCACGATGGGTCGGTTCCGGCCAGGCATATGCTATTATAAAGCTTTGTTAGAACCGCCTGCAGATAAGAAAAAGTAACAAAACAAACGAAACGAACCCTTCCCATAAAGAATCCCTCCTTCGCGAGCGACGAGAGCGACTCGCGGAGCTCGGGAGACTGGTAGCCTCGCATCTTGCCGTGAATCTTTCGCTTGGTCTCGTCAGGCAGAGCAAAGAACTCGGCCGTCTTCTGAATCATGCCGTCAATCTGCGCCTGGGAGATACCATGGCCGACGAGCTGGAAAAAGCCAGTTGTGCGAAAGGCACGGTCAATCTCTGAGGTGATTTTGGGGATTTGGCTCTTGTCACCCGCAAGGTAGCCAGAGATGTCAATGACGGGAGCAATGGAAGTCATTTTGGAGCTGTGTTTGCAAGAAATTCAATATCCACAATGCAAAATTGGGCAAATATCTTGTATATGGCGAAGGTGAATGGAGAAGAAAAGGGGAGGGATACTTGGGATAACACAAAAGCACGTAACAAGCAACTTATACAGAATTGGTATACTTGTATGTCCAGTAGCTTTATACAATTGCTTCTTTCGCAAACCTGCAGCTCACAGCCACCAAGCACAGCTAAGGCTCTCATTATCGATCCTAAAGCCTCCGAGCTGACTGTTGCTATAGCCTGTCCAGGGTTCAACGATGCTGCTTAGAGACTATTAGTCAACCCAGTGGTCAGAGTAAGATTTAGCAAGGAAAATAAAACCACTAGTTACCGATTAGTTTGTCTCACATATTTCACTTGTTCGAGTAAAGCGTTCAAACAATCGATATGTCGTCGCCACTTGGCATGGGTTTTCCAGAGGGGAGTGCTGACAACCGCAGCAGGGGTGGGCAGCCGGGATCATATTTCACAGGGGAGGTCAGATTCGGCGGGCTAACCTTATCGAGAGCCCAGTTGAGCAAGGGAGAGAATCCTTGAATTGGGGGGTATGGGGACAACTCCTTGTCAGCTTGTTCCTTGGATTCGGAGAGACTCAAAGTCCTAGCTGAAATGGTGGAGCTGAAGGATTACTTTTCCACAGTCTACAATTATTGTTATGGAAACATTTCCTTGATTGGCAGCGTACAGTATCGATTTTGAGAATTCCATCAGCTTAAAGGAATAAAATGCCTAGCAGAAGTTACAGACTGTATACGATTAAAATAACTTGGTTCAGAAGAGCCGTTGCAAGAAGGGTTGCAGAATGCCGTGGAGTTGTGAATACTTGAAAAGCAAAGGGGGTTCAAAAAAACATTACCAACGTCCAATAATTTTAATTATGGCAAATAAAAACATGTGTCTTATTTCATTCAATGCATATCTTTCCTCAATTTATCCAATAGAGTTTCGGAACAATTACAGAGAATCTGCTTTTCCGTTAATATACCTTGCTCTTGGTGTATTGCTTTTCCATTTATTACCTCAAAAGGCAGTTGCCCTCTACCTAGATATTAGTGCATGTAAGGGACGTGTTTTTACTAAAAGTGGAGCCCCCAAGAACTCAGAGGGGTGTTTCTAGCCGTGCAGTCTAGACTTTGAAATCAGGCTGGCGCTTCATTAACCATTCCTGGGCCAAGGCAGAATTACTCTCGTATCAGAAAAAAAAATGACCGGAAGTAAATAATGTTCAATGTAGTATTCCAGCCTTTCTATGTCGTCTTAGTACCAAGGTTCGCTCTCCAGCCTCGTAAGCGGCACAATGATGACGAGGACATACCCAGTATTTGCTTGTTGCGGAAGGGTTTGCAGCGTAGCATACCGACGGGGCATGTAAGTATACAGATTGGCTCAGAGGAAAAACAGATCTGATGCAACAATGTGAGTTTAAAGTTTCATCCAGCTGCTCCTTCTCTATTCAGAATAAGCTGAAGAGATGTATGTGTAAGCCAATTGCACGTGCAATTGCTGACTGCTGTCCGATTGACACTCTTCTTCACATGTGCTCCCTTACTATTGATTCTTAGTCTTCAACAGCACTGACCTTTTGAATACTGCATGGAAAAAGATTGGAGATTTTGGTGAAGATGAGAACAAATTAAGAAAAAAAAAAAAGTAGTATTAAACTTTCAAGACGACACAGCATTTCCTGTTCAGGATACTCCGCTGACTCCTCGTAGAGCGCAGGGCGTGCTCGTACGGCCGCTCATGACCCCCACTTCTGTATACCGGCTGCGGCCTCCCTTCACTCAGCTCTCCATCAGCGCTCTATACTGATCATAACAATTCATACGTGTAAAAGCACCACAAGGAGTAAGATAGCTTCATCATGGCCGTAGAAAACGCCGACCAAGTCCACCAAGATGCCACCCTCGTCTACAACTACCATCGCATGAACATGCCCCTCCACCCCGCCGACGCAATCTTCTGCCTTTGCAGCCTCGACACGCGCATCGCCGCCCACGCCGCGCAGCTCTATCTCGACGGCCTGGCGCCCTATCTCATCTATTCGGGCGACTCGGGCGCCCTGACAAAGGGCCTCTTCAGCGAGCCCGAGGCGGTGGTCTTTGCGGCCATTGCCCGCGAGATGGGCGTGCCCGAGGATAAGATCATCGTGGAGCCCCGTGCCAGGAACACGGGCGAGAATGTGCGCTTCACGTATGATCTCTTGCGGGAAAGAGGGCTGAAATTCAACAATCTGGTGCTGGTGCAGAAGCCATACATGGAGAGGAGGACGTATGCGACATTTAGGAAGCAGTGGCCGGATGAGACGACGGTGTTTACGGTTTCGAGTCCGAAGCTGAGCTTTGATGAGTATCCTGATGCGAGCAATACGAGGGAACTTGTCACGAGCATCATGGTGGGCGATTTGATTCGCATTCGGGAGTATCCTGCGCGGGGGTTCCAGATTGAGCAGGAGATTCCGGAGGAGGTTTGGGAGGCTGGGCAGAGGCTTGTGAGGGCAGGTTTTGATAAGCATCTGCCGTGAAGCCTTTGAATTCATAGGCATATAAGTATCTATAGAGGACCTGTTTAAGCGTAGTTTCTATTGGAAGAATCATTTTGGCTTTAATTCAGATACAATGGTATCAACTAAATTGACCAAATGAGCTGCTGACCTTGCACTGCTCTCTCGTCATTCTCACGCCTTCTTTGTGTCTTCTACTGCCTTCTCAGATGCCGTCTTCAGAAATCCTCGGAAACTCTCCAAGGCCACCTCATCATGTCCTTCTAGCCATCTTGCTTCGACCGAAACATGGTCTCTCGCCACTCTCACGGCGACTTTGAAGCCAAATTGGCAAACCTGCGCCTCGGATGATGTCTTCTCCTTGTTCTCTCCCCCACCTCCCTCCACATTCATCTGCATCCCCGCTTCTCTTTTTTTCTGGCGTCTCCATGGTCGGCTCCATACTTTGTCCACCGCTCTGCCAACGCCCTCGAGCTTCTCTTTATTCCAATTCCAAGATATGAGCTCCAGCGCTGCAATGGCGTTGCTCAAGTTCTCCGCAAAGCCACCGATATTTTCCCTCAGAGGCATCTTGAACGCGGTAGTCTCCGTCATGGGAGGCAAGATATTCCTCGACAGCGCGGCCTTTGTTCCCCTCGCAACGCTCTGTGCTGGCCGTAGAGGCTGGAAGCTCCACGCAATCGCCCACCGTCTCGTCTTGTTGCCCTGCGTGAACTCTGTGATGGCATAGTTGTCTATTTTATGCTCCGATAGGTTATCGACCAATTTGGTGAGGCTAGACAGAAAGCCTACCATGGCGGTATACCACTGGATACGCTCGCGTAGAACGAGTGACTCTTCAAATATGCGGCTGATGAACCCAACTTCCCCGCCCTCGGTTACCATTTCTACCTCAGCGCCGGTGCAGGCGGTGAATGGTGGACGTGACTTTCCTGCCGCGCTCTCTAACATGGCTTCTGCAGACTCATAAAAGGGAGGATTCGTCATTGTGAAGTCAATGGAGTCCATCTTCAGGTCGTCCAGTGGAATGAGCGCATCGTCGGGTTTTCGGCCAATTACCTGAATTCGACTTTCGAGATCGTTGAGCTTGACATTGTTCTTTGCGCATTCCAAGCTTTTGGCGTCGATATCTGTTTATCATATTTGTATACACACATCCCAGCCAGGAAATGAAATTAAGTCAGGCAAACATACCAGTAGCGATAAATGACCAGTCGCGCTGAGCGCATCCAAGCAATGGGTATATGCAGCTCGCACCGGTGCCAATGTCTAGTCCAACCGCTTTTCGACCAGGCTCATCATATGATGATGTGTCTAGCAATTCTTTGACCCACAGGATATAATTGTGTCTGTTCGTAACCTTTTCACTCATCTCCGTTAGAGCGTTGCCACGGATTGAAACCTAAAGAAGCTCATCTCACTCACTGGAGGGCACAATCGATCCTCTGGTAGTTCAATTGTAAGATCAAAATCCACTTTGAGCAGCGTCTTTGTTAGCTGCATGACGGCGTTGGGGTCGCTGAAGTTGAGGTCACGACCTCGACCTTTGACGCTAACTTTCACGTTAGCATTGCCATCACTTAGAGATGATTGAACGCCGTCAAGGGGGAGACAAACAAAGCTGCGAATTCCGGATCATTAAGCGCCATCGCTCGGAAGTCGGGGGCCTTTGTGTACAAGTTGCGGAAATAGGCATCTTTGGGTCCTCTGGCTAGGTCTCTATGAGATCCTGTCATGACCCCCGCGTGAGGGCGCTGCTGAGCTCGACTCGAAGCATTGTCAGCCATTTTCGTGGATGGGAAAAGATGAATTCAGCATCCAGTTGGAATACAATGTCTCAATTGTGGTGTGATTATACGTAAATTATGTATTAGGTTAAGATATAGTAGCATTGAAGTTGCAAAGAGTGAAACATGTTTAAACAGAAGCTCAAAGCTGAGCTGCGAGTAGTGCAAAAGCTTCGTTACAATCATGCACCTTTAGTAGGATATGTTCGTCATCATCAATTGTCAAAAGCCCGTCCGCGCATTCCAGAAATGCCCATTAGCAGAAAAGCGGCAAACTTTACTCTCTCACCATAAAAGCACTCTCCACCGCCAGCCTTCTAGAACTTTCAGGTCCTTCTCATCGACCTCCTGGTTGGTGTACTCGAGCCGCTGGGATAGTTTCTTGAGGCGCTTCTGCACTGTCTTGGCCACCCGCAATGTGACTTCATTCTGGAACACATACATGACCGAAAAGACAAAAAAGGCGATGCTGGCGAGACGGTGATGGCCCAGGACGGAATCTTTGATGCGCTGGAGGAGACCCTTTGATTTGCGGAATGCGTATTCGGTGTTGTTGGATGAAGCGAGCGACTCAGAATCCGAGCCTCGGCGAAACAGCTTGCGCACAATCGGAATAAACGTCGCCCTGTTCAATGTCAGCTTCAATCAATCCCACGAAAAGGAGGTATTAGAGGCCGGTCTTACAGGAACCCTCCAAACAGCCATCGCCGCCATCGATGGTTCTTCGCATTCTTGACCATCCGTCGGACCTCGTTCTGGAGCGTCCGCACCTCACCTATCAAGACGCCCGTTTGACTGCGAATCTGCCACTCTAGGTCGACTTGCGATGCGTAGTCATAGCCGCGCCGCTGGTTCTGGAGGTACATGAGGTGTCTAATATGGCGCTGACAGTTGGACTTGACATCCTTCATGTCGAGCTGAGGAACCATGGGATTGTACGGAGACTGGAGCTGCTGCATTGGCGACTGGAGTTGCTGCGTCGGTCTCGAGGCCGGGTACTCGTACGGCCTTGGGTGGAAGTCTGTGGCTTTGGGATAGTCGCTGGCTTTGGAGTAGTCGGTGGGCTTTGGGGGAAAGTCGCCAGCCTGGGGGAAGTCGGCGCCGCGCGGAATCGATGTCGTCCGAGGGATGTCGTCCATGCTCACCGACCGATCAGGCAGCTGCTGGTCCATCGCCGGGCGAAGAGGCAGCGCCGGTATTGTGGACGATGGCGGCGCGGTTGAGACGGGAAATGCTCTATTGGGGCTGGGCGAATCAATCGGCTGCGGAGACAGCGCCTTCAGCGGCGGCGCATGCGGATCCATATCTGCAGCTTCTATGTCACGCGAAAATGAGATGAGAGGCGAGAACCACGGCTTAGGAGAGTTTGGGAGACTTGTTGATGGGTGCTCGCGGTCCTTGTAAGCTCTGCCAAATTGGAGGTGGCTGGTAAGGTTCACATCAGGGACCTGCGCGTTTGCATCATTTATCCCACGACGCAGCTGGGAGTAAGAAGCTGAGGGCGGTTAAAAGTGGGGGACTGGCCTCATGCTGCATATTGGACCGACGATATGCAATGCATCGAAGCTATCGAAGCAGTTAGTGAGGAATCACAGGGATCACCGTATGCGCATAGACGGAGTATGACCCAGATTGGAGCATACAGCTCTGCTTAGCGGCGGAGGGGGTCTGATCGACAGTCACCCAACATTGGTTGACGTCTGTAGGTTGCAGTGCTATGTACCTATGTATCTAGCTACTACTTGAGTATATACATGCATTGACCAAGCTTTCGGCAGAATTGTTAGATGCTACTCTGCGATACAAGAGCTGGATAAATGAATGCTCTGAAGCAGACCTATTGCTCTATCATGGCCCACATTGGGTGCTTCACCGACATCTTATAAGCCGTCTCCTTTACGTTTACCACGGCTCTCCTCATGGTCCGTGCAGATGTACATGGGAAACCTGCCCCTTAACAGTTTACTCTATCGTATCTTTGTGAATTAAATCCCAATGTCAGTTGGATAGCTTTCCTTGAAATACTAGCTTTGAGCATAGCCATTGTAACCAAGAGACTAGCGCCAATGCTAACTGGCAGCCAACATAAAAAAAGCGAAGTGGCATGCAGCACAGCCCAGTATTGGGAGGCCTGTGGGGTAATTGGTATTGAAACAACCAAGAAAAAAACGAATGGAAACGAAACAGCACACAGAGATAATACATATCAACTGAGCGTACCAGCCGGGTACCTCTACAGACTGGAAAGAGAGAGTTGTAGCAGCAATCTAGCTCATGAACTACCTAGTCTTTCCCAAAATGGAAATCCACACCAAGTTTCAGTCGTTAAGCATCTGTATATTACGCCTGGCATATTTTACACATTTGGTTGGCATATGAAAGCCTCTAAATAAGTTTGTTTCTATCCAGCTCAAGCAGCATGCCTTACAACGCAAATAACATCGCAGCAAAGAGTTCAGAGCTTTCATGATCTTGTACTTGGTCAAGATGCTAATCCCTGTTTTCAGCTGTCGGCCAGATGCCAGGCTAAGTATGTCGGTGCGGGACTTGCCCCGCTCGGCTATTTTGGCAGAACCAAAAGAACGTCAATCTCAAGTCTCACTACGAGGCCACCTGTAAAGGTCATGGCTGCTATGGTACAGTGGGTATATGCATAATTAGTTACTCCAAAACAATAAGAACACGTAAAGATAGTATAAGCCGACTCATAATGCAGTCTAGATGGTGGCACAATCAAGCAGTTTTAGTACAGGCACCAGCCCCGCGTTTGCCTGGAGCTGCAGCCTATCGTTGCCTAAGCCAATTGGCGTCACTCTATTGGTTCATGCTGCCCAGCGAAATGACACTGCCTCTATATCGTCTGCGTAGGATTTCTTGGCGAATTTTCTGCTGGCAGATAAAAGGGCCTGACGTCCTTCATTCGACTGCAAATAGGACGCTTCTTCGTCAAGTTTACACATCGAGGGCAATTAACAATCACCATACTAAGCGCACTGCAATCAACGGGCTTGGTCGAAGAATTCGCTGCCAATTTGCTTATTCCAACACTCAACTTAGCAAACAGCCTTTAAGCGATTCTCGCTTGGCCAAGAGTCAAATTTAACAATGGCAATCTCAACTCCTTTTAACGAAGAGGATTCCATCCACAAGATCGAGTATTTAGCCAACGACATCAACACTTCGTCGGTGACTCTCTTTCCCTCCCGAGCCCAAGTGCGACGAGAGATCAAAGCCGTCCAGCTCAAGGTAAGCCCCACAATCTATAGATTAGTCCCCAGAATCGCAATCAACTAACAGAAACAATTCCACAGCACGGCACAAATCAAATCACCATTGTTGGGCTCAGCCAAACGCTCGACCCAGACTCAATCAGAGTTGAGAGCAATGGCACCGCCACCGTCACGAACCTGGAGGTCGAAGAGGTTCCGAACCGCCAACTCTTCGATGAAGTATATCCCGAGATTGAGTCGGAATCTGAGTCGGAATCGGAGGCCGAAGAAGCGTCCGATGACGATGCAAAGCCAGAAAGCTACCATCTAACAGGTGCCCGGGATGCGCTCTCTCAACTCAATGATAAACTGGACATGGCCCGCGATGGTGTCTGCAACGCAGAGAGGCGACTCGGGATATTGGAAGACATTAGCAAGCTCGGCAACCGCAAGGGCGTCGATTTTATCCAGATTACACTCGACCACTACAAAGAGCAGCGCGCAAAGGCCTGCCAAGACATGGTTGAAAACAGAAAGCTGGTGACTGAACTCACAAAAGACGTTGAAAAGGCCCAAAGAAAGTTCAATAAGCTACAGAAGGAAGAAGACAAGAAGAACGAGAAAAGGAACAAAGCCAAAGCCAAAGCTAAGAAGGAGAAGGAAAAGAAAAAGGCACTAAAAGACAGAGTCAAGGGCGAGGCTAGCAGAGAGAGAGCGCGTCTGCGCAGAGAGCAGGAGAGATTCTGGCCCCTCAACGTCTACAGCGTGTGCATCACGTTGGAGGTTGCGGCCTTCACACCCGCGTCTTCACGCCGAGGCTCTACGGCTAGCGATGTCGACGTCTTACTAGTTTCAGCTACCGAAGCTCAGGATGAAACTGAAAAGCCCGGCTCTGTTGAGAGCGATCTCGTCTTTTCGTACGTCACTTCATCGGCGTATTGGATGCCAAACTACGACCTCCAGCTCTCGACGACCAACGCATCTGGATCGCTCTTCTTCGACGCCATGCTCACCAACCGAACTAGCGAAACATGGAAGAACTGCAAGGTTACGCTTTCGACCTCGCAGGCCACCTTTTCTGGCCTTGATGACAAGATTCCTAGTCTCGACCCATGGCGCATCGGCATCACTTCCGGATACGCTGGTCGTCGCGATATAGACAAAATCACCTGGAGCAGTCAAGAAATGATAGCCATGAATCAGGCCAAGCACCAGGCTATGATGCGGCAAGCTGAAAACTCAGCTCAAAGCAGCGCACTATCGGTAAAGAGGATGAACACACGCAAGATAAAGCTTGCTGCTGAATTTCCTACTCCTCCTCCTCCTCCAGCACCAGCGGCAGCTCCACGAGGTTCATCTCTCTTTGGATCTCAGAGCAACGGCGCTGCAGCAACAGGCGGAGGCTTGTTTGGTTCTGTCGCAGCTACAACAGCGACAACCGCAGGTCTGTTTGGCAATTCTTCACTACCACACACATCCTCATTTGGTAGCCGTGCACCCGCAGGGCCACCTGGAGGTCTATTTGGTTCTTCCGCATCCACAGTGGAAGGAGTGGAAGCACAGCCAGAACAAATCAATGCCGCAGAGGTGGAGAAGCCTCCTTATGATGATGATGATGCCACCTACGATGCCTCTCTAATGGAAGAGACGGGCCTTACAACCACTTATGACCTTCCCGGTCTCAAGACCCTCGCTCCCAAATTCAACGGCTCCAAGCAGCGCGTAGCCCGCATCCCCTTTGCCAACGTTGTCTTCAGCCACACCGTTGTAGCCAAGTACAAGGCCGTCGCGTATCTCAGCGCCAAGTTGAAGAATAGCAGCAAGGTCGCTCTCCTGAAGGGCAACGCGAGCCTCACCCTCGACGGCACCTTTATGGGCAAAACATCGCTACCCCGCTGCAGCTCCGGAGATTCCTTCAGCCTCAGCCTCGGCATCGATCCCGCCATCAAGGTCACCTATGCCAAGCCCGAGATCCACCGCACATCATCCGGCCTGTTCAGCAAGGAAGACAGCGCCGTATACGTACGCACGGCGACACTCCATAACACCCGCGCCGTAGGAGGCCGGGCTGTCGACTTGCTCGTGCAGGATCAGGTGCCCGTGTCGGAAGATGAGCGGTTGCGTGTGGAGCTCTTGTACCCGCGCGGTTTGGTCGCCGACAGCAGCAATGGGGTTGCTACCGGCGCGGCCGTGATCGAGGGCCAGAGCAAGGACGGTGGTAGTTGGGGTAAAGCTATTGCGAAGCTCAAGAAGGAGGGCCAGCTGAGCTGGGATGTGAGCTTGAATGCTGGAAAGGCGGTTAAGCTTACGTTGGAGTATTCTGTTTCTATGCCTGGCGGGCACTCTGCCTATCAAGTTCATTATACGAAGGATTGAGGAATTGAGGACATTTCTTGATTAAGCTATGTGTAATTGGAATGATAAGTTTGGTAGTGGTAATGAATTCTTTTACGATGGAAGTTGGCATATCTGAGATTGTATATTTATTTACAAGGAAGTTGGACATTTAGGCATACAAGCTGAGAGTCATAAAAATGAAATAAGTTGAAAAAAGTATTATGGGATTCCATAGCCACATTTCCATAGCTCAATTGATACTTATTTCAATCTACCATAATCTTGTTGTATACCTACCCAGACTTAGTATCTACATATTCCCCCCACCATACATAGCACACCTTGACCAATATTTATATAGGTAACAGCACCAATTCATTTTCCTGATACGTGCACTCTCATCATCCTACGAATTCGATTAGTATATTACTTCGTATAGCGCACTTGTAAGAAGGATGATCGATTTCGGAACAGTCCATTGTATGCTTAAGCTTAAACGTATCTGCCATAAAGAGCTGCAGACAAATGCCAAGGTACCTGGGTACAGTACACAATGGATCATCTCACTGCAAGGTGGAGAGTGCCGAGCGCCGGAATAAATTAAAAACCCACGTGATTGTCATTTCCCCGGAGCCGGGCAGCTCCAAATTTCGTCCCCATCGTCTGCCGAGAATAAGCCCTTTTGGCTCGCCTCGGATTTTTCATCACATCCTTTTCTCCCCGTAGCACCAAAAATCGTCTCCACCTCGGGCCTTCGTCTGATGCCGCTAGCCGTTGAGCGAGGAGAGCATCGGCCGTTCCGACGAGTCGTGCCAGAGGCAGAGCCAGCAGAAGAAGCAGAGGTTGCAGAGATCAGAGTTACTGCTCCAGAGCCTTCAGGAGACACATCTGGACAGTACTCTTGATGGCAGTCTACGGCATTAAATAGCTGCTCCGGGAACATCGTGGATGCTATGGAGCTCATCTTCTCGGTTCGCAGCGCGTGGTCCCGGGGTGAGTGGCATCAGTCGCGGAGCAGCTTAAAATGGCTCAACAGGCTTGGTCCACGTCGGCACAGAGGGTGCATTCTATTTTGGTCGTACAGTACAATCGCTGACCACTCTGCAGAGCCTAGTGACATGACCCCAAGTCCTCCATCGCAGAAAAAGGGGCTGATCATTGCATGCACCGTAGCACGGGGGTAGGGACCGGAAGATGCGGAGCTTGCTGTACCTAGAAGACGCGCTTGCGAACGTCTGGATCTCAGATCTGCCAGCCGCTGATGGCGGGCTCGACACGTCGCGGCCCGAATCGCGCGCTGCCATGCTCTTTCTCGCAGCAGCTTTGTCGATTCAACTCCGTATTCTGGCTGCAAGAAGGGGGAAAAAGGAGACCGAGACTAATATGACTCCATGAAGCGTCCCAGCTGCGCGGTGAAAGAGAATGCAGCGGCGATCAGACGAGGGGCGTCTGAATGGCACATGTCAACAGCACTTCAACCACCACTCGCGTGGTACGATCCCCCTGCCATCTCCCCAAGAATGATCTGACGTGGTGCGAGGATCGACTGGGCTCAAGTGCGAGTAGGAAAGTGGCTAGTCATCCAAAATGAAGAGATGAAATTAAACGACTTTACAGGCTGCATAATGCTAACCACAAACTGTAGCGGGGAGACCAAGCGCCGCTGGTAAAATTTGACTTGCCTTGCAGTGGCTCTCCAATACGACGAGGTCTGCTACAAAGCTGCGAGTGGTCGGGAGAAAAAGCATAACAAACGAGATAAAGTAATAGTTAATAATGAATACAAGGCTAGTCTAAATCACGAGCGACCATGCCTCTGGGGGTCAGCCAGCCGGCGCAAACGACTCCATCGGCGAGGAACAGCAACATGCAACGACGGCAATATGGAGTACAGTAGCATCAACCAGGGACTCCACGAACAGCTACGAGCTCGGCGTCATTGGATGCGTTAGCGCCCAGACGAAATATGGGAACGGAACTCTTGTTCATGAATCAAACACGCCGAATCATCGCCATGCACGTTGGTCGACGGCGGGACTCGAACACGGACTAGAAATTGGACAAACGTCGGAGCATACGGAGGGCCCACCGCGCGTGTCGTAGGGGTGCATTTTCGGATTTTACTTTCGAACTGTACCTATGTAACCTTGCCTTGGGACTCGCAGGGCAGACAGGGGCAAACCTGGCCAACCCCAGAGAGCCGGAACATCTTTTCTGGTGCGGACGGAGATACAGAGTATGCGCAGTGGGCAAGGCCGACGAGGCACACCTACATACAAACAACTACGGCCAACCGTTCGGAGAGCGATTAGCGGCTCTACGCCTCTCCATGCCATCCACACGTAGCAGATCCGCTGGCATTGCACTTTTGTATTTCTTGCCTCTACGGAATGGCTTGAGGAGAGCCACACGGGCGGCGTTGATCAGCCCTGCGTCGCATGCGTAGGCCACTCTCCTCAACGATGCTGCGGGACTGACGATGCCTATGGCGCCTATCTGGCTACAGGACTCGTTAGGGGCGGCAAGGGTGATGCGCATTACTGGCAACATCCGTCCGGCTGCGGACATGATCTGAATAATGAGGGCCCACCCCACCGACCGTGCGACTCTGGTCCTCTGCGCCCGCTCTGACTGGCCGCCTCCTTTTCCATCGCGGCCATCCGCGGCCGGTGAGAATGCCAGAAGGTATAAACTTTGGCTGTCCTGTTTCGTCCCTGAGTTGCTGTACCTGTAGACAGTGTAGACATACGGATACGGGCCTCTAAACGTAGGGACAGGACAAAACCAAGTTATTTTCTTGGTCTCGGTGCCGGACGCCTCAATCTGGCTGTGAGGCCGGGTCGGCAGCGCCACCACAGTCATCCACCTGCACATTCCGTACTAGCCGGCACAGGCCGTGCTCCGATCACCATGGACCTCCGCAGAGAGTGCGTTGAGTTTTCAGATTGCCTGCGCACAGCTCTTCTTCTGGAGGCCTTGAGTTGCTTGCATTAGACCAGGCGAGCTGCCCCGTAGATGGAACAGCACCCATTGTGTAAGTGTAATAGGCAGTAGCCGCAGGATGAGGCTCTCAAATGAAGACAATGTCGGCCCCACAAGGCGCCGCTGCTGGCATCTTGCTTCATCCAAAGACCAGCCAGAAATTACACCATGGGAGGTGTGCCGTCCACCGGATGCTTTCCCAACGGCGGCAGCTCAGCATCCAGATACTTGGAAACGTCAAGAATGCCTCTTGATTGTTTTTGCACAAAGATGCTGCCGGTACTGTGATTGTCGTGGCACTGAGACCGCGTGCGTACATAATCGAACGTGTAATGTCGCAAAATCACCAGATTTAGCGTTGCAATTTCAGCAGACAGCCGCCTCTGTCGACCACTTCGCTTGGGGTAAGTCGGACGATGGAGCTTTCTCGGTGCCGGCGCGGCTGCACGGAGTACTACCTTGGACACCACGCGCCGCGTCAGTCAGCCCATCATGTAGCTGCGAGAGAGCAAGGGATTGGCCGCTTCCTCAGCAGTAGCCCTCTGTGATAGGCTGCGCCCCGGATCTAAGTGGGCTCCCGCCGTGGCCTGGATTTGGAGAGGGGAAGGCGGCCGGCGCTTGTGAAATGAAGAGCTCTGGATGGCCGTGAGATGGGTGGGAAAGGGGGGCGAAAGCCTTGCCTGTCACTCGCCGGCTTTGATGCGGCGCACGCTGGATGCGAGCGGATGCCGCATCCATTTCGCTGATTGACTTTGGGGGAAATCCCACTGGCTGCTGCCAGGCACCTGTGTTGGCTGGACGGCTTGACGTTTCTCTGCCATCCATCCCGAAGCACAAGAGCTCCCGGCCCTGCCAGCCCTGGCCGAGCCGCACCAGTATCGCAAGTAAGACGTAGAAGATTCAGGAGACAGCCTACGAGGACATGCGTCGTGTAGCCAAGTGCAAAGATACTCGCGAGATACATGCTAAATACAAGTATGTGGCCAACCTGCTTGCCACCAGCCGGTTCAGACGACTACCGCCCCGGAACACGGTGGTGGTTGACCTGAGCAGCACTAGCTGGAGTAGAGCCAAGTAGACTGGCTGTATCGGGAGACGTCCACGGCTGGTAAACCCCCGATCTGGTCGGCCCTGTCCAAGGCTGCGTCATAGTGGGATGGGGTGCATGCCAAAGGTACGAGGTAGAACTTCTGCTGCTAATTCCCAGGCGCTTCGCCGCCGCCGGTACTCTTTGTACTTTGCGCAGGCGACAGCCGCGAGAGACAGTCCATGCTACCTTTTCCCACACCTTCGGAAAAAAGAGCGCAGCGCAGGTCATGTTTGTGGGGCCAACGCCGTGAGGGAAGCAGGTCGTGGTGAAAGGAGAGCGACGGGTGGTCACATTCCGGGGCGAGCCTTTGACGCACCGTATAGCTACCACTCAGGAAATATCATCTATCATGGGCTGTTGCGTCTAAGGTCTTCTGCTTGCTCAGAGAAGAGTCCAAGAGCCTCAGCAAAAGAGTCAACTGCGAGAGAGCGCATCAGCTCGCAGGTCCAATCTCGTCAACTTCTGGACGCGTCCACTAAAGACTCACTGAAAAACTCGGCTGTCCAGCTCCCTGTGGGTGGGGCCGGACAAGGCCTCAAGCCGATCCGCCCGTGGGGCTTCCCACGCTGTGGCCGGGACACAGGCTTTGCGCTCTGGCGACACCCCCCGCCTTCGATCCCCCAACGACGCTCGCGCCCGTCTCCTGTTCCATCTCTTCCTCCTTCACCCGTCGCCCGACTCAACCTCTTCCTCTTGCAAAACCCTCGCTCCAGCGCAATCAGCCTCCGTCACCACCGGCCTCTGCATCTCCCTCTGCTGCCGCCGCTCTGCGTGTTTCTCTGCCCTCGCCAGAAACGCCAGCGACACTGCTCGATCGATTGCGCGTGCACCGCCCTCGTCCCGGGCCTACGGTGTCGCGACCTCCGGTCGTTTTCTCTCTCCTCTCCGTCACCATCACGACGCAGAACCAGCCGCCGAACGCAGCAGAATAACGAGCGTCTGCGGTAATCTACGCGCATCGCACCCCTTTTATTTTTTTCTCTCTTCTTTTCTCTCTCATCCCTCCAATTCCCTGCCACACCAGTCGCATCGCCCAGCATGTCCTCCGGCGTGGTTCGATCCACTGCCCTCAGAGCCGGCGGCGCCTGTGTGCGCTGCCGCAAGGGCAAGACCAAGTGCGTGTACGAAAACGGGCGCGCGCCCTGCAAGAACTGCGCAAAAGGCATGCACGAATGCTATCTGCCTTCGGAGAGCATGGCGCATCACCACGGCCAGAGCCCAGCGCGCCATACCGCAGCGCATCGCCCAGCGCGCGACGCTTTGCCGGCCGCCGGGCCCGGTGCCTCTGACGCCAGGCAGCCCGTTGTGGGCTCAGGCGGAGCCAGACACGTACAGACGACGGCCGAAAAGTGAGTGCTTTTGTTTCCTTTGCTTGCTCGCGCCCACCCCCTCGCTTTTGGATGCACGCTGCCTGCTTGTTTGCCGCCATCCCTTACAAAGCCGTCTATCCCTTTCATTAATGCCTTGCTTGTCTGACTGCTCCGTGTGTTTGCAGCCATGCAAGTCTCGGGAGCATCCCTCTGAACCTCTACATCCCGTTTGGGCACAGAGGCGCCACGTCCCTCCTCTTTCCTCGGTACAGCCACCACCCTCCCCCCGATTTCTGTCCCCGAATGGCCCGGCCGCCCTCCTAGCTTGAGCGCGCGCTGCTGCAGTGCGCCGAGCTATGCTGCTGCCATCTGCATGTTTCCCGTCCATTCCCCCACTCGCCCATTTCCGCTCGGATGCCAGGCGGCCCATTTTTTTTCGTCTGCTTTTTTGCCCTTGTTTTTTTCTTTTTGCCGCCGCCGTATGCGCACTCGTTGCCGCAGCGCGGTCGCTCAAGCCGCCGGAACCCGAGCGCAATTCGCTAACACGAAGCTGCCAGGCTTACACCGGAACTCGTCGCCGAGTGCGAGCGCGTCGTGTCAAAGACATTCCCAGCCTGCGTGGCCTTCCACAAGCCGACGTTTATGCAACAGCTGAAAAATGCTTCGCTCGAATCCAGTCTCGTCTACGGTCTGTTGACTTGCGCTGCTCGGTGAGTTTCCCTTCTCTCTCTCTTCTTTTTTTAGCCGCTGGCATTGTTTGGTCTGGTATGCCGCCCTAATCACCGAGGCTACCTGCGCCGCTTTCGCCGAGCTATGGTGGATCACTGGCCCCGATCGGACCCCGTGCGCAGGGCCAGACAGCCTTGTCTTGATGGCCTGGCCAGACTCGAGTAACGCGCGACGGGATTGGATATTGGCAACAGTGTTCATAATGGGCTTCCTTCATATCTATTGCCAAGCGATTTCTGATTACTGATTGGTGGCTCTGTAGGAGCTCCCCGACTCTCATCCGTCGCTATGGCGGCACTCCTACCGCTGCGGCGGACACCTTTGCGGGCAAGGCCATCTCCTTGATCAACTCCAATCTAGACCAGCCCAACCTCGCCGACATTCAGGCTCTCTGCCTGGTCATCATCCACGAATGGGGCAGCCGAAATGCTGTGCGCGCCTACGTCTACCTCGGCCAAGCCACTCGGCTGTTGCAGATGTATCGGATCCTTAATAGCCATCACACATCTGACACCGCCGACCAGTTCCTGCGTGACGAGTCTTTTCGCCGCACGCTATGGCTGACTTACATCCTCGACTGCATTCTCACCTCTACGCCCGGCCGGTATCCGGCCTTGACCATCCAAGACACCACCGACGTAGCCCTGCCTTGCTCAGACATCAACTTTGCCTTTGGCAATGCCGTCTATGTCAAGAGTCTCCCGCAGCAGCTCAGCTTTCTCAACGGTGCTCACGAGTCACCGAACCGCCATTTACCTAATGGCGAGATTGGTGAATTTGGCCACATTGTCATGGCCGCCACTATATGGCGAGATGTTGTGGGTATGCTTGGCGTTGCAAGCTTCCGCGAAGAAGATTGCACGGACCTCATCGTTCGGATTGAAAGACTTCGAGGCAGCCTCCCCATGCAGTTTGTTGATAAGCCAGGCCAAATCAACCTTCATATGACGATGGGATCTGGCTATACTTTTGCTATGCTTCACTGCCTCATTCACTGCGCTATCATCTTTGTTCACCGTCGGCGTCTCTTGGAGGATACTACGTCCCCTTCTTTCAACCTGGAGACATACCGCCACACCCCTCGCTGTCACGAGATCGTCGACCGCCTCTTCAGCTCGTGCCATGGTACTTTGGCTCTCCTTGCCGCAGTCGAGGCCGGCGCAGAGAAGGATCATGCAATCTGCTTGCCCATCTTCATGCTCTTCTCCGCATTCACTGCCAGTGCCACTATTGCCTTCCTCTCCCTCAAGGGCCTGACACCCCCCAACGCCGTCGAGACGGCAGCGCACATTGTCAAGGATGGCTTGCGGTTTATGCACGATGGCAATGAGAACTGGCCTCTGATGAACAGCTGGCTTAGGCACCTGACTGTCATGCAACGTGTGCTTCACAATGATGCCGCTGCTGCCATGATGGGCTCTAGACACGGTTCTCATCCTCACCTTGCCCCGGTGCCGGCCATTAAAGATGAAATTTCATCCAACGGCGATACAAATCAAGATGCCATGGAGTATGACCAGCAATCAGCCACTGGAGCTGGTCCTGGCCAGCAGCATGGCTCTGCACCCCGCTCAGTATCCGGCTCTGCTCGTGGAGAGAGTGAGCCTCCTGTTTCCCTGCCTAGACGACCTGGTGTTACGACCATTAACGGGGGATCAAACAACATCTCCAACTCAGGCACCGCATCGCCCCCAGCTGGCGGTGCTCCACAGGCGAATATGCAGGTTCACGATGTTAAGCAACCCAGTCCTGATATGATGACCAACGGCATGGTTTCAGTCCAAGACGGACAGGCTACGAGCCAGGACATGACTGCACCTGAGCTATGCGAAGCATTTGAGCGCCAGCTTTTGGATCTCGACGACCTCGCTGCGTTTATGGGGGGTGGGGTTTGACTTCCAGCCTTTCGTGATGATGAAGCATCGCAAATGGCAATCACGGACGGGGCTAGGATGCTTATGACTCTTGCCGGGTGCGCAGCGACATAATACCATTCTGGGCGGTCAGATTTATGAACTTTTTCCTATTCTTTTTTTGGCAAGAGTGCATAAGATGGGATTTGCGCGACAAAGAAAGCTTATACAAAAACTACGACAGCGCTATGATGCATACTAATGACGTGAAACGGAAGACTGAATCATCAGACTTGGCATTAATTATGAGAAGAGGTATCTGTACGTGTTAGGCTATCACTTTCTTCATTTATTTTTCTTTATCTCTTTTTGGTTTCTGGTTTTCCGATACCCGGAGGAAAGATGGAGGGTGGCAAAGAGGCGTTGAGGGCTTTGTGGTGATAGGGATTATAAAGACCTCCACTTGAGTAAAATCAAAATCATTGATACATAGCTTTAGTTCGAGTCGGACTGAGGTAGAGGTGCTGCAGCACGAGTAATGAAACATGTCCAGATAAATATGCTTAGCTTACAGCCTTTCAATGGTACGAGGTGTATGACTCGATATGATACGGGTGGCGTATTGTCTTCGGATATGGCTCGGAAATATGGACGGTAGAGCTGTTGCAATAGCAGCTGCAATATTGTGTGAATTGAATCGAATTGATGACATGTGGGAATTGAGTAATTATCAAACCACCTTTGTTTCTATCTCTGATTCCTAGAGTTGAAGCCAACATATAGCATCCGAAATGTCCCGATCGCCCCTTTCTTTCTCCGCAGTATTCGTCAGTCCTCCGTTCCCTGTCATGTTGGAGAAATGAAGGCAGCACACAATTGCACAGAGGAGGAGGGAATGAGACTTTGGGGGATTGTTTTTGTGGGGGGGGAATGGCCATGTGGAGTAATAAAAGCTGGGGGAAAAAATTGGACGGCAGTTTCTCTGTATGGTGGAGAATTTGGAGTGCTAGCTTAACGGAAAACGGCCGAGCTTTTTCTCTTATTTTGGAGAACGGGGGAAAATGGTTCTATTGTTGTTTTGCGATTCTTTATCGTTTATCTGTTTACGATCTAGTCCATGGGGAACTCCGTAATAACTAATGGAGAATTACGGAGCAAGCAGGAGAAGCGAAAGTTGGGGTAAAAGAAGCATGATTATTTGACGTGCGGAGCTTATCTCCGTTATACTACATTAAGCATTAAGCATCATGTTCGGCGATGGGCAATTTGTTGAAAACATGGGGAGCAACGATAAAAAGTCGGATCTGAGATTTAAGATTGAGGGTTTTTGCGGAGGAGGAGAATGAGGAGTCTGGGGATTGGGGAAAGTGGAGGGCTTGATCGTTGTTGTTGGTTGAAAGAGAACATGAACTATTGAAAAGTTGGGTGGCACTGGATCTTGCTCGGGCCATTGTGTTGTGACAGCTGAAGGATGGCTGGTGTAACTCTGGAGCTGAATGGCTTACTGTTCCCATGCACGGAGAGGATCAGGATCCCCAAATTGTCGATATTGATACTGGAGATATTGGGGTGCCGCTGCTACTGCTGTTAGCTTGTGTCTCGCGTGGTAAATGTTGCATTTCCTGCAAGATCCATAGATTGCTGTTTTGGGGGTTGCATTCAAAGCCGGTTGGTCAATTCAGCCTCGTCGTAGAGTGTGTCGAAAGATTCTAGATTCCATCTTTGATTTAAAGCCCTTCTTTGTTCAAGTCAAGATTTTTTTCTTTTTTCTTTTTTTTTAAAAAAAAAAATCTTCAGGGTCTTCCTATTGTTAAGTCTACATTGCCAATGCGTAAAACCGCGAGCGTTTGACTGTGCTTTCTCTCTCACTCTTCTTTCTAATTTAACAGTTCCGGGCAGCGTTCTGTTCGCCCTGAGCTCCGAGCTCCGTGGCTAAACTATGGGGCATCCATTGAGCGAGAGCTTCAGCTGCATTCTTGGATCTGGGGATTTTAGCGAGAACCGCTAATCTTTGGGGTTTGGAGACTCTCGGTCTTCCTCCGTCCATTAGTGTATTCTGCGTTCGCACTTGTAGGACACCGGTGAAACGCTGTGGCTTCTTCTACTGCTTCTCCAAATAGAAAAAAGAGGAACTACTTTGCGTGAGTGGCTTTTTGTTCTCCCTCTCCGGTAGTTCTTTTTTTGGAGACGGTGGCTTTTCCATCCTTTTATGCGAGATGCGAATGATGGGCGCTTAAAAGATAATAGCCGAGTTGACCGAATGTGCCAGCCTATGAGGCGACGGCATTTGGCGTGCTACTTATGTAACACCGCTTATTGATGTTTTTAATTTAGAGATTAGACAAAATATTCGTGGTAGAGAGGACGAAAATTATTGAGAACGTCGGTGCTTGCTGCTAGCTATGGTAAAGCGTAGGCAGGATAAGTGGAATTACGACTTCGGATTAGTGAACCGGGGCTTTCATCCTCATCTCTACCTACTGCTCCTCTCTAGCACATTTACCGACGTTTCGTTTCTGCGCGTCTTCGATTCGGGCTACCTAGGCAGACAACTATTTATGCGAACATGCTCATTTGCAGTTTTTCGCTTACTCTGTCAACCACAGGGCACGCGTCGCCGAACTTGGTCTGACCTCGTCACATTTCCATCAGGACATGGGATCTGCAGAGCTAAACAGCGTTAGGCCGGTCCTAGAAAGCAACCGAGTGACGAACTCTGGGCTCGGCAGCAAAAATGCCGGCCTCTACGCCATGACGCTCTTGGCAAAGGCGAGGACAGAAAAGAAGAAACTCTCCCCGAGAGGCCAATGAGCATGTCAGGCCTGTTTCCCCGCTTATACGCTCAGAGCAGGCATTCACAGTCTGGGGGGCGCTCTTTAGTGTCATTTTCCGAGGACGAGCTAGGTTCTGACTTGTAGGCGGGGAAGAGAAAAAGCGGGCTCTCTGTCTTTGGAGTACAGAAAAGGATGAGCAGCAGGTCGGAATCTAAGGTTGCCAGGGAATCGCACTCATGCATGCGTGCACGAGTAAGGACGCCCATGCCATGTGTGCATATCGCCACCGTCTGATGAGAGCTGAGAGCTGAGTGATGTAAATGGCTCACAATGCCACGTTTTCGACGGATGGGGATAGGGTTTCGTGCCTGAGGGCGGCGGCTGGCTATTGACTTTGGAAACCTTACTACATGTATTCTGCTAGTTGGCGCTATTCGGCAATTATAGAAGTGGCTACGACACAAGAGGCGAATTGAATGGCGCTGTGGCCAAGTCAAATAACGACGAGGCTGCCGGTAATTTTGTCCTTGAAGCCAAGAGCCGTCTTGGCTCAAGCCTCAATCCAATAGCCATGATATCCAGTCAATATCTTCTTCTCTGCCGTCGCCAAGTGGGCTTTCTAGCTGCCGTCTCCAAAACTCACCAGCCTCCGCACGAAAAAGCCACCCATCTTCAACGCCTCCAGTTCGTTTTCCCCTGTCCTCGTAGCTAAATCTTTTCCAGTGGGAAATATCGATACAGAAACAACATCATTCGCTGAATCCATCTTTCTTGTCTCTTCTCCGCCGGCCTGGCCGCCGACCCTTTCCGAATATGGAGCCCACCCTTCTTCTCTCCGTCGTCCTCTTTCCCTGTCGCTTGATGGTTGTTCCACTTGACAGCCAGACTAGGTAGTTTATCGAAGAGCATGCACTGTACCGTAGGCACAATTATGTGATAAAGGTTTACCCGTGCCCGAGTGCTAATGGCAATAGCGCAGATGTATGGATGTCTGTAGGGAAAAGAGCCATTCTGCACACGGACCTCGCCATGAGCATTGCCGCTCCACTGGTACGAGCCATCCATGCAAAATCACCGAATGTGAGATGGATGGATGATGGATCCCCACCATCAGGCAGCGTGCGTGACTGGCCGCCATCCATGGCTGGTTCCAGCCCCGGAGTGGATCAGATCAGCCATGCTTTCTTCCTCCCTTGTGCTCTTCAAACCGTTTTTTTTTCTTGTACGGCGCCCGTACTGTCTTGTTGGGAGATACAAGCGGTGCTTGGCATAAGCTGGGGCCAGGTCCATCTCAGCTAGCGAGGATGCAGATTCCACAAAGCAGGACGTTATTGAGCTTTGTGTCACCGGAGAGGATGCAAGGCCAGACTTTGATAGAACTTTCTGCGGCAAGGTCTCAGCTGTTGCGAGTCCAGGCGCCGCAATCCAGGTACGAGCCCAGTAAGCACAGCGGCAGCACAGCAGCGTCTCTACAGTGGCCAAACAGAAAGATGGCAAGAGTTTCCAGGTCCCATTAGTGCCTAAACACTGGGGATGGTTGGCCCGACTAGTCACCGCGGGGAGAGTCTGTCTGTTTGCGGTTCCCCATAAGCCTCATCCTGGAGATCCCACTTTTCTACATTCATCGGTCTGGGGTTCCCCAACTTGGCTCTAAGTCGACCCCCTCGTCGTCCTCCGCGCTCGCCCACTCCTCCGCATTTCTTATATCTACTCTCGTCCCCCTCTCTCTTCCTCCCTCTTGCTTCTCCAAGGCCCTTGGACTCTCTCCTCTCCCACACAAGCCCCATCGTCAAGAGAGCAGCGAGAGAGAGACAACACCGCCAACATGGTCGGCAACAGAGAAGAGTACTGGGTCCCCGAGGACTACGAGGGCATGAGCGCCAGCCGCTACCTGGCCACGCGCGTGTCCTCGCTCAAACCGCCGATGCTCAACGTGCCGAACCCGTGGAAGCTGCTGCGCATGCTCAACCGCCAGCAGTGGTCCTTTTTCGCCATTGCCTTCTGGGCCTGGACCTGGGACGCCTTTGATTTCTTCACCGTGTCGCTGACCGTGGCCGACCTGGCCAAGCAGTTTGGCAAGACAAACACCGACATCACCTGGGGCATCACGCTGGTGCTCATGTTCCGGTCCGTGGGCTCGGTCGCCTTTGGTGTGGCGGCCGATCGCTACGGGCGCAAGTGGCCGTTTATCGTCAACAACTTGCTGTTTATTGCACTCGAACTGGTAAGAAATTATGCCCCGTTCAATCTGATTCTTGTGTCGTGCATTTTCTTGGCCCTTGGCGGGGATGCAGCCAAGAGAGCCACGGCGGTGCCACCCGCCTTGGCCAAGCTGTTCCTGGCCAAGCAGCGCTATAGTCTGGCGTCAGCATCCGCGTATCGCAACTGCCGGAGCTATTGAATTGATTTCACCACCTAAATCTGCAGAGCCAGAAGACTAACTAATTGGTTTCAATTACAGGGAACCGGATTCTGCCAAACGTACAAGCAATTCCTTGCCTGTCGCGCGCTGTTCGGCGTTGCCATGGGCGGTCTGTACGGAAACGCAGCGGCCACCGCGCTGGAAGACTGCCCGTCGGAAGCCCGCGGTATCATTTCTGGAATCCTCCAGCAGGGTGTAAGTCTTCAAGTTCCAGTCTCACTTCGAAACCAACAGTTTTCTAATTTGTGTCTCGTCAGTACGCCTTTGGATACCTCCTCGCTGCCGCCTTCGCCCGCGGCCTCGTCAACACCACCTCGCACGGATGGCGCCCGCTGTACTGGTTCGGCGCCTGCCCGCCCGTCATCTTCATCGCCTTCCGTCTCATGATGCCCGAGACCCAGACCTACCGCGAGCGCGAGCGCATGCGCATCGAGGCCGGCCGCAACCGCAGCGATGAAAAGTCCGTTGGCAGCGTCTTCTTGTCTGAAGGCAAAGTCGCCGTCAAGCGCCACTGGCTGCTGCTGACCTACCTCGTCCTGCTCATGGCCGGCTTCAACTTCATGAGCCACGGCAGCCAGGATCTGTACCCGACCATGTTGACCAACCAGCTCAACTTCAGCGCCAACAAGGTCACCGTCACGCAGGTTGTGGCCAACCTGGGCGCCATGACTGGCGGAACGGTTGTTGGTTTCCTGAGTCAGTCCGTCGGTCGTCGATTCAGCATCATCTGCTGCTGCATTGTCGGCGGTGCTCTGCTCTACCCCTACACTTTTGTGCACGACACCTCTATCATGGCGGCCGCCTTCTTCCAGCAGTTCTGCGTCCAGGGCGCTTGGGGCGTCATCCCCATCCACCTGATGGAGCTGTCCCCCGGTGCCTTCAGAACCTTTGTCGTCGGCACCGCCTACCAGCTGGGCAACCTCGTCTCCTCCGCGTCTTCCACCATCGAGGCCCGTATTGGCGAGCGCTTCCCCCTGCCACCCACCACAAAGGGCGTTGCGCGCTACGACTACGGCAAGGTCATCTGCATCTTCATGGGCTGTGTCTACGCCTACGTCATTCTCCTGACCTTCCTCGGCCCCGAGCAGCTGCGCAAGAGCTTTGATGTTGCGTATGACCACGACGCTGCTGTTGTTGCTGGCTGGGACGACAAGGCCAAGACTGAGCACGAGGAGTTTGACAAGCGGGACTCTGTTGCTGGAGAGAAACAAGCTGAAGAGGTTTGAAAGAAGAAACTATTTTGGGATACCCCCTTTAATTGGATAAATGACTCTAGTATATCTTGCTTTTTGCGTGTTATATTTATGAAATTGGAAACGGGGCTTCTGGGATCTGAAGCATTGAAGGCAGTGGAATCAGACACTGTACGACGATTATGATATGATGCACACTATGCTTTACATATACCATATATATGCCCTACCAATACAAAGACCACAAAGTGGTAAAGAGCTACTTTTCCCATGTTATTGAGTAACAGTTATTTACCCATGCGTCCTTGAATTAGAGCAGCTAGATTCAGTTAAAATTATATGGAGTTGCATGAAATCTCCTCTCAATTTCGGCTGATCTGCATACCCCATCTCATGCAACCCCCGCAAATCGTCTATAACAAAACCCATCACATCCATCTCTACACTCTCTACACCCAAGTATATGCCTACGTAGTCTTATTAAAATTCCAAATAGAAAACAGCCCATCATGGCTAGCAGCAGCTCCCACGCCAATGACCGCAGCAACCTCACCAGCCGCATCCTCCCCGAGATGACCCTCTCCTCAGGCCGCGACGCCGCCCTCGACGCCCACATCGACTCTTTCCACCCCGCAGCCCGCGACTCGGCCGCCGGCCGCTTCAGCATCGCCGGCAACGCCATCGTCACGGGCGGCACCGGCGCCATCGGCACCGTCGTGTCGAGGGCGATGCTGCAGCACGGCCTGTCCGGGCTGGTGCTGTTCGACCTCAACGTGGCCGCGTCGCGGGACGTCGTGCAGGCGCTGCGGCGGGAATTCCCCGCGGCCAAGATCACGGCTTTGGAGGTTGATGTCACAGACGAAGAGGCCGTTGCCGCAGCCGTTGCGGAGACGGTCAAGATGATAGGCTCGGTGGACAAGCTGGTGTGTCTCGCGGGCATCGTGGGATGCGCTCACGCATTGGACATGCCTGTTAGCCAGTGGCGCAAGATCCTCGACATCAACACCACGGGGGCCTTTATCTGCGCGCAGGCCGCGGCGCGGCAGATGGTCGCTCAGGGCAATGGCGGACGCATCATCTTCACGGCGTCGATATCGGCGCACAGGGTGAATTACCCCCAGCCGCAGGTTGCGTACAACGTGAGCAAGGGGGCGCTGCTGATGCTGAAGAACTCGCTGGCGGCGGAGTGGGCTCGGTACGGCATCACGGTGAACAGCATCAGTCCGGGGTACATGGACACGGTGCTGAACGAGGGCGAGGGCTTGGCTGCGGCGAGGAAGGTTTGGAGCGAGAGGAATCCGGCTGGGAGGATGGGAGTGCCGGAGGAGTTGGCTGGGGTGGTGGTGATGATGCTGAGCAGGGCGGGGAGTTATATGAATGGGGCGGATGTTGTTGTGGATGGAGGAGGACATGTGTTTTGATGCATTGGAGGCAGATCTATAGATTACTTATTAACAAGAAGCGAAGAATTACGTTATTTCTTAATAAGAAGCGAAGCATACTAAATTGTATACATGTGTATCGGGTGTAAGTCAACTCAGGCTCATATATTAGATGTTGCATATGAATGAGGTCGCTTCTCTCGAATCTCAGTCAAGACGAAATATGCATCTCTACTCCGTAATCACATCAAAACTACCAATCTCAAACAAAACGCCTTTTCCAGCCTTCTCAACCGTCTATCCTCACTCAAAAGTCTAATCTTTACAAGGTCCCTTTGCCAATCCAGCAAACAGCGGCCCAGCCGCCAAGCACGTGGGGTCCTCCCGTGCTACAACAGGCCAAACCGCGAGGTCGCCTCTCTCTAAAAACTTCAAGTCAGATGAGACTTTTGAACGGCGCGCCTGTTTCGGAAAATTCGTCTGGGTAGAATTCAATCTGATATCTGATTCATGCACGCAGGGTCTATGCATCTAGTCTGTTTTCCGTTGGGCGGAGATGCAGTTCATTCCCCGGGCGCTTAATGTCGTGCTTTAGCTGCCTTCAATCTTGTCTCGATAATTCAATCAATGCGTCTTGCACTCTCAAGATACTTACTCAATTTCCAATCTCCTCGAAAAACATGTTATCAGCACATACCTATTCTATCAAAGTTTATCTGAGTACTCGCAAATCATAAACAACCCTCAATCCATCCATCCCTCCCTTCATCACGCAATCTAGATAAGGCTGCACAAAGCAACCCTCCACCATTCACCGAACCACCACCCCCACGTGGGCCGCCCAGAGCCTCTCCGGCAAACTCCATTCCAACGAGCATGAGGGGTTTTATTGATCTCGCTAACATGCCAATGCAGTAACCCCCAGTCTTTCCCGTGTAAGTGATTTAGCATAGTATTACCCAGCACAGCGAGTGATGTGCAAGAACCAGAAAATGTGCCCCGGCTCGTGCGAGCTAGGCGTGTCTCGCTGCCGCAGGCAAACTCCTCTGCGTCGCGAGCATCCGGGGCTTGGCAGCCAAGCATCTGCTTGATTGACGAGCGCTGGTTGGCTCGAGCGCTCGAAAGTATTATTTTAGGTTGTAAGACATCTCTTACAAATGGGGAAGGCATTTTATTAATCTCAATAGCAACGGCGGCATCGATCGATGGTAGCGGTGGTGGTGGCTGTTCATATAAACAACACCCACCGGCATCTCTTCTCTCGATCCGGGGTCCTCATCGTAAACTATAATGCCCATGAACTTGCTTTTCCCCTTTCCCTGAATTTCCATCTTGCCAGCGTCCCTTTTCCTCCACTTTCGTATCTCTGACATAATTGCCATGGACAAAGTCACGCTGCTCACGGCATCCCGGCTCGAGCCCACTGTTGCTCTCCGGCCCCACTCGACTCTGATCGTCGGCCTTGGCAAAGCGTTTGCTCTTTCGCTTCAATTACATCATCGTTTTCTCGACGTTTCCCTATTTATCGGCCTGCAATCGTACTTGATCTCATACACTCTTCTTGCCGCAACTTCATATACTTGCAAGCACCTGCTCTTCTATGCATTCATCGCCTCCGCATTTATTCTCAAACACGCATTCGCCATGTCCGCTAAAGCCATTTTAGACATCTGGGACTCCAGAAGTATCCAAAAGGTCCGCGCCAGGATCTTTTACGAGTTTGCCATCTTCATCTTGGGCTGCGGAAACGCCATGTTTCTCATCCTCTTCTGGCCCGGCTGGCTGCTTGTCGGCGGTGCCTGTTTTGCCGCATGGCAGCTGGCTGGCTGATTGATTGGCCTTTGCTTCTGCCTGGAATATCCAATCGCGGAAATAACAATAATCGATAAACAAGATGCCAATTCTCTACATCTCAACCGGCCAGCGACAAGCCCGATATTAAGCTGAATTTCATTCGCTCAAGCTTTTTCTTTGAGCTTCGAGTTTACATTCACCCTCTTCATTTTGAAAAGAAGAACGTGTTTCCACCAGTATCTTTCCGGATCTGCGACGAATAATCCACCTCGGGATCAAACTCTTGCCACGTACTCGCCGGATATATGTGCTTGTGTCGCTCATACCACCTACGATCCACCACCTTTGTCAAGGTCGGATCTTCGCCGAAACCCTCCAACGTGGAAATATCTGGTTGTCGCGCCCTAGCAGCTGCTGCCTTGGCCGCCGCAGTCGTCAAGACGCCGGCCGAGGGATCGGAGTCTGGACCAGTCGAAGTCGAGGCTTTCGCAATCGGCGCTTCGGCGCTGTAGTCGAAGAGGCGAAGGCCTCGGGGACCGGTACTCCTGTTGACGACGAAATAATAAAAGTCGTAATGCTAGCAACAGAATCAGCATCTTCATATAGACATGCATATACATAGAGGAAATAGATGAATAGATGATAAAGACACTTACATGAGGAATAATCACCGTCCCTCGCACCAGCATTAAATCGTCCACTCCAACTCTTGCCCAAGCTCTTGTTGCATTTGCCTGTTCGCCAACGCCAAGCTCCGCGCCCACCTTGCGGCTCTTGTCCAAAAACACCCATATAAAGTCGCCCTTCTTCATGCGGACCGTCCCGCCGGGCGTGTTGGCGCCGTCGTAGAACACAAACGGAATCGCAATCTCGGTCTCCTTGATAGATTCCTGCAAGGCAACAAACTCGCGCCGCAGGGCGTCTCGCTCCGCAGCCTCTTTAAGAAGCGCCGCTTTGGTCACTGCTTTGGGAGCCAGCCCCACGGCAGCATTCGCCTTGAGCTTGGCCTTGGCCTTTTTCTTCTCGCTCAGGTCCTTGTCGCTCGGTGTTTCAGAGGCGGCGCCGCTCGCATTCTCGGTGTCGTCTTCGTCTTCGTCATCGTCGCCGAAAGAGAGCAGCTTCTTCTTGCTAGGGTTCTGCTTGCCCTTCTTCTTCAGCTTCTTTTTCAGCGGTCCGGGGCCAGCGCTGCCGGCGGATTCACTGCCAGCTTTGTCAGGAGTGCCTGTCAGCGAGCGGTCCGGTTTTGACGTGCCTGAGAGCGCAGCCTCGCGGGCTTCGCGCTCTTGCTGCTCGAGGACTTCGGCGCGACGCTTGCGAAAGTCTGAGAGGGCGACAAGGCCGACGGTGTGCGTTGACAGTCGCTCGTTTGTGGTTTTGTTTTGCGCTGTGAAGCGCGAGGCGTTGTCCGACATGATGCCGAATTGCGACGCTGGGATAGAGCCGTATCGTGATGAAAGGTTAAAGGAATAGGCTTTGAAGTTGAGATGACGCTTGTATCCACTACTACAAGCTGGGTGCATGTGGATATTTATTGACACTGTGTTTACTATGCTTGTGGCTACATAGCACAGTGTGCTCGTTTTAGGCTCGCATTGCGTGGGGATCTTATATACCCTAGACTTAACTTGAAAATGCGCAGAAAGAGATGTTTAAACCAAAGGCTCTTTTCTCATGATACCAACTTGATTTCGTAACTATCTACTAATCATGGAAGCTTGCTACCCTGTCTCGTTGCTTGTCCCACCTGCGAGTTTGTTGTATCGTCCGCATATCTCTTATAGACATCAATGTACCTGTCATCATCACTCCAAGTGTTTTTCACACTTGGATGGTTGTCCACAGCCTTCATCCACAAATTCCATCTCGCCCACACATTGCCTTCACCTCCATCTTGCGGAATTTGAAGCCCACCCGGCTTATAGTGGTCCAACAGGAACAACCGCTTCGCCCACGGCGCCAAGCTTATGTCCACCAAACTGATATTCTTCCCCAAGAACCATGGCCCCTCGGCATCCATCTGCGCCGCGAGCGTCTTGATATGGCCGTGGAGCTCTTCTCGTGCCTGATCAATGGTGAAGCTCTTGTCGGGCGTGTGCTGCAGAAACTTGTAGAAAGCTGGAATGATTCTAGTGCTGATGTGGTCCATCCACAGCCGAGCCCTGGCTTTCTGGTATGGATCTGCCGGCAGCAGATGAGGGCCGTACTTGGACTCATCTGCGTATGCATCCTCGAGAAACTCCATAATGACAGAGCTTTCATATAGAGGTTTCTGTTCCGATCCGGCAGTATCAACAGGCACCGCGAGAGCAGGCACCAGACCGCGGGGATTCATCTTGAGAAATTCCGGCTCCTTTTTGTACGGGTTGATTTCCACATACTGATGGGGAATCTTTTTCTCTTCCAGAGTGATCCAAGCACGTTGTACAAAAGGACAGAACCATCCTCCGTATAATTTGAGGGGCTGCTCGTCTGCGTGGAGAGCCGCCAACTTTGCGGCGGCGCCGCTGGGGGCGGAATGGATCGAAGTGTCTACGCTGGGCATCTTGAATGCTCTTCTGGCGTTATTTTCTGATCGAGGCTGATATGATGGCGACAGAAGGACAGCGGAATTTCAAGATGGAAGCGAGGTGTGGAAACAATAAATCCATATCGGGCAATCGAATGACGTTATTGACGCACCCCGCCAAATCGAGGGGCATTGCGTGCAGAGCTGCAATCCATGGACTGAATCGGCAGGAAATGATCTACATGGTGGGTTTCTTGTAATTCCTAAAAAATTGGCCGTTTCGCCATTAATCTCTACTAGAACTAGACATTAGTTATCGCTTACTTCTTATTCTTGGTCCACAGGCAGCTATCTGGCGTGAGCATCGTATAGTTACATATTATGTTTAAAGCATGTTTAATCAAGCGAGCGTAAATAAAACTGGCAACCATCATCGGGAGTCTACAGATGCTTCCTGTTCTCAAATCGTATCTCAGCCGTCAACAATATTTACTGCTATGTGAAGCACTAATTGTATGTCTGGGGTTGCACGATATGCTGTATCCGCATGTTCTAGGCAACTAGCTGTGGCAGCTGTCAGCAACTGTTTCTTGACGAGATGAGACGATCAAGTTACTCGACCGACATCATTCACCAAAACTTCAGTATTGATGCAGCATCGGCCCGTGCACCGTGGGCCGCATTCTCACTTTTGAATGAGATCTTGAGGTGCCTATCTGAAGTCGAGTCCCGCCAAGTTGCTGGCCTCCCGCATCCAAGACATCTCCTTTGCTCGCCCTTGCGTGAATACTATCAAACTGTATGCTGTATAAAAGCCCCCCAGTATTGGATTCTAATTTTCCATCTCTTCTTTCTACTTCATCCTTTTTTTTTTATCTCTCATCATTTATCTTTATTGTACTTTATCCGATCAACCGCGTTTTGAGCAAAGGTTCGCTTGAAAGTTGATAAAAATGAGTTCTCCATCTTCGTCTTCGGGCAGCGGCTCATCTTCCACCACCGATACGGATTCATCGCTGATTGCGCAAATGAAACTGTTCGATTTGGATGATGATGTCGAAGATAGGGAAGAGCTTGCCGCCTCTCCCCTTTTTACCGAGACTGTTCTTCGTTATGGAATCTCTCTGGAGAAAAACTGTCCATTCACTCAATACGGGCTACTTGGCCGTGTGATTGATGATGAAGGCATTATCAATAAGAACCCTGAAGATAATGTAAAAGATCGCAATCTACTTTTCAATGCAACGGCGCCTTCAAGCATCTTCATATGCGGAAGCCAAGGTTCCGGGAAAAGCCATACTTTGAGCTGTCTCCTGGAGAACTGCCTCATGCAGTCAGATGCAAATGTTTTACCGCGTCCGCTGACTGGTATTGTGTTCCACTATGATCCCTGGATATCTGCCTCCAGGGGCTCACCTTGCGAGGCAGCCTATCTTGCTTCCGCCGAGGACATCTCGGTGAGGGTTCTTTGCCCGCCCACCAACGTGCGGCAGATTGAGGTACGTAAGAGCATGAGATTGCCAAACCGCCGAGTAACTCTCAATGTCTGACTTTTTCTTCCTATTTCTCCTCTTAGAAAATCTACTCTAGACTGCCAAGTGTTCAAGTGGAAACGCTTCGCATAGATCAAACCGATCTGGATACCAAACGTATGATGGACTTGATGGCTGTGAGCTCCGTCCAGGGAGGCGGAATACCACTATACCTGCACGTTGTGCAGCGCATACTACGAGACTTGCGAATCGAGCAACAAGAAAGCAATACTGCGTTCAATTACCGCGAGTTCAAGAAGCGTCTGATGAGCGAAGATTTGGCTGTTGGCCAACTCGGGCCTCTTCAGCAACGACTCGACACTTTGGAGAGCTTCATGGTTAAAGAGCAAGTAGCCAATGCGTCCGGTAAAAGTGTCAAGCTCAAGATAAGCAAGGGAAACAATTGGGAACCCAAGGTAAGTAATCTTTGATACATACGAATTGTCCAACGCCCCCCAAAAAGGCCTATGGGACTCATAGTCTAACTCGTGATACAGGCAGGCCAACTCACCATCGTTGATCTATCGTGTCCTTGTGTCACAGAAGAGACAGCGTGTTCCTTGTTCAACATCTGCCTCAGTCTCTTTCTGGAGCAGAACCCAGACGCTATTGGCCGCGTAGTCGCCTTGGATGAAGCGCACAAGTATATGACCGGCACAGCCGAGTGCGAAGTGCTGACAAACTCACTTCTCTCAAACATTCGTTTGCAGCGCCACTTGGGTCTCAGAGTGATGATATCGACCCAGGAGCCCACCATCTCGCCCAAACTGCTAGATCTCTGCTCGGTTACGATTGTGCACCGATTCACTTCTCCAGACTGGCTCCAAAGTTTGAAGAAACACTTGGCCGGCGCATCAGTCTCGCTACTAGACAAGAACCAGCCAACCAGCAATGGTCAATCTGATGGCGGTGAAAACAAGCATGGCCTTGTTACAGGTCTCAACCCCAACGATCTTGCAATGAAGCTATTTAGTAAAATAGTAGCTCTTCGACGTGGCCAGGCGCTCTTCTTTTGTCCGTCTGCAATAATCGATGTGCAAAGAACGTCACTGAAATTGGAAAACGGTCTGTCTACCGCTAATGGGTGGGATAACACCGATGAATCTGTGGTGGAGGAGGTCAGCCCACAGCTCATCAAGCTGTCTCACGGCCATATGAAGATTCGGGTGCGCAAGAGGATGACGCAAGATGGTGGAAGAAGTATCCTTGCGGTCTAGATTTGCTTATTTATCCGGGCGTTAGATAGGGCACATGGACGGATGTTAAAGTTCATATACCCATAGGGATGATAGTGTGCTGGATTTATCGATTTGTTTTCGTCTCAAAATAATTGAGCTTCTACCTAATACACTGTGTTACTTTGCCCTTTCACCCCAATGTCATAGAGCTTCTTTTCGTTGAATCTAAATATTGCTAGCTTGCAAAAGGAAAAACAATGCGTAGAATAACTCGCGATCACTCAGATCATCACTCAAACTGCGAATCAGCCATCATTGCCGTCATGTCAAAATTCAGCATATTCTGCAACACCAAATCATCCATCATGAGATCCATCTGGTACACATTTGTAGGATGGTGCTGTTGCTGGTGCGGCTGTCCGACGACCATATATTCCGCCGATTGTTCCATGATGGACGCATCCGCTACTCCATGATGACCAGCTAAATTCTGGAGCCCAGGATGCGAATAAGATGAGCTGTTCACAGACGCCGGCGTAGCCTTCCGTTCCGATACTGTGGATGGCACCGAAGTGTCACGCCCACTATGGCGTTGATTTCGGGATGCCAATCTCTGCAAATACGTCTGAGCAGCTTCTTCTCCGCCAAAGATGAAGCCTATACCTGAGACCAGATCGTCGGTAACTTCCGGCACCGGAGCGCCGCTGTTCACCAAATCTGCCAGGCTCAGCATCTTAGTCAAAACCTGTCTTCCGCGGCTCGCAACAGGGGATACACATCCCTCATCTTCCAAAATCTTGAGATCGTCCGCCATATTTCTAATTTGTTGCCATACATTCGGTATGGGCAATGAGCCTTCTACTAGAAGGAGCGCCGTGACCGTCACAGCAACGGAAAACACCTGGTATGCCTGGGGGAGGAACTTTTGAAGCGAGGTACTCGATTTGTTCCGTCGAAGGGTTCTGTATACGGCCATGGCGTCCTCGGCCGCCTCGGTGCATTTGGCCCACGAGTCGCCAATGCGATGCGATATGAATGGGCGGTACATGCGAATGCGCTGGGTACTGATACAGGTGCGGATAATGTGATTTTGCCAGGTAATTATCTCTCCTAATGGATAAGGCAGCGGAGGTGGTTGGCCCACTTGATCGAGCTGAAAGAACCAAGGGTAAGATCTTGTGATGTTGAGGACCTCGTCGTCTAATTTGCAGATGGCCTCGTAGGAATTGGCACCGTTGGGATCGCCAAAGCAAATGTGGTTATTCATCAGCTTAAAGAATCGAGCTCTGAAAATGTTTAGCATCATTATGGTCGGCTCATCATGAGGGCGTGGCCGCACGAATGTGTTGGTGATGTCGCCGTCGTTGCAGTTGAGTGGTAGAGGGACTCCCGGAGTCTCCAAGCGTATCAATGGAGGGCGACCCAGACAGATGGATTGAAATCTATGGATATCATTAGCTACTTCACCTCAAGAGAGAATTCAAATCTTACGTGTCTGAATCAACGAGATCCCACCATATACGATGTCTCATCTCATCATGCAGCGTTTGAGAAGGCGTCATATCTTTATCCAGCCCGAGAGTCTGAGCAGTCCTCACGGCTTGCCCCAGCCGTCTATGGAGCTTAGTTGTTAGTTGAACCGCCATATCGATCAACATCTACCCCCAGCAAGACTTACGAGTTCAGTGTATCGATCTTGTTGGTGGAATACCAATAAAACTGCGTAATGGAAAAAGTCTGAAGCTGCACAATGCACGGCTTTGACTCATAGTCACCAGCTCGTAGCGCTTGGTGAGAGGCCTTGTGCCATAAATGTGCAAGGTCCCGGATCGATTCTTTCGGACATCCGAATATCTCTGCCGTCACAGGAGGTATAAAAAGGGCGCTGACAGAGATGATTGTGAAGAGCAGCGCCGTGAACATGAAGTCCATCTCCCGGACGTCCTTGGCATCCCAGAAGTCGTCATACTGGCGCCGAAACGACGGCACATGCGTGATCTGAAAGATCCAGTTGATATGATCGAGGTAATAGTTCACCATCAGGTCGCACATGGACCGCGATGGCAACGCAGACCGCAGCTGCGTCTCCCAGTACCGCCGGCTGTATTCTCCATCCATCATGTTCCAGAGCAGGGACGGCTGTCTCGCACGCTGAATCTCTGCGAGGAGCTGCGGAAGTGAAGAAATAGGAATTGACGTGGTGTTTGCGTCTAAGCCAAGAGCTCGGAAGAAAGAGGGCACATCTCTGGTCTCAGCAGCCAGCTGACTGTTCCGGAGCGAGAGGCCCGCGTCGGCAGAGGTATCAGCTATGGATTCACGTTCTCGGACCGAAGAATCCACGTTGTAGCCCTCCGGCGATGCGGCATCGACTTCAGCCGCCGTCTGGTCGCTGCCTCTTGGCCGGCCTGATGCCCTCGGCGGCGCCGGATTCAGGCGGCAGAACTTCTCGCGACGGTAGCGAATGCAGGTGCCGCAGGGCACTTTGCGGTCGCATTTCAGCTTGTGGCGGCGGCATGCGAGGCAGCTCAAGGGCTTCCGGCCGCCTTTGTTGGGCCGCCTTGGCTGCTCATCAGCGACCGGAGATTCGGACATGGGGCGCGGAGAGTTGGCCAGATTAAAATACGCCCTTGCGCCCAGTTCCCGCAGATTAAGGCCAGAAGAACGAAAGAGAAAATTAAGGTTAAAGGTAAAGATATTAGAGAAACAATAGGGCTAATTGATATGATAGAAATTATCCAACGCTCTTGCTATGGCTCGACAAGGCAGCTAGTCTATATTAAAGCGCACAACTGCTAAACACTTACGAAAATAGCAGCAGTAGCAGCAGTAGCAGCAGTAGCAGACGTAGTAGCGGTAGGTTCGGATCGTTGGACTTGGCAGAGGGAAACCCAATTGGGAGGCGTTTCCAACCGAACTTGACGCGCCACTGGGCTTGGTTGAACGGAGCTGACTATATGACTATGAGAATACGAAGCAAATAGTAATCATCAGATCCTTTCTTCAGCTTCCCCTTCCATTTTTGTGCATATTTGTCAAATTTGATATCAAATCGGTAAGAAATTAATCTATTCTGCATCAACAGCTGATCGGCAGTTGTTCAGCCATGCTCGCTCCATGCAAGTATTTTACATCCATTCATTATACGTCGTTACATGTTTTCACCATTGATTCGTCAACAGCTCGCCGTTCTGAGTCAAATCAAACACACGCCTCTACTCTATATTTACATATACAATTATGTGATAGTTCATGTACCTAGTTGAGGTAGACTCGTATCAGTTCAACTTTAGTTGAACGGCTGGCTCAACAGCCCCTCAAATTTTTCAACTATAGCTGTAGCACCTCCTTGGTAGGATTGCGCAACAGCCTCATCTCGCTCTTTTCCTTTCTCGGCACCGACAGCCACTCGCTTCTCCCCGAGAGCGCGAGCTCCCTTCACGAGAACCGACGTTCGTGGCTGGCGGGTTTCTGCAAAAGGCCGGAAGATGTCCGAGATGGCACCGAGAGTTGTGATGTTTCTCTCGAAATCATTCTTGGAAGAGAGATTTGGCAGTGCGGAACTCAAGTGGTAGCAATCCTCCCTAGTTTGACGAGTCAGTAAGCAGGCTTCAAACAAGTATGGTCCAGTTCCACTCACATGGCCTGGTTGGCTCCCTGCCCGAGATGAGGGCTGGTAGGATGGGCGGCATCCCCGACTAGCACGCATCGCTTAGAATACCACTGCTCGGGCTTCAACTCGTCTCGATCAAAGAGACCAAACTTGATAATGCGTTCCGAAGACTTCACCCCCTGGATGATGCTCTCATCCCACCCCTCGAGCAGCTTACAGAGAGTATCTTGCTGAGTTTTCATCTCGTCAGCAGTAAAAGGGCGCCATGTCTCTTCTCTCTCTTGAGTTTCACGCTGCGTGAGAGCCCACGAAGTGGTCTTTGGACCGACTGGGTAAGCGATAACGTGCGTTCCATCGCCGTACCAGTTGCGCATAGCTGCCAAGTCTTGCAGAGGCTCCGGTGTTTCTGAAAGGAAGGCGGTCTTTGGGTCTCTCCGTTAGTTACTTGACTTCAACAGTACATGTAGATTAGGACCTGTTGAGACATACTTGTGTGAGACCCGTAAACGAGGGGGCACCCTCTTCAACCCCCCGTTGCTTTAAGAGAATCGTTCTAGCTGCTGATTTGATGCCATCACATCCAACGAGAAAAGACCCCGTGACTGATTCGCCATTGCTAAAGCTTGCTGTCACTGAGTCGTCATGCTCTTGAATGTCAACCAGCCCCCACCCTTCTCTGACTTCGATGCCCTCTTCCAACACCTTGTTTTTCAGCAACAGATTTAAGCTTGTTCTTCTAATGCCGGCGGCAGGCTGCTGGTATTTCTCGGCAAAGGTAGATGGCAGATCGGACTGCCCTAAAACTTCTCCTGAAGCTTTGGCGTCCCAAAGGGCTTGGAGTGGTAGGGACTCGGCCTTGATAGCGTCTGCAACCCCGATCATGTTAAAAACTTTGAGCCTAAAATTTCGAAAATTAATATTTTTTTCAATACATTAGCAGATTCAATGTCCGGAATAGAACATACCCATTGGACATGACCATCAACGACGCTCCAGCAGTACCCAGCTCTCGAACTTTTTCAAACACGATCGGATGATAGCCCTTGCGTTTGAGAAGGATCGCAAGCACAGGCCCAGCTACACCACAGCCGATGATGAGAACAATAGGAGACTCCATTATCAAGTTTATAGAATACGAGAAATGATTGTCTTTGTGGGAAGAGCGTGCCAATGTTGTTGAGTAATTGAGCGAGTGCTTGATTTATCTGCTTCCTTCAATTCCTTCATTCTTCTCTCCATCTATATACAAAATAAAATATGGCAATAATTTTCCACGTCTTACCACTGCTCCCCGAATGACTCAATCGGTGACGCCGTTGTAATAGAGTTTTCAATATTGCTTCATGGCGCGTGGCCATGTCCGAATGATCTGACCGGAGAAAGAGACCATCTCCGGTCGTTGGGCGGCGCTAGATCCGGGATCTAGTATTATTCTCCGTATATGAGCGCCAGACAAAAACACCGGTGTTGGAGGCGTTATCAACCCACAAGATTGCCACCAGCACATGTATACAGCGCGGTATTAGTAGAAACATTCATTTTTCTTCTTCTTTTTTTATTTCAATAAACATGTGTATAATCGCTTTACACTCTGGCATTTTTTTGCAGCACCCCCCTGGCGGCGTCCAAATAAACACCGCCGCCTGAAATAGAACAAAAAGACAGGCGTTTATTGGCCAATACTGTACATTAATCACAGCTTGTCCTCACTTACACACCGTTGATCCGAAACATCAACGCTAACTCACTCATTTAAGGCCAGCTCCTAAACAATACTCTTGCTCTTTTCTCAAAAGACAACTAGATCTGGTCATGTCAATGGAAAATGAATCATTTAGGTGGGAGTAGATAATACTACGAATGCCGTTCTGGGCCCACTCTTTCTAGTCTTTTGGATATTCCTCCCCCAAAGGTAGATGGCAAGGAGGCTTACATGTCCCTATAATCCTGGAGTAAATGGGTTGACATCATTTTTGAAGCGACAAAGGAGAAATGAGATCACGCTAATTCCCGAAAAGGTCGAAAGCAAAAGAGAGGAGTTCGTCATTTCTATTGGTAGCCAAGAACTCTGCGCTCGCTCTTATAGTACATCAACGCCATATTCCGTTCCCATTTAGCCAGAAAAAGACAACCATTGAGCGCCAATTAACTGCACAGCATATATTCACACAAGCTTTTTTTTTATCCCTTTTTATTTTTCGTTTCCGCGTTCTTATTACGACCCCACGCTGAATCCAAATGATCCATCAAAAACGTCGAGCTTCTTCATGTCGTTGTCCGGACCGCGAAGGGATTTTAGAATATCGATATCCGGAACCTTGTTTGCGGGATAGAACAACAGAAGGTTTTCCAAGTCTTCTTCTGTGAGCTCGCTGATCTCCTCCCATTTGTAAGCGTCGCTGACTTTGGACATCCTATCCGCCATTTCCAGTCAGCATATCAGTGTCGCGTGCAACTAGCAAAATGGCGTCCAAAAAATACTTACCATCGCATCCGCTTCTGGCTGTCTTCGTGGTTGGGCGCAACCTTGCGCAGCCGTGATCTCAAGTCCCCAATTGTCTCAATAGCGTTGCCGACATTCTGCGGCAAATGGCTCGCAATTTGCCGCCGCAGCGATGCCGCCAATCGGGGTCCCTTGCCGTTGGTGCTGACCATGACCTGCAGCGGACCATCGCGATGGACGCTGCCAAAGTAGAAGTCGCACTCAGGGGGCACGTCGGCAATGTTGGCCGGAACCCTCTTCTCCTTGCACAGCTTCCAGATGGTTGTAGAGGCTGCCGGGTCGTCGATGGCGACCAGCACCATGTCTGTCTTGTCGAGGTCGGATGGCTCGAATAGTCGGTCGATGTGTGTAACTTGCTTCTCTGCGATTCGGTATGCGACCTCTTCATTCAGCCCGGACGCAGGGCACACGACGGTGACTTTGGCATCGGCATTGAGGCAGTTGAGAATGCGGCCAGACGCAACCTGTCGATTGATTCGTTTGTTAGTTCTGCAGCTCTTTTCCCCACCATCAAGAGCCTGAGAGCCCATGTAGCTCTCCAGAGCTTTAAAATGCAAACAGCCGTACCTCGCCACCGCCAACTACCAAGACATTCTTGTCCTTGATGCGCCATGCTAGAATCAAGCTCCCTCCCGGCTGCACTTGCGGAAATGATTTGCCCATGGTTGAAGTTCGTTTTCAGTTATCTTTCGATGTGTGGTTTGAGGCGGAAAGGCCGGTGATTCAAATTCAAATTCAAATGTCCCGAGTCTGAGTCAAAGTTTAAGCTCTGCTCGGCCTTACACAAGTGGCGGAATTGGAGATTTTTCGGAGTCTCGATAAGACACGCGCAGCGATAGGTGTGTTGAGCATTGGTGATCCACTGTTTGCGCTCATCAGTAAAGCTCACGGCGCGCTTGACGCTTCCCGTCCGCTGTAGCTAGCGTCGGCGCATGCCCTTTTTAGCGCTCTAATGGGGACTGGAGCCTCTACGTCAACCAGCTGTACCCCTGTAGCTTGCGCTAAAGCCAGCAAATCGCGGCTGGCGGCTGAGCGACGCAACGATTCCACACAGCCCCCTCTTGCAGCCTGCCTTAGCCTCGCCTTGCGCTTTGAATCTGCTCTGCCTGCTCCTCCAGCGATGCAGCTCGAGGCACGGATCGGCCTGTTCTGGTCGTCTTGCTGTGTTCTTTGTGTTTCTTTCTAGCTCTGCTTTTTTCATTTTCTTTGCTTCGCTACAACCCATCGCCATGTCTCGCAGGCTCGGCGGCGGCAGGATCCTGGGCAGCGGCAAGGGCCTTGGCCCGACCCCTCCGGCTCGATCATCCAGTCCCTTTGCTCCGTCTGAGAGCACCGTTTCCGTGGCCTCATCGTCGATATCGCCACCTGCGAGCGGTAGTCTAGCCGACCTCAGCCAGGATATCGGCTCCAGCATCAGCGTAGGGGCTCAGCCAAAGGGCAGCGCGGCAGATCCGTCAAGCCTTATGTGCCCCATCTGCAGCGAAGAGATGGTATGAAGCCGTGAACATCAAGCCGTGACGTATTCTGACTTACCATATTGCAGCTCACTTTGCTCCAACTCAACCGCCATATCGACGATACCCACCAAGAGCTCCCTGCCGAAGAACAAAACGAAGTAAAGACATGGTTCGACAAACAGGTCCTCAAAGCGAAGCGCTTCCAGCCGCTGTCAATGATCAACATGAAGCTGCGTGGCCTCGAAGTCTTCGAATCAAACGAAACCAATTTTATTACGCCGCCGCAAGTCCCAATAGCGTCCGCCAGCAAGCTCCCGATTGAAGCTCCCATCGACCCGGAGGAGTTCATAACGAGAAACCATTGGCAGCGCTCTACAGGATATGACATGTGCACGGATCCGACTTGTGGAAAGGGGCTCGGACCTATAAACGGGAACATCAACTGTAGGAAATGCGGACGTCTCTTTTGCGAGCAGCACACCATGTACCAGATGAAACTGAGTAGAAGTGCCAACCACGAGCCTGTCCGCGGTTACTGGGCTAGGGTATGCGAAACATGCTACAAGTCTAGAGAAGGATACAACGACCATAACGGAACATCGGTAGATCACACGGACATGTTCAAGGCCATTAGGCGTAAGAAGGTCGAGAGACAAACCCTGGAGATTTCGCGCCTGGAAAAGAGGTTGACAAAGCTCACGAGACTGCTTGCGAATTCCCCAGAGGCGCTCACAAACGCATCAAACGGCTCAATATTAGCGCCTGTCCAGTCACTAACCGGTCAAAAGAACCCTCGAAAACTGATTGAACAGTCGGTAGTGACATGGGAAGAAGACGACAAGGTGCCGGAGTGCCCATTTTGCCATCAAGAGTTCGGCTCCTGGACGTTTAGGCGACACCATTGTCGAATATGCGGCCGCGTAGTGTGCGGAGACCCCCAGACTGGCTGCTCATCTGAAGTTAGCTTAAGCATTGCCAGTCGTACGTGTTGCTTGTCCATCGTGATCATTTTTCTACTGTAGGCTAACCTCGAATATAGCAACTGGACCTGGCGCAGAGAAGCCTCCATCGAAAACTACCGGCCATATGGCTGTGGATATCAGAATGTGCAGGGATTGCAATAGTACCATCTTCTCCAGTCGTGACTTTGCAGCATCCCTGGCGCATAGACCTCCAGACCAGCGAGCCTACGAAACTCTTCGACAGTTTGAAAGGGGTATACGGCAGCTTCTGCCAAGCTTCCATCGAGCCCTGTTGGCCCTACAACCAGAGATGAAGGAAAACGGAGAAGTTGATCTCAACAAACCTCCACCTACACACGCACAAATCCAAGAAGCGAGCAAGATACGGAAACGCCTAATAGATAGCTTCACCAAATACGGATCTGCCGCCAAGAGGCTGCGCGACTTGACTGCGGATAATCCGACTCAGCAAAGACTCCAAATCGCAGTGTACGCTTCGGCGAGCACATTTTTACATACCAACATGCTGCCGCTTAAAAATCTACCGCAGCTGCTTCGTCACCGATCTACGCCATCCACCTCCTCGTCACACTCACATCACCTCCCCTCAACGAATCATTCAGCGTCAAGCCTCCGGCATTCCGAGCTTGCTGAATCAGAAAATGCCTCTCAGGCAGCCAGCGAGACTAGCACGGTGGTCAGCTTGCTGGAGACGGAAGAAAAGGACCTGAGAGAGCGCCTCGCCGTGCTCGAGGAACAAAAGTTTATGGTTGAAGAAATGGTCAAATCAGCCACCGGTTCAAGAAGATTCGAAGAAGTCAGCGCCTTGTCTAGGAATATGGACGAGCTGAATGGCGAAATACAGGGTTTGAAGAAGAAGATTGGGGACGTGGAGAAGAAATGGGAGGTTGCTTATCGGAATGGATCATAAGCCGAAGGAGAAGACTTGGTTCGCCCTGTTTACGAATATTAATACCTTGGATGCGAAATTCTTACTCCTGTTTATGCTCGTTTGGACTGGGTTTTTGGTCTATTTATCCGCATTGTACGGCGTTTTTGGCGGTTCAGCAGCTTAACGAAATGTTTGTTTAAACGGCGAAATATGGGAAGCGCTTCTGTTTGAAGGGTTCTTGATTAGAGGTTCGATTTACGATATCGTTAAGAGTGAATGTTGAAATTATATAGGAGCCAGACCGTTAATTGACTGCCTACCTATTATGTTCACATTACGAAATGACATGTCACGGAATTGATATGTAGAGAATCAAACTTTTTTACTTCCTTTTCGAAGCATGTCGATTACATTACATGTAGTCAAACAAAAAAGCAGATATTTCGCTATACAATGACTTGGAACGTAAGGAAAAGAGAAACCCTCCCGCCATTCTAGAATCTCAAAAAAGAGAAAACTGAAACAATAAAATGATGTGCATCCATCCAAGTTAGAACCAAAGCCAGAAAAACACCATCCATCTTCCGCCCTCAGTACCCAGATGTGCAAAAAGAAAAAAAGAAAAGAAGCCAGAAGAAAGATGCTATATATCTGAGTACATGCATATATGTATATATATGAAAAAGAAAAACAAAGTGATTATAAAATCGCCACGAGGGAAAAAAAAGTGTCCAAATGAGGAGTGGCAAAAGAACCAGGACACAGCTTCTCCAAGGATGCCAGACCAAGATATGCAGTATACAAATTTACAGGAAATTCGAACATCGAATAGACAAGAGGAGGAAAAGGAGATGAAGGGATGGAAAAAAGGTGGTGCTTTCACTAGTGCACTACACCTTCGACTCCTCCAAGGAATCTCCTTACCCTCCCAATCTCCAGCTCATCCTTCTCGCTCTCAACAGCCTTCAGCAGACCATCCACGACGGCATCCACTTCAGTCTCAGGAACACCCGTGCATAGCGCAACGACACGCCGATACTTGACTTCGACGTCGCGGCTTCGCCCTTTTAGGGCCATGACCATTTTGCGTGTGACTTCCCTGCGGCTCTCGATGGCCCGGATGCGCGCCCGTAGAATTGTCGCGGAAGGAAGCATTCCTTCACTGGCGAAGCCACCGCCGCCTGACGCTGAGGCCTCTCCGGCGGCTTCTAGCATGGCAGCTAGTTCGGTTTCCCATGATGATGATGGATTTGACTGAGCGGCGTTGGACTGTTCGTTCATGATGCGGAATTGGTCATCTTCTCGGGCGTGTGTGAGGTTGGCGACCTTTTGGCGAGCCAGCTGTTGCTTCTTAAGGGTGGCTGTGATCTGCTCGATGCTTCGACGGGCTTCACCTAGCTGGGCTGATGTCGTACGGAGGGTAGAATGTAGGTTGTCTAATGAAGCTTGCTTGCTTTTCATTTCTTGCTGGAAGGTGGCGCCGGTTTCGTTTAAGAGATGGGTAATGGCTGTTTATGCGGAGTTAGTAGATAATTAAAGAAGGAGGGGTGCTGACTTGAAAGAAAATATAGAAAGTGGATGAAATTTGACTTACATTCGATGATCTCGTCACTGCTCTCTCGGCTTCGCTGGCTGGATCCAGGAGCACCATTCTTCTCAGCTGTGGCATCGCAGTTCATCTTTCCATCAGCATTCTCACCACCAATGCCAAAGTCCAGAGGCCGCAGTCCAACACGATTAGCAATCTCCGGATCAGCTCCAACCTCTAGAAGCTGAGAGATTATACTCCTGTTTCCAATTCGGGCTGCAATATTGAGCGCCGTATCCCCCGAGCTATCCTGGGCGTTGACAATCTCGGACATGAATCGCGCAATACCCATCTTAGGGATAGATTGTGATCCATTGATGCCATTTCCATTCAGCTGCGTAGCTTGGCTGTTGGGGACGCTGCCTTGTCGTACCACCCACTCCAGTAGGCTTTCGAGATAGTATCTGCTGGCGGCGTTGCGGCCCTTGACAGCACTTGTAACTGCAATGTGGTGCAAAACGGTACGTCCTTTATGATCACGAAACTCAATGGTGCCTCCCAAAACTTCAAGGAGATCTGGAAATGAGCCTTGATCCATAGAGTTTGTGACAAGACATGCTCGCATAAGGGCCGTCTCTCCAGATGCATTTACTCTTCGGGGTGAGGCTCCGACAGCGATGAGAGCTCTTAACAGAGGCATTCGTGCCAGTGTAGCTGCCCAGTGAAGAGCGGTGTGGCTTTGAGGGTCGATAGGCATGTCAAGCTCGAGAGGTGTAAGCGTCTGGAGCATCTCGTGTGATGACTCCTCGGTGGCCGAGTCCATAAATAGGCCCATGAGCATGCTGCGTTTTAGCTCTACGTCGGGAGACACCTCGTAGGGCAGAGGAGGGGACGGGCCGCTGCCTTCATCGATAGCATCGCGTTCATTAATCGCACTTTGCGTGTACACAAAAGATTCGTTGGGCTCCGTTGGTGATCCCGGGAAGGCTGCGGCATAGGCATCCATGTTTTGTCCATAGGCTCCAAAGCTATCGGCAGGGGTCATGGTGACTCGTGCACGTTTTCTCGGGGGTTCGTTGTCGGGCATGCTCACGCTGCCATTTGGCTGTTGATGTTGGTGCTGTGACTGCTGTGACTGCTGCAGTTGCTGTTGCTGCAGTTGTTGCTGTTGCTGTGTTGAATAGGCAGAGTCGACAGCTGGGTTAGTGTAGTCAGAGGTATAGCTCTGTTGGGAGTTACCCGGGAAATCATCGCCATTCTGCATCGAGGGCTGGCGGCTGAAGCTGGGAGCTCTTGATGGTCCATTGCGATTTCGAGGCCCGGGAGAGCCGAATCGAGCCTTGCTGATGGCGGCGACGGCATGGGATGCCGTGCTGGAAATGTTCTTAAAAAAAGTGCCCGACAAGCCATTGGGTCTCCCATCACCCCCAGCGTTATACATGCGTTTCCTCTGCGCGGCCATGGCTTGCTCTTTCGTCGGGGTGTTGAAATCGCCGCGGCCTGCAACGCCTCCGTCCTGGCCCATGTCGTATGTCAACAGCGGCCGCAGTAACTCCTCCACACCGTATTGGCGGCAGACTTCAACGCCTCGGTCGAATTTTATCCAAGTGCCCTGATATTTTCCGTAGCCTCCCTGAACCTTTTCGTGCTCGCCGATCTGGATCTCCTTCTCGAGAATCTTGGTGCGTTTCCCCTTGTCGACGCCGGCTACTTTGAGAATCTGGGTGGCATTCAGCCAGGAGTCGTGGCGGCGGCGCATAACAGCAACGTTGTTGACTTCCATTTCGTACACATCGACACCCGAATAAGACGCCTGTTCCTCACGCTGTTAACCAATGGCCTCACGAGTGCACAGGCCGAGCGCTGACGTTGGTTTAAGGCGGGGGATACATACCGAGTATATCTGCGGCCCGTCCACGGCGCCGTTGTAGCTGCGATTGAACGAGGCAGCCCGCCCCGTCTGCGACTGCTGGCTCATTGTGAAGGATTGTTGCGATGTTTGCGACGCGGATGGCATGGCCAAGGTTATGAATCTGGTGAAGACGAGGTTGTCGCACGAAGATTGGACGACAAAATGGAGGTGGCACTAGCTCGTAGGTTTGCCTGCCGCTGCCAACTCAAAAGTCTAACCCATACACAGAAGCAGGAAGGGAGAAAAGAGCGAATGCGCACAAAGGCCTTGGGTTCGTTTCCGGTACGCCGCCCTTTTTTCTATTTCTTCTTTTATGCTCTTCTCCTTCTCTTAGTCGCAGCCTCAGTGATCGGTTAGGGCGCTTTGGAGATCCGAGGACTGTGTCGGGAACAAGATGAGGCTTCGGCCCGCGTGGCTCGCTGGCAGGGTGACAGCAGCAAATCTGCAGCAAAAGGTTGTGTGCAAGGTATAACAACGCCTACTTCTGCCGAGGGGAGGGGGTTCGACGATGGCGTCTCCGCTTTGCAGCAATAGCAGCGAATAGAAGAACGGGCCACGACGAGATATGCAGGTCCTGGCTGAGGGCTGCGCAAGAAGAAAACAGTCTGGCTGAAGCAAGGGCGCGAGCTTTTTGAGGCTCTGGTTCCTGGGCCTTGGGGAATGGTGTAGTCTAAAGGGCAAGCGTCTGAGACTTGTCCGGCACTTGTTTGATTGCAGGGCGAGTTATCAAGAGAACACAATTTCAACTACGCACGATAAAAACAGGAACCGGCCGTTGATGCAATCGACCAAAAGGTGCGGTGGGGATATGCAGCCGGTGGCATAAGGCGTTCCCCGTATGTACATCAGACCTGCACTGCAGCAAAAATGAATCGAGGTACAATGCGCTGCGCGTGCCGAGTCGGAGCATGTAACGCTGTTAATTGAAATCCGAGCTTGGACGTGTCTGTTTCGTGATTTCGTGTCGGGCGTGTCGCGCAGCGCGACTTTAATGACCCTTTTTTTTTTGGCGGTGCTGATGGTGAGATGGGCGCTGGTGGGGTTGAATAGCCCTGGTCAGCGGCCCGAGACAGGCGATTGTGATACGCCGAGACCCTATTTTGGGGCTTTGGGTTGGGCTGAAGAGAGTTCCAAGGTTTGTTTACATGCACTCGCTGGCTGTCAACATTGAGCCTCTTTACCAATCAGGACGAGAAGCTGCGAGTTGCGGTGAGAGCTTGTCCAGCTGATGGCTCTTGTCGCAGTTGCTGTAACGGCACCTTCGCGAGATGATGTGTGATTGCAGCAGATCAGGAGCCGGATGTAAGTCATCAGCTCAGAGCATGCGCTTCATTTGCACCTTTTACAGTAGCATCTTGACAGTAGCATTCTGTAATGCTACGATACAAGCAACTATACAACTCAAAACAAGCCACTCATGTCGGGCGACAGCCTTTGCAGTAAGCAGCTGAACGGCTCACATGATCCAATGCGTATCTGCAGCTTGTCAGACCCCACGTTTTAGATCTTTCCGCGCTACCAAAGAGCGTCGTAACTGACAGTGCTGTGTGCGTGTATGTAAGCTAACAGCAACCTTTGTACTATCTTTTACCTTGCGAACCTTCCGTGAATATTCTCGCTTGAAAGAACACCAAGTGGATGCTCGAATTCCCTGTACAATACAAGCAAAGACGAATTATCTATGACATAAATCATGAACCAAAGAAGCACAATGATCTATTACATGGGAGCCTGCTTGGAGTCTCTCGGCGCCTTTTCATCTTAACACTTCGAAGAATCGTAACTGAAAGCCATCGTCGTTATATATCTTGAGATTTTGTCTACAAGCAGTGAAATGGTAATTGTACATTTTTTGCTATGCCTCCAGTTAAATAATCCCGTATATAATATCTTTGTCGAATATACATGTCTAAATACAAAATACAGTCATGATCCCCGTTTCCCTTATCCAACATCAGTTTTTATACAATTTCATTCCCATTTCAACATCTTCACTTCGCCTTGGCCAAGACTCGAAGCATCTTTACAGCTCCCGGCGTCTCATACCACGCAGCAAAAGTATAGTCGAGTATAAACAAAGCCTCTTCTTCCGATTGCTGTGCGTATCCATCAAATCGCGGTCTCCGCAAAACGCAGTGGTCCGGATTGTTCACCATCAGGCTCCAAAAATGTGGGTTATAGTCTGCAACGGCCTTGTATACCGTTCTGACTTGGCTCTGGATGTTTTTCATCAGCGGCTCCAGCTTTTCCGGCCTGTTCAACAGATTCTGATGCCGAAACAGAGTATCGCGGCGGACAAGCTTCCCATCAATGAGTCCGATAATTTCGGGTGGGAACGTGCCGCCAAGCGCAGTGGTGGCGTTTTGGATGGCTTCGAGGTCGAGCAAGATTCGCACCTTGATCAACAGCAGTGTCACAGCGTGACTAAGATCTAGATATGTTTTGCCTGTCCACGCCCGCTGTAGTGGCTCCTCGAGTGCGTTTGCATTTTTCGTATCCACAAAGGGTAGACTCATGTTTCCCCAGTCGTAGTCTGGGTTCTCATTAACATCTGCATACCACCTGAGGAAGTCGTAGGCTTCTTGGTCTCTATCGAGTCGAACATAGAGTGCAGGGATAATCTCTCGCACACCAAGGCCGTCTGAACGACTCAGTCGCAGCATGTCCACATAATGGTCTAGCATATCTTGCACAAGATCCCTAGGACCACCAGGTGTGCCATAGCTGTCATTCATGATGTGTGCCAGATCAAAGCGCGCAACCATATATGGACGCGTGCCCATGATTCTCCAGAAACGACCAGCGTGCTCTTCAAAGACGTTTTCAGGGGTGTCGAGATCTCCCTGCCACTCACGCAGCTTCTGTTCCTCGTCCCTGTAGCGTTTATGTGCCTTTCTGAGCAACTTGCATGGAATCTTGTGATCTTCACGGTCTTCAACCTGGCAGTCTCGCCCACAATAGTATACCGCCTGGCAAGCTGAGCAGCGGAAGACTTTGTCTTCCCGCTTACATACTTCGCAGGCTCGTGGCGCTAGGCCATCGAGGCTGTCGATGTCTTCAATATTCATAATGAGAGGCATCTTGACACGGGGCGGAGATGACTGACAGTAGGAAGAGAGCAATGTGTGGTTTGAAATGAAATTTAAACAAAAAAAAAAATATTGAGTGCCCAAGGGATAGATGTACTGCCAAAAATGAATTGATAATGACAATATTTCCGATCAAAGTAGAGCGCTATACCCGCTGGGCTGCGGCTGCGTGAAGCTGTGCGAAGCTGAATGAGTGGCGGAACTATGGCGCCTCTATAATCTTCAGCCTAGGTGCAGTTAGTGAGCGGTCTAGCATCCGGCAGTTTGGTACAGCTTGAAACAACGAACCAGGACTTCTCCACTGGAAACGCAGCCGGGCGTTTGCCTCGAGCAGTTAACGACTTCCAAAGTTCAAGATCTTTTATCCGTGCTAGTGCAGCGCGCAAACCTGGCTCTGTAAATCCAGTAACATCAGGTTTAGATAGCGCTTTACTAACGCAGGGTGATTCACTAGGCAATTGATATTCTAGTGAATTAGCAGCCAATGTCTACTACTTGTAACTTGAATTCAAGAATTATTATCAGTCGCTAACAAGCGCCGCCGAGACCTAGGATGTCACCGTGCTATTTTTTATACTGAGAATTGGCCGGAGTTTAACCAGTAAAGCGCAGATACTGAACCTTGACTTGATATCCAAGATCAATCTTCGATTTTCTCATTTGTCTAGAAAATTACCTTATATCACCTCAATCTGTGGCGAAAAAGCCTTTGCAGCTTTGTTCGACCAATATAGCTCCCCATATCGGCCATCAAACATGCCCGCCCCTTCATATCCCCTCCCTGCGTCGCCATCCGCAGTCCAGCTCTACCGTCATCTCCTCCGAGAATGTTCTTACTTACCTCCAGCCTTCCGCGCCGAGATTGCCTCTGTAATTCAGGATCGCTTTCACAGACATCGCAAATATGATGCACGTGAAAAGGCTCATCTCACAAGAGCCCAGACAGCTCTACGAACTCTGCGAGCTGCCAATAGCGGCGAGCAGTCCGCCATGGAGGGCTTGATATCCAAAGGGTTTGGGAGAACAGGAAGCAGGCGACGAGAACTAATGGCCAAATTTGTGATACCCCAGGGTCCAAGAGATACTGGCGCTCTTGAAGAAGCTCTTGATTCAGCCGATAGAGAAAACAAAACTGCAAAAGGCTCTGGTTCACCAACGGAGGTCTCAGAAGAAAGCGAAACAAGAATCAAAAAGAAGTTTTTCGACAAATGGGACCAAAAAAAGCTATTGCGGCTTCTATCATCACAGCGGCAGCAGCAGAGGGATACAAAGGGAATGGCCAGTTGGCGGGGAGCAGTCGTCAAAACGATTGACCCGGATCAACTCATCCCTAAAGAGACTATCTGGGGGAAACCACCTGGAGAGAAACTAAAACAAACGAAAAGAGCTCACTGGTGGCGGCGAAATGCTGAAAAGATCATGCCTCCGCTAGGCAGGGGTGAGTGGGAGATGCTCAAGCAGTTGAGTAGCGGAGGCCAAGAGAGAGGCGAGTGGAAAGTACCAGAGAGGCGAACACCAGCAATACCGCTGATAACCTCATCAGAGGCCGGCGAGGAAGCTTCTTGGAGCTGGAAAGATTATGCTACAAAACCGGCGGCAATCGTCGAGAAGCCCAAATCTCTTAAACAACAGCGACGAACCGGCCAAAAGGACAGCAGCCCGTACGGCGTCAAGGACCGGGATCGCAATCTATCGGCAAGATGGTTCCAAAGAGCCTACACCAGAGCATGGCAGCTTACACCTACAATGTCGCAAGATCCCAATACGCTCAATTATTCATTTACATGGGGTAACGTCCAACCAAAACTCCCTCCCGCGGCCAAGCACCAGCTCGGGATCTTTGAAGGTGTTGATCAAAAGGGCCGCAAAGCGCGCAAGACGTCATCGTCGTAAATGTTATCATTTTAATATTTTTTCATCCTTTTTTATATACTTCTATGGGGGTGTATATATGAACATTTTAGGCGAGCTTAGCAAGCTTGCCCAGGGCCTCCGGTCCATCCATACGCATTCCCACCCAGTCGTTCATGGCGGTAGCCCCAATGATTTCATAAAACTTGATGCTGGGCTCATTCCACTTCAGCACAGACCAATCTAAACGACCACCGTCCATAGCAAGAACCTCCTTGGCCAGCGCGGACAGCAGGATCTTGCCGTATCCCTTGTTGCGCTCTGACTGAGAAACATAGAGATCCTCCAGATAGATGCCGGCCTTGGATCGCCATGTACTATAGTTGTAGAAATACAGAGCCATTCCTACGGCCTTGCCTTGTGCGTCGATGAGGAGGAGACATCGTGCGGGACGAGTAGCTGTGATGGGCTCGGTCACGGGCAGGTGGTTCTGGGGGCTGACGACGTCTGCCGGCGCAAAGGCAATTGTGTTTTGCAGTGTCTCGACGGTGGCCAGCACGGCGTCGGATTCCTTTTCGTAGTCGGCGAGCTCCTGGATGAAGTCTAGGATGGTCTTCGCATCTGCAAATTGGACACTCTGGTTAGCGATTGAACGTCGAATGTCACTTGGGACCAGAGAAGATGGTCTCACCCTCGCGTCTTGCGTGTCGAACAGTTGCCATCTTGTTTGTCGTGAGTGTATGTGTGTTTGTGCAAGTAGAGTCACCAGGATCGTTGTTTAGAGAGCTTTACAAACTGAGGAATTTGATTCGATCGACGAATTACAAAAGCAGCAACGCCACGGCTTCTTATAAACATTCGAGAAATACAGTGGGGCACAGCAAAGCAACATTTTGCCCAACTCGGCCACCAGCTTTGGATTGCAGATGAGGGGCCAATGGCGGGGCTTTCGCAAGTAAGCCGCCGCAGATTTCTTTTCCGACCTCGCCTTTGCGCCTTTCCAAATGTCGAAATCGCCCTTTGCGTCGGCCTGGCTAATCCACTCTGGACGCGGCAGTTCCATCAAAAAAGACATATAAATCCACTTGCGGTCCACCCGACGTCAGGGCCATGACTTGCTCAAGGGCGCTGCCGGCTCCCAACACGCCGACGGCGATTATAAAATAGTACTTACTTTTTGCGGGAAGAATCAGAGAGTGTGAGACGGGAGCTAGGATAAATCGACCAATCAATTTGACCAATTCGAGTTGCCACCAGTTGGGTTCGAGAACTCAAGATCTCTACTAAACTTTGAGCTTTCCCCTTGAAATGAAGAGCCATAACAACAGTTGCGCTCCAAACAATCCCAACGCAACGGGCTGCAGAACTTGGACGCCATATGCCTGAGCGAGTGCGCCGACTGCAAAAGGAAAGCTAGGTGGGAGAATGAACGTTAGCTCATTGTGAAGTGTGAGATTCAATGTGCAACAGAGCTTACATGGATGATCCGGACACTGCGAAGGCTGTGGCAAAGCCCACAGAAACAAGATGCTTCTCCGGCGGTAACAGCTTGGTCATCATCCGGATTCCCTGATTGCCTTCTTGTTAGCAAGTTTACTCATCCAGGAGGTTAAGATTTTCCTTTAAAAGGAGGATGACAACTCACTGATGGCATAATCATTCCAGTTGATACGCCAATCAGCGCAGCCATCACTGCACTGACTGCAAACTTCTGACCAAACCAGAAAACGAGCTCCAGAGCAATTGCGCTGACGAGATACAGCGACACCATGATTCTTTCACCCACGTATCCGGTGATCCAACCCAATGCGAAACGGCCGACTGTGACGCCAATCCAGAATCCAGAAGTGGCAAGCGAAGACGCAGTGGGCGAACCCTTGCGGACGCTCATCAGGAAAGTGAGGAGCCAGCCTCCAATTGTTACTTCAGATCCGGCATAGAGAACCATGAAGGCAGAAAGCGTTAAAGTGACCTATACATTGTCAGCTCCGTGATAAACTCTTGAGAAAATGGATTGATTGCGGAATTTTACCCGATTATTCAGGATCTTGAGGGTTCCTTGGCCGTTGGGCAATGGCGTGACAGGTTGTCGATGGAAGCCCCTCCCGACATCGTCCCAGAACGAAGAAGTGACGCCTATACAGGCAAGACAAGATAATCCGGCCTGGAACAACACAAAACATATGAGATGCCGAAAATCTTGCAACGGCAGAGGGAGTCAACTAACCATTATAGCTATCGTTTGTCAGCTGGATAATCAGAACCTGTGCCATTTATTCGCAAACACTTACAATAAAAGATCCACCAGTCTTCCACCTTGGCCGCAATTCTCGATATCTGCGGTGATACCCATTAATACAGATATCTTCACCAGCAAGAGGCAGCGACATACCAGAATAGGCGACAGGGTTGCTCCAAGACCCCAGAATCCATGAAGAAACCCCAGCATAGTACTCCCTTGAACCAATCCCCCGAACCAGCTATTCCAGCTCCCGTTCATTAACCCGCTTCCAAACCCCGTCAAAACCAAGAGACAGACGACAACCCCAAAGGGCGGATGCTGCGCGAGTCCTATATACGCCAGCATATACGCACCCGTCGCAGCAGCCGCAACGCCTCGCCTCCCAGCCACTGCATGAAGATGATTTGTTGTGAAAGAAGCAAGCACGCAGCCCACCATGGGGCTCAGGAAAATAAGAGAAATAATTGAATGCGGCAGACCATAGTACTCTCCAAAGAGAGGCACCATGGCACCCGGGGCGCCGTCATTCATGCCGTACACGATGAAGGTCAAGAAACATGAAAACACACGATACTTGTTCCTCGGAGGGTCGTTCCATCTCTGGGCCGTGGAAACGGCTGTTACGGGCGGCAGCGCTGATTCGGCATCATGGATCGAGTGCTCGGAGAATGAGGCTAGAACATCTGGATCAGAAGATCGGCGTGGGATGGAAGCTATGGGGGCAGGCAAAGAGAGGGGCTGGAGGATGACTGTCTCTGTTGTAGTAACGGCAGTCTTGGACATGGCGGTATCTTATATTAAAATTCCCCGAGCATCAATCCAATTCAATTATTTAGCAGATTATCTACAACTAAAGTAAGAAATCGAAGTAAACAGGGCGAATCAGCGGTCCCTTTTAAGCTCTTATCTTTCCCTCTTTCCATTCATAATAACTGATCAGCTGGTTAGAAAAGGGCAGCAGAGCCTTTTATCCGCACAATTACCCCAGCCTATCTCGGTCAGGGCGGTGCTACCGAATCTCCGGCATCGGTAGACGAACGACAGCCATCCAAATATAGAACACCGACACTCCCCGAAAGGTTAAATGTCAAGGTCCTCTGCCTGCAGTAGCTTCAGATCCTTCCATTTAGCATGCCAACGCTACCTGGTGACATGTTGGAAATCATTGCCTATGCAGAACTGTTGCCATAACTTTTAGGTAATCAGAGAAATGAAAAGCTGGTGTAGGGGAATTAGTGATTGGTTGCGCGTTTGTTGGAAGCGTTTGGAGGCAATCGAGTTGATGTTGGTGGTGATGGATGGATGAGCAGCCGTACTGTCGATGTAGGGAGAAGAGCGACGTAGCGAGCGATGAATATTCAAACGACAAAGACTTCAACGGAGAAATAGCGTGCATGTCGATGGACGAAGGAATAACGCCAAATGTTTAGGATGATTGCTGGAATAGGCTGCTGCAGGTGTTGGACTTTGTAGGAGAGATACAGACATAGAGCAAGTTGGAACAAGAATACATTCATGTGTTCGATATTATCGTAAACGTATAGGATAGAGTGCTTTACAGCGCTTCAATAACGCACCTCGTTGCAGCATCTCCTCGCTGTAGGCATAGTAGACACCAGCTTCCACGATTATATCACCTAGCTTTTGCTAGTAATCGGTATCAGATGAAGGTACATGGGCGCAAACTATGTGGCAAAAGAATTGACAGCCATTCAATCCATGTTGTACGCTTTGATGCTTCGTGTGCTGTTCAAGAACATGCCATTCATGCAGCTAAATAAGCAATTCTTCCAATCACTCATTGTTCAAACAGAGCAGCAGATATTAATAGACAAAAAGAATGCACAATAACAACCTGAAATAAAACTCGTTTGTGTACAAAGTCGCCAAGCCCTACAAACCATCTCAAACTAGCTCATTTGTGGGCGTTCAGGACCAATATATAAACAACTGCCGCAACTTTTGCTCTCTCCATTGCAAGTTCCGACTCTACACTCTTCTCCTTTTTATATTCCCCCTAGCATAACAAGACGCACGAAAACATACTACAGCACTCATTTAACATCTTCAATTGATCAAAAACTGCCTAAAAGAAAACGGAAAACGAAAATCCATCCCTCTTCCAGTCATGCGGCACATCTTTCTCTCCTCCACGCCTCAGCGAGCGCCATCTCTCGCTACCGAGATCCAATTCGGCATCCAAGTCGAGTTTCTCGCCCCTCCCGTCTCTCCCAGTCAACAATCCCAAAGTATCTCCAACCACCATCGCATCTTTCACTACTTTGCTTCCGCCCTGCAGAAATCTGGCCTCCAAGCCGCCTTTCTCCTCGACCACGACAACCACAACGCCGAAACCAACGAGACGCAAGAACAAGAAAACCAGCTGCGAGCCACAGCTCCCAAGGGGAGCATCATCAAAACCAAGCACAACCCAGACATGTACATCATGAACCCCCTCTCCCTCGTCCAATGGCTCAATGCAGGCGCCGTCCAAAACCCTCTGTGCAGATACTGGCTCCTCCAAGCCAGCAGCGACATCGGCCATCACGGCAAACATGCCAAATTGCAGCCCACGCGGCTCAGCAGCCCAACTTTGCGTGAATCCGAGGCAAACAACTTGTTCCCCGGCATCAACACGGCTCTATACGGCATCTGGACCGCGCATCCGGCAAAAGCGCACGTTTCCAGTGACTGCGGCCTGCACGTGTCCGTCAGCCCCGTGTCTGCAGAGGGTCTGACTGTCCTGCAGGCCCAACGCGTGGCAACGCTGGTGATTGTGCTTGAGAACAATCTGCTCTTCCATCTGGGCTCGCCTATCCGTCGCGGCATTCATCAGGAGCTCATCAAGGCGTCTGCTCTTGTCCACTCAAAGGCCGAATCGTCTTCATCTCTCGCAGCAACAGCCAACCTTCCGCTCAACATCCTCCACAACGCCACCATGAACAAAGCATTGAACATTCTCTGGAGTGTCTCCGATCTCACCCAAATCAACCAGATGATTGCCCATCATCCCAAGACTCGCGATCCTACGGCATCTACAGCTCTACGCATCACTACACAAACTCACGAAGACGACAGCACCATCAACTCACTCGAGTTCCGTCACGCGCAGGCATCTTTCAGTCAAAGCTTCGTCGACAACTGGGTGCGTCTCATCCTGACCATCTGCAAGGTCGCTTTCCTCCCCGCGGAGATATACAAGCTCGTCGTAGCCATGCTGTAGGAAACCATTGTCACGACGCCTCGCCCGGAAGATTCATGGAAGACGCTGCTCAAGGTGCTCAACGACTTTGCGCCGGTGAACTGGCATGGCAAGAGCAGCGAGCAGTACTGGATTGGCTATCTGGCAGTTCAAGACAGAAAATGAAACATGCCAAATGGCAATGATTTCTTGCACTTGAAGTCCAGACGTCAACGGAAAGTCCGCGGAGTGTGAGCACCTCTATCCGGCATTTGCCACAGCGGGTAGATCAGATGTAAGTCTCGACGACTATGGAATAATGAAATATCCTGACACTAACTGACAGTCCTTTCAAGCGGTTTCATTTTCCATGCCGTCAATTCAATAAAACCTCCCCTCTCCAAGACAAAAAAGAACGAGTCAGTCTACATGCCCTCCCATCTGATAGCTCAGAGAGTTCAAACTGCCGAATAATAATACGCCGGAATAGGAAATGCGGTCCGAAGCGTATTTACACCCAGAATCAACAAAGAAGGTTTGCCTGGGGCATTTCTTGAGGTCAAGATTAGTAAACCACCATTGTCAGATTTGTCCTGCGTAGTGCTCCTAGGTAATACACACCTCCAAGTAAACCGGGATTGCTTCCTAACTAGTTATTCTTAGGCACTAACATCATATCCTCAGCGCATCTTATTTCCTCATTTCCTCACATCTCAAATCAAACGCAATAACAAAAAAAAGCTACTCCGTTTTAGGAAGCATGATTGCTCATCAGGCCAACCAAAAGGAAAAACCCAGAGACTGCGGAAGCTCCGTTAGAGTAAAAACCCAACTCCACGGTCATGACTTTCCGGTCTCAAGTTCCCCACTACAGTAACAAAGTCACGCCAGCTTTAAAATTCAGAGAAAACAAACAAACGATAGCAAATCAGAGAAGAAAAGAAATAACTGTGGCTGGCTGGAGGCCCATATTTTCTCCGCACCCCCGGTAGTCAACATGACTCGGACTTACGTTCTGCTCCGGTCCAGGCCCTCCTTTTTAACTTCTGGGGCCTTATGGCTGGGCCAAAGATCTTGGCTCGTATCTTAGGTCAATCTGGTTTGGGCAGCGGAAAGCAATAGATTAGCTATATGGTGGCAACGAAGTGGCTTGGTGGCGCCCTCTTGCTAAGAGGTCCATATTATGTATTCGATATGTATTCCGATTCCGTATACTCCTCTGGTTCGGTTAGCCTACTCATCCGGAATCAGTACTCGTAGCAATAGAGCAATGGTTTGGAGCTAAATTGTTAATATGGGGTGCTTGTGCAGCTCGGTAGCCTAGCCTGGGTTTAAGCGCCAGATACTGGGGGAAGCGAGGTCACAAAGAAGTAAAATAGGTAACAAAAGTTGAATTGATGATGCTGGTAATAGCCAAGTGCCCCATTCAATCTCTACCCAAGATATAACTCCGCCCAATCATTAATATACTATACTTATATACTTCATAATACTACTGCATTCCATCGTAACATGTGAACCCAGGTTACAGTAGGTATCGGTATTCTGGGGACAAATCGCCCAACGTCGTCTTTTCCTCTTCTGTGAGGTTGGGTACATCTGTCATGTTGTCTCTCTGCTTATTCGCCGCCCAGCATCCCAGCCCGTAGAGCACTGACGCAATCATTGAAAGGACGGTAAAGGCGAGACACACGCTGTAGCCCGTAGTGAACTTGGGAGCGTCTTTAGTCAAGAAGATGAAGACAGCAATGATGCCTCCAAGGTTTCCGTAGCCTACTTGCCATGCGCTACCGACGGCACGGCGAGTGTGGTTTCCTAGATTCATGTTGAACCAGCAGACGATGATGGGCATGGCCGTATATGCGCCAGACGTAATGAGAAATAGTGCGCCGTACTCGACGTTGCGGTTACTGTGCTCAGCGAGAAGAATAGCAAAGCCAGCAATAGCAACAAACATGGCAAAAATAGCAAATGCGAATCGATGCCGTAATCTATCAGACAAGGTCGCGATAAGCAGAGAAAAGCCAAAGGCAGCAGCCCATGGCGGAACGCTGCGCAGCTGAGTTTCAATAGGACCATATTGGAATGTCGAGATAATCGTCGGGGCGAAGTAGGCATAGCCATAGGCGGGGACGATAAGACCAAAGTACATGAAGCCGCCAGCAATGACCTTCCAGTCCTTGAAGACGCCCAAGATGTCCTTGATCGTCATTTTTCGCGCAAGTCCGGAACCGGTGCCTTGGTCCACGCGAAGGCGGGCTGCGACATACTGGCGCTCGTCTTCCTTCAGCCACTTCGCCTCTTCGGGGAAGTCGGGGAGCAGGAAAAAGAAGAAGAAGCTGACAAAGACTGTTAGACCACCCTCAATAAGGAAGATCCAGCGCCAGCCACTGTAGCCTCGCATGCCGTTCATCTTGCCAATGGCGGCAGCCAAAAGGCCACCAAAGGCACCGGCGAGAGTCGTGCTGTTGAAGAAGAACGAGTAGCGTCGCTGGGCTTCGGATCGCTTGTACCACATGCCAATGAGATAGAAGGCTAAAGATTATGCTGGTTAGCTTTTGATCTAGGCGATAATACTTTACTGAGGGATACATAGGACCTACCTCCTGGAAACATGCCAGTCTCGAACAAGCCAAGGAAGAAGCGAGTGGCTAGTAAGCCACTGTAGTTCTTGACCAGACCTTGCATCATGGTGGTAAAGCCGAAAAGGAACATATTGAGCGAAAGCCAGACATGTGGCTTGAACTTTTTGAGGAGGATATTGGACGGGACCTCAAAGATACAATAAGGGACGAAGAAGATGACTAGCGCGGTGTTGTACTTGTCTCCGGTGCCGAGATCCAGATCTTTGGCCAGGCCAAACAGTTTTGCGTTTGCGATGTTAACACGATCTAGTGAAGGACAATTGTTAGCATGTAGTCAATCATTAGGTAGGCAAAGTCGAAAGATTATTTCGCGCTGCGTGCTGTCGACGTACCCAAGAATGCAAGCAAATACATGATACAGAGAAAAGGAACGACTCGCATATCGATCTTGGCCATCAATTTGCGCTCGGTCGTGTGCGACGGGCATTGAACCTCTTCGGCCGCATATTGAAACTCTGCATCGCGCACGTCGGTCGAGTGGCGATCCGAGCCGCTGTGCTTCTCATCTACAACACCCATTGCGGCTATCTGTTGTTGGCTGGCGCGTAGGATGCGCTGCAACTTTTCAGGGTATCAAAATAGCGTCAATCTCGCCGCGCTTTGGTTGTCTCTCCCTGTGTCTAAGCAAGACGAGAGAATCCAGGCAATAAGAAAAAGAATTATAAGTAAGGAGAAGGGCAAGAGCCCACGTGAAATAGTGGAGGGATGAGAAGCACAGGCTTCGATGTTGGAAGACAAGAAGCAAGCGAGTGGAACACAAAGGGTGCAGCCCAAGGGATCTGCCGGTCCCTATTTGTACTCGGCCAGTGCTGTGCTCCTCATCCCCCAGACATGCTTGCCTTGTACTCCATGTCGACGATGCTCGCAGCTCGCACTAGGTATCAGCGGGTGGGTAGTGGAGGCAGCCATTGGCATCGCCGGACAAGCGAGCGATGGGGGCCACCAGGGCCTTGCCAATAGCAGTAGTAGCCAAACCATCACGGAGCTGCCAAGGGCTCGCTGCAGCCGCAACCAAGGCCTGCCGTCTCCAACATCCGGATACCCCAAAGGCCAAAAGGTGCGCCGCGTACGGAGCGTCGTAGTACTAGCAGTGGTGTTAGTGCTAGCGCTTCTCCCAAAGGGCTGTAATGCATCCTTGCAGATCGTGGCGCCAGTGGATCGTCTTCTCCAGAAACTGCACGCTTACCAGGGCCGTCTCCACGAGTCATCTCAGCCGTAGCCGGACTCCCAGCAGTGCAGCGACGTCGTGGAGGATTTGATGGGCGGAGTCTCCTCCACTTGGAGCGGAATTATGATTCATAGCGAGAGCGATACGCAACAGTTTGCGTTCTCAAGGATCAATCCAAGAAGCCGGTTTGCCAGCCAGCTGAAGACGTAGTGTGTAGAGACAACTGAGGCTAGGAGTTGGACCTCCGGTCAGAGACAGTTCAAAAAGGCCGGCACATAAATTTCCCGAGGCATTCTCTGCCATTGGCCATCACCGCCTTGCACTAAAATCCCCGCATCGAGCCACTCGCCAAAAGAAGATTCTCCCATAGCCTAGGCATTCTTCTACGCCCCAGAATTCCCCGGGTTTTGGCTCCCATATTGGTCTCGAGAGCTTAAACAACGTGCTTATGTCCGCTGTCTAGCAGCCAGCCTAGCACTCCCTAGTCCCTTGGCCGCTGGTTGGAGTTGGCCGTAGTCTGTTGGAGATTTGGAGAACCCACAAGGCGGTCCGAACTTCTTCTCCGTGCTCTCATGGGTTGTCTCTCGGTCTTCGAGCTAATCCTTCCTCTTTCCGCAGGTCCGTCGCGAGGAGAAATCAGCAAATAGATGCAGAGGACGCGGAGGTGGAGCTTCACTCTGTTTGCTCTTGAAGTCGAAATACCAGTTGCCGGCCATGAATGACTCACGCATCTTGGCCATTCATCCTTCGCGTTGCCGGAGCAGTTCGTCAAGTTCAGATGGGCATAACTTTGACAACACAAGCTGGAGAGCTACTACAGAGACTACGTTTAAGCGAATCTTTGCGCCTCTTGATACCCCAGAAATCCACCCCGCATCTCCACCTGTTGCTACCTGAGTCGAGAGCAACAGTCAAGTGGCATTGTCTATCACGCAGGTACGGAAGCAGGCTTGGAGACTACTATCCGTCTGCTACCCCGTGGGTTGCAACCATTTCCCTGTAGCACGTGGGAGTGGCGTCTGTTGGTAGCCATCCCCAGACTCGAATACCACTAATAGCCCGACCACCGTCACTACCGCCAGCACTGCTGCTTAACATAGAAACATGAGGTGGGCCGGTCCCTACCCTTTCTCCAATAGCATATGCGATGAACAAATAGTTTGGCGAGCACCCATGGTTATGCATTGCATGGCTTCCCAGCTATCAAGAGAGCTAATTAAAACTAAAACGCCAAATCCGACAATCCAGATCTTGGAACTAGAAAGCAGAGGCTAATCGCGGCTTTGGGTCTTCAAACACCGACTCCAGCCGTGATGGTGATAGATAGCGATGATACTAATAGTCATTTACGATGGTCATGCTTGGAAGATATCTAATCAACGACCTCTAGTGCCAAATGCTTGTCTTTCTGGATGTTGTGGCGCTTTGACAGCCAAGGTGCTCATAGAGAGGAGAGACCAAGGAGAGCTTCTGTCCCGTGATTCCTACAGACAGTCAACCAAATGGGATAGTTTACTTGACAGATCCAGATCAGTCATCTTGGAGTGAATGGGGTATACGGGGATATTACCGCATACACAGAGACGGAAGGATAGAGATCAAGGTGTACTGTGCTCTTTGAGGCCTTCGACATCATCTCATCAAGATCATTAACTGCAGCCAGCCTCAGGGTCCTAGTGCCCGGTCTTTAACACGCATGGAAACACGGGTAGTTGCGTCTACCAAGTAACAGCTGTCAGGGGCGTGTGTCTGTAACCTGTTTGAGGCTACAGAGAGAACGGATAGCTGTGGTCAGAGTTGAGATGGCAGTTTAGCTAGGCACGCATCCTATTACGGGTATGCGTCTCGTGCGTTTTCCATGCATATGGCTTCCACATGGCTTGTGTTTGCCCAGGTGATTCAGCTGATTATGCATGTTGACGTTTACTCTTCTCGATAATGGCTTATCGCAAACGAAGAAGGCCACGCCTCTCAGCCGCCTCTACACTCTCGCACCTCCCATCAAACACGCCAAGTTGCAATAAAACGGTATAAAAGATTCCCAGCTTTCCGGAGAACCTTGCTGGTTTCATTTCTTTCCCTTTACTTGCCCTTCTCTCCTCAATACTTCTCCAATCCACCATCTTCATCTGTTCAACATCTGTACACCTACCTTTTCTTCTTAAGACTTCTACTTACACCGGCTACGGTCACATAATTCCATCTCATTCTCTATTCTCTTGGCCAAAGTGTCCAAGTGTTGTCTGGAGGCAATGAATTTCGATGAAACGGGAAACTCGCTGTATCTTGCTGGTAGTGGCTGGGTCCCAGACATTTACGATGCCAGGAGTGGCCCGGCGACTACCAACCCAATGGCAGCAGGTTTCGCCCCTACGTGTCCACCCTATACTGGCGGCGGATATTTAGGATCTCCAGAGCAGATTTACGAGCCAAGGAGACACCTATATAGCGATGAATATGCTCATCCATTTCCCAGTTCAGAGAACGGTAACGCTCCATCTCATTTGTGAGTAATCATACAGTCGAATTGTATTTGAGACTTGAGCTGATGTCATGTTATACTTGATAGTTTGACCAGAGAAAATGCCGACGACTCCTTTTTCGATGCTGCTTTCGTTTCCTCTCAAGCTTTGCAAGTGCCGTCGCCATCGTTGGCGCTAATTGATTATTTGAGGCCTGGACCAATACCATGTGAGGGTTACGGCAGCGATAACTGGGATAGCGAGCATATAGCACAATTACGACCCGGATCAGACACACTCTCCTTTTACTCAAGTACCGACAATCCCGATTATGGTTGCCATGCTCCCGCTACCAACTATCCAGCCAGCGGTATAGATGGCGATGGTCTCCTGGGCAGTTTATACCCTTCCCAGACGGCTCTACAGCCTGTGGCGGAGGCATCTGCAGCGGGAGTGGGAGCGGGAGCAAGTGCTCCAACTCAGAACTCAATATACCAGAGATCACTGAGCGAATTCATGGCCAAGCCTGAAACAATGCCAGGCTCTCTGGGACAGCCAGCTCCATTTGTCATGCCGGGAGGATCATCACGGCAACCAGCGCCCTCGTCTATGATACCACAACAGCCGAACTATAGTTTGGCCTCATCGCCCTACACTGTCATATCACCTCCCTCCTCCGTCAAATCCTCACCTCGAAAGCGCAGTGCTTCAGCGGCTAGGATCGATAAGAGCCCTGTGGGTCCCAAGAAACGAGTCATCAAGGCTCACATGTTGGCAAAAGTCGACAACATTGAAGACTCTAAATTAAAAATAGAGACCGACAAATTGCCCACATTTGAATACCAAGAGTATTTCCACTCGCCTACGGATGCCAATATGAAGCTTAAGCGTCTTCTCGAGCTGTTTCGAAAGTCCGAGGACAACTGCAGCAGTCCCTCTACAGACTCTACGTTTCCTCAAAGCAATGAGGACAAGAAACGATACGTTGAGAAGTTGTTTAACGCCATCAACGATTGGGAAAACATCAATGAGTGGTCACAGACTCTAGTCCCCGAAGAACGAAACCGAGTAATGGATGAACACCGGCGTATGAAGGAGGAAGCCAACAGCGCAACTCCAGATAGGAAGCCAAACGACATTCCGTTGGACGAAATCCGTCCGAGCCGGAACGAACTTCCAACTCTTGATGTACAACAAAAGAAGATTCTGGGTCGACAACTCAACGACCAGACGGTAGAATGGCTCTGCTGGGAGCTCATTGTAGGTGCCTTTCCTCGCTCTCTCTACCCGCCACTGCAAAGGTTGTATCAATGGCCAAGTAACACTTTATTACTCATTTCTTAGGAAGCCGCTATACAATCGCAGCAGGGATATACACAAATACCTTACTGGTGCGGCGCCGATGGAGCTTAGGAAGCCTATGAGACGTTTGCACAACGTGTCGATGCGATGTGTTTTGCCCTGACGGTGAGTTTAGCCCCCAAAGAAGCTGTATTTCCTCCTTATTAACTCGCCACTCTCCAGAAATCGAAGCAACTCGTCAAATCCCTTCTATCTGCAGGTGATGGATGGAAGCTCCGCATCGCTAACAACCCACGTGGAGAGCTCGGAGTAAGAAAGCATCCCCCGTGTTGCATCTTGCTCTACCGTATTCGAATTACTGACGCACAACCAGCATAAAGGAAACAACATGAAGGTCAATATGAATAAGAACAACCGACTACGGCAAATCACTCGAATGGAGAATGCCCCTGGAAACAGTCCATTGCCAGAAAACGCCAACCGATCAACAACGGCGGCGAGAACAGCGGGCAGCAGCTCTGGCAACAGGCGTTGATTGCGTTCTACAAGGAATACTTTTCGATCGCCAATCAGCTTTTTCCTTGTCATTGTCTTTCTGCCTTTACGTGCATATAGATGAGCGCAGTCGAAACGGGGATTACCTGCCACTCCCATCTTATACTGGCGAGAGCGTTATTTCTTAATCACTTCAATTTGCTTTTACTTGCTTTTACTTACATTATTTTTTCCTTATTGTTAACCCAAGTTCTTAATTCTTTGTTTTGGCTCTTTCAGGATATTATCACAAGGTGTGCTTTCAGAATGTAATGTCGATCACACCTTTATGAGATTATTGGATATGGACTTTGGATATGTCATTGTTTGTTCAACATACATCATTCACATAAATTGTATTCTTTTAAGTTTAAGCGTGTATCATTTCACATAGATTTCATCATTGAGTTTTGCATGTACTAACGACTACATACATAATATTACACGCTCAGAAGCTAAAGCTATCAGTTCAAGTGCGGATGCCAGTTTGTTTTATAAGTCTTCAAAAAGATATGATCAATTAATATTACTTCAATCTATGGGGTATCCTAACGCTTTGTTGAAAAACACAACTTTATCATCAACACACTTTCATATCCATGCCTCCTCTTATGTTGATTTCAAGGACCTCGTTGTAAAGTAGTTCCTCTCCCATCCATCAATCGGGTCGATGGCAGTCTCTTCAACAAGCTCATAGTTGCCAATCCAAGGCATAATCTTGGCCCAGAGCAGCCAGTAGAGAGCACCGACAAAGAGGACACCGAAGCCAACAACGCAGTGAATCCAGTAAGGAAGGTGCTCGTAGACGTTCTGGCCATCTTCAGGAGGAACGAAAGGCGCAATGACGAGGTAAATGTTGCTGAGAAGGAAGAAGATGATGACTGGGTAAGTGGCCTTGATGGGAGGGTTCCAGTTCCAGGTGGCTCGGTTGCGATAGAGGTGGATAAGGGCTCCGGCGACGAAGACGTTGATGATGGCAAGAGGGTAGGAAATGAGGCTATGGCAAAATTGTTAGTACATCTTATCTTTATTTCCATTCATATTAAAAAGCAACACTTACTTGAGAACAAAGTTGTAAGCATCACCTGCAGGCGGTGCAAGGACAGTAATCATGGTAATAGCCCAGTGCTCAAACAGACCGGCCAAGGGAGCGTTGAAGGGCCGGTTGCTGGCGAAGAATCGAGAAAAGGGCAAAACACCCTCACGACCAAGCTCCTGGACAAGACGGCCCTGGGAGAAGATGACACTCAAGACGTTGCCAAAGGCTGACAGGGCGACGAACACGGAGAGCGCTCTCTCGGCCCTCTCGCCAAACATGTTTCGGAAGAGAGAAGCGGCAACAAGGCGCTTGGCTTCGAGGATCTCCTCCTTGGACACACCGGCAAAGTAAGAAACGTTGGCGAGCATGTACAGGATCGTGACGGAGCCGACGGCCAGGGGAGCGGCAATCTTGAGGGTTCGGGTCGGGTTCTTGGTCTCGCTGAGGGCGTAGTTGGCGTTGCTGTAGCCGATGAAACTCCAAATGACGTTGTAAAGAGAGGTGACGACACCATAGGCACTACCAGTAGTGCCCTCAAAGGCGTTGTGGAGGCAGTTGATCTCCTTGACCTTTTTGATGTTGGCCAGGGGCGCAATAATGACAATGATGACAATGCAAATCTTGATAACACCCAGGAAGTTCTGAAGACGCAGTCCCCACTTCAAAGCAGTGCCGTGGATCAAGAAGGCAGTTGTAATGCAGGCCACAGCAATACCTCGCTGGTTCCAATCCGTAACCTCGACCCTCGCAGCGTTGAGGATGTATTCGCCAAAGACAACCGAGTTACCGGCTGCCCAGCCCAGCAGGATGACATATGTGGTGTACATGCCCGTCACGAGGAAGCGAGGCTTGCGGTAGACGTATTCCAGGTAGTTCTTCTCGCCGCCGTTCTTGGGGAGACCAGTGCCCCATTCCATGTAGACTGCCGTGCCGGCCCAAGCGATGAGGCTGCCGGCGACCCAGAGGAAGAGGGAGAGGCCCACGCTGCCGGACAGGGCGAGGATGGAGCCTGGAGTTGCGAAGATGCCGGTACCGATGATTCGGTTGAAGATGAGCATGGAGGCTGAGGGGACGCCGATTTGGCGCTTGGCCTCTCGAGCGTGTTCGAACTGAGCTGGTGAGACATAGTCAGTATGCTGGATGTATTGTACAAGCGGTTATCAACGCAACATACTTTCAGTTCCATTCTGAACAGAAGCGGCATCGTCGCTGCTAACGTGCTGGTCCTGATTCAGTTTGGTAACATCCTCAGTGCCCGTCTTGAACAGGCTCTTAATGGCCGACATGTTGTCTGTAGTCTTGAAAACACCAAACACGGACAAAACAATCGAAAAACCCAAGCCTTAGCTACCAAGGACCAGGCGGAGATATTAAGAACAATAAAAAAAAGGGGAATGTCGAATCATGTTAAAAAAGAAGAGGAGGCCCAGTCCCTATTATAGATGTATACAACCCTCCCATATGGCAAGTGGACCAAACAACGATTCCATATCCCCAAACGCGCGGGTTCGGCCACAGAAAAAAAAAATGGATCATCGAATAAGAATTACACGACAAAATCAGCTTCAACGAAGAGGCAGTCGAGAAAGAGAGAAAAAAGCTTGTCTTGAGCGGGGCTCGCCATGGTGCCATCGGGTGCTAAACGAACGCAAAGAGCTCCATGGCCCCTGGTTTGTTCTAGGTAACAGCGATGGAGACCTAGAACTTGGAGGTGGCGGATTTTGACGAGAAAAAGAGAACGTGGTATGGCCGAATGGGTGCCATGCCAAGGAAGGATCGATTGAGCGCGGGAGGCTTGTGCTAAGTGTGAGCGCTTGGCATTTGGACGTATTTCTAATTCTACTCACACAGACACTTTGCAGAGATTTCTTTGAACGCTTTCTCTCTCCTATTCCATCTCAGCAGGCATTATTACTTGTTGTACAGAGGTGGGCACTAGCAGATATTGAAGCAAGGCTGACACTCCAGAAGTGGCCCACCAGTCGAGAAGCTTGAATAGACTAACACGCAGTTTGCGAGTAAGTCGCCTCACCTAGCCAGGGACTTCAGCCCCTACAAAACTCCACCAGATGATTTAAATGGAGTACAAAAACAGTTTATTAGCACTACTAGTTGCATTTGGACAGAGAAAAAGAGGGCAAGAAAGAAAGATACGTGTAAGTTGAATGGGGGGAAAACAACAAGCAAACAGGAGACCGTAATGGTGCGATGCGACGGCAAGTCACCCAACTTCCTGAAATTCAATGCCGACGCTATCCATTGTCTGTCTTATTTCACATGCAAAAGCCGCAGCTAGTGCCCGGCAGAAGTCTTCTCGAAAACGAGGCAGAAGGTGAACAGAGCAGAAAGAAGGGAAAAAAAACCAGTGAAAAAATAAAAAGGCCCCGTTTTCGCCGCGCCGTGGTTGATCACGACATCGGGGCCTTTCCCGATTCTGTTGCGCCCGGACCCGGCGTGGGCCGATGACGCGATCGGAGCTTGTTCCATTCAGAGAGTGCCGGCATCTCTTAGGAGGGAACCAGAAATTGGCCAGACAACTTTTTTTTTTCTGGAATTCTTTGTGAATTGCTGTTTTGCGTTGCTCATCGACTAAGACGGGGCTAGCAAAGGACTAAAAGGTGAAATGGAGAAACTAAGACGTTGTTCCCGCTCCCTAGCTTCATATTCTGAGTCGGTCAGTGAGCTTTATCTCTTGAATGCCGCAGGATTATTGGCAGGGCATGCCGAATACGGCGTAATACAAGAGTGGATTTTCTTCTCTTTCCTTTGCCATGTTTAAGGCTTAGCTCCTAGCAGCAACGGACGGTTTCCTTTACGTGATGGATTGGATGCCAATACTGACAAGTAGTAATTACTCTACGAAAGTAGCTCGCTCTGGAGTTTATGGGACGACTAACAGGTGCCCATGGGGAATGACGCCTTATTTAGTTGCCAAGCGAGAGGGGGATAATGCCTCGTTTTGTGTTTATTGATGGCATGACTCAAGCGCAGCTGACGCTTTGAGCTAATTACGGTGTTATCAAGTGTCGGTGGTTTGATTTCGATGGTTAAAGTTTGGGTGTTTCTGAAGCTATTGAGCTATTGTAAAGCCTGGACCTATGGCCTCATGGGGAGGCTTTCTTACGTTGAGTCTTGATGAAAAAGGATCGGACAAGATGAGTAATTATATGATTTGACAAGGTTCTCATCCATATTACCAGCACCCAGGAATGGAGATTGAAGGATGAGATGTGATATAAACCACGTGGACAGCAAACCAGCTTAAAATCTACACTTGTTTGACGGGCTGAGTCTGCTAATTTGTTCATCCAAGGCCAGCAATATCAACAATTTGATTTAAACTACATTTTAGCTAGAACTATAGAATCAACAAGATGTCAATTCATAAGACACCTAGCGTCCAAAGTTCGCTGTATCTAACATAGCTCACCGTTGTGTTTCTGTTGCGCCCAAACGCTACCATCAAATCAACTCCTCTATTCCAGATGAGCAGACAGGGCCCATAGAATTTAGATTCAAATCGACTGATAGCCTGGTTACAATGAATCAGCTTGGAATAGAGAGCAATATTGAGCTCTTCCGGATCTTCAGGCCGATCGGTATCTCATAGATGTCGATCTGAACTACGATATTGCAGACTTGGATGTTCATCTTATCTAAGATTTTGCAGTCCTCCATATTCTTACACACACGAATGCCCCGTTTCTTCCTCTTGCAAGATATTATTGGCAGGTTTGCAGAAGAAGTGCTTAGAATATTTCGTCAGCGCCATGTTTCTTTTAGCTCCATGTTTGGAAGTACACCTCAGGAGCACAAGAATCGTGATGGTCTTATTACTCAGATTTCTCCACATTCATTTACGAATCCATCTCCTCATGGAGTAGGCAGGATGATTAAACCACAGCCCAGATGGCTGCTTCTCCCTTGTATATACCTAGCAAGGTGCTCTATTACTTCTTCTTTCCATTCTAGGAATACATTATACCCAGCATTAGCGGCCAAATGTGGATGAGTGTGTTGTTCATATGATGGAGAACCTTCTGTAAGTATGGTAATTCTGTAAAGTACCATACTTACATGTAAAGTAGCACCTACAATTTTATTATCCGTTGGTGTCTTCATTTCACAAAAGTCCAATATGTTAATTTATGCACATCACAATACTCATCGGCAGCAGTGTCTTTGAATTAATTTCACATTATATGTACGTTGTGTACTATGGTACAGGCAGGTTTTGCCGTCTCATGAATTCCACCCTCGCTCTAATTACCCAGCCCGATATCTTTTCCCCATTACCATTATTATAAAGAATGTCGTTGATCATCAAAGGAGTGACTCGCTCGCAGTCGTTAAAAACAGTCATAAAATCAACAAGAAATTCCTCACCAAAAAACGCCATGTCGTATACCCCCTCTTTCCCAAAGAAACATTACTTATATATAGTAATACGTCCCATTCATTTGCACTTTCGCAACCCTCGTCTTATGCATACTTTTCTTCATCAAAACGTGACGGATTGACGATATCCTCTGCGCCGGCGGGAACATGGTGCTGTTTCTGTCCTACAGAACAGCGCTCATCTCCTCAATCGTCGCAGGGACGGTAACCTTGCCGCAGGTGACGGTGCGCGAGGAGTAGATCTGGCCGGGCTGCCAGTTGGGGTTCTGCCAGGTGGTGTCGCTGCAGGTGAGGTTCAGCTGGACGCCGCCCTGGGCCGTGAAGCGGCTGCCCTCATCGGCGCAGTGCCACGTCTGGTTGATGGCGAGCTCGCCGCTGGGCCGGGAAAAGGTGAAGGTGGCCTTGTCGGCGCCGGCGGAGGCGGGCACCTCGCAGTTGTAGACTTGGGTGCCGTAGAAGAAGTCGGAGAGCTGGTCCGAGGCAGCACTGCAGACGGGCTTGTAGTCGAGCGCCGGGTTGCTCAGCGTGAAGTTGACGTAGCCCCAGGAGTTCTGGTGGGCAGGTGTTGAGAAGATGTAGGAGGCGTGGAAGTCGAATTCGTCGACAGTCCACTTGGAGACCTTTGTAGAGCTGGCGGTGCATCCCGTGGAGGTGGCAGCGGGGGGCGGAGGGTAGGAAGTGTTGCCATCTCGAGGAACGACGCGAGAAGGCAGGGCCAGAGCCGAGCCGGCGAGGAGGAGAGTGGACAAGAGGCTCAACATGGTGATGGTGATAGTGATAGACGATTGAGGAGTGGAAGATGGCTTTAGGCGATTCGCAGTAATAGAGAGATGAAATGCAAGGAGATGCTAATAGAGGTGGATGAACAAGTCAAGGGATAGCCAGCGTTATATATAAGCAGGTAGATGGAGGATATAGAACAATGTCTTGAGTCTTGTCAACTTATTGGTGATGGCAGCAGCAGATCAGACATCCAAGTCGGATCATCGCCTCCTCTTATACACAAACTGCAAGCCGGCACAAACACGAACTACTCAGTACGAAGGTAACATTGAGTCCAAGACTACAACAAAGATCAACGCAGACTTGGCACACGTACGCGGACTCTCGACCAGACCGACGATTTGCTCTGTTGGCGATGCACAGAGGAGAGCGGCCCAGCCGTTTTTTCATGACGTAGCACGGATCTCGTATTCCCAGCGCACGGAGAAAAAAAAAAAGAGGGCATCGGGTGTGGCGGTTGAAGAGCCGTTGGCAAGTTAGGGTGGCAAGACTAAGGGTACTTAGTACTTAGAATATACCATATTTAAAGCGAAGATCAAGGTACTCTATACTTCCATCATCGACAAAGAAAGGTGCTCGCCCGGCAGATGCACCTGTAAGGAGGCAGCCCCAACAAGGGGAGGGACCTGTCTGGCGGCATCTGGGAGAGGGGCTCTACTCTTGGCTCTGCGCGCCGAAGAAAAACCCACCTGTAAACGGCGAGGGAGCTCCTTTCAGCGCCTGCACAAGGGATGTTTTTAGCGGGCTCGCGGACGCTAGAGAAGCGCTGGTCTCTCTTTTCTAGAGTGGCACTGCCCGGTGCCACACCTGCGGCCGTGATCGACAGAGGCCCGTGACCTCGTATCCTGTGCCGTCTGCATGAATTTTGATGCTACGGTAGCTAGACTGCGCGGGTGAGTAGCATTTTACTCGTTTGCTGCCGAGGGATTCTTCAGCTGAGGGAAGGCTGGAGGGGCCGGAATCTTTATCCGACGAAGGATGCGGTGAGCCGTTTGCTCGAGCAGCGCTGAATCTAGAACGAGAACACGGCATATCAGATGCTAATATTAGATCACATCGTCTAGGTGAATGAATGATGATCTGCTGTCCAGATGTGCAGAATAGGTACTTTTGCCAAATAGAGACGAGTGTTACGAGCATCTTCACCTGCATGTAGACAAAGAGACGTAACGTTGGTTGAGACTTTCAATTAACCCTGACTCAGACCCTGACCCAACGCTTTGACTGCGCTCGCTCTACTCTGATTCTCCCTCCAGTCCTCATACCTCCATTTCCCTCCCTCTATCAAAAAGTGCCCATCTTTAAGGGCAAAGAATCAAAATCAAGCTACGAACGAGCAAAAACACCTTACGATAATCGCCCTCCAAAGTCAGAGCGATGCTACCTTACCGAGGGCATGTCACGTCGTGATACCACATCAAAGGGAGCTTCTCCCATCCTTGCCAAGTGGTCCCTATCCGAGCCCTCCCTTGTATCTTCCTACCATCATTTTATGCATAGTCGTAGGATTACACGAACGCACGGCTCTAGTCGGATCTTTGGAATGCTGCAAGAAAAAAGATATCCTTGCCCAATGGCCCTTGCATGCATTGCCACGTTGACGACGAAAGTGGAAAAGTTTGCCGTGTTTTTTTTTTTTTCTGCACAGCACGCACACATGCTCGGAATGTGCGATCCGGTTACAATTCGTACCTTTTTGAGCAGCCAACGAAAGGAAAAACACCAGCCAAAGAGCCACCGGGCATCCGAGCTTCTTCTTTTTCCCCTCTCCGGCATGCGTGGTGGTGGCGCGGAAGCTGGTTCGATTATCTTCTGCCAGCGTTGCACATCAGCTCACACAGACTGGATCAGCGTAACACTGTCATGGCCTCGCATATCTCTCTCACTCTGGGTTCCGCAGGCGGGCTATGTAAAGGCAAGTCGACATACATCCAACGAGCAAAGTCTCTCCGCCCCCATATGCATCTCGTCGGCCTCTTCGGAGCTCGTATCAATCCGCCATGTGTCATGGCAAAAACTAACTCATATCAGTACTTTGATAACGAAGAAGATTCTATGGATAGAAGCAGGTAATAACCCCATGATCCACGCGGAGATTCGTCAAGTAAGATGGTGTTGCGAAATATCAGCATCAAGCTTGCATAACGATATCCGCCAGGGTTCTCGTCATCCACCACAATCATCTGAGTATAGGCCGATCCATCTCGTGCAATCTGCCGGCCAATTTACCGTATCCAGGATCCTCTTTGTATCAAATCCCCTTGTCCCACGGTGTGCTCTCGGCCACAATCAAATTTTAGGCTTTACTGCGAGCCGCATGCTTCTCTGCCTTGTTCTTTATGCCGTGCTTCCTTGATGTTGTGAGAGAGAGACTGAACGTGGCTGGAGTATTACAAACGACGCAATTCTCTTCCACTAACCGCTTGTGCTGTGCAATGGTGTCTGGAGGCTTGGTTGCAGCAAAGTGCAAGAAGCCACCAGATATAGCAGCTTGCAGAGGCAGTGTCTTTGTGTATCGCGACACCTTGCCACGAGCGTTTGCCTCGGCATGCTCACTTGTATCCAGCTAGCAGTTTTACCAGGGCATGCTATTTGAATTGATTCTCTTGACATTAAAGTACAACAAGACAACTGGCAACAACTCAGAGCTTCTCCATATAAAACACTGGAGAGAGAAAATCACGTTGGCGACAATCATCCCCCAACAGTAGTTGTAAATCGCTTACATAAACACGATCTGCAAGGCCGATTCAAGGTACTTTTATAGATTTTAGAGTTTCATAAAGGCCGAGTTTGCAATATATGGCTATAACACCATCCGAATTGTCCAATTGGAAGGATTCCACTATTGCTGCAGCTAAGCTTAAACAGCCTTCTTATCGCAGCCGTGCGAATAGCCGGCCAGGAACCAGAAACCACGTCTTGCCCATAATGGGAGAGAAAGCCACAATGATGCGTGTGGAGGCGCCATGATTGGCACGCATCAAAGACTGGGTCACGCCGCCATCTTTGCGGCAACGATATGTCACGCGAAACCACAACTTGACGATCGAAAACTGGGCAAATAATGGGAATTCCCCCTCTTCGCGACGCGCGGCAAGCCGTCCTGAGATGTAATTTAGTAGAATGAGATGAATTCGCCGAGTACTAAGGAGGGAGTGTAGACGTTTATACTTGAGCCATCCCGTGATAGCTCATTGACAACAAGAATTGAAGCACTGTATATCCAATTGAAATAAGCCAAGATGTCTCATGCCCAGCCTCAACTCCACGACTCAGACGAGTATCCCCGTCCCGACTTCCAGCGCACCGGCTCCCGCTGGCTGTCCCTCAACGGCCCCTGGGACTTTCTCTTCGACGACGACGACATCGGCCTGAGCCAGCGCTGGCAGCACTCCGGCCTGCCCACCGAAGTCGCCGTCGAGGAGAAGAAGACGCTGCTCGCCGATGGCGAATCACAAGACCAGTCGGAAAGCGACACCATCACGCAGCGCATCGCCGCCGGCACGCAGGACCTGCTTAAGAACAATGTCTTCACGTCCACTTCCGCCGCCGTCAACCACAAGCGCCCCATCACGGTGCCCTTTGTGTTCCAGTGTCCCGCCTCGGGCATCAACGAGCGCGGCATCCACGAAGTGCTCTGGTACGAGCGGCCAATCTCAGATCTGCGCAACGCCAGCGAGCGGGACGACGGCCGGCGGGTGCTGCTCCGGTTCGGCGCCGTGGACTACGAGGCGTCTGTTTGGCTCGACGGCCGCCTCGTCGGGAGCCACCGCGGAGGCCACGTCCCCTTCCAGCTGGACATCACTGACGTCTTGGACGCACAGAATCAGACTTCTAACGTGCATCGGCTGACGGTCCGGGTGTATGACTCGGCCCACGACCTGACGCAGCCGCGGGGGAAGCAGTACTGGGGAGCACAGCCCGAGAGCATCTTCTACACGCCCTCGGGAGGCATCTGGCAGTCTGTGTGGCTGGAGACTGTGCCGGCGGCCCGAATTGCAGACAGCAGCCACGGCACGGTGATTCGGTCGAATGACATCCACGCGGGAGACGTCTATCTCGACATTGCGGCACAGGGCTTGCAGGCGGGCCACCGATATGTCGTTGAGGCGGACATCAGCTTTGCAGGCCAGCTGGTCTCCAAGTCCCCCAAGGTGGATGTCAAGGAGGGATCAGCCAAGTTTAGTCTGAGCGCACGTCTGTCAAAGGAAAACATTGCTGCCCTCGCCGAGTCGGTACTTCAAAGTGCACCCCTAGATGATGCTTCTTGCTGGCGGGATGGCGTCGCTCTCTGGTCGCCGGAGCATCCCCAGCTGTACGACCTCTCGGTCAGGCTCTTCGACTCCTTCTCGGGAAGACAGGTTGACGAATTCAAGACAATCACGGGCATGCGATCAATCAAGTGGTCCGACGGTCTGTGGCGGCTCAACGACGCTCCTTACTTTCAGATGCTGAACCTGGACCAAGGCTACTGGCTGAACTCATTCCTGACTCCTGAATCTTCTCACAGTCTAGAGGTAGATATCGACATCGCCAAGAAGATGGGCTTCAACGGATGTCGAAAGCATCAAAAGGTGGAGGATCCGCGCTTCTACTACTGGGCCGACCGAAAGGGATATCTGGTCTGGGGCGAGATGGCGAGTGCCTACCAGTTCAGCCGGGAATACGTTGACCGATTCAACCAGGAATGGACAGAATCAGTCAAGTTGGCAATCAACCATGCCTCGGTGGTGACTTGGACGCTGGTGAATGAGAGCTGGGCGTACACATCGCTCAAGGACGACGTCGAGCAGCGCAACCATATCCGCGCTCTCTATTATTTGACCAAGTGAGTTAATCTCTCATGTATTTCGTATGACTGCCGCATACTCATGATATTCTAGGACGCTGGATCCCACGCGGAGCATCAATGACAACTGCGGCTGGGAGCATGTCTGCACCGACCTCACCACCTTTCACGACTACAGCGACGCCCCCGAGCTGGAAAAGACGTGCGCAAGCCTCGACGCCATTCTTGGTCCTAAAGCCGGGCGCAACATGTTTGTCGACGAAATCGCAAACGTCGACGCCGGGGCTCGCCACAACCCGACCGCGCCCATTATTTGCACTGAGCTCGGCGGGATCAACATTGCGCTGGCCAAGAAGAATGCTAATGGCGGGGAAGAGTCTCGCGACTGGGGTTACACCACTGCTGCTGATCCGGAGGATTTGCTGAAGAGGATAGAGAGGATGGTCAAGGGCGTTGCTGGAGGTGGCCATTGTTGCGGGTTTGTGTGGACACAACTGTGAGTCTTAATATCGATGTTTACGCATCTTCAAGTACAATAATGCTAATTGAATGTTACTGTCAGGACGGATATCGAGCAGGAGACGAATGGGCTTTATACGCAGAATCGAATCGAGAAGCTAGATGCGGCAAGGGTAAAGGTGGTTTTTGAGGAGGCGGCACAGATGTTTTACAAGAGGGTTAATGCGTGATATATGACTCTATGGCTTGATAGAAACAGAAATTTATAGATAAATGAAGAATCGTGTAAACGGGAGACAATTCAATCGTGCTATTGCAGAGTGCATAGTATTAGCGCAGTAGCAACTGTTGAAGCAATATTCTACTGTATAATTGTTAGAGTCAATATTTAGAAAAGTGGTGCTAGAAAGACACCTTAAATCTATTTCATCACTTTACTGTTGCTTAAAGTATTATATCTATTCAATCTACCCAAGCACTTTTCATTCTTACACCTCTTTCTAGGGTATCTATACAAAAGAATAGGTTCAGGTGCGCTAAAACGCTTGGCCCGCTCAGTGGCATTATATAGTGCATTACATGCCACTAAATCCCAACGAAGGGGATATGGTGTAGGGGTATCACGTTTGCTTTGCATTGTTCACTCAATACAAGCCTGTAAAAGGTCGGGGGTTCAAATCCCTCTGTCTCCACGTGTTCTTTCTTTTTTTGCAATTTTCTACCAAGCTCTATATCTGCAGAATCTTACATGCACTGATTTTTTTTTCTATTCATTTATTTTATTCGCGTGTTCCTCCCTGCATTGGTGATTCCAGTTATACGTAATAAGATGAGACATTCTGATAGTGTACATGCATCCATACATACATTCATTCAAAGCGAAATGCTATACTAGTAGGTGAATTGAAAGCAACTCAGAGACAGACAGATACAAGACCTGATGAACAAGTCCTCTACTATACAAATCCGGTAAGTAATACTGATGCCACCATGCAATAGCACCCATCTATGCCCGATAATAGAACCGCATGGAATCCTCTCAATCCTGCTCACACCTCTCCCCCGAGCTTTTGCCGCCTATCCATCTCACAGCCCGCAAATGACAACCTCGAGCAGATCAATCCTTCAAATCCGCAATTTCTAGCGGGGCATCTCTCTTCCACTTCCCAATTCCCATACCTAGGCAAGCTCCATCTTTGCCGCTCCGAGGCCTAATTGTCCGATCGGTGGGCTTCTTTGCTCTAGCCCTCTGGTGCCATAGCGCTACTATTAAGCTCTCATTCCCCGGATCGAATTCCGCGATTGCTTAGCTTTCCCATCCATCTTGCTTGCTCACCATCCTCGCCATGGAATACGTCGAGCACCGCATGAACGACGAGGCCGCCAAAGACGTCGTCAGGTAAAAAAATCACCTCAACTTATACATCTACATCAAACAAACCAGCTAACACTCTCTGCTTCCCAGCGCCGGCCTCGTCTCGCCCCTCAACATCCTCCTCGTCTCCATCATCCTCTACACAGCCTACACAACCTTCTTCTCCAAATCCGCGCCCTCGCAGCTCCCCAGACAGCCTCCCCCCATCGTCTTCAAGACCTACAACCCGCACACCCTCCTGCCCTTCAACGGCGCCAACAACGGTCCCGTCTACATGGCCATCCGCGGCGTCGTCTTCGACGTCTCGCGCGGCCGCAACTTTTACGGCCCCGGCGGGCCCTACGAGAACTTTGCGGGCAGGGATGCCAGCCGTGGCCTGGCGTGCGGCAGCTTCGACGAGGACATGCTGACAAAGGATCTGGATGGGCCCCTGGACACGCTGGCTGATTTGGGCGCGGAGGAGATGGAGGCGCTGAAGGGGTGGGAGGAGCGGTTCACGGAGAAGTATGATATCATTGGCAAGTTTGTGTCGATGAAGGAATTTGAGGCGCTGAACAGCAAGGAGTGATTTTTGCTTTTTGTAAAAAACACATATTTAGCAGAAATGAGATGAGCACTGCAGTTCTTGCACAATGAAGACAATCTGATATCAAACTGGACATCGAACACCCCCACAGTCAAAGAGACAGCACATGATAATAAGAGAAGCAAGAATTCTATTCGTTTCAAAGATGGATGTTTTTGGGATATAGATAGATAGCTGAGCCTTATTTTTGCTGTCAGCTTCCACAAGTATGGATAATGATAAAAGAGTACAATTCGCGGATTCCAATAAACTCCATTGCCATGCCGTTTCTCAGCTACGAGAAAGGATTCTCTAAAGGACATAGACAAAACAACAAAATAAAACAAATCAGGTCAGGAGTTCCATGCCCCTGGACCTCAGATCCGACATTCCCTTTTTGCAACACTCTTTCCACGCAAGGAGTTACAAGTACCTGTTCAAAGATGACAAAAGGAAAAAAGCAGCCACAGGAAGGCTTGGGTTAAAATAGACAAAGCAAAAATAGCAGCATATCCCCTCCCAAAAAGCCCATCTATCCTTCTCCCCCCCAAAAACGGACTCCACCGTAAATCTCCTGTGCTCTTCTCTTTGGGGGCTTCTGCCTGTCTGTCATAAAAAAGGGATTATGTATGTCAACAAGTGGTTGGATATATGCGTCATGTATAATGATATGTATGATATGTGGTTAATGAAATCGGGTGTCGGTGGGCGTAGTTTTTCGATGAATAGATATGCGTGGCATAGCACCATGCTGGAAATCGAAAAGATGCGCAAAACAGGAGATAAAAAAGCTCGATAAAAATAGGAAAATGACGTAGTAAGTAGTAAGTCGTCTCGTTATATCACCAAAATCGATGCCGCTTCCATCATCAGAGTTGCTGTCTTGTTGATATATGAGTTAGCCCCGTCCCACAGCTCCGCATCGACAAGATCGCGGATCGCAGGGAAAAAGGCCCCGTCGTAGCCAGACCATAGTTGCGGGCCATAAACTACGTGCTTGAACTGAGTGCGATTAGGGATCTAAAGGATACCTTTGTTAGTAAAAGAAGAAAAAACAAGCCGTCAGGACAAGAAAACAACTTACGCCGCCGCCAAATTCCAAATCCAACAGCATCGACTCAAAGTAGCCCATCTTGTTGTTATACGCAATTCGTTTACCGCCCAGCTCTTGCGTCTCCCACCCTCCACTTCTGTGAACCATGCGGTCCCACTCAGCTTCCCATTTCGAAAATTGCTCTGCCTTTGCAGAGATCGTGGCGGCCGCATCCTTGAGGTCGTCGAATTTCAAAACATCCTTCTTGTTCTTCTTCGCTTCCTCTTTCTTCGCCCATGATTCCAAGTCGCCGATCCAAGCCTGGAGATTTTGGCCGTAGTTCACCATGTCAAAGGGCAGAATAGGCCTATCAGCAAGATCAAGGAGGAGGAGGCCAACAACTTGAGCCATTAAACCGTGATAAGTAAAGTCGGGGTCAATGACCTGCTCCATCAGTTCGAAGTTGTCGTAGCTGGAGTGGTAAGGGAATGGCTCGCCGCCAAACTCCAGGTCAATCGAGCTTGTCCCAGCAATATCCTGGAAAGCGACGTAATCGCTACCTGCTCCCAAGCCCTCAAGCTTAGCACCCCGACGATCCCAAAGATCCTTTAGAGTCGTGTTGAAGTTTGGATCAGTCACTCGGTTCATGGCACGAAACAGACTCTTTTGAAGCGGAGGAGAGCCCGAGGCGCGGAATTCAGGCCCCGACACAACAGTATCCAAGTTGATGTAGGCAAACGCATTCTCACGCAGAGCATCCACGTTCTTCTCGACAAACTCGGTAGATCCAATGAGGTTGTACTCCTCGGCATCCCACGACATAAACTCGATAGAACGAAGAGGTCTCCAGCCCCGACCAACCAGGTCGCCAAAGATGCGTGCCATTTCAATCATAATGGCCGTGCCTGTGTGCGGATCGGTCGCACCAAACGACCACGCATCTCGGTGGTTGCCCAGAATAATCGTTTTTGCCGACTGCTCCATGCCTGTAATCTTTCCGTATACATTCCAGATGGGCTGCTTCTCGTTTTCATCCTGCTCGTTCTTCAGACGAACAATCGGCGACGACGAGTTCCCGGTCCACCACTCGCCCACTTCGGGAACGCCGCCCTTCCAGGCATCCGGCACTTTTTGTCCGAAACCTTGAAGGTGCTGCAGTAGAATCTGTGCGTCTCTCCAGGCAAGTGGAAGACTAGGAATCTGGACAAGTCCCTTTGCTTCGGCCAACTTGACGCGAGGCACCTCTTTCTTGCTCTCCCAGCCTGGTGTCAAGACATCGCCAACGACCCAGCTCATCAGACTGACGGCACCTCTCTGAACGCCGTCCTCTGGCATATACCGCCCACCAGGGGCGACATCACCCTTGAGGAAGCCATCATCTGCAGGATCGCTATAAATGATACATCCAGCGAAGCCCGCCAACTCAGCGCCCTTGACTTTGAGAGCTCGGTCCGTCTGCGTGCCGTAGTATCTAACAAGAGCAATCGCTCCCTTCGGATCGATACCCATATCCTTAATCTTCTGATAGTCTTCCCTTGATCCGTAATTTGCGTAAATCAGCGGGCCTTTAACATCGCCAGACTTGGAATGTCCATGAAACGCCGGGGTCTGTTTTCCAGCCGTCTCTCCGCCACGCTCAATCTCCTCCAGCGCAGCCGTCCAAATCGCATTCTCGCCCTTTTCGTCCATAATCTGCACGGCTCGGCCGCCTTCGCGCGGGTAGTTGAGATATACGTAGTAATCGTCCTTTTGCACCACATCTAACCCAGCCTTGTTGAACATTGCTTCCACATCGAGTGCCGTCGCATAGTCGCCCTCGGTACCGGCAATATGTGCATAGCTCGAAAAGATCTTTACTGCGGCGCGCATCCTCCTGGGATCGACGGTTCGCTGTAAGTGGACTCGAAGGTCCTCCGGATCAAAGCGCAGGCCTCCGTTGTTGACGCCGTTCGTCAGGCCGGTCAGCATGCCGCTCGCAAAGAGGAAGTACATGAAGCCGATGACGATGGCGAGAGCCAATAGCCGCGCAAAGGTGACAAGCACCATCATGCTGTTGACCTTGGGGAAGGCGAAATCTTGCATCCAGGACCTCACGTTGTTGATCTCGTCTGTGTCGATAGCCTCATCGTCGGGAGAGGAGCCAGCCGACAGCGACGCCCGCTGCGGCAGCTGGATGCGGAACCGAGGCATCTTTAATCGCCACGACCATTTCCACGTCGGCAGCGACAGTTTGAACCCTATCCGCTTCCCCCATATTGAACTTCCTCCTGTGCGATTTGGCTCCTCAATCTCCAACTCCTCCATCTCGCGGCGCACCTGATTCGTCTCGTCGGCATCGCTGTCGCTGTTCCATAGGTCCTCCTCCTCGTCTGATTCTACCGTCGGCGGCCGGTAGCCATTAGGCCGTCTGGAGCCTTGTGAGCCTTCGCCGGAGCGCGGCAGCAGTGATTGCGATTCGGTCTCGGTCGCGTTGCGCTCGTCGATGGGGTCTCTTGCGGGCGGTGGCGGCATCCAGTTGCGACTGCTGCCAGCCAGTGCCTCATCGTACGTCGGTGGCACCGGATCGTAGAACGGTACCTTTTCCGAAGGCATGGTGGGCTAAGTTTAGAAGAAGAATAAAGGAAAGAAGATAATCGTGCACAAGCGCACTCAGCCGCCGATTGTCGTCTACAGTTAGGCGAGCTGGAATGGATTTGAACGAGCACGCGATGTCGAGGTGGCCATTCAGATCGAAGGGGGGTTCTAGTCAGGCTAAAGCGGGCAAATCAAACGAAAACGAGTGTCGAGAATGAGAGAGAGCGTAAGTTGGATTGGCCGGGCAAAGGTTTGGAGAGGGTGTATCAAAGAATGCGAAGAAGTAAAAACGTGGTCGAGGAGAAAAAAGGCCCGGTCAAGAATGGCGCATATCCAAGAAGAAGAAAGGGCGAGCAAGGCTGAAGACGGTCGCGCAGCCACTGCTGGAAAGTCGAAAGTCGCTGGTTGGAGATGGAAGAACGAAGAGGCGATGGCGGCTTACGAAGCCCAGCCAGATGGGAGATAAGGGATGACGATGCTGGAAAGCCGGGGGCTCCGCTGTGCTTCAGAACTGCAGCTGCACCGCCTACTGGGGAAGACATGCACACAGCAAAAGGGCCCCAATAAACAACGCGGAGTAAAATTGGTTCATTCAACAATAGGCACAGCGCACCAAAGAAGAAATGCTGCTAGCAGTGGTGCTTAATTGCTGGAGTCTAGCAGGTATTGGCCGCATCTCCCTCCCTGGAAAGACTCCGCCCCTATAAATTGGCCTTCGAAACGTGACGGGTTACATTAAAATCCGCGCTTGGCAAGCCGTTTGGCCAAGTTGGGAACGCCACCATTGTAGAGAGCGGACTTTTGTGCTGAGGAGATATTCGATAGGGTTGCAGAAGGGAATGCAAAGCGCTCTACAATGATCAATACATAATAGCAATTTGCACAGCTTCTACAGGCAGCTCTTTACCAAAACGTGATTACAACTTAGTGCAGCGTGAGAATTGATTGATATGAAGATGGGCGATTCTGCTGTCCATCAAATTGGCATCTCGCCACCTGGACCCTTAACTCAAAAGAGCCTGCACGCCATGGCGCTGATCGGTCATGGATGCCAAATCTGCCACGCGATCTGTCAACAATACACGTACTCGCACAGCACAGTCAGACTTCCTAATAAAAGCAGCCACCCAAGTCGTGACCCCGGCAGCAATAACACCTCGAAATACGCATCGGAGTACGGAGCTAATGGCGCTACGAAGTCCATCTGCCAGCTCCACCGTCGTATTCCGCAGGAATGGAACCTCAGACATGTGTTTAGTAAGTACTTGTGCCTGTATGGACAATGGCTACAGCAAATAATGTTCTAGGTAGTCGCAACAAAGAGTATAACGACCGCATTTAAGCCATCTTCTCCCCAACTAATTCTAACATTTCTCTTTCACCAAGTTTTCAACAGCCAAAAAAAGTGCCTTTTGCGACCAAAAAGCGTAATATACGTAATCGAATAAATATACATCAATTGTCGTGCCATGTCCTCATTTGCTCCGGCTGCTTCTTGATGCTGCATTAAACATCTATGCGTTCTTCTCTTTCGTCCCATGACGCCTTTACCTTCTTCCCAAGAACCGTCTTTATTCTTGAATATTGTAGTGTATCGCAGAATCATTAGAGAATCCCTGCGGCTTTCGCGGAGAAGAGACCCCATTCCTAACTTGGGTATAAAACAACTCCCTCGTACTGCCTGGATTTGATATTCTCAAGAGTTTGATGAAAGTGTTTCTTGCTGGTTTCGATTGAAGCCGATTCTTGCTGATTGCCTGCCAAATTCGAGTGGATCAACTCGATAAGACCGTTCAAGTATTTCGTGGTCACCTATTGGAAGAGAAAATGTTAATTAGATAACCGATGGGCAAGATTCGAGAGGAATACATACTGCTTCATTCTGTTGATCAAAGTAGTAGACGTAGCGGTCTAAAATCTCGACAAAGAGTTCAATCGAAGTTGCCGTCTCCATGCATGAATCGGCCACACGAAGAGCCCGTTGCAAGCACTCCAGAACTCGCTTGCCGTCACGGTAGAGCTATGAGTTAAAGCACGTTAGTACATGGCACGCTTTATTTCCTCTGCACCTAATTTCTTCTTCTTACCTCAGTTTCTTCTGTTTCGCCATTGCCAGCGACGGGAGTTGCCCACCACAGATGACTGGCCAGGTACACTGCTCGGCATTGATCAGGTTTCCGCAACAGTTTGCTACCGTGCTGTGCGCACTTGGTGATTAGAGTGTCGTAATTCTCCTTGCCAAAGCTGCGGGTTTGATGAAGTGAGCTGGCGATCACGCATACAGCCTGGAACTGGGCTTTGGAATCAGAGATGGACTCTTCGTAAGCCGTAAATGCCTGCGCATAGAACTCGTACGCAACTTCTTCAAATCCGGTCAAGTCTGCGGTTTGCCCTGCAGAACAGAATAGACGCAGAGCCAGCTCAGCCACGCCCGTACCAGTCACACGGGTGTAAAGCGTGCTAATCGCAGAGTGAATGAACTTGAAAAGGGCATTGATTTGCGTCTCCCAGTTGTCATCAAAATGCTCCCGAGTCTTGAATTTCCTGGCCAACTTCAAGCATGCTGTTATCAGTGGCGGCGTAGTTGTCCTGATGCGATCGTTGCCATCCGAAAATGCTTTGCGTGTCAGCTGTAGAAGCTTAAACTGCGTATCATTGTCTTCGCCCTGGAGCAGGTGAACCATTCTGGCCAGCCATCCTTGCTCCTCAAGGGTCTCATCAGTCTCCACAGCTCGTCGCTGAGTAGCTCCAGCGTAGCCTTGTGGCGATTGTGTTCCCTCTTTAATTAGTACCGATAGAACATCAAGCACGTGTTCCAGCTGGCTGGTTTTGGAAATCTTAATCTGATCTTTCAAAAGGCCGCGGATGATACCGCCAGCAACAGCGCGGCGAGTTGGATATGACTGAGCTTGAAACAGAGGCACGTATGTTGGGAGGGACAAGGCGGTGAATATTGATACGTAGCGGTTGAGAGGTGCCTGCAGTAGAGCAAGGAGGCTCTGCTGAGCTTGCGCGGAGTGAAGATCGGCATTGTTGATGTTCTCTTTCGTCTTCGCCGTGGCGTAAGCCAGAATCTGATCCACATAATCAAGGCGGTCGGGATAGTTGTTCAGCGCCAAGTTGCAGAGGGATACCAACAGCGCAATGGTATCTTGGATGGGGAGATGCTGAGCTTCAACAAGATTCTTGACCTGTGTGAAGAAGACTTCGTAGAGTGGTACATCCTTGGAAGCCTCCTCCTCTTGTCCATTGACTGCCGTTGTTTCTGTCTCGGCAACTGACGGCTCTGTTCCATCTGCTGCAGCGGCAGTGTCCGTTTCGCTAGCTGCGGGCTCGGGTGCTGCTGCTGCTTCGCCTTCCTCTGGTACTTGTTCCTGATCTGCCTCCTCAGCGACCTTATCCCCTGCCTCCTCTGCAGGCGGCTGTTCAGGGGCTGGTTGAGCGACTGGCGGCTCGGTCTCCTTCTGAAGCTGCACCTTCTCTAGCAGATTGGCCAATGCCTCAGCCTCAGCCTTCTCCTGATCAGGGCCCTTCTCACTGGCCCCCTCACGTTCAGCATATTCGGATAGACGGTCCATAAGACCAATGACAATAGATTTGACATTCACATGGGGGTTTAGTCTCGATACGGCGCCGAGGAACTGGTCCAGGGTGTGTAGGTGGAACTCGTCGGGGAATACCTGTGTGATGACCTCCAAAAGATACTCCTGGGCCAAAACGTCTCGGCATTGTACAACTTGCTCCAATAGAGGTGCAAGAATGCCTGTCTTGTAGGTTTCCAGATCAACCAGCTGGCTCAGGCGGACAATGTTGCTTCCCACAAGAAGCTGTAGTTCCTGTCGTTCCCGGATCCTCTGCTCTCTCTCGCGCGAGTGTCCTTGGTGCTGTAAACGAACCCATAATTTGTTCATTTCCACAAAGTTGGTCAGTATGAAGTTGATCGAGTCGCTCAGATTACCCTCTGGGCCGTCGCCGGTGCCAGTGGGGAGAAAGTCTCTGGCCTGTCCGGACATGTAATATCGGAGGAACAGTCCGCGAATGGGGTGTTGAACACCGCGGCTCATGTCCATCATGTCCTTCATTAGCTCCTTTACTGGCGCTTCAGGTATAGACATGTATGCTGTTCCGACAGTGACCATGAGGTACAGCCTCGGGATGATGTTTCCGGCATATTGAACCAATTCGTAGAGATCGGCCAAGTGGTTAACAGGATGGTTTTCTCGCAGATGGACCGCCAGGAAGCGCAGGGCGTCGAATATGGCCATGTAGAGTTCATAATACTGCTTCGGGCCAAGGCTGCTCGTCCGAAGCTCGGACACCAGCGTCGAGCTACAAAATCAACAACACGCTTGCGTCAGCCTCTTTCGTTTCTCTCTCTCCAGATATGTCCCTCGTTCAAAGCCGCGGGGCGTCGCAACGGCGTAGCAGCGGCACATACCAGCACTTCAGGGCGTCCATGAGCTTTCCGGGCGTATCGAGGCATTTCCGCATGAGCGATGTCTGCTGGCGCACGGCGACCAGGGCATCCTCCAGCAGTCGAGCCTGATCCTCCAGGGGGGCCGGCGTGGCCATTGTCGATGCGTTGCGGCAGGCGGCGGGGTAGCTTTGGGGACGGTGCTAGCGGCTGGAATCGAGCCTTCAACTAGGCATTGACGAGCAACAGAGCGTGGCAATTGCGCCGGTTGGGAATGGCGAGTAGTCGGAACTTGTTGGAGTTGCGTGGGCGAGGCAAGGCAAAAGACCAGCGCAAAGTGGCTCGGCAGCCAGTGACGACAGCTTAGCAGGCGAGGCGGCGCTGAGGTAACGGCTGGAGCTCCCCAAGAAGCTAGCAGAGGTACTTTGGCCATGTACCCGGAAAGCGTAGCAGCAGGCCACCTACCACGTGATGTCCAATACATGTGCGTGCATCTCAAGCATCAAACATATCAACTTCATTATCCCGCGGTGATGCTACGAGATATCGAAAATATTGCTATAAATGATATTTCTCTGGAAAATTTCTCTTAGATGTTCACTAAATCTACTCGCCACCCCTTTGAAGACGCGCATTCATTCGAGCAGGATACCACAAGCTTCAATAATGCACCGAGTACGACGAATGCCCAACAGGGCAAAAGTATAGTATGAATATCAAACAGAGGTGCATCTTTTATCATATTCTCGCATATTTTATCACATACTCGATATTCAAAAATTTGACAATTATTTTGATCGATCCTTGCTGTGGCCCAGCAAAAGCTGAAGGCCTCTTTCAATTTCCCCGCTCCTTTATCCATTATCATACAACAGGAAAAACAATGTCCAAATACGTTAAAACGCCCGCTTATTCCCAGTTCCTTTGTCTAATCTACCACTTAATCACCTTTTGAGGGAAAAATTCATCAATCAGCTCCATATAGTATGGCTTGAGCTCCTCCACGCTGGGAACACCATCACTCTTGCTGTACAGGTCATACGGGTTGAAAGCCTGAACAGCCTTGAGCATCTTCCAGTCTTTCTCGCACATAAACTCTCGGTAAGCTCCCTCGCGGTGCCAGGGATAGAATGAGTGATAGCGGATCATGGCGAGTGCCTCATCCGGCAAGGTCGACTGATCACGGACAACATGGTACAGGTACTCATCGTGACCCCAGCTGAGCATCATATTGTCAAGGCCACAGCCAGGAGAGTAAATGCCATGCTTGGTCGAGTACACCGGGTCCTTTGTGTCAGGGTTGCTGGCGAAAGTATCCGGTAGAATGATGCGCTTATCAAAGGCGCAGCCCACGGGAAAGGTATCGCCAACGACATCCCATTGGCCCTGTGTGCCAAGCTCTTCAAAGAAAAGCATGAGCTTGCCGAGGTCATGTATCAAACCAGTGACCTGCATCCAACGTGGCTTGCCATCGCGACGAATCGCCTCTGCAGACTGAAGCAAGTGCTCAATCTGAGACAGCGACGTGTCAGGGTCGGACTCGTCAATAAGAGTATTGAGCTTCTCCATGGCCTCCCAGATAGTCATTTCAGGGCGGACTCTAGACGCGCTGTGGAAGCGGTTGCGAGCAGCAAGGTTGTAAGCGACTGTCTGCTTCTGGTGCTGCTCCTTGTAGAAATTCTTCACCCGGTCGCAGGCATCCTCGTACTGGCGGAAGTTTGCTTTGTCTTTGTTGACATCAAATTTGGACTCTGAATCGTATTTAATAGAGTTGACTTCGTCAATTTCATCGGAGAGATTTTCTAATTTCTGGCCGACAGAGTAGGCGACTGTCTCGCCGAGATCAGCAATGGCTGTTGGTGCCATTATGGAAGATGGAAGTAATATATGAAAAACACCCGGCTGGTAAAAGAGGATATCTATTCCGTGAGGCGAGGCGTGATTTGTATATCAGAGTTGAGTATTTATATATTATGGCGCATGCACTTATAGATGTTCTTGTCGTATGCGTTTGATCTTGAGCGTCTCTTGGATGGAGGAGATTTGTCGTCCCTGATGAGGATACCATTTGCCTTAAGTATCCCATCCCCATCCCATGATTTGCTTCCATTTTTTCCAGACTATTTTTTACGTCATTATACGAGTTCCTCCGCCCCCTCAATAATTATCGCCATGTGCGGGTTTACAGCTTGTAGATGGACAAAAAGCTGGGACCTGGTGGAACTGCTCGCGGCGGGATTTCCATGTTTGGTGTCAGCTAAAGGCTAGCGCCGCCGGAGATTTCCAAAATGGGATATCCCCAGATTTTTGCTCTCAGCGTGGGCGAGTCTAGGTCTTAGATGGCGGGCACGGTTGCTCATTTGGGGAAACCAAGAATTAGAATCAACGCAACGAGAGAAGAGGAGCAGACATTGGTGCTAAAATCTACGAGCTATCCATCTTAGATCTTGTTATCGCGTGGTTGATCATTTGTTCCTGAGCAGATCTTGGTAATAAAAACCATAATCTGCTCTGCTTTTACTAAGCTAAGCGAGAAAACTTTATACATACTCCATTACTGTGCTGCTATCATGAGAGCATCTGGCTCTCATCTCCACACTTTCCCCCGAGGACCTCATATTCGCGAGACCTGCCTACATCGGCAAAAAGCAAAAAAGGGATACTGGGCAGTCCTTATTCCTGGGCGTCTCAAGTTCGAGACCATTTGTCCCTGCGATCAATATGATCGGCTGACTGACTGATCCACATTTACCGCCGGTTTCGCCGTGAAATGTCTTTCAAGGTTGCAAATGCCCAGGTACTCAGAAAGATTTATACAGCGAATTAGTTATCTGTCTTGTGTCAGCGGAGATGCTTGCACAGATCATACGATATGAGGAATCTTTCGGAGTGTGACTCTGAAGTGAATATCGGTAATCTCGATGCGTACCAGTAGTATACACTTTGCTCAGGGTCAACGGCATCTAGCGAGATCCAAGCATGGCAACAGCCGGCGTCTCAGCGCATTATAAATGCAAATGCATATGGGACCGATAAACTTTTACTTTTGGGATTGTGTACCACACATCTTGAAATTGTATCTCAGAGAAAGACTTCAAAGTAGCGATCAATGTGCACGTATGGGCGTTACCTACGATAATGTTCCCCATGGGGCCATACACTAATTGTCCAAGGCTCACTAAGGGTTTTCAAGGTCCAAATGGACGTTCAGTCATGACGTAGACAAGATAAATAAGAAGGTCAGTTAGAAAAGTATCCAACATTCGCAGTAATAGCTGCTGAATAGCACACGGCGAAGCTACCTCAGAAACCCCGAGTTATATATGACGGCCATTTGATTTAACATTTATAACTGGCGGTAATATATCCAGCACCCACCGTATCTACTACGTATAACGAGTTCTGAGTACCCAGCGAGAATACTGCTTATTTGTCCATCATTTACTACAGTCTTGATGAAAAATAGACCAGTGTTCCTCAACAACTGATCAGAAAGCGTGGTTCCATTACCTCCCGAAATTCTTTATCCTTGAATGAGATTCCTGTATTACAACAATGTTCAAAAAAGTCTGGAGCCAAAAGGCATGCCATTTTTTATCACTTGACGAGGGCACTTTTTATATTCCCTTTATTATTGCGTTTATCCGCTTGACAGCTGCTCTTGATTATTAGGTTGAGTGAAATCATAATATTTCATGTGTAAATTTCCTAAGTTGTGTATTGTATATAGGAAAAAAAAACCCCTCTTCTAAAGTATTGTAGTAGGTAAAACTTTCAGTGGGTTATTATCTGGAACTGCAAACCCATAATAAAATTAATGGATGCTGCTATATGAAGTTGAACATCGTGCAAGTGGTCGGAGATTGAATCATTGCAGATATAAAGAAACCACCTAGCCACAGAAATCTATTCATCTAATTCATACAGATCTAGAGGAGTAGAATCCTAGAATAGTCCCTGAGATGCACACACGCCTTACATAAGAACAACTGAGAATAAGACAAAAGAATTCATGGCGTTGTAGCTACACGTAGAAATAAATTCATTCTCTTATAATAATATAACTATGCAAGGCTGACTTTATTTGTTAAAAATATTATTTACTAGTCTCGTTTTATTCCTTTATTAATGGGTTCGCTGTATCAACTTTTCGTCTCATATTATGAAGCTCGCTGATATTTACTGCTTTGTAATGCTTGCCTCTAATGCAATGCACCCTCAGCCTTTGTAACATTTACCAGCCCATGATGTTTTCCCCTCCCAGTCCAATTATCATTCGTCTCTCTCCCCTTTCCCTCCCCTCCCAAAACAAATTGGTCAAGAAAGCGTCGCTTGGGCTCTCTCTACAAACTTGTCTTGAAGTAGAGACGGTGTCAAGTGGGGATAGAGACGATTCAAGGATGTGCATCTGCAAGGGGGGTCAAATCGCTACTGTAAGCGTTGGGCACGCAAACCCCCGGCAGCTCACTAAGAGACTAAAAAAGAAGCTCCCCACCAAATCCAAGTAAGCCAAAGAAAATACACGCTTCAACACGGATTTCTCGTCTATCAATGGAGGCGTAGATGTTTGGAGGATGGTAACATTGGATTCATCCCGTACAAGTCAGAGATGGGATGATCGAGAAACGGGCAGCACCAGCAGGGCTAACGCAGTGCAACTAAGGGAAATTTCAGTCTCCGAGGCGATCTAACAGTGTGTGCCCTTCCCTACCTCTTACTTGGAGTCACCGAAACCCATCACATGGGATGTGTAACAGCGCACTTAGGTGATGCTACTCTCATGGAAATGGTGTCTAGCCTACAGCGATATCTCTGTCCTACCCGCCAGGGCCGTCTGGTCTGGGTGCCCAAACCGCATAGCGGTGAGTCCCCGTTGCTCAGCGGACTGTGGAGTTATTAGGCGTGGCAAAAGAAACGAGAGATGGAGCGTTTTCCTATCTCTTGCTGTTCACTGATTGCTCTCTTCGTATTTGAAATGTAAGGGGAGCCATTGTCATGCAATCGTGTAAACGTAATACGCGAAAGAAATGCTTAGTTGGTACCTGCTGAGTTGTTCTGCTAAGCACGAAGGAACATCACCCAACTTGAATGCAACAGTACCTAGGTATGTAAACCACTACTCATTTAGTCCTGCGCCTGCATTGGCATGGTGAATCAGTCCGGTCAAGGGTGATCCCTACGCACCCTACTGACAACAAAGGATCGCCCTGGGGGAAAAGATTCTGCATCAGCTGGAGCGCTGAATAGGACTAGCAAAAAGAAAACGGCGGCTGTATGTGGAGCAATGCAATGTCAATGCATCGTGGAATCCATTTTCAAGGAGGCAGCCCATTGAATCGATGCCTTTATACGGACACATCAGGCTGCCAGCCACTCGGGTGCGTCTTCCGTTGTGGATTCTGTATCCTTGTCTTGTGCCTACTGTATGCGGATTACCTCTCCATCTCTTTCATTTTTGTTGGACGATATGCAAGCGTCGCTGCCTTACAATGAGAGAATTAAGAGAGGGAAGAAGACAAAGGAAAAAAGTGCGTGTCACTTATATGCGGGGTGCCTTGTTGAGCGGCGTACGCAGTGAGCACGCTCGCCAAAAGTCACTGTCCCATCGGCTGCAGATGCTGTGTAGGTAGTAAGCAGCGTTGAGACTGATATTTTTACCTAATTCTTGCTCCTTGTCGATGAGTTCGAAAGCGAGGCTCTAATAGCTTTCGTGCAAGCACTTGATGCTCCGTGCTGGCGGCAGTGCAAGTAAAGGAGAAACGATGGAGCGCACTAACTTCTAACACGAGAGATAGACATTGATATGTATTATATCGGAAGTTGCCAGCATCAGGCAGTGCTACCACACTTGTGATAAGAGGCACTGGCTTCGCGGTGGTGTTGGCAATCGATGTGTAACATCACTCCCCACCATCATCGCGGACAAGTAACGGTTGAACGTGGCTCTCGGTGATATGCTTGCTGCCATGCCAGCTGGGAATTGCCTGAGTCGTGGACTATCAGAACCCAATCCTCTTTTATCAATTCGACGATTCACGCCAGAGCCGTTGGCGCCCTGCGGTGACATCTTACAAGTACCCGTACCCCTGCCGTGTCCATCAGGCACAGCTACAGACCACTCTTGTCGGATGTGACATCGAGATCTTCCTGCTCCATTTGTGTGCATATGCAAGGCCTCATTAAGTGGTGGCCTGCTGTCTAGAGGGGTTGAGTCAGCTCCAAATAGATAGATCAGCATCCAGCTCTGCTCTCCTCACCTGCGGGCAAAGTGTAACGATTGGGTCGAATCGGACGCTCTGGCTGTGAGGATGAGGAGTAGGTAGCAACATGGTGTGAGGGCTCATGCTGGAAATGACCAACCGATTGCCTGCATGTCATTTATTTTCTGACTGTTCTCTTTTTGCAGCCTCTCAGCCGTGATCTTGGCATGGTCTAGTCGCTAAAGGGGTTGTATCTTTCGCCCTCTCAGCTCCCTCTGTTCTCTAATTACGACTCAAAAGTGGCCACCCTTCGAGGCTCTCGTCATGCCCAGCGCATTGATTGCAAGATCGCCTTGGACAAGGGTCTGTACTGTGTTATCCCAGCCCCCAAGGTTCGGAGTCTCGGTGATGATGGGTCGCTAGGGCATCCTAGCCTGACTCGACCGGGGCTAGAGAGGCAGTTGCTCGTAACAGCGGCCGCAACGCTTTAGAGTTTCGGGGTCGACTGCTGTTGATGCCGGTGAAGTTGCGGTGTTGAGGAGCAAAGTGCGAGGTGCGTGCGCGATGTGTTTCCAGGCTGATCTTCCGTCTTCCGTGCCACTACGCGCGCAGTGAACGTCGCCCGCCCAGCACTTGTTGCCCGTAAGAAGGCGCTGTAGGGCCGCTAGAGCCTGGCCCTCAGCTCGGCACTTGATATGGACCAATACATCTGTCAGAACATCAAAGTTAGGTATTGAGACCTTGCATGTGATGCAATGCACAACTGGGCCGATATTGCAAAGTCTGAACAGCGACCTATACATACATGTATCAGCCCAATACGGCCAGTGGCCCAACTGTTGAACAACTGACGAACTACTAATCCAGCTGTTGCGATTCTTATGTACTGCGCCATCCTGGTAGGGACTCTCACAAGGCGCTCGGGTAGCCGCCTATCGGATTGGCGGGCCGTCCGGGTGAAATGGTGGTGGCGTTGTGATAGGCGGGCGAGAGGCGTGCATTGCTGCATGCAAAGTAAGGTAATTAAACAATAACGACGCCCTTGCTCGTGGCAGTTGGCGGCTGGTGCACCCACCTCGAAGTGTAGCTTTGAGCGATGGCTTGAGGAGAGCGACCCAAGCACGAGCAGCCAAAGCACACGGCGAGGCCATGGATGACAGGGCAGGCCGAGCATGGACAGGCCTCAACTCCTCCCCACTCCCTACCAATCCCGGGCTGGATCGGGAGAACCTTGACGGTGCGATTGCCAGGGGCAAAAGATGGACGCGATGCAAGTGAACAAAGACACTGAACAGGACACAGACAACCATCGACACAGCCAGAAATCGAGCCGGCAAAAGACAGTCCGAGTGCTTCAAACAGGCAGGTCGAGCCTCTCCTATAAGGAGCTTGGAATTGGCGGCTGGGCGAGATTCTCGTGACTTAGTCGTATAACCGCCTGCAAGGTACACCTAGCTCTAGGTATCCTTCCCTCCTGCGTCTCAACATTTGTCCACGAAAGTCTGTTCTCCTCGCCAATTGCAGCGGCAGCAATTGCAGGAGTCGCTTGGCCTCGCGTCTCCCAAGTTCCTGCCTCAGCCCTTGCTGCGGCCATTGCATACGGCACGGCTAGAGTCGACCTGCTGGTGGAAACCGTCTCCCTCCTCCATCTCGCCTCCTGCTCTTCCTCTTCAGCCTCAATCCAGCCCACCACAATTCCTGCTGGCAACATCACAACGCAGCTTTGGCTCTCTCGCAGTATCTTCTCGCTTATACTCGACCAGCCAGAGCTCTAGTTCGCTTCACGGTACGCTACTGCAGGCCTTCTCGCCGGCTCTAGCTCTGTACTGTCTCTTGCAAGACCTCTTTCGCCTTTTCACTCCCAAGCCAAGCGTTTGTCGCCTTCTCACGGTCTGATTGACATCAGCTGCAAGATCGGAGATCCCTGTCTCTCCCACGCCAGCCAGTCCCTTTTCGACGTCCATTCTGAGCTTGATCTTCGTCCCACCTCGATCTAGATCTGCGACAGCGCTAGGCTACTTCCATCGGCCAAGGCCTTCGACGTTTGGCTGTTGGCCCAGCATGGTCTCTGAGGCCAGCGAGGGCGCGGTTCTGGTAGCCCTCAAGTACCTCTATCCGGCGACTGTTTTCGTTTACTTCTTGGCTGCCTCTCTATTGGCCTCCTGTACTCTGCAGGCTCTTAAGCAGAATCGAAAAGCTCAGGCAGCGCGGCCCAGCCAACGGACTGTCACCATCATACTCGGATGTTTCTTGTCGACGTATGTGGCTCAACTCATCATTCTCAGCACACAATCAGTCATTACAAGATCTGCTCCTGTTGAACATGCCCTCATTGGCTATCTGTCATGCATTCTCGTCTTTGGCATCTTGTTGATCCGCTTGATTGAGTCCCAAGCCGTGGTATGGTACCCCTTTCGTGGATCATGGTTCCTCGCGTTGTGTTTCGAGCTCTCCATCGCAGTTTTGACAGCTTCCCATCTGAAGCGAATTGTACTAAGCCGCTTTGATGTCCTCCATATGGCCTTCTTCTCTCTAAGACTTGCGTCAATCTCCACTCTGGTGGTATGGACTTGCATCGGCATATGGTCTCGGGTTCCATTAGTGCTGGACGAAGAAAGACAAGCACTACTGTCAAGTCACAATGGCGACCAATCCGAAACCCAGAGAAATTCGGGGGAGCTTGGAAACAACTCCAACTATGGCTCAACGGCGCAAAGAGCAAGTGCATCTGGCAGCAATGCTGAACACCCCTGGCAAAAACGACGCAGAGAAGGCCTTGAGAATTTGGAGAAGAGGTTGGAAGAAGAGGGGAATTGGTTTGAATATGTCAAAGGCTTCTCGGTATGCTTTCAAACAACCTACGGCTCTCCTCTCACCAGGGCTTGAATCGGGTTGCCTTTCGCTAACGCTTTCAGATTTTGTTTCCCTACATTTGGCCTGTGGGAAATCGCAACTTGCAGCTGCGAGCTGTAGCCGTTATACTATGCCTTCTCGCCTCAAATGCCCTGCATCTGCTCATTCCCCGTCAGACTGGTATCATCATGGACACTCTTGGCCAGTCTTCTAGCAATCCATGGGCAGCTGTTATATTCTTTGCGTTTCTTCGATTGGCAGCTTCCGAATCAGGCATTGAGCTTGTCCGCTCATGGTTATGGATACCTGTTAGATACTATTCCCAAGAAGCCCTAACCCGGGCTTCTTACTCGCATATAATGCACCTATCCGCCGATTTCCACGAGTCGAGGCCCACGCCTGATTTGCTTGGGGCCATTTTCGGCGGAAACGCAATCGCAAACGCAATCGAAAGTATTTTGCTTCAAGCTGCTCCTATGCTGGTCGATATGCTTGTCGCCATTGTTTATCTTTCCATTACATTCGGCGCATACGAAGGCCTAATTACTGTGGCTACTGGAACAGTCTTCATGACACTTGCAACTCGCCTCGTAGCCGAATCCAAATCGGCCACCCGCAGCCGTCAAAATGCATGGTTTAAAGAGAATGGAATTCGAACTTCCGGTCTGAATGGGTGGCATACTGCCAGCGCCTTCAATCAGATCGGCTATGAGGACAATAGACATGCCAATGCGGTGACTGAACGATGGCTTAAGGAGCAACAATTTATGATGAGCTGGTCTGTATCCGTTGCCTTCCAAACCATCGTTCTCACTGTAGGCCTCATGGCAAGCGCATTTCTCGCCGTCTTCCGTATTCACAACGGGCAGGCGACGCCAGGGCAGTTTGCGATGCTTCTCATGTACTGGGCACAGCTTACTGCGCCGCTGCAATTTTTCGCCAACCTCGGCAAAAGCATGAGCGATAACCTCATTAGTGCAGAACGGCTCTTGGCTATCATGAGGACCAGCCCCTCGGTTGAGAACAAAAAGGGAGCGCGGCTATTCAAGTTCGTCTCTGGAGAGGTCAAGTTCAATGATGTGCGCTTCAGTTATGATGGATCAAGGGATGTCATCAACTCCGTCAGCCTAGATATTCCTGCGGGCATGACAGTGGCGTTTGTAGGGAAAACGGGATCAGGGAAGTCAACACTGCTGAAGCTTTTGTCCCGAAATTATGAGATCCAATCGGGCAGCATCTCCATAGATGGCCAGGATATTCGTGATGTTGAGCTCTTCAGGTACATGTCAACTCCAATATCTGGCGTCGCTAAGAACACTAACCCGCGGTATACAGTCTACGCGAACACATTGGCGTTGTTCATCAAAATCCCGAGCTTTTTGATGACACAATTATGAACAACGTGCGCTACGGCAAACTCGGTGCAACCGACGAGCAAGTATTTGAAGCGTGCCGAGCCGCCAGTATCCATGACAAGATCATGAGCTATACTGATGGTATGTGACAGCCTCAGATGTACGGTTTATAATTTGTATGCTTACACGATGTCTGTAGGTTACGAGACGCAGGTCGGTGAACGTGGAGTGTAAGTACCTATTTTCAAACTTTTATTTAAACTATGCTAATGGTATCAGAAAACTCTCTGGAGGAGAGCTCCAGCGCGTGGCAATTGCCCGGGCCATACTGAGGCAGCCTGATATAGTTATCTTAGACGAGGCTACCAGCGCTGTTGATACGGACACTGAACAGCAGATTCAAAGCTCTCTTGTGAGACTCTGTCGAGGACGCACCACGCTTGTTGTAGCGTAAGTTATCACCCATAGGTACTGCATCTGCTCCTCTGACCACTCTTCATTTAGCCACCGGCTTTCTACTATTATGAATGCCGACCGTATCGTAGTTTTTGAAAATGGAAGGATTATCGAGCAAGGCTGTCATAGTGATCTCATTGCCGCCGACGGGCGATACGCATATCTGTGGTCGAAGCAGACCTTCTGGAAACCGCAAGATGAGGACAGCGTCGTAGACGAGCTCGACGACGCAAATACCACCGCCAGCGACTCTTGCTCTGAGAGAACCACTACCGAGACGTGCGAGCTACAGGATGAAAGTCAGAGTAGCAGCGTATCCGGGGTAAGCGATGGCAAATCAGCCACACAGAAGAAGTGTCAGAAGGAGGTAGATTCTGACATTATTCATAACATTAACTCAAAATCTTCAGAGGATACTAACGGGTCCTCTTAGGGGTCCCGCTTGAATCCTGTGGCCCCTGAATTTACACCTCGGGCGATAATGATGACCAAGTCTGAATTCAAAGCGACGGGTGTTACTCAGCAGACTACTTCAACTACTAAGAAAACGGAGATTTAGGCGGTCACCGGTCACTCTAGCAAACTTCGATGGTCTGATGAAGTATCCATCATGGATGAGCGCGGCATGACAAACACGCCGATGAGCCTGTCGACCAGGTCTAGCCGCCTTTCCGAGGCAAATACTGCCACCTCCAGGAGCAGCCTGAATGTACCTGAGCGCTATGAGCTGAGAAAATCCCCCACAACAAAAAGGACTCGAGAAGCTGCTATCGAGTCGGCCGCAGTGGGTGGGGAAGGCGAAACAAACGGTAACAAAGCTATTCAAGCAATATGCACTACGGCTACTAACATCTATATAGTACAATCTACTACAAGTACAGCAACAACCCACTCTTCCAAGTTCAACGGTGTCACATTCATGCGACCCCGATATTCCCGCCGTGTGCATTCAAAGAGCGAGCCTCATCCCACCTCCCCTGCCTCAGCCTCGGGCTTAGTTGCAGACAACGAGTCTCCTACAACGAGAGCTGATGGCAGCACCACATCTGTGCGTATAATGAAGTATTCCCTAGTGGTAGCTCAGTGTAGTTAACTCTTCCAGCAGGAGCAGCGTCGCGTATCTGCCCCAGTAGCTCACGGCAACCCGGGCTCCTCTTTGATACCTAAACTTGGCATCAGGGGTTCATTGATCGCAAAACAACCGCCAATCCCTCCACGTAAGTCTAGCGACGGCAAATGCGGCATATTTCCAACTACAGCCCACAGAGAGAATACAGAAGGGAAGCCCGAGAGAGTTCCTCCCACTATCATAAAAGAGATGCAGGAGCCTCCCAATCTACCGGCAGTCCCTCCTAGCAACGAAAACCAGCCGCCTCTAAAGACAAATGAACATCAACCAAGTCTGATAGCTTCGCGTCGAAGCATCAGAGGTATTCGACGCCTGCGGGCTGGATCTCTTCGTGGCCACCGAGGCCGTGTTTTGCACGGGCCCTCGCCTCATCGGAGCACCCAAGAATAAGTAAATAAGGTGGAGAGAGGAATGCCCAAAGAGTAAAGGGGCCTCTTGGAGCTGCATAAGCGCCTATTCATGCAACATGATTTCGGTTTGCATAGATATTATCATATGATAATCATACAGCACGATTAGACCATTTTATGACGTGCATCATTAGGGAGGCGTTTTGTTTCATTGTTGAAGGATGGCTCTCACGACATACTACAATCCGTCGTATTGTGAGACAAAATAATGAAAAGGCGGTGCGATAGCATGCAAAATCTTATCGAGCGGAGGCTTCAGAGATGTTTTCAGTGTGTGAGTTTGGTATGGTAATGGTGGAAGATGGAAAATAAGGATTAATTAAGTAGATCCAAGCAGTGTTACGACAATCAAAAGTGAGAATTGAGGGCTCTATTTAGCTCTCTATATTTACAGTTCATTAACTACGCTGAGGTCATTGCGCCTGTAACTCAGTCAAATCTAAACGAGGACGTAGGCCTTTTGTTTCTGTTTTTGTTTTTTGGGCATACAGCTGCGATGCCACACACGCATGTAGCTAGCACGGCCCTGACTCACTCACTCTCCTTGTACTCAAAATCTTCTCTTTTGCTGTATAAATGCCAGTCTCTCTTTACCGGCCAGCACCGCCGCCAGGGGCACCACCGCCAGGAGCGCCGGCGCCGCCGCCACCCATCATGTTTCGGGCCCTGTGATAGAACCAGTTAGTAAAGTGTCTTTCCTAATGACCATCATTCGAACTTTTCGCAGAATAACTTACAGATCAGCAATGTTGGGGTCGGACATTATGGAGCTGAGATCGGGCATGCCACCGCCGTTGCTAAACTGGCTGGCCATGTCACGAAGTCGAGGGTTGCTCATCAGGTTGTTCATGAGGTCGGGGTTGCTCATGAGGTTCTGGGCCATGCTGGCGAACATGGGGTTGCTCATGATGGAGCTGAGGTCGGGCATGCCGCCAGCGCCACCGGCGCCACCGCCGCCGAACATGGAAGCGAGGTTGCTGAAGTCGGGCATGCCGCCAGCACCGGCACCGGCACCGGGGCCAGAGCGGGCGAGGTTGTCCTGGGACTGCTGCTCCTCCTCGACGCGGCGCTTGGCCGTCTCAAAGCCCTTCTTCATGGGCTCGGAGCCGCCGTTACCCTCGTACTCGATGCCCTTCTGGTAGGCCTCCATGGAGCCCTTGGGGTCGCCGAGGGCGAAGCGGGCGAGGCCCAGGCGAGACCAGGCCTTGGTGTAAGTCGGGTCAATGGCGACGGCGGCCTCGGCGTCGATGCGGGCAGATTCGTGGTCGCGGGCGGCGGAGTGGGCGGCGGCGCGGTTGGAGAGGAAGACTGCATTGGAGGGGTGCAGGGCGAGGGCCTGGGTGTAGAGGTCGATGGCGGAGGCGTAGTCCTTCTGGGCCATGGCGGCGTTGCCCTTTGACTTGAGGGACTCGGCCTCCTTCTTCTGGGCGTCGGAGGGTTCGGGGACGGAGGCTGAGGCGGCGGGAGACGAGGTTGAGGCGGAGGTTGCTGCTGCGGGAGTCGAGGCCGAGGCGTTGTCTGAGGATGAGGAGGAGTTGGAGGCGTCGTATTTGCTAAAGACCTGCAGCAGGGTCTGGGGCCCGACGGCGCTCTTCACGGCGGCATCGTCGGCGGGGTCGACCTTGAAGGACTCAGCGATGCAGTTGACGGCCACGTCGATGGAGTCCTTGTCCTCGGCGGTGAGGGTGCCGTCCGTGGTGGAGGTGGAGAGGAAGTCGCAGATGGCGAGCGCGAGGCGCTGCTTGGGGGTTTGTTGGGCGGCCTTGAGAAGTTGATACGTATATTAGCAATGACGAATTCAATTCCTAATATGTATATATGTAATATCGCAAATGATACAGTCTGAGGAATGATTCGGCGAACACCCGGGGAAAAAAATAGAGGGGGAGGGGAAAATTGCCAGTGTGTTCTCGTACCATGGTTCAGCAGCGGAGGATGGAATGCGCGCGAGAGCTACGTTGAGCCTTCAACGCCTGTTGTTTAGGTATTTAAAAGGACTGAGAAAAAAAAAAGAATTCGTGAATCCTGGATTACTCAAAGGAAGGCTGAAGAAAAAAAGCTGAGGTCTAAAGAAGAGAGGGAAGAGGCTGGCTGGAAGGGAAGACCCCGCGGCTGGTGCATCGCCTAGTTTAGGCTGTCATGGGTTGTCGTGGGGCCCAATGTGGCAAAGCGCTTGCGTCGAGGGGCTAGAATATTCTATTTTTCTGTTGATTGCTATCGGTATCAATATCGATATCGTCATTGACATTGACATTCACATGGAACATTATGAGAGATGCAGCGTATTCTGACTATATTCACGTGCGTTCGAGTCAATTTCAGGTGCTGCGTAAAAAAAGGGTTGTAAAGCGCCGTCATCAGCCTATTCGCTGTTATACGCATGTGTTCAACTTATACACGTATGAATACACTAATCAAACAACTCTGCAGCAAATTCTCCTCAGAGGCAAAAGTCAAATCTAGTTCGAGCGAGTACGCTTCGAAATCCTTGAAGATGATCAATAGTAATAGCAAATTTATAGCATTTCCGCCCAAAAAAAAAACTCCCATCCAATATGCCCGCCCTTGTTGCGCATTCCCATGCTTTCTTTCGCTGCAGTGCCTAACGCAGAAATCGAGTAAAACAAAATCGCAAAAACCAACTACTTTCATGCACTTATTTCTTCCGTCGGGGTCTATCTACGTTCTTCACCTTCCGGTTCTGCATGGCCGCCACCTTGCGAGACTTGCTGTATACCCGGAGAATGTCGTTTAGAACAACGTAGAGGCATCCTCCTACCAAGCTGCGGCCCCATTGCTGCTGCAGCAAGCCGGGACGCCCTGAGGGCGATACGCCAAACAGCCAGTGATTTCTAGCAGATGGGGCTGTTGTCCATGACCGGGGAAGTATCAGCCGTAAAGCTTCGCCCATGGCAAAGGAGATGCCTGGCAAAAGGAGAGCTCCCACTATGGAGTTGGAAACGCTCGACAAAAGACCACCGAGTCCCATTCTACGCGCAGGCGGTGCCTGAGGTGCGTCACGCTGGTTTTCCTGGCGGTGTCCGTCTGCGAGGTCGCCTGGTGCCTGATCCCATTGCGGATGAGCATCTTGGCCATCGTTGTCTGCTCCCGGTATCTCAGCCCCACCCTCTTCAACCTCCTGGATGAGAAGCTCAACCCTAATCTCGTCGCCCTCTTCGCGCTGCTCCAAGCGAAACTCGTTATGGCCTCCTGGACGTGCTTCGCGGCCACCGTTATTGGCCCCGGCAGCTGGCTCCTCTTCATCTGGATCCAATACATCAAGAATGTTTTGGAGCAGGCCAACAAATCCTCCCTCTCCGTTGCGTTCCAGGTCTTGGCGGTTGTGAGCAGCGTCAGCATTCTCTCGCGGGTCGAGAGGCGGTAGCCCCGAAATCTGTCGGTTCAGCTTCACTTCGTATGGCATGACAAAGTCTCTCCAGAGGCTAAAGTAGGCCTTGCGCATAATGGGCAGTGCCACCATGGCCAGTCGTGGAGAAGGAGGCCACTCCAGGAAGTTGTCGTTCCGAATCATACTGTAGATGCCATACTAGCGCACAAATAATCGTTAGCACGTACTAGAATTCTTACTTTGCGCGCATGTTGGTTGCAGCGGGTTCTATCATAGGTAGACTCACGATAGATGCGGACTGCATGAAGTATCTGTTGGTGAGGCCCGGCAGCAACTGGCTGATGAGCAACGTCGGCGCAACATTCATGAGAACCAGCGCATTCACTATGCGCTCTTTGGCGAACCTGAGCGCTCCGGGAGATCGCCCGTCGATGAGCATCTCCGGTCCCAAAGCGAAGCGAAGCAGGGCCTCTTTGCCTGCAAATGTCCACAACGCCATAGCACCGTACATTTGCAAGCTGAACTGTACGCCCACTGACACACCCGTCAGCAGTATAAACGGGCTTGCGCGCGTGAACTTGCGATGTATGACGTCGTGTATATGGGCGATGGGGTCCCACGGGCCGTCCATCTGGATGTCTGACTTGCATACGGGACATTTGAGAGGCTTATTAGATCGCTCGCAGTCTATCACCCACGAGAGCATGCAGTCTTGATGCGCTTCCAGCGTGCATGGGCATGGGTCAACCCAGGAGCCTGGAGGGTCCGTAGGTTCCTCGTCCGTTAAGCATACGAAGCATCGTCGCGGGGCGTCTATCGAGTCGTTGGCGGCATCAGCGGATGAAGAGCGAGGCTGGGATGCGGCCGTGGAAGCCGCTGTGGACGTCGCCGAAGGATCCATGCCTTGGCTGTTTGACCCTCTCTCCTTGGCAGGTTTCTACGCTTCTCGAAGCTGAAAGATTCGCTTGTGATAGCTATGCTTGGAGTCGTTGCATCTTCTGCGTCAAGCTTGACGCGCGGTGGGACAGCGCAGAGGCAAAGGCAGAAGAGCGCGGCTGCAGGCTGCCAAGCCAGATATGAACAAATGCAAGGCTTGTGCGGAAAAGGTCGTTTGCAAAGAAAAGGATTCTCGTGAGGCTGCTTGTGTCGCGTTGATCGTGTGCGGATTCCGTCGCAGTCTAAAGGCCGCAAGACAAAGAAAGATTGATGTCAGAGTTCCACCGAGGCGCCAATCGGACAATCCACATATTCCGTGGGTGCGGGACCTACAGGCCTCAGCGCCTAAAACGTGCGGCTTCCAGGGGACTCACTGCATTAGCACTCGGCAGATGCAAGTGATGACGGACGCTATCTGTACCATAAAGAAGAGATGAGAAGTGGTTCCTGGGCGTTCCCTTTTTTTTTGTTCCCTTCTTTTTTTCTTGTTCAGTTGAATATTTCCAGCATCATAGATCTTAATAATTAAGAATTGTCGGCGAAACAGCAATAGCTATACAAGTACGGATATACAGTAAGCTTTGAGCAGAAGAGCTCGATAAGCGAGTCAGGTTATCTGGCTACCCTGCACCTTACTGAGATCGCGGCAGATCTGAAGGACATGGCTGTAGCACCAGTAGGAAAATAAGAATCACATGGAAGTTGGAATGATGTAAAATCAGTTTTTTTCTCATTCATATTCAATACTGTCTCACATCTCCGTCTTGTAGTCCTCCACGAAGCCACAAGCCTCTCTTAGCATTCTCGCACACCGATAGATAGGTACAGTAGTTGCAATCTTCAATGACAAGACAAGACAAGAAAAGTCGCCACTCGCCCTTTCGAGCTCAAAAGCTCCCGCGTATCGAAGAGGAACTTCCAGATCGGATGTATTCAGCCGAAGGCTTTATTTGGTGTGCTGTAACCCGTCTCCATTAGCACAATCTTCTTAATCTTCTCCAAATCCAAGGTGTCACAAAGAAATTCAAGCGAGACATACAGTGCTGCATCCCTGGCAGGTGCAGTCAGCACCGCAACCGCAGGAACCGCCCTCAGCACAGCCGCATCCAGCCATTATAATGGTTTATTGGGTTGGTTTTGGTGAAGAGTTGGAAAAGTTGGTTGAAAATAGTAGCAGTTTTGTCTGATGGAAGGACTAAAAGGATCTGCTGGAAGAGGGGAAATGGGCGGTCAGCTTTAAATAGTCGCCCTCAGCCCAGGGGACCGCCCTGCGTGCTGCTAAAGCTTAACGGCGCTGTGCTGGTCATACCGCGAATCCATCCTGTTTAGCAGCTAGTTGTTGTTAATGCAGCTCTTGTGGCGCCTCCGTATCAGCTGCTGCTTCCCCTCACCTGGAAACGATTCGTGTATCCAACCCTAGAACAATTTCTCAAAACTTGCTTGTCAGTGCGCGGCTTGGCACAAGGGGATAGAAAACACTCTATTGGTTGTTATTCCTTTGCCGCTTATATGCAAGACCTGCAAGAGTAGTGAGGCTCTCACCAAAGCAGCTCGCAACGCCACCTTATCTAGGGCGACATCCGATGGCCACGTTGCGAGATGCGCTGCGGAGATTAAAGCTTTCGAGATTCAATCTCTCTTTGCCAGCCAAGGACGCAGGAGTGGGCACACAGCAGCTCTAGCGCGAGATCCGCCGTCGGAGCATCGCGTCCAAGCTGCTTGAAAATTCGGTGGCAGTACGGCTGTGATGAAGCAGGTTTTCTTCCTATATGCGCGCAAATGGCGTGCTTGTCCGGCACGAAGTGTTTATGTGCGACGCTGCAACGCCACGGTCAATGACGCCGGAACATGTATAAGCATGGAATCAGAGTATGACATGACAGTCGCGAGGGTGGCAGCTTTGTTGTACAAAACCGCCGCCTCCTTGCCTTAATGCTGACCGTCATATGGTGCAATGCTCCGTCCATCTCTGCTTCTCCAATCTTTTTCCGTTCTGTCCTTCCAACCTCTGTATTCGCCGACGTTACCACCATTCTATAGGTGGAGAAAATCACGGAAAAGAGGATCGGAACCTGAATTGCATGAGAGAAGAAACACCGCCAAGGCGTGAGATGCCATCGGCGATCGGGCATCTTGATCGACACCCGCCCGCTAGGCCATGTCCGCTGTCCGCCGCGCCACACAGCTTTGAGATCAAATGCCTATTTGATATAATGTAGTATCCTTGCTTCAAGGTTTGTGCCACCTACCTACTCGTCCACGTCGTCGTCGTCGCCGTCGCCTTCGCCGTGTGCTGTCTTACACACCCTCAAGGGCCGTTTGCTGCTGCCTGATCGCTAGACATGAAGCAGTCAGCCCTTGTGTTCGCTTGGGATCTTTTCGTTTTCATAGCTGCCGGATACGCAACTCTCTGCTCCGTGCCATCGCTGCCACACACCTGGATAAGCTCTTAGCAATCGAACAATACAGGCCATCTTAATTTAGCAATTTGATCAGCTCAGGCACCTTTGCCGAAAGAGGCAGGATGAGCTGATAGAATAATACAGAATACTTCCCGAGGCACAACTGCCGTGAAGCGGCCCCGACACGACGACCAAGATATCGGCCCGTCGAAATGCCCCTTCGTATGCTCAGGCGAAGTGAGTAGCACAAGGATTGGGCCGCACCGAGCAAACTAGGCAAGTGATGAGGCGAGCAAACGAGAAATTGTAGGATACCAATTGCATACAAGTCCCAGCAGCACGAGGCAGCCGTGTAAGCAAAGGGCCTCTCTTTGATTCCATTCATGGTGACCTACCTGTAACGCATAATTTTCAAACTTGGCATATAAAGGCGCATTCATGGTCTTTTGTTCAGATCTACAACTGCCTATAACTGCTGCCTTGTATGACGCATTTCCCCGATTTGTCTCATCCCCAGGAACAGCACTTCAACTGACAGCGGAACCATTTCCGAGACAGATGACAGATGCAAAGAGGGCTAAAAGATTAAAATACACATAACAAATCACGGACCATGTTGTCGCTTTATTCGGAGTTTAGCGATTATGCCAGATAATCTTTCTTACACATGCTTACATAGCCCCGAACCGTTGCTCAACCGGCTTTACTAAGGGTTTACGAGCACGGACAAAGTTGCAGGCATGTATTTGTGTTTAATCCTGGACTTTGAGGATGCGACGCTTTGAACCTTGCTCAGTTACTAAAAAACCACCTATCGGGTATTCGCTGCCATAGCTGCCACCGCATACTAATCGCCTAGTGCCAACCAGGTATTACCAGCAGGACGGGACTTTAGAACGGCAGTCCTCCATGACTTTTCAAACTAACAGCACACACGCCCCCCTTGCCTTTGCACAAACGTCTCGCACCCCTATTTCCTTCTCCAAGGCCCTCGCCCCTTGGCTCCGATGGCGTGTCCCTTTCATGCTGATAAGCCGATCGAGATGCTATCTGCGGCATCTGCCAACCCCATGTTTTCTTCGCCCACCAGGGTGCTGCTGTCGTCGTCCGAAGACCCTGCTTCCGAGGCTGAGCGCGGATATCGAGACCCCCATTGGCGGTGGCAGTAGTAGTCTTCGGCAGCAGATTTGGCACCGGCGCCGGCATCTTCCTCATCGTTGCTCGCATTCCCGCGTACAAGGGCGCCGTTGCTCGCATTCGCACGTACAAGGGTGTTCACGGCGGTCTCCGTCAGAGCTTCTGCGGGTAGTGCTACTATCACCAGCTCGACTCCAAACGCAGAAGCCATGATGGGTCGTGGCAGTTGCCCTGCAAGCCCATACCAGACCTCCTTGTATGCCAGGTGCAGGGCCTCCTGCAGGAACCCCTTCGTATCAAAGAAGAAGCCTGTTGCAACGGTGCCGTTATCATGAGAGCGGTGGTCGGCCGACAGGTGACGCCGCGCGCGGAGATACATGGACGATGCCCAGATGAAGGACCTCGTTGCGCTGGATGCCGTTTGAAGTGCCAGCCAGTCCAGGTAAGACGTCAGGCCAGCGACAAAGAGGCTCGGGACTCGCAGGACCCTGATGAGGCCGGCTACGCGGGCTTGCAGACGCGGCGACTGGCGCATGTCCTGCCTGGAGAGCGTGTAAAACGGCATGCTGCGAGATGCTGCTGCCGCTGCCGCCGCCATCGTCTTGGCACCAACACCCGTAGAATTATTGCCAGTAGAAGTAGAAGAAGCATCTCCACCCATGCTTGCTGTCCCCATCCCCATGCTTGCGTCGATCGAGCTGCTTAGCCGGCGGAGTCCATACCAGGTGCCGTTGCCATGGCCTCGGTGCAAGTAGACGCCCCAGTCGAATTCCTCTCTATCGATACCCTCAGCGCACGAGACTTCGTAAGACGCCAAGTCCAGATCGTGAGGGAGGTACGGCAGATAGTGGAAATCGGCAAAGCGGCCATGGAGCTGCTGCTGGGCGCCGGATCGAGGAGGGACGGAGATTGTTATGTAGAGAGACCCGGGCTCTAGAGTTTTCAGCTCGCGGCTGATGACTGAGCGCTTTTCTTTGAGCTCCATGCCCCTCTAGATCTTGCTTGGTGTTTGATGCGAGGCTGAGAGATGCGAGGCTGAGAGATATCAGCCTGAAGTCGAAGAGGCTCAAATCGAGGATGGGTGGAGCAGCGCCAACAACAGACTACAAGTACTCTGATGTTGTTTTTCCTTTCCCATCTTCTGTTGCTTTCTAGATTTGCGAGAGCTTGATTCTTTGGAATATCCTCCGTTACCAGCTGGCAGAGTTTGGCCATATCGTCACCAGCTGGTTGACAAGTGTCAAAGCATCTTCTTCCCACATGCATCATCTTCTACATGTACTTTCACCGCATATAAGCTGTAAACCACCAGAAACTGCTCATGAGTTTCATTCAAATTCAAAGTATTTTCGATAGTCTACCGTCTTATCATTAGCCGCCATTCTGCCAAATTTCATTTTCGTGTTACCCCGTTTGGAGCTCAGTCGGTGACCCCCATCGCCGAGTAATTTTCCGGCCCAGATCCTCCTTGGCTGCAACATCAAACTCACCTAGAAACACGACACGCGACAGGCTTATCATCGCGATTGCTCCCGGAGCTAAGAATCCATCCGAAAACAGAAAATCCAACATAATTCCCCACGTATTGCGCCACGAAGGAAGAAGAAAAAGTTGACCAACGCTGTTATGAAAGAGAAAAAATCCTTCCAAAGCCTCGCGAGTCGCGATACGACTTATCGATGGTTATACGCAGACTTGCAACAGCTCTGGAGCTCTTTGACGCAACATCACTCGCGCGCTTAACGGGCTCCACGGGGAATTTTATTGCTCAATGCTCCGTAGTACCCGCAAAACCGCCGACGATATCAGCGGGGCCCAGGCATAAAGAGAGGCGCGCCAAAGAGATCATCACCGGACTCAACAGAAAATCTCCATACCTGATGGCCTGTTCTTCTTGCTAGATTTCCTCTGTATCTGGTGCTTTTCTCTAAAGACTCTCGTGTCGCTCAGCCCTCCTATCTATTTTCCGCTTTAATCACCCATCTCCTCGCCTTTAGATATCTGAGCGCATCCCTTCTATCTTCTTTTTTGCCATTTTTTCTGCGAATAGGCTGCTGTTAAGCTGCGCAATCGAAAAGTCGCAACATTTCAATTTTTAATTTTTTTTGGGAAGCTTCTGCATATCTACGTCATCGAGAGCAAAAACAAGAACCCCTGATTTCCGTGCGCAAAACCACTGCGGGGTACCAACTCGTGTCGCGGGGCATCTCCAACACCGAGCGCAAACAACCTGTAAGGCAAAAGCTCCTTTGCGCCAATCAGTCCAGAAAGCTCACAAAACATCTCACCAAAGAGACGACAGCGCCAACTAAAAGAAGAAGATACAGCGCAAGTTTCGACAAGTGGCAGGAAAACACAGAGAACTCGCCAAAATGTCTGGCCCTGTCCCAGTCGCAACATCCCTGGCGGACATCTACCCCCCAGCGGCCGTCGCAATAGAGACGCCACGATGGAATAACCTGCTGGCCACGTTTGCGCGCGAGTTTGGCCACCCTGCGCAGTTCATCTCCCGGTCGCCCGGCCGAGTCAACATCATCGGCGAACACATCGACTACAGCCTGTACTCGGTGCTGCCCATGGCCATCACCGCCGACGCCATCATCGCCGTGTCGACCACGCCCGTCGCAGCAGGCGCAACGACGTTCAAGGTTCACGTCCGCAACGTCCAGGGCGCCAAGTTCGCCGCGGGCGAATTCGACATCCCGATTGGCGGCGACGTCGAGATTGATTCCACAAAGTTTGAGTGGACAAACTACTTCAAGAGCGGCCTTCGCGGCGCGCTCAGCCTGCTCTACGCGAAAAAGGGGGCCGACTTCCGGCCGTGCAACATGGAGGTGCTGATGGACGGCAACGTCCCCGTGGGAGGCGGGCTGAGCTCCAGCGCCGCCTTTGTCACCGCCAGCGCTCTGGCCGTCATGGCGGCCAACGGCGAGAGCTCCGTCGACAAGAAGGAGCTGACGGAACTCGCCATTGTTAGCGAGCGAGCCGTTGGGGTTAACTCTGGAGGGTAAGTTTTGTCGAGATGGAAATAACAAGAAAAAAAGCCCCCCCCCCCCCCCCCCCCCCATCCCTGGATGGAATACCCCAGTTGAGCTACATGCTCGATGATTTCCTCGCAGGTGGATACACGTTTATGCCTGCAAGCCCCCAGCAAAAGCTCACGCCACCCTAATCCCTCCTTGACCCCAACAACAACACAATTCTTCCCTCTTACAGATCTACATTGTGGAATAAACAAGCGTGCATGATGCTGATAATAGCCTTTTTCACAGCATGGACCAGTCTGCCTCAGTCTTCTCAGAGCAAGGATCCGCCACATTCGTGTCCTTCACCCCTGCCCTCTCTGCGCGGCCAGTCAAGTTCCCTCCTACGAGGCCCGAGCTGTGTTTCATTATCGCACAATCATTCATCACCTCAAATAAGCATGTCACCGGCCCTATCCACTATAATCTTCGTGTTGTCGAGGTCAGCTTTGCGGCTGCTTACCTCAACGCCGTGCTCAACCCACCCGGCACCGAGCTCCCGCAGGACGCAGGCCCGCTCGGCATCAGCCTTCAGGGGTTCCACGAAGCCTTCTTCTACCACAACGGCGGGTCAGACTATGCCGCCGCCAAGAGCCTTAGTAAGGAGGAGGAGCTGCGCAAGCTCATCGAGGTCACCAAGCAGACGCTGACCCAGGAGGACGGCTACACGCGGGAGGAAATCGCCACCGTCCTCCAAATGTCCGTGCCTGAGCTAGAGAAGCGGTTCACGGCCGTCTTCCCCGTTCGTGCTGACCGTTTCAAACTCAGACAGCGAGCCTTGCATGTGTTTACGGAGGCTTTACGAGTGCTCGAGTTCCTGACTCTGCTCGAGCGGCCCTTGCATACCGGGGCCACTGACACGACTCAGTTCAACGAGGCGCTGGGAAAGCTCATGAATGAGACGCAAGACTCGTGCAGAGACCTGTTTGAGTGCAGCTGCCCCGAGCTTGATGAAATCTGCCGCATCTCCCGCGGCGCCGGGGCTTACAGCAGCAGGTTAACCGGAGCTGGCTGGGGAGGCTGCAGTGTGCACCTCGTGCCGGCCGATAAGGCGCAGGCCGTCAAGACGGCGCTGGAGGAACAGTACTATTCTAAGATGAAGTTGACCGATGAGCAAAAGGAGCAGGCTGTGGTAGTGAGCCAACCTGCTCGGGGAAGCGCCATATATATAGCCAAGGAAGGCCAAGTAAGCTGAAGAGAGTTGACCTGATATGTCTTTACGATGCAAGGCTACACAGAAATTCTCTTTTAATCCGTGTTTTTGAGAACTTGTTGGTATGTTTGGATAGACATTTAGCCACTGCAACCAAAAGACAAAAGAAAGTAAAAGAAGAGCAAAGCCAAACCAAAGAGCCTGGCGTAGAGAATCAAGTGTAAATGATGGTTTGAATTATGCATACGAGTCAACCACCGGCGAACTTTGACAAATTTCTTTACCGAATAGATCGCAAGATAGGTCAGAAGGAGATTGTCAAAAGGCCCGTTTAATGCTGCATGATGAATAATTGACCGCATAGTCTAGATCTTCCAGGAAAACGCTGCAGGTCGGCAGTTGATTAGCAACACATGCAAGGGAAGGGGAGGGGGTTGAACCCTTGGAAGATTCCCAATCCACTCCGTGAATCTAAATCCACACACCACCGCGGATCGCTAGCAATAGTACCTGGGGCCACATGTATAGGGCCTACCTATACAGGTATATGGTATATAGTGTTCTATTCCTAGCAGCAGCCCAGCCCAGCATCTTGCAGCCATCCATCATCTTTCCTTCTGGGAGGGGGCGTTCAGTCCCCCCCTCGACGGATACTGTAGCCTTGTTCTTATACATAGTACCATATAGATAGTATCCTCAACTAGCTAGACAAAAAATCATTCTGCTACTACATACGCCCCCTTCCCCTCCCCTTTCACAGCCCCCACGTATCTCTTGTAAGACCTATCTACTGCCAGTCAGAATAACATGTAGATGGAAGGGGCAGACTATATGCCTTTCAATGAGCTCCACACACATAGAAGTCTATCTCAGAGCCAAGATTTTTGCGAGAAAGCCTGGCAAACAGTTGAGATAAACAGGGGAACAGGCTAGGAAAAGCAAGCAAAATGATGACAAAAAACAAGCGCAACGGTCTTTGGTGTGATGGTGACTAAGTAAGTTTCAACCTTCTAACTTTGTCCTTGTTTTTTTTTTTTTTTGTCTCAGGCAATAACCCTTTCGGCGAAGTTGTTGCCTACTGGGTTAATTAGGGAAACATGTTTTGAGCAAGTTGTTGGACGGCAGGTGCGACGGCAACAGCTTTCCGTTGATGACCTATAAGGTGGCTTTAATATGATGTTACAACTGCCGAAAATGTGTAAGCGAGGCAGAGGCGCACTTAGTCACATGCTAACTTCACTTACCGAGTACCTACTCATCTAAAATGCTAGGTAGGAAAATAAAAAGAGAAATGCCTCTGAAACAGCGCGTCAGAGCTTAAACCAGCATATGCATATACAACATAGAGTTGCTTATCGTCCCTTTTTGCCTTTTTGCCCCTGCCGCCTTGCTTGTGTCGTTACCTTTTTTTTTTTTTTCTTCTTTGCTGTTTTTCTGGGGTTTAAGCTGGTTCGGCACGGCGCAACTTGGGAATAGTATTTGGACTGTGCTGGTTACTGCTTTGGTCGAAATTCCTGGAAATAGAACGGGCCAACACCATGAGAATTCGCCTAGTCTTTCAACGATCAAGCTATTGCATGGCTAGCCATCTTAGCTCCAAGGCTATGGGGCGCCATTGGAGGAATTACTTGCTAATCATGCAAGTTGTTTGAGTCCAAGCCCAGCGTTTTACATCATCTCTCATCTGATGATCTAAACATATAAAAACAATCTGGACTGACAGAAGTTGCGGGAATAGTGCGGTACTACCAGGCACAGGAGGGTGGAGAAGGCGGGAAAGAGAAACGTGTTTTTGAAGTACCCATCTTTTGTTTGTGCTTTAGTTATCGGATATGGACCAAATTTGGTTAATAGAGTAATATAGGAGTGGCAGAAAAACAGGGTTGGATATCAGATCAAGACCTATTCTCCGCGCAGACTACAAGATAGTTTCTCCTAAAAGGGAAATTTAGGGGAGCGTGGGCCCTCGAAATGATGTCGTTATCAGCTCACTGGCCTTGCTTAGACGGTTCCTATTTCGATCAATGGCCGTTTTGCCTAGCCACACTGCTAATAGAAGAGCTGCTCCCAGAGGGTCCTATAAGGCTTAGCAGGCCGATTAAGGAAGTTGTACCGCTGCCAAAGAGGCCGTCCCTTGCTTAGCGGACCTTGCGGTCGGGTAATGCGGAGCATAATGTATGGCCATCTGCAAGGAGGGCTCTGTACAAAAAAAAAAACAAGTGAGGCAAGAGATAGCGAGCAGAACAAGTTCACAAGTAAGAAGTAATGAGTCTTATGGAGAATGGAGTAATCACTAGTTGTTGTGTCTCCTTTCTAGTAGGGAGTCGATCAGCTAGCTAGATAGATTTAAGAGGGCCATTCATTACTCGTACTTACAACCGTGTAAGAAAAAAAAAATTGATATCCTAGATGCTGCTCATTGGAAGGCGAAGACCCTATTTTCACTCTTACAGATAATCAAAAGCCACCCCCAAAAATGAGCTCCATGTGCTAAGATGGAAGAACATCTCGCCAGAGTTTGTTAGAGTCACAGCATCAGCCGCTTGGAGGTTCACTGTTATGCTTCAACAAGGCTGCTCACCACACACCCTGGGCCGCCGCCGACCAGCGTCGAGAGCCGGCGGTGGTTTCCCAATTTGCCGTCGTGGACTGTTAAACGGCATGACACTGGCGCACAAAGCGGTCTCAAGTCTTTCACTCCCACCTTGTCCGGGTAGCGGCAATCGCATCGTTAGTTCGACGCCCGGGGCGTATAAACTGATGAGCGGGCACCAAATGTTTCTAGGGGTTATTGATTCTTCTTTGATCCTCTCGAGTTGCCTATATCTCTTAGCATTTCGGGGTACTAGAGTCGGCAGACCAAATGGACTTCGCCTGTTACATATCATTCTTGATCGGGTTGCCCGTCAATGGCGGCAATTATAATTCAAACTCTCATCAGAGCTGTAGCCTTGTTCATACTGGTCGCAGGCACGACTCATCTTTCATGTCATTGGTCCAGCTAGTTCCCAATGGGAAAAAAGGATATTCCAGATGTGTATATGCTTCCGGGCACAGAGCACGCCGTCCGTGTTGCTCACACTACCTACTGGTTGGTTGTGATCGCATTTGACAACGTCTATGAACTGTACTGTAGGCTAAATGGGATGGTAGCAGGCGCGCTTTCCCACATTCCATGTTCCGTCGCATAGACGCTATTCTGATCTGCTACCGATGGACAAGATTGCAGGTCAATGTTGACTAGCGTACGCGTAGTATGAGAAGCTCGCCCGGACTCTAATTCAAGAAGCCGTCCACACATGCTGCAGTAGTATTGCATCTGGCTGCCACTAACTAGAAGCCCTAGTTCTCTTGATCGACGAGGATCAATAGGCTGCTGGCTAGCACTTATCCCCAAGGCAAAGAAGCTACCCCCTTGCCCCAAAAATAGAACATGTGTATCTAGACGCTTGCATTTTCTTGGTAAGGCCCGCCAATGTCAAGGCGCCGTCCACGGAACGGAGAAATTCTCAGACCAGAGTGACGGGTCAAGAGATGCAAGGGCCATCAAGGAGGCGAGAGCCGTCACAAGTTTGCGAGGTAGACTTCGGACGACACGCAGACGACACGCAGCTCTCCTCACCCTTGGAAAGCTTCGTGCTCACGTAGAGCAGGTCAGCAGATTCGCCATATGACTTCCACGCTTTACGATTGATGTGATACTGTTTCTTTTCCAAAAAGAGCGCTACCGGATAGAGCACGGATGGTCTGTCAGCTGTGCTTGATCAGTGTTGCTAAACAAAGATGTCTTGGTACCGAATGCAAAGTGGTGCGAGGTGCGAGTAGACATGCCGAAGCAGCTACTGCTGTATGTAAGATTGGCGTGGTTGGCTAGCCTCTACCCTGGTCTCGTAAAGTGGGCTAAATTCATTTTCCTTTTTGGCTTCAACTCCCGCGGTATGGGGCCGACTAAACGCAGCCAGCGCAAATGGTTGTCTGTTAATAAGCCTTGGTGGTCGTCGTGGTTTGGCGAGCTAAGAGCTGGCTAGTGCGATCATCTCAACCCTAGGCACCAAGTTACTCCGAATGGAGCACAGAATGATAACGGAAGTTTTCCGTATGAGGAACGGTTTGCACATTCTGCTGGCGGCGTTGTTGAAGCCACTTTAGCCGCTCGCTTCCAGCGCAGGGTTTGATAACTTGTTCTTCGTAATGCCAGTAGTACCCGTAGTAACGAGCAGTCTGGAGCATGCTTTCATATTGCAAAGGCACCGGGCGAGGCCGGGCGCAATGCGTATTATGATTATGACTATGAGATAACCTATGCCACAGCCCGCGGCTAGTCTTTTTGAGCACAATGCCGCAGTCGAACGATCCCGATTCCGCGAGCAACATACTTGCGTGCGATATCTGTTACATGCCGATGATACCACAGAGATGGAGGTACTTGTGCCGAACGGTGCTGCAGGGAGCGTAGCAGTATATAGGCGCGGTTACGACTTTTGCGGAGGTGGCAGTTTCAGTATAGTGGCTGATTTGCGCAGAGCAACCACGGCCAGGGGGTGGCCAAAGCTCCGCCCTATGAGTGGACCACTTGAAGATGATGAGGATGGATATTGCGGTTTTAAGCGATCTAACTGGGCTGTGGGCCCCTGTCAGCTTGTTTGTCCTGCTTGTCCCTGCTAGCCAGTCCGGGGCACTCGTCAAAGCGTACTTGTGCTTTACTCCTCGAAGCACTGCAGAAGGAGATCAAAGTACCTTTATGGCCTCGGTCATCTTGATGCCTTTCTCCGAATAGCGGCGCCAAGACAGTACATGATCCTTTCCGAAAATGGGAAGACAGGTTCATAACGCTCTGCTTGATTCGAGTATATCGTAACGCTAGCGCAAAGTAGGTGCTTACTCGCTACGGATGAGCAACGAACAGGTTCGGACTTTGGAATCAGCTGCGGAGCCGGAGTCGAAACGGCAGTCCGGGGCCATTTGAGCGAATATTGAGGTTGCTTTTCATGCGTGGGTTTTGAGTTCGTCCTTGGTTGATGTGGGCGGGGTGAGAATCAGGTATACACTAGACCCTGCAGTCAGAAACAAATATCTGTGGCACCATCGTCGTTGGCTCAAAATGATAGCGTCTTGCTCCAGCCACGAGGCTTGGGGGAGAGGCTGGCTAAAACTCGGCACTCTGACCACGCAGGAAGCTGGAAGATCATGCTTTTGGCTTTCTCTCTTAGCTCGCCAGGTCTTTTTGTTGGCTGACGGGAGGACCGGGACGATCGTCGGCCAGGGGTTGAAACTCAGGTATCCCGTATGGACGAGAGCTCTTGGTGCTATGCAACAACCTGCTCTGGGCTGCTGCAAGGTGATGGCATCATCACAAATCAAGAGATGCCAACGGAAAGGCAAAAGAATGGAATAGAGCGAAATTGAGTTCAGGGTAACTTAATACTGCTGCCTGCTCTGCTCAGGGAAGGCGCAAGCGTAACGGAAGAAATCCATGCCATCCCTCTCCCTCTTGTTCTGAGTCGGTGTTCGAATTATTCCGAAGGCCCTCCACTTGCTTCTCCATTCCATCATCCAACGGCAGCCTCCGGTACATCTCTGGAACCCTGATCGTGATACACCGAACCGCTGTGCATTGCATTGCATTGCATCTCATCGTGGTAAATCGACTGACAATCGCGTCTCCGTCGCTTCGCCCGCATCACCGCCGTTTGGCGGCCAGCCATTCTCAACTCGACCCATCCGCACCCATGCCACCACAATTAGTGAGCCTTACATGCGGCCGATGACTAAACACAGATTTGTTCTCCCGAGCTTGGTGTTTGCTACTCGTGCTGACCAGCCAATGGCATACGATACCAAGCTCGCGGGTCTAGCTCTGCCACAGGGCATTATATCCGCACCTGGGCGACAGGCACCCTGGCCTTGGTCCCAGACAGACAGGGCAAGCAATGCGAGTTACTAACAAGACCTTTTCCTAGGAAGCTGACAGAATGCATGGTAACACCACGAGTTCTGCTGTGGAGAGCATCGGGAACTTTGGTAGATACGGGATGGGCGTTTGCCGGCTGAAACTAGCTTCGAGTTGGATGTGGCCCGAGTCAGCAATTGCTACCTACGTACCTGGTATCCATCGGATCTATGGGGTGCTATACGTAGCGCTTGCTCCCTCATGCGATACCCTTTGGCAGCGACTGTGCCCCCGTGCCGCGCGGATGATTGTCTCTGTACGACACAAACAAGGACCAGGCCCTACCCACTGACCATCTCCGATGCCCCTGCTCAGAGTATCATCGATATGGAGCATTGAATAGCCTAGATCCTAGAAAGGGGGGAGGGGCCGCTATGCGCTATGATGACGGAGCACACAGCCTTACGGTTAGCTCTCTAACCGCTCATTACTTGCAGTAGTACTCCGTACTGCTATGCTATTTGCGAACAGGGTTAAGCAGAGCGCCACACGAGATTGTCAGGGTGTGCAGAAGCCGAGTTCGTCCGTTCGGCTGTCGCGCGTCGACCGGCTACTACAGTACTGGCAGTAACTCCAGTATCTCGACTCGAGCATGCAAATCCCAGCTGGGGTAATGTGGTCATCTATGGGCGTCTAATCCTTCAATCTGGAAGAACTGCTGAGATACGAGTGCAAAGAAACAAAAGGCAAAGACAAAAGCAGAAAAGTGGGAATGGAAGACAGAAAGCGAAGAAGAGAAAGATGAGGAAACATGACTCTCTCTTCCCCATTCCCGCAATAATATCCGCCGGTAGGCTATGCCGAAAGTGCAGTCGCCATGATCTGAAAAGTCCATCGCCACCAAATGCGCCGTCCTGTTTCATAAGCTTGACTCTCAGAACTCGCTACGGGATGCCGGCCATAAATATAATGGGGAATGTGACGAGAGAATGAAACAGTACGCATATTATCGAAACGCACAAAAAAAGGAGAGCAGGGCCTGTAGGAAATCTACATAGCATACGGATTTACATAGCGAGGTTATCGATCCGGGCTTATGGCCTTTGCTTCTCTGACGGCCAATCCCAGCCCTTTCCAAGTCGAAGTGCACATCATCATGATACAGTAATGAACAGTGTCAACTCAACTTATAATGAGAACATGGGTTCCTTTACCTTGAGCCAAAGAAAAGGAGAAGTGGTGTCAACCAAGAGGCCCCTGTGGCCTAAATCATATCGCAATCTGGTCCCAAGCGCACGGTCCTTTCGCCCTGTCGTTCACTAATGCTTCTGGTACAGACATCCCAGTCGCTCCTCAGCCCTGCTGTCGGGTCGTGTGAGGGAGGGCGTATGTGGAGGAAAAGCGGGCATGCTAGGTCGCACATCAAGGTGGAGAAGACAATAGCTGCATGGCAACAAGTACCTGTATACACTTTGAGACAAGGGCATCGTTGCTGACTGCGGATACTAGCACTGCGCATCAGGACTTTTTCTATTCTCGCTCGTCAAGTAGGGCCGTCTAGCTCTGCCCTATGCCAGCGTGGAGACGACAGGCGATGTGGCGCCCAATTTTGCCCATCTTCTGCAACTGCCTCCTGCTGTTACTTCTTTTGGCCATTGCTCATCTGAGGTTAAGTCATCTCGTTTAGGCGCGCTGCTGTTCCACAATTACTCGGTGCGTATTTAGTCTGAATATGGCATCTCTGTCCAATCTCGAAGCATCGTGGCTGACACACACTAGCATCTAGAAGCTCTGGCATAAAATTTATCCGTTTCTTGATTACCATCAGATGCGTTTGTGATGGAGACGGGGGTTGCTGCTACCCAACTACCACTCGGGCAAAGTGAGCCGCCACTTGTACGATTTGTTGAGTGCTGGAGTCCAATGGAACTTTATCTGCACCGTTTCCTATCCGACTGGAGGATGCAAACCAATGATATGCGTTAAGAGAAAGCAACAAGGTCGAGGAGTGGAATGAGCACCGACGACTTGAGACAACAAGGCTTGCGTGTCTCTATCTCTTCACAATACTCTTGACAGCACTGCGTTACACCCTCCAGGGGATGTGCTTGGCAAGACCTGGGAAACTCATATTGACTTAATGGTCCAATCCCCCGACTGCTAAAGTGGAATGGCAGTTCCAGCCCGCTGGCTTGGTGACTACCCGGCCTGGTAGAGCTATCTGGATCCATCGAGCCACTCGGCCTACCACACCCCCCTCTTGTGCCGCTCGTTCGTCAAGTGCCATGCATGGGGTGGCATGCCTGTAGTTGGTTGTCCGAACCATCGGTACGGTAGCAAGCGGCCTTGTTGGCAGCCTGGTGCTACAGTAGTGCTACTACAGTACTCGGATCATCACTACGACCACGCCCGAAACCAGCACTTTGCACTCCAAAAGACCGTAGCCATGCCCGTAGGCGAAATAAAGGGGACAGCACCTACATCAGCGCCAGAAACCGCTAAGGTCTAAGAGGCTAGCAGGCCCTTGGATGCCGCATAACTAATGCCTCCAGTATGAAGGCACCTGTTCGTTCCAGCTCCTCCTTATGCAGGTAGAGAGCATGAGTGATATCCGTCTTTGCTACAGATTTTTCGCTGACGGGAGTTGGGTACTTTGCCCGCCGTCACCTGCCAGTTGATAACCGCTCCGTCGTGCCCCTCGAAACTCACACCCCCCCAGCTTCTCCAAGCCAAGCACGCGCCTCTGTCGCAGTCCAGGGACCCACGGGTCGGTTGTTAGGCTCGTCTGCCTGGGGCCGTTTGCTTCTGGCGCTCGGCGACGCTCCGTCTGTGCTGCTACCGTTGCCATCTAATCGCCATCAGGCCGGGTTGGAATCGGATGTGTTCTGTCTCTGCGTGGCATTGATTTTTGTCCTTGTTCCTGCTTTGTACACGCCCGCACTAGTGGAGCTGCCGTGTCGACCGAGGCGGAGCCCTCCCTCAGATCACGACTCCATAAAGACAGACGCCTCCGGCGCATCTTAAATCCCCTACCTGCTTGCTGCTGGAAAATTAGCCTCGAAAGCTCTTTCTTTAAAACGCACTGAATCGCGATCATCATATTCCGTACTCCGTCGCTTCGTCAGACAAAACGGGAGCTAGACTGCGGGCCTACACGAACGTCAGTCAGCACGTGTTGAGTGATCCCCTCCCATCGCCAACCGGCATCCGCTTAATTCTTACACTATATACCCTGCTTGTCTCTACGAGTAAACGGATCTCGTCTCCGCGTCTTGAACTTTCTTGGCTACCACTACTTATATCTGACTGTTTCCTCACCGCTCTTGACCTCGCCTTTTTTTGACTTTTTATCTCTTGTCTTGTTTATAACACGGTTGACCCCGTTCAAACTTGGGCCATCTCCCGTGTCTCAGGAATCAGCCACTGCCTACTTTCTCTCTTCACCTAAGCCTAGCTTGTCATCCCACTAAACTCCCGAAACTTGGCACCAACAGCTTCATATATAATCAATTTCTACACATTGACAGATTCTTCGCCTCTGCCCCATATATGGTAACAACAAGACCAGTCTCGTTTACTATTTTGGTTTGACGGCGGATATGGCACAAGGACTCTGGCCAAACCAGGAGGGCGCATCGCCCGACCTCAACCTGCCCCAGCAGGAGCGGGTTGATCGCCAAATGATTCGACACCTGCTTGGCAAATACTCAAGAGAAGAGCTGGGGCGATTGCTACAAGAAGAAGGACGCATGTCACCATCTTCATCATGTAAGTAATTTTTCTTTTTCGGTGTATACACAGGTACATATCGGCCGAAAGACACATGGACTTTATAGGCTGGTAGAGGTCCTTCCCCTCGTCCATGTGTCTCTTGTCTCCTATTTTACTCTCCTCCTTCTTCGTATATATGCCTCTAACCATCCGAATCATGTTGTGTAGATGAGGAAAGATCCTTTATGCTGTCTAGCAGCAATATGTCCAGCGGCAGCTCGCACGACGATTCAAACATGTTCGATTCGACAAGCAGCAACAACGCATTTTCAGATACATCATCCACATGCGGAAGCGTCGCTTCCAACGTTTCACCTCGAGCGAGTCACCGTCGCAAGCCAAACGCAAGCCCGTCAACAACCCGCGCCAGCATATCTCTCACTGACGAGTCATCATGGGATGTCGAGGATGCTACACCTGCAGCATCGGCTCCGAAGCAAAAGGGGTCATTTACCTGCGGATTCTGTCTTGAAGAAGGCATTCAAAAGACATGCACCCGCAAAAATGACCTGAAGCGCCATATGGAAGATTTTCATCACACCAACGCACAGTGGTTCTGCCGCCACCGAGGCTGTCAAATGGTCTTTGACTGGCAAACCGCCTACAAGGCTCATCTGAAGAACTCTCACGGGGGATCAAGGATGAACTTGGACGACGCCAAAGTTCCGCTTTGCCCCCAGACTGTCTTCGCATGCGGCTTCGAAAATTGTCTCCAAGTCTTTGAGGCGCCAAGCGACGTACACGCAGGCCCCACATTCAAGGAGTACGTGAGCCATGTTGTCAAGCACTTTGACGAAGGCGCAAGCAGCGGCCAGTGGAGTTACTCGGCTAGGATGCGAAATCTGCTCAGGCAATCCAGCGTGCTGAACGCCTGGTCGCAGTCGCTGTGGCCAGATGGTGATCCGAGCCGCCTGCGATGGAACTCCCAAACCAGCAGCGTCCTGCGAAAACGCCTAGAGACGAGACATCTTGGCGACCTCCAGTTTCTCGTTCAATACGCCATTGCGCTGGGGTCAAGTCCCAATGGTGCGATCCAAAACTTTCGCGCGGACTTTGTAACCCCGATCCGTAGCGAGTGCCGGATGGCGATCCATGGCCACAGCAGGGCCTCCGCAGCACCCACCCCAGAAGCAGACCACATGCAATACAGTATGTCAACGGGTGGTGCCAACCCAGCAATGATTGCATATTATCAGCGGCACGCATACATGCCCCAGCCGGCGCAGCCGCAGCTGCACTCCTCAGGCTACCCATTTCAAAATGCGCCTCCTTCTCCAGGCTATGACGCCCAGCACCAAGCTATGCAGCAGCAGCAGCAGCAGCAACAACAGCAGCAACCGCAGCAGTACATGGGAATGACCGATGCACCGATGGTCGGGTCTGATTACGCTCCACATGCAAACAGCAATCTCCAGACTATGCCCGCTGCTTATGCCGCCAACGGCCTGCACAGTCCCGCACCCACGGATATATGCGGAACTGCGAGCCCGGGCTCGAGCATGGAACAGCGGCCTAATACGTACGCATACAACTCTTCGCCGTATGCGTATTAAATCACGAGGCAACAGTGCCTCGTCCACCAGGCCGTTTGAAGTTACATACAAACATGACGAGTGTGACCACATACCGTACTAGTTGGTAATCTACGGCGCCGTGTACGGTTGAATAATTTGATTTTCATGACAGAACGCATGTGCCCCAAATTATTGGCACTGACGGATTGCACATACCATCGACCATTCACTACTATTACTACGAATAAGAACTGGCTCTGGCAGCAAGCAAAGATTTTTCTTTCTTTTTAAGAGCTCCTGGGGAGGCTGGGCGGTAGATGATTACACAATAACGGCCGGCTTGCATCTTTTTTCTTTGTCTTTTTTCTTTTCCTCTTTACGTTGTCAAATTTCCTCTCTCTTCTAATTCTTTTTTATACCCTCACAAGCACGCACTTCATTTCATCAGTAAGACTGATTCACATTTTGAGAGTAAAAGCGAAAGAGCGACACTCATTGCGACTTGTTTTATGACTACTTTTTCTTTTCTCTTTTGTTTTCTTACATAGGGACGGCTGGGTGAATCAGACTTGCACTTCTCTGTGTGCTGATGTGCTGGGGGTATTTGGGGCTGGTATACGACTATGGAGGGCTTCTGCGATTAGGAAGTGGGCGCATTACGGCGAAATGGGTTGTCTTTTTTGGTTGATTACTTTGTTACTGTTGCTGTTGGCTAATCCACTTGGGAAAATGTTTAAACGGCCTTTTGGGATGAATCATTGCAAGCGGAGAGAGGGAGTAGGAGGAGCAAAAATATGGACTACTTGTTACACCAAACATGTATTAAAGGCCTACACTTATTAGAATATATTGTGGATGCAGCAATGCACACGTACAAGTAGATACGCCCTCTTTTTTTGTGTGTGGCCGGGTAGTATCGATGCAGGATTTTCTGGCAGATGTGCCTGGGTACCTCTGCAATGTGACGGATCAACTTGCTTATATTAAACGGAGAAAGCAACAAAAATGTTACCTGCTCCTGTAATGCACCTGTTAGTTGGCAGGCGGCAAAAACGGGAGTAACAAATTGTGCAGTACCGTTTAACCAAAATGAAGAAAAGAGCGCAACCATTATCCCAACCAGGTAAGAAAACAAAACAAGAAAAAGCCTTTATCCGAAGAGGAAGCTCAGCTCTCTCTGCCAAGTTCGCCTATTGTAGTACAAGGAAGAAAAAAAAACGACTACGTATGGGCAAAACGTAATATCTACCTTACATACACTCAACGCCTTGTTTTTGTGTTTGAATTAGTAAGAGAACAGGGGGGGAACAAAAAACAAGGCAGTACTGTAGCATGCAAGTGTTGCTATTATCTACTCCTTGTATTTGGCCTTTTTTCTCTTGCGCAGTAAATGGGCATTAAGCCGAAACCTCATTAGTTGAAGGAAGAGAGAGGGGGGAGGGAGTGAATGAACGGGACAGACGGTCATTTAGACAGGTTGTGAATTCCTTTGCCGAAAAGCCTGTGTTGGCGATGGAACACTTAAACAATGCAATGTAACTGGGTGTCAAATTTTTTGGCTTTCGGGATGTAAACAAACTTTCCGTTGTTTGGCATTTATGTGATTTTTGATTTGTATTTGTATAACATACTTTTTTGCCTTGTGCAGCCTAAAAAAGATGTGGGAGCTCGTATAATCCTTCCTCACTTTTTGCTTCTTTTTTTCAGACTCGGAAATACACCAAAGCACGTGGATGTAGTGCCCTGTCATGGTACCTAGATGAATGCTGCACCGGTAACGAGCTCTCCCCGTCTCGTTCCAATCCTACCAGGCATCGTCGCATATCGTCGCATATCGTGCCGTACCTAAACCAAGTTAGGTATGTGCACACATCGTTTAGTAAGTAACGGAGCAACAATTAGTCGCATGCTGTTTGGTTTGTTGGCCGTTTCGTTTATTAGGCCAATAACTGCCTTACCCAGGACAGAAAAAGGTTCCATTGCAGCGAAGCGAAGTGTCCCCTCCCCTCGTCTAAAAATCCTCCATACAAAAGCCCCATTACTGTCAATTTTCTGTCATTTTTTGCTTGCGTGCGTTGTTGTCTATCAGCAGCCCTGCAGCAGGGGCCGTCAAAAAAAGGCCCTGAAAAAATGGCTGTGTTAGTCAGTAAAGTATGCCGTTCTTGCGATTTAAGCAGAGAAGCTTTTAAGCGAATCCACCAATCATTTCTTGTCTCCTGGATCTTCTTCCTTCACTCTTCCATTTCGCTTTTTGACTTTTGTCGTGCCGAGTGGGATTCTTGGGTGTGCGTATAGGTAGAGCGTTGGGCGGCATGTAATACTACCCTATCATACTTTGCTCTGTAATACCTACGGCGTGATGCGGAACAAAATGGAGTGATACTGCTTTAGTACAGTGTCACGTACATGAAGGATTACATATTCACCTGTTGCTTCTTCGGTGGTGGACCGCTGTGTGCGTTGCTTCGTCACTGCTACGAACAGCACACGAGGAGCAGAAAATTGAGTAGCAATACTACTTCCAAGTGGGTTAACAAAATTTCCCTCTGTCTCTCACATAACAAGGGGCGTGTGACAGTGGACAGAGGGTGGGCAGTACAGTTCCTGAAGCTGCTTTTTTCCCGTCCTCTTGCACGCTCGTTCCAAGCTTCTTCTTTCTCTAGCAGCGCATGATTTTCCTCAATCTGCTGATTAATAGTGACTTGTCACATTTCAAACTGGATATCAGAAGAGCGTGTCGTATATGAAACCCCAATGCATATGCCGAAAGGACGAAAAGTGATTACTTTTCATGCTAGAAGAAGGTGGTGGCAGTGGCGATAGCAAATACAGAAACGGGCCGGATTAGCCATATGCATTCCTTCAAGTAGGAGAGAAGAAATCCGCCAACCAACGCAGTGGTTCTTGCCATAGCCTCGGCCAAAAATGGAGGGAACAAGGTCGTAACAAAGGTCGCTACCCGGTGGTCGGGTCTTTGGGTGCGTGAGCCCGGATGTTTGGAAGCCGACCTGCCTGTATAGAGCAGCTGGGCACTGACAAGGTGCTGATAGAAGCGCACAAGTGGGCACCATTGAAAGGATGCGAGAGTCCAAGAGGGAATACATACAAGCCCAGGCCAAACAGATACACAGCGATGGCAACAGTAATGGACACACTCCATAGGGAACAGAGCAGCAGCATGCTTGGGAGCTTGCCGAATGTAGGTAGGCTCTCTTTGAATGATCTTCTCCCGCATGCACTGGATCTCAGGCGAGATTAGCAGCGTGATAAGCAGGCGCTGACGCAGCTCTGTCTATATACTGTACAAGAGCACAGCCATACCCCGTACGGGATATCGTGAGAGTACAGATGTCAAGTATTTAGCTTTAATTACCACGGTCAAAGGGGGGGCGTGAAGCAATGAAACAAGGTATAATGGGTACTAGTATAGCACCTACTGTAGAGCTAGCGCCCCAAATGCGTCGTGTCTTCGATCAAGCGGAGGAGCAGTTTCCCAGACGCTGCCCATGGGGTAGGTATCACGAAAACTGGGAAATTGGGGCTGGGTTTCTTCTGCATTTGGAATCTTGTGTAACAATACTGACCGTTTTGTGGCGCCGAGGGGCCGCGAGGGGCCGCGAAGCCCGCAATGCCCGCGCGAGAAAGATTCACAGCAGTGAGCCGGCGGGGAATGCGTAAGCAACGAACTCGCTGCCGACAAATGAAGTAATTAGATTGTTGAGTAAGTCGATGCTAATAATACGTAGTGGTATCAGAAGGCGCGGCTAATATAACAGAGGCGGTGGCCCTGGTGCATATGCACATGCACAATGTTGGCATGGACCACGTGCAGGTGAGGATGATGGCCTCAAGTCGAGGCACAATATGAATGGTGATAGCGCGGGAGCCAAGGAGTGGAGTGGCCTCCAAACAAGGTGAGTCCGTTGGAACGGCATACGAGTGCTTGTGCCGTAGCCTTGGCTGCAGGCAGTAGTGTACATGGCAGCATGGCTAGGTGGTGCTGCTCCCATGTAAGACGTCTGCATGAATGGACAAGGGGCTCGCCCACCGGCCCAGGCTGGCGGGAAACCTTGACACGAAAGAAGGCAACGGCTGGAGAGAAGATCCGCGGCAATGGGCCACAGGGCAAGCCGCTCAGCTGACTGGCGTCGAGATGTGCAATGCCGGAGCACGTTGCCAAACTTGGCGTCGAATGCTACTCGGCGCAATCAACTTGCGGCTTCAACACGAGCGTTAGAATGATGGAAAGCAAGTGTTGTTGGTGGCTGTCGCAGACACCACCCGTGGCGCTCCGTGAATGCATGTCATGCTAATCCATGCACCTATTAACTTTGTTGGTAGCACGAGAAGGTACGGAGTGAGTCTCATGTGTATACAGCTTGAAAGTAAGCATTCCGCCAGAGGTGAATTGGAGTAGACAAAGTCTAAGTCGGCCGGTGGGCGCGGGGAAGGGCGCCAAGTAGGTTATTTGGATGATTAAGCTTTGTGGCTGAATGACTTCCAATCGACGAGGGGACAGGAGTGGTAGTAGTAACGGCAGCAGCAGTACGTGATACGAAACAAGATACGATAGCACTTAACGACGAGTGACAGACGGTAAGACACGAGATGGGCAAGATAATAGAGGAGAGGCTGTAGAAAGAAAAAGAAGACGAAAACAAGAATAGACAGCTGAGCAAGCCAGGGAAGCCCATTGTGTATTGTCATCGCCGCAAGCAAGCAGGCAAGCAAACAGGCAAGCGACGCCACATCTCGCCGCTGCTCTGGGTCTTGTTGGAGAGATTCCTCCTCTACACCCACCCGTCTGTGCAAAGAGGTGGGATGAGGGGGCTGAATGTGTCAAGTAAAGTGAGCACCCGTGCGTGGTATGTGTGTAACACCAGTAGGCCAACCTGTTCGTGGCTTGCCACTTGGGAAAGCTGAATATCGTTGGCCGATGCTGCGTTACGCAAACGCCAACCCCTATACTGAATGGAATATTTCTGGAACTGAAAAAGGGAGCACCGCTCGGGGACGACCACGTGGCGGGCTGTAGGAAGGGTGTCGAAAATGAGGCTTGGAAAGAATCCCGCCATGGCTTGATGGTTAGCAGAAACGAAGTGCAAGATGGCTGGCGCAGCCACGGGTTTCCTGGGCTTGACAGGTACTGTCTAATGTAATTGGCGTGTTGGCATGCGTTCTCATTGTGGTGTGCTGTGAAGATGGTGGAAGAATCAAGCGAACAAGCGGATATTGCTCTCTATCTGATCCATCTGGCCGGAGTTGTTGCTTGTTTCCAAGAGGTAGGACCGGGATCCTTATCAGGGCTGAGATGAATTGAGGAGAACTCACCAAACGAGGATATCGTCCGCGAAGTCGGCACTGCCAATATCAACTGCCTGCGAAGTATTTTGCAGTACGCTGCTGCGGCTGACCATTATCCACTGTGCCGTGGCGTAAGATTCACCTTTCCTGAGATTGCGCCGTTGCGAAAATGGTACGAGCTCGTTGCATTACTCACAAGCCTGAATTTGTAGCACTGCTCCGTACTAGGCTCATTGATATCGCGAGTCTGAAAAAGGCCTTACTTGTAGAGCAGTACAGTACATGCCAGCAGTGCGGAGTGTCGGGGTCTTGGAGCCTTGCCCAAAGATGACCCATGAATTTTTGTTCTGGCCTGCTCATCTGCCGTTGTTTCTCGTATACAGGTCTCAACCGAGACGGCATCAGCGATAAGAGGAAAGAGGGCCGTGCGTTTGGGGATCGAGGCAACCATAATGCGGGCCCCTTGATGATTGGGTTCTAGGTCATCATTACTCCGTATTCCGAGCCCAAACTCGCGATGCAACGCTGTCGATAGAGTTGATGTGCATCTGGTAGGTGGCGAGCGGATCTCTCGACTCATAAGACGAGCAAGCAAATGCAATGGCATTTGTACACGTAGCAGCATTTGACGTCGGCAAGCAGAGACAGAAGACAGCAAACCAGAGGCGGCCTTCACCGGAACATTCCTCCGCCCCCCTTGCAGCAAAAGAGCGGCGATGCCGGGACGGGCGAATGATAATCTGCAGCAGCAAGGCTTTGACGAATATGCGGATGCCTCGGTGAGGCAGGGCTGGCCACCGATGGGCTCGTGCGGTCCCGAAGCAGCAAAAGTCGTTTGCAGCCAGCACTTGCTTGCAACTGTGATGCTGTAACCGTGATAGCCGCCGCTATGGCCATTCTGGTGCTACCGCTTGGCATCCTCCCATCGGACTTGTTACCGCATATTGCATCTTTGCCAGGATCGGCATCCCATCCTCCACGTGCGCGGGCAGAGTGTGGAGAGGCAGCAGAGGAGCCTGGAGCGAGCCGGCAATGACTGAGGCTGACATAACAAAGCCCAGAACGGAGGTCATGGCCGCTTTGGGCCCTACCAGCTGATTTCGCCTCTGATTGTTGTTGTCCTGCCCTTGGCCTTGGATTCCGGATAGAGCAGGTGTTGCAAGCTGAAAATCCTACCTGTCGAATGCTAGTAGAGCTAGCAGGATTAGCAGCAGTGCTAGCCCGAGGAATAAGGACGGCGGCAATAGCCAGCAGCAGTAGTGGTCGCGTTAGGCATTAGTGGTGGCAGTAGTGGGCTGCGCTGCTTTGCAGGGCTGCATTAGCGACTGGTTTCCTGCTCGCGGCGCTGCATTGATAGCATCGCGAGCTGAACAATGAATGGGGAGAAGAGGAGGAAGAAAACAGAGCGATGAGGGGTTCTAAATATGGAGCCCCCATTATATCATACTGGAGCGTCTATACTTAGAACCGCGCTTGTATCGAGTACTTTATGCTCAGCTACGGAGCCGCGGGTTTCACAGTGTCTCAGGGACATTGAGTGGAAGCCGCGCGGGCCCATCCTGTCGCAGCTTCTGCCTTGCGAGTAGCAGTGCCTGGTGCGCAGTGATCTGCGGCTTCCCAATGAGCAGCGCGGCATTTTTCTAGAATCCTCAGGCCGTAGCATTTCTCCACCTCGCTCACGTTTTCGTGATTATTTCTGGCTTCCTGTACAGCTCAGCCTCAGCCTTCTCTGACCATCGCGAGATGCGAGCACCAGTTTGATTGGCGTGCGGCTTACCCACAGAAAAAGCTGAGATGCAAACACATCTGCGCCGAGGAGGAAACATTTACGGAGCAGCCCAGCAGCGCCCGGTCTGCTCGATTGAAGCGGCATTTGCACTAAACAATCCGAGTGGAACCATTCTCATCGTCCCGTGTTTGGCGTCATCTTATCACGTACTTGTAACTTATTGCTTCCACTATCTACAAGGGCTAACCAGGGCTATTTGTGCCCAAAGCGCTCTGCTAGGTGATCGGCCTACCCGAGTACCTTGGTGGCCGGCGGCGAGAACGAAGTCAACGACTTACAAGTGTCTGTCAACGATCTGTATGCGCCAAGTAGCCATGTGGAGAGAACAGCGCAGCGCAAATTCTTCTTCATGCTTGATGCTTGTGATACGAGAACTAGGTACCTACCTAGGTGTTTGTCGATTCGTGCCTGGATGCCCTGCAAAGTGGCACTGCATATGTTGATGGACACAGCCCATGATCCTCAACAGTCAGCACTTGGCTGCTGCAATCAGACATGACTGCCAGGTACAGGCTGCGAATGGGCGTCGTTACCCCATCTCCATCCCCGCGCTTCTTTATTTTTGACGCCTTGCAGGATTTTGTCTGCTGCAGAGCGACTTGGCAGCAGGATTGGTGGCTGGTAGGGCCAGCAACGCACTGCATGGCTTTCGCATGTCGCATGACTCTACATCTATGTTTGGTTTTGGGCTTGGATTTGCCTCCTCCATGCCGCGGACTAGTACCTGCCAAGCGGCAGCGCTAGACAAACCCGCGCCCTCTGTGACCTTGATTTGCCGCTTGATCGTATTTCCCTGCTGCCATCGTCGGCGCGGATTCCAAGCCGCCAATGTTCTAGCTGCAACATCCGCCATTATGCCGCCGTGAAGAATGGTTGCCAACGGGACTCTTGGGCACAATGTGGTCGTCTCATTGGCCTGGCCGCCCATATTAGACCCCCTCAGCACATGTCTCGCCTTTCCCTTCTAGAAGGACGGCAGAAGCAACTGGCCAGGGGCCCCTCCCACGCTGTCTCCCGCAGCCATGGTGAGATGCAGGGGCCAACGAGCTGGTAATTTACGGCTGTCCCTTGCGAGGTCAGGCGACGAGGCTGCTTGCCCTCTGGTTGGCCGTGGCCTCTCCGGGCGAGGGCACCATTTCGACAGCGACAGCCAGTTTGGCCGCCGTGGGACCCCACACCACCATCTAAACTTTACACAAGTCGTTCGAGTCGACATTTTGGCTGCTGGGCGCCAGCGGCTTTTTAGCTAGCCAGAGGCGACTTGTGTTTCAGGACAGCATGGGGGCCGCTGGGAGAAATGACACTGTTCCTGAAATGGGGTTTGGTGTGTGGTGCTGGACAGGGGAACGGCCAGCACTAATTCGTCGGATTCCACGACCTGACCGGGTTATGCCAGTCGCTCAGCAAAGAAAGGATTTGGGATTAGGGGGCGGATTCATGCTGCAAGCGTCGGGTCCCAGATGTGGCCCTACCGCGACATTGTTGCCCATCAACGGCGCCCCGACGCTGTGGACTTGAATTTGCACGGGCTGATGCTCTGTCTGGGCTTTTCTCCGACAGATCTTCTAGAAGCCTTCCCCGGCTTTTCGACCGTTTGTTGGCTCCCCCTCGCCATTTGTTCTTCTCCCCTTGCTCGGCCCTGGCGACAGTGCCTCTTTCCTCTTTGTCGCTCGTTCATCCAATTTGCCCTTCTCGTTTTCACAAACATATTTCCTCACAGGCAGTGCCTTGACAAACTTCTCAACCGACGACTCAATCTTGAGGCGACGCTAATATTTCTTGCAAGTCTGAACCGATCAAGGTCGTACTAATCTGCCAACTTCACACTCTTTGATCGTGAGCGTGAGCGGGACGCGAGTCGGGGCTGGACTGTTTTTTTTTTTTAACGCTCATACCAGCGACGGATTCAAGATCTCGTTCTGTCAAACCCTCATCGCCGCGTTGTGCGGCGGTTATGCCAATTTGACGACGAGTGGTAGTACTCAGCTGCCTTCTGACTTTTTTCCCTCTCTCTTTCCTCCCGGCACACCGCTTCAACGTGTCTGTGGGTAGCGGTCTCTAACTACCGACACGAGCACCATTCTGTGCGTTTTGCGGCCATAGCTGGTCCGTAATTTGTCGGTTTCAGCACAACGGTGAACGCAGTTTAATCGTCTAAATCACAACAATCCTTTCCATCATGTTTCCGTACGGAGCCGCGCCTGAGGAGTCCACCGTGCGCCCTTTGGCGGATGAGGACCAACAGTTACTTCTCGGGCTCGTTCACAAGTATGGAGCTTCAAGTGTTTTGTATGCGTTAACCGGCTATGGAGAACCATGTAAGTTGTTAAAAATGTCTCAACACAAGATCAACTTGAATCTGACTGGATTCAGCTCGTGCGTCTGCGTTTTCTGCAAACACACTTCTGAGCAGCGCGAGCGCGTCTTCAATAGCCTGGACTAACTCAGAGGCGGCCTCACAATGCCGATCAGATGAAGCCTCCATTCACACTTCATATACTTGGCCCGATGTTCAGAACGACATTCAACCAGTGCATGATGCAGAGGCTAACAAAGGGACTGAGCGATCATGGCTCGACTCGCCTGTAGCCGTTCCGTCGCCGATGATTCAGCCCCACGACGTTACATCACACCCATCTCCGCGATTAGTGACACCAACCTCCAAGAAGTACCAGTGTCCCATGTGTTATTTGGACAACAGCCCCGTCGGATTTGGCCGAAAGAGCGACTTCAAGAAGCACCTTCACAACTTCCACGGAGCCGACGTTGTCTGGATTTGCCGAACCAAAGGATGCCATCTATCCTTCTCAACTGAGCGTGCTTATGGTACCCACGCCAAGGAAGCCCACAGAATGAAGGCTCTGCCTAACAGCGCCGCTCGCACGGAAATGTGCCCGCAGCTTGTCTTCGCCTGCGGCTTTGGCACCTGCCGCGACCGGTTATTCGAAGCCCACAGCGCGGAAGAGGCCTCGGCAACACGTGATAAGCATTTTGAACATATTGCCAAGCACTTTGAAGATGGATTCGATGTTGCCAATTGGGAATACCGAGTTCAGATGCAAAATCTGATGCGCCAGAAGCAAGTGAAGCAGGTTTGGAAGACATGCGTATGGCCCAAGGAAAAGCGACAACAGCTCCACTGGCGAGCCAGATCATCTGGCGACTTGAAGCGTATACTCGAGTGTCGCCACTTGGGGACCAACATTTCCAGCCTGGTCAGACTAGCTTTCATTCTCGGCACTCCTCCGTTCACAACAAACACTACTCCACCGCCGAACGAGATCGATGCCTACTTTCAACTTCCGTACAGAAGCCAATGCTTACTAGAGACATCCGGGCACTCGACCTTGCCAAGCATCGCTTCGAAACCGGAAGAGGACTCGCCTACGCTCAGCGTCCCCAAGAGCCGCTCGGGCATCTCGAGTATCCCTCAAACGATGCTAAAGCTCTCTACCCGCTCACTCAAACGGGGTACGCGACCATCAACGCCTGCAAGTGTCATGAGCAACGGCGGCGATACAATCATGGGTGACGATCTAGCGGCTGGCCCGCACCCAGGAACTCCGTTCCCCATCCCTAATGAGACTGTGTGGCCGGCAGACGCTCCAAAGTTTGCTCCGGATATGCCGACCTCCATGCCAAAGCAGGCCGATACACCGCTCTTTGATCATCAGCAGCTACAGCACCCGCAGCACCCGCAGCAGCAGCTGATGTATACCATGCCGCCGCAGGACCCTTCACAGCAAGCATGGATGGCCATGGATCAACATATTCCGACGTTTCAAACACAGCAGCAGATTTTCCCAGAGCAACCAGACATGATGAATGGACTGTACGACTATTCGATGAATACGAGCCAAGCTTCTACGATGCGGCCAGCAACACCGACGCCTCATAAGCGACCAGCATCGTGGAGCCGAATGATCAGCATGGAGAATCTGCGACCAGCCAAGAAATCGACGGCGGATACACCACCCCCCGGTATGATTATGGGCATGTGAGCGGAATGGATGTCTGTCTGTGTACCAACCCATCTGCCATTGTTATATTCTATCGCCGATACGATACGATCCGTAAGAGGGTCCGTTAGCGAATCGCTCCACTCTTTTATCGACGTTTATATGTATCCTTTATATCCCTTGCTGCGGCTGCTTTCATGTATTCTGAACCATTTATACCACTTTATACTTACCGGACCGGGGCGACAATGTACACTTAATTGGAGGAACTGAGGGCGGGGAAAGGGCAAGGCCGATCGAATCGCTTTCCATTTTTGTCACTATACCGATACTGAGATACCATTTCCTTTCCTTTTTTATTTCTTTTTGCTTTCCATTATCCATGTCTTCTTCTTTTTCCTTTATGCGGTGGACCGGCGTCGTTCATGAATCATATATATTACATAGATAAGGTGGGATAGGTTACTATGGCATTACGTGGAGCGAACATCTCTTTTTTTCTCTGTTGCGCTATAGTGTACGAACGAGGATGGATGGGGAGAGAGGGAGAGAGAAGCTGGCGGAAAAGCAATTCAAGATACACATGAATATTTAGTTGTACGGCGCAATGTCTGGTGAAAATGACCTTTTGCAAAGGGGATAGTGAGAAATTTACAATTGACTTTTTTTTTCTTTGACTCGATCTCGATATCTTGTGTCTTTTTTTTCTTTCCTGTAGCGAGTGATGATGCTATTTGCCATGACTTTATGCTTCTAGAATGATTTACAAAGCTCCGGAACATGTGAAGGAGAACGACACGAAGCATTACACAGACATCATGTCGGTATTGTGGAGGAATGTTTCCTACCAGGTACCTACTCATGTAGGTAAGTAGTAATGAAGTGGAAAGACAGCACCGCCGGCCCGCAACGATAAATTGTATGCGACGTGCGGCAATGTCCGCTTTTTATTCCTCAGTAGTTAGGTTCCAGGTCATTTCGTACCTTGAATATGCGCGTATCGAGCCGTCAGCTTACTTGCCCTGAAGCCGCGTGTCAGCTTTGTAGGGGACATGGCGACGGAAGGGACACTGTCGGAATTGTGATTGGGAACCGGGTGTCTCATATGCGGCCAAGAGAGGTAGAAGTCGGTGAGAGGCGGAGCACATGGCGTGCTTTGGCGAGTGAGACATGGAGAACCTGGACCATTACTGGTGTACGTAGCAACCGACGACAAATTTGGAACAAAGTAGAAGCAGTATATGGTAGTCTAAGATGAATATAGAGATAGAGATGTGACACAGGGAATTTACCAGGATTACGACTGGATGTCTGATATGGAGTTATTTCTCTTGGCGGTTAGTAATAGCATCTAGTAAAATGTCGGTTGAGAAGATCTGATAACCATATAGGTTGAGAGGAGAGAACTATAACGCTATTGGCTGAGACAACAAGACGGATCGGGACGAGACATGTTGGGCGTGTTTTGGGCTAGGAAAGGAAAAAGGGATGGTAATTTTCTCACGCTTACATGGATGCGCCTACTCCGAGCCAATTTCGGAGCATAAGTGGTGATAGCAAGTAGCATGGAGTACGAAGCAATCAAGGAGGGGAAGGAATACACCGGACTAGCATTTACTGAATTTGGTGCTTTTGGTCATGTATGGAGCTCAGCCGGGTGTTGTCTTTCCACGCATGGCATTACACCGTAGTGTGGAGGTTGCATTGAAGACAGTCGTAGTACGCAGTAATGTGGCACCACGGATCCTGAACTGAGCAAGGCATGGGCGCCTTGTCGTTGGCTTTTTGCTTGGCTAATACTGTGAATTCTGATTGAAAGACATGCAGCTTGGAGTACAGTACAAGTTTACGTTGTGCTGGGGGAGAGTATAAAACACTGACTCACAAGGTACTTTGAACCTGCGCCTGATAGGTAGGCGTACACTCTGCTCCTTTGACGACTGACCCGGGATCCGGTTCGGAGTCCGGTTCGGAGGTCTGATATTCAGTGCCTATATCTGTAAAGAAACAAGAACCTGCAAGTTGTTACGCCGTAACGGTACCCGTAAAGTCCCTAACTCCGCGGCTGCAGGCGTCCCCAATGAATGGCCCGGGCGGTTTTCTTGCCCTGCTGCGGGCTAATGCTGCTCTAGTACGACAGGCCGAGGGGGATCCCCTGTATGATTGATGTCCTAAGCGCTACCGGGGAAAGAAGCCATTGATTACTGATTGACATGTGCGCAGTCTTAACAAGGAAACGAGAGGGCATCGAATGTCAAGCGCGTGAGGTCTTCCGGGAGTAAGGGCTTCTGCGCAGGCGTTGTGAGTCAATGGTCTTGCTTGGTAGAGGACATCTTTGCATTTTGTAATTGACGGCAGGTATCCAGTGCCCGGCCAAAGAAAATGTTTCTGAGGCTCTTTTGAAGGTAAATTAGAAGTTCAGTAATATATGTGCTTATATCGTGATATTACTCATGGCGTGGCCAGACACAGTTGGCTGACTCGAAGCAGCGGGGAAGGTTTTTCGCTTCTACTTCTTCTGGTCTTTTCTTCCCTTTTTGTATTATTTCATGCCATTCTGCATCCATGTTTGGTAAACTTGGAGCTTGTGGTGATTTTCTGGTACACAGGCAGCGAGTCCTTCACCACGCTGTCCTATAATTGCTATTCAATAGCAGCTCAGAGTTGGAAAAGATGCAACTCGATTTGTAGGAGATTGCAACGGCACAATAACTATCGTATTGGCGTGTTGAACATGCTGGTGGAACGGAGAATGGATAAAATAACTTTTGTCGGTTCTTTGCGCAGCTGATCAATTGTCATTCCTTGTGAAAGGTGAATTTTATTCATCGTTAACGTGTCATGTTCTTGATACGCTGAAAAGAAATTGAGTGTTTGAGTTACAGTGCAGTAACACGCTGTAAATGGCTAAAAACGCAGATTCAGTCCGCTCCAATTAATAAGCCTGCCAAGAAATGATTCAACCGTACGCCTCTTGAATGACCAAAGCCGGGCGTAGCTAGTTTGTATTCAGCCTCATTTTTGAGCCAGTAGCAGTGAGCGACAACTTGGTAGCAATCGCTTAGCCTCGATGAATCAGAATCAATAACAGGGCTGGTTCATATTTCCCCGCGTTGGCGATCATCCATGACGACTTGGACTTGTCAAAGCTATCATAGTCTAATCTTTTGTTTACTTTGTTTGATGTTTTGAAATCATTAGAAGCAAGCGGCTTTCTTTACTTTTTGATTTATATGGCGAGACCTCATGAGCGAAGATTATTATGCTAGATTGGGGGAGGATGCATCGTCGGTGAAGGATGTCGTTGATGCCCGGGAGGGTATATGTATGTTGATTGATTGCCTTGAAATTGGCATGTTTTGTTTACTAACTCTGGGGTCTTTTTCCAAGCTCTGCCTATTGATCAAGAGGATGACGAAGATATCAGCAGCGAGGCGAGCACACTGCTATCTGACGGTGTTCCATCATCACATCACCACCACCACAAACACCAAAGACAGCAATACCATCAAACATCTGAGGATGAAGAAACCAGTACTTCGCGGACGGGATTCTTGGCAAGGATATTTGGCGGAGAAGCCATCTTAAGGGTAGGGCTGTTTGCGGGCATGGTGGCGGTGGTGTGCTTGGCCGTGGTGAGGGCCATGGAAGGGGAGTTTTCGCCGGGGCTGGTGGCGGGAGGGGGGCTGATGATGATTATGTGTTTGGTGGTTGGGAAGAGGGATCTTTGGAGGGGAGGGATGGCGATTGGGTGAGGTACGAAGATGATGAGGCTGGTTTAGAATTATTGATGCATTGTACAAGCATATACGACTTTGTGGGTGTTTTGGGTATCTGTAATGTTTGCTTGCTGAGCGAATAGCCGATTAGGGTTGATATATGTGACCCGATCTTATGTTATGCGAATATATGCAAGGTTTGAGAACGCAATTAAATTACAATCAACATAAATTGCTATAACTCCTCCAACTGAACTGTATTCGTCTTTTGCCTCTTCCGTTTTCTGTTCTCAGATGAAGCGTCAAAGTAACCTTTAAACAGCGGCGCAGCCTCCAACTGCAGGGGCAACAGTGAAGGAATGGCCTATGACACTGAGTTGTAAATCTGTTGGGTCGAAATAAAACCGCAGTACCACTACGGCAGCTCACATGCATGTTGTACCACTTACAAGGGAAGCTGCACTTCTTCGTTCTGTGAGTGGCTCTCAGAGCGATTGTCAAGGGTCTCTTATATGAGATTTATCCTTCATGGAGTACAAAGAGGCGGGTCTGATGATTATATCAAAACGGGTTAATACTTCTATGTATATCCGGTTGCAAAGGCACGATGGTGGCACAAGGCGAGAAAAGGGGGCAGATGAGATTGAAGCTCAAGTTGTGCTGTTCCTCTTCTTCCCCTTCCACTTTGTCCAGCTTTCCGTCGCTTTCTATCTCCATTAAGAAGCTGGATATTTCATGAAAGGCAGGTATTTATTTGCAAAACTTTTGACAGTAAAAAGAAACGAGCCTAGTATCCAGCAGCCATGAAGTTAAACTTGACAACGCCTGTCACGGCAGTAATATCACTTGCAGTATTGCCTAGTGCATCTTCGGTGTGCTACTTCCCTGACGGTCAGCCCGCCGGGGACTTATTCAGACTCCAGCCCTGCAACGGAAAAATAACGACATGGCAACAGTGCTGCGAGTCTGGACATATCTGCGCTGAAAGCGGCATCTGCATTATTTCTGAGGACACGCTCCCGATCATGTTTTTCTACAGAGGTGGGTGTACGAATGCGGACTGGTCGGGATGTCCAAAGATCTGCCTTCATGGTTAGTTTATAGTTGAGATCTTTTATGAAAAGAGTCACAACAGGAAGGAGACATTTGGAAAAAGGCTGATAAATCATTTGATTATAATTTAGAGTCTTCGTATGGCCCATCTTTTCTGCGTCGCTGTAGTGCGGAGGAATACTGCTGCCATGATGATGCACATGGTGACTGCTGTGATGACGAGAATAAACAGTTCAGTCTCTCTGACCAAAACCCCAGTCCGAGGAATTCTACAGAAAGTGGTGATAAAGGGAGTCAGAACGAGACGAATGTTTCTAGCGGCGTTGGCGGTCAAGCTAAGAGAGTCACAATCGGAGTTGCTGTTGGAGGTGCGTTGGGTGGCCTTGCGGTGGTTGGTGGTGCAGTCGGCGTGTGGCTGTATCTTAGAAGGAAGAAGGTTGGGCAAGAGAAGGAGGCAGCTGCTCAAGACGAGATATCGAGCTCGCCGGAGATGAACCAAATCCTGGAGATGGGAGCTGATTCGGAGACCGGGCAAAAATGTACAGCTGAAGCCGACATGAAAGACCGTCCCACAGTGGTAGAGATGGACTCAACGGTGGTGTATGAGTTGGGAGCTTGAATTCCGAGGCCTTGTCTGGCAGCGTTGCGATTGTGTGTTAGTTATGTCGGGTATTGGTCTTTGAAGTAATACATAAGAGGAGGAGATACAGATTTGCTTTTACAAATTTACCATAATAGTTTATCACGAGGTCTATAACCACTTTGCTTCGTCTGATCCCAAAGGCTTCGGCATCTCCTCCCATCCAACCTCGCACCCTTCAATACTGGCACTATGCCTTACCGCAGTCATCTTCCCAAATGCAGTATCCCTCGTCTCAAAGTATTCCGTCGGCACATCTGTCTGCTTCACGAAATCCTGGCTCTCAAAGCCTGTCTTACCTGGATACTGCCCCAGACTGCGTAGGTACTTCATTACACCTGCCAGCGAAACGTCCACAACCCAAGATCCTCCAACTTGAGAGCGGTTATATAGGGCGGCCATGACGCCTGTAGCGAGAAGATATCCACCAGCGTGATCAAGAGCCTGGCATGGCATGGCGCGAGCTGGTTCTCCCGCGCCAAAGTGCTCTGCTTCGGAAATATTCATCCCAGAGCATGTTTGAACTAGAGAATCGAAGCCTCGACGTTGGGACCACGGACCGGAAGGCCCAAAGGCGGAGAGGTTCGCGCAGATGATGTTCGGATTAATCTTTTGGAGTTCTTCTGGCGAAAAGCCGTAGGAGGCGAGGCTGCCCGGGCGATACCCCTGAATAAAGACGTCGCAGGTGCGTAGTAGCTCTATAAGGCGGTCTTTCTCATCTGGATTGTGTATGTCAAGCCTGATGGTGCGTTTGCCGCGGCTAAGGTCTCTGTCGAGCACAGGTTGATTCGGTAGATTTGGAGATGTTACCCATAAAACATCGGCGCCGTGAGCGGCGAGTGTCTTGCCGGCTACGGGAGCGGCGATGACGCGGCTCATTTCGAGGACTCTGACGCCCTGAAGGCAACGGCTGTTGTTTTTTGTAGAAGAAAGCTTTTTCGGCTGTCCCTGGGCAAACTGTCTGACGAGAATGGGGTTGTTGTCGATGGCTGCGGACTGAGGATGGGCGTCCCATTCGCTGTATGAGCGCAAGGCGTAGATGGCGAGCTTGCCTTTTTCTGTGCCGGCGGTTTCGAGATCGACGCTCTTCCATTGAGCTACTTTGGCGGCGACATCTTGACGAGAGGCGTCCGGTGGTAGGCCAAGGAGCTCAAGAGTGCCAAGCGCATGGCAGGGGAAGTTGTCGTGGATGCGAACGAAGCCATCTGCGGTTTTGTGCAGGCCGCCGATGGATCCCCAGGGGTCTTCCAGGGGCTGTTTGTTAATGTCGTAGAGACGCTCTGATTTGAATTCCACCACGGCGTGTTCTAAAGGAACGCTCACGCGAGGAATTGTAGAGGATGGAGATGGAGATCGTGTGCTGTGTAGGAGAGATGCTGAGAGGGCTGAGAGGGCGATGGAGCTCTGTGCGAGATGGCCGATTTTGAAGGATGAGGGGGTCGCTGGAGCGGCTTGGAGGCCTGGGAGACTGAGAGATGAGAGGGCGTGAGGGGGGAGATGGAGGCTGGTCCAGATGTCTTTGACGATGTCGGCTGCTGAGAAGGAGGTGCGGTTGATGAGGTTGTTTGATATGGACATGGTGGAAAAAGAGGCCGCTTATACGGCGATTGATGATATGAGGTCCGCCTTATCACGTGTCTTGGAACGGTATGTGTTGAACGATTTAATTATTGTCTTTTTGATTGAATGAGGATAGTATACGATATTTCAATTGCAGTTATTTTGTTCAAAAGCTGCGCCCTTGTGATGATCAGCCCGGGCGGATCAAAGGAAGCAGCAAGATCGAGTGCCAAACCAAGTGTGGAGATAAATCCCGACGCTGAGCCTTTTTAGCTTCAACCGCCACCAGCCGAGGCTCCATGCATCACGTCTTCAGTGCCGTCATAAATAACATCAAATGTCGCTTTTCATATCATTATATACAAATAATTATATACTCTATTCTATCCAGAAAACAAATCTCATGTCTGCGCGCTCTCTGTCTCGTAAATGCTGCATTAGTCCACCTCTAGCTTTTCGTACCTTGTATCCTAATCTATCCATGGTATCATACCCCTTGCAATGCAGTAACAAAATTTAAGACAGAAATCAGAAACTCCAACCAAAAACCGCTTTTTCCAATGAAATAATTATTGCGTCCATCCAGTAGTTCTTTTTATCCAAAATAAGAATCAAGTAGAGAAGAGTTGAGTTGAGTTAATTGGCCGCTGCTGCTTCGCGCTCTGCCTGCGCAGCCTTTTCATCGGCCGTCAATTCCGATGCTGCTTGACCAATCTTAATCGTCAGCACCAGAATCAACGACAAGCCGGCCATGGCGACACCGATCCAGAAGCCAATCTTGTATTGCTGCCGCAGGGAGAGCCCCTCTGGCAGCTTCCGCCTGTTTGCCTCGGAGACAGCCATCTCGGCAATGCCCAGCCAAAACGCCAGGCCGAGATACAAGAGGGTGTTGATGAGACCTCCCGCAGTAGCCTGAAGACGTCGAGGCATGGATGTCGTGATGAAGACGTTTGTGACGTTGTAGGTAATGTCCACGCCAATGGTGCCGCATATCATAGCGGGGAAGATGTACGCCCAGTAGAGGAAGCTGGTCGAAGGATGGCCGTCGACGCGGTCGGGGATGATGGCGAAGAGGAGGACGGAGATGAGGAAGCCGACGCTGGAAATCATCATGAGGATGCGGTTGGAAATCATGTGCATGACGAAGCCGCCTCCGACGGCGAGGCAGACGCCGCCAATGGCCAGGGGGGTGAACCAGGCGGCGGTGAGGATGGGAGTGGTGTCGAGCACAGTTTCGATGCTGAGCGGAATGTTCGTTAGTGAGGTTGGCACTTTGATTAGCGAGAAGAACACTTACTAGTAGCTTGAATAGAAGAGGTACAAGCCAAATACACCGTACAGGCAGAACAAGGCCAGAGACAGCCGCTTCATGTATTTGGGACGGAACAAGTCGGCTGGGAGAAGCGGCTGAGCAGACACCCAGCCCTGTGTATAGACGCCAGCAATGAGGAAGAGCATGCCAATGATAAAAGTCACGTAGATGTAGGGAGTTTGCCAGCCATGAGGGGCATGGCCTCCGTCTGTAAAGGCAAAGACAACCAGAATCAAGCCAGGCACAATGGTGCAGAGTCCCCACCAGTCCATGCGAATAGAGTCATCCTGATCGTGGAGGTTTCGTGGGATGGTCAAGAATCCAGTAACAGCAATGCAGAAGACAATGATGGCACCGATCCAAAAGTACCACCTCCAGGTCATAAAGTCGGCACACACAGCTCCCAGGAAGATGCCAAAGTAGAATCCCAAGCAGGCAAAGGCACCCCAGATGGCAAACACCAGATTCTTTCGAGGGCCGGGCCGGTACGTCTGTCCCAGGAGAGCCAGACCGGCGGGCGTAAAGGCCGAAGTGCCAATGCCCTGAAGGGCTCGGCAGATGATGAGCATGATGGTGTTTGTGCTGAAGCCGCAGACGAGCGACCAAATCATGAACCAGATGTGGCCAAACAGAAAGACGGAACGGGCACCGTAGATGTCGCACAGTCGAGAAAAGGGCATCAGAAACGCGGCAGTGGTGAGGTTGATGACGCCGGCGGGCCATGTCCGCGTGTTCTCGGGGATGTTGAGGGCGTCTGCCACGGGGGGCAGGATGATGTTGAAGCCGCCGATGAAGTACTCGCTCATGGTCATGGACAGCACGACGGTCATGATGAAGCCGACTTCTGTGATCCAGGACTTGAGAACGGCTGGGCGGGCTCGGCCAAGGCGTTCGAGTTCGGCCTTGTCGGGGAATTGGCTGAGGTCTGAGGAGGTGCGGCCGGACATGACGCCGCTCTCGAGGCCGGCGAGAGGCTCTGGCTGGCCCATTTTGAAGTTGTGTTTTCTTTACCTTCTTTTCTTTTCGCTTCTTCCTTGGGTTTCTAGTGTTGTAGATGATAGGACGAGAGAAGATAATAAAGGGGGAGTCGAGGGAAGACAGAGTTGTCTACTCTGGTTTACATCAGAGGTAGAGAAGAGGACTGACAGTCGATGTGTCAACTGGATTCCCACAGCAGCATTCTCGAGACGATTTCCCTGGGTCTTATTTTATCCTTTTTCCCTTCACGCTCACAGTCATTTGTCATCTGTCACTTGTGCCCTTTTTATTTCTCCACGTGGGAAAAGGCAAAAAGGCAATTGAATACGCTTGAAGAAAAATATCGAATACGGGGGGCCGTGAGAATTTTGTGGGGGGTTTTTCTTTGTCTAGTCCTTTGCGGAGAGGCGTTTTGCAATTTTTAAGCTCTAATGGGTCTTGTTTCTCTGCGAGGGTGGAGTCTTGGCTGCCAGTCTGGGATTTGGCGAAGTCCATATCGGGGCAAAAACGGGCAACAGAGACGCCAATGGAGGAATCACGCCGTTTGTTTTTGACTTGTTCTTTTTATTTCTGCTATGTTCTTACATGCTCCATTGATGGTGGGTGGTGAAAAGGGGGGTCTGGTGGGTGTCATAGATCTTTGACGTTGTGGCGAATGGGCTGACCTCGTGGAATATTCCCGATAGGCGTAAAAGGTGTCTGCCGTGTCTGCAATAGGCAACAGAAAGACAATTCTCGCTTGACAGTATGTATAAAGCCTTCTACTGTATGAACTGAAGGTGACTCAACAGATGCTTGTAGCCTTCAGAGCAAAAAGGAATTCGTCTAGATTTGTTCTCTTGCCGTGTGAGTGGCTCCGGATTTTACTGGCTTTTACCAAAACGCCCGAGTTGCGTCTTGGCTGCCGCTTTGGGGCAAAGCTCGACAATCGAACGGCCGCTAAACTTTTTTTCTTTCGGGTAATGGGCTGCACATGCTGCAGATGGCGCTGCTGCAAGGGCCGCTGATACCGATTGATAATAGATAATCGTGAAAACAATTGGATGCCGTCCAATGGGCGTGCGTGTAGGGCTGAGACTTGGAGTATCGGATTAGAACTGCACTGCCATTGTGTTCGGAGGACATCCGAGGAGGCGGATTCGGAGAGAGAGATCCTGATGAGGAAGTTGTTTGGCAATTCCTTTGAAAAGTTTGCGGTGTAATGTGATGCGGCAATGATGTCTGCATCTGAAAGTATGATCCAGGAGACTTCATTTGTCATGGATAATTTGATTACATGAGAAATGGCGGCATCAGACTTGATTATATGAAAGTTGATTACAGAGAACCAGCTGTCACAGTCGTCATGCAGACTGTCAGAAAGCTTAACTCATCTCGGATCGGGTAGCTTCGGTAAGATCTCCGTTGGACAAGTAGTGCGTATTACTTTCTTACCAGTCAAACGCCACATCTCTCTTTTATGCATGACTGAAACGCCTAAGACGCATGTACGGAATAGATATACACGGTAAAGATTGCCCGTGTTCTACCTACTATTGTACATATACCGGCCTTGTTGATCTTGTGCAACTCCTTCTCTTCCTCCTCATTCTTATACTGCGAATTAAGCGAGTATCGAGATACGAACCCGGCCATGGCTAGGGGAGCATATAAGGACAGGCACGGCGCGATATAGTAGCCTGATCCTAATCATGGTACAACTTGGACAGGCATTCAATATCAATATCACTGGGGTCCGTACAGCAGCGTGTACTTGGACGGCAGCTACGCAGCACAATGTCCTCATACAGCTAAGACATCGGAGCACAACAGCACCTGCTTCATGACACAAGCATCCAAACGTATCATCATTATTGGCTATAGCCTATATACTTTATCCAAATGCGCCAAAAACAACTTCCTTGCCCAGGAAAATTACTCCGAATTACCACATGTTCTTCTATACCGTGTTATTCACAGCATCGCGTCGTTTACAGCATCTGAGACAGAACAGCCAACAGACCTGCTCCAAAGATCAAGCTGCCCGCCGCAGGAGTCAGAGCATTAGCAGCCGACTTGGGGCTCGTTGAGGCAGAGGCAGACTTGGTAGGGCTGCTGCCGGTGCTGTTGGTTCGGCCACCGCTGGTGGGAGTGGAAGTGGAAGTGGCAGTGGCGGGAGGAGCGGTGGCAGTAGAGCTGGAGTTGGAGGAAGAGCCCGCGGACTTTTGGTACTGGCTGACGACAAAGTCGACAATGTCGTTGCCGTAGCGGTCAATGTACAGGTGGTGGACGGTGGCGTTGCTGCCGCTGTCGCAGTAGATGTCGCCGGTGTCGCAGTAGGAGATGATGCGGCTGGCGTAGGACTTGCAGACGCTGAGGGAGGCGTCGGTGCGGTTGAAGATCTGGTTATTGACAACAAAGTCAGCTATATTGCGTCTCTAGCAGCTGGAGATGTTTCACTTACGCCATTGTGCACGCTGGTGCCGCGGTCGTACGTTATGTTGGCGACGTGGGTTGGGTCTCCGAAGATGGCAACGGCAACGACTATTCAATCTTTGTCAGCTTCTTGTTGTTCGAGATTAAGAAGCCAGTATTCTAAAAGCTCACCGTTGTCCATGATGCTCGTCGACAGGGCCTTGTCATCGATGAATGGGCTACCAGCACCACCGCAAACGGAATCCGATGAGACCTGGGCACCCTGCACAGCACTGAATCAGCATCTCGAGGTATAAATTCACCACCCAACATCAAACATACCTGCGAGTAGCCCAGGATGGCAATCTTGCTGCTTGGGCAGGCCTGGCCATAGGCATTCAGCAGCTGCTGCATGGCCTGCACGCCCTTGCCCTCGGAGCTCTCGTAGTCGTCCAGCGTGGCGGGATAGTCGACGGCGGCAACCTGGCTGCCGGGCACCTTGGCGGCGATCTGGCTGGTGAGATTGCCGGTGACACCAGTTCCGGGGGCCTCTTCACTGCCGCGGGCAACGACCATGTAGAGGCCCTTGGCGCATGTTGGCGCAGAGGCTGCGGTGACGGCAGAAGAGCCCGCGGCGAGCAGGGCCAAGGAGAGGGTAAGACTGCGCATCTTGATGGTCTTCTTGTCTGAATATCCTCTTTGATTATTGGTATTCGCGTAGCCTCGGATCGTAGTCGTGTGAGTTCCTGCCCAGAGATGAAGAACTGACAAAAAAACGAAAGTTGGACGGGGGCCGCAAAGAGGATCAGGGAATGCTATTTATTTATTCAAATGAATCCCTACACTCTTATGCACATGCAAACAAACAAACAACCCGCAAAAAAAGAAGAAGAAAACAAAAGATCCAGTTCCCATTACGTAGCGGCCGAGAGAGTCGCAGCCGTGACGGAAGGGAGACGGAGACGGGGACGCCTCCCAGGATCCGCGCCTGGGGTCCCTCGCTTCGGGCCATGCCAAACTCGTTGCCTGAGTGCGTCAATAGTTCCATGCCTACCGCTCCGAATGCGACAGTGACTCTCTTGGTGCTGTTTAGGCCAGCCAGCCTCCGCCTAGCAGGGCTATACGAGGGTCCTAGCCATCCATGCAATGGCCTTATTCACTGTCTCGAACGTGTCAAAGCAACAGCGCCGAGCCCGAAAAGTCTCAAGGGCTGATCGGTGTGGCGGCGGCGCGTAACTGTCTTGGGCTGCGTTTGGCTCGATTTTGCTACTAGTTCCTGCGCCTCGAATCGCTAGTCGGATGGGCGGCTTGCTGTGGGACGGGGCTTTTTCTTTTTCCTTTTTTTTCTTCCATGATCCCTGCTCTCGGTGTCTTGGGTCTGGCCGAGGCAACGTGAGAAAGCTGTGGTTTAGCTGCTGAATGGCGCGCAACAACGGTTGGCATCCATCCTTCTTGGAGCTTTCTCCAGATTTGCGGAGAAGAGCGTATTCAGTTGGAGTAGAATTTCGATTTCCCCTCAATCTCTCTCAGCTTGCAGCATGGAATCGCATTGCTGCTTTGGGCACTGACTGGCGTCTTGAATGCTGACGCCCAAATGCTACCACCCAAAACAGTTCATCGTCAATGCGTTTTTGCAGATGAAGCAGTCATGAGACAAGACAGGAAATGGCTGCTGCTAGTTTTGTTAGTACACAATGCAGCGGAACAATGCCCTCCGTGGCAGTCTTAAATCGTATTCTACCACTTGGGAAGGTCGAACAAATCGGCATTCAAAGCCGTTCGATGCCACCTGAGGGCGGGGCAGCTCCGATCCTCGTATGCTATTTTCGGCGCTCATATGGCTTTTGGGAATAGATTTTCACTTTTATCTGGGGTACGTCTGATGATGGTATACAATAGCCTTCTCCCTCTCTCTGTGTTGCTAGATTTCATCTGCGTGATAGTAAAGGGTTACCACAAGGTGCTGCTATACGGTTAATCAGTTTTTTACAGAGTATCGGAATAGCTTCGGACTTTAACCAAGCTCTCTATATCCGCGCTGCTTCTTCACAGCGTTTTTAACCTCCCTCAAGGGCATCGCCTTAACTCTGTACATACTGCCGCAGAGGCGCTAATTTTAAACCAATTGAATATGTGTAAAGTAGTTATATGTCCGTACTCCACTAGTTAATCGTTCACAGCATTTTTAACCTCCCTACAGCCAAGAATTTGCCTGTACCTGTGCTCTCTAATATCTGTCGGCAGGCGGCGGCACTTTTACAAATAATTACATGTATACACTAATAGCCACGCAATTGTGCGACGGACAGGCACAATTAAAATTGAATATTGTGTCACTGTAAAGCAACAACAGTCGTGCAATTAATCGGAACGGAGAGCAGATTTAAGTGGCGTATGCGCAATGTTACTCTGTAGATTATAATGATATGAAGCGTCAGTCACTCAGGCGCTACCTGTCAAACTGAGGTCCAAGATAAACTAACAGGCTCGCCCACTGCTCTGTGAATATAGTACAGCACGAAGCTGCTAGCCGTAGTAGCAGCGAATCAAAACATCTTTAATTGCGGCTCACTTCTAATGATTCGACTGGTATACCTAGGTAGGCAGTGTACCTATATTGGGGCACGGAGCAGAAGAGCATAAAGGGCTCCATAGCGCGACTGTAATTGCCATTCGATTAGACTTGCAAATGCCACTTCAATTCGACATTGTAAATATCTAACATGAAATTTGATTCAAGCAAAGCAGTATTATTGTTGCTCTATGATAGTTCAAACGTTGTCTTTTTTTTTAATATAATCTTCAAGGGTAGGCAGGCTAACATGCTCAGCTTGGCGGTTGCAGCCTCAGTCGAGTAGCGCGGCTGGTCGCAGCCAAGTCTAAGCCCCGGCCAGTGATTCATTCTTCGACTGTTACACGTCTAGGCTGGAGGAAGGAAGGCCCATGGCTCATATCTTGGATGCCTGCGCCGCAGATCAAATGCTCTCAGGATTCCATCACTTTTCCTTCATCTGAAATAGATTCTGGGCCTCCCGCATTCACTTCTTTGGGTGTACTTCGGCATATGCAACCTGCGCTGAGTTAGTGCCCACTTGAGCCTCACCTTTGCTCTTCGAAAGTGCAGTCTCTTTCGTCAAAGGACACAACAGAACAAATTGCACTGCAATTATAGGCATTTTTTGCATCTACAACGATTTTGCGCCTCTAACTTTTTTGTCGGCTTTTCGCATCATCTTGTGACCGTCTTTGTGATCGAGCGTCATTCGACTATCCTGAGTCATAGAACAAAGATCAGTGAGTACCTAGCTACAATCAAGTCTCAACAGACCACCGAGCTTACGCTTTAAACAGCCATAGCACTTCATTCCATACTGTTGCTTCCTCAACACCGTTTCATCGCCAAGTTGACGCAAAAAACACTTCACCTCTCTATTCTGGTCACCCTGATAAAGCGTTGGTATCCACGTCGCAGACATATTTCATCATGGGAGGCCTCGCTTTTACCTCGGGCGAAGATGCACTTTGTACTCCCCGAATGCCAAAAGAAGTCTACGAAGCCACGAAAGCCCGGTGTCAAGAGATCCTTCGCGGTTTTTACCATCATGTGGAATCGCCTCTTGATGGTCCAGCCAAAGTGGATTTTGGGGATATCGATATACTTTTGGCAAACCCAAAACCAGAGGCCTCTACTGGCATTTACGCGGTCAATATCATATCCAAAGCTCTAGGCGCCGATCGCACTCTTGTTGAAAGCGGTAGAGAAAGCATCAAAATTGCTGCAAGTTTCGCTATCCCATGGCCCAGAGATGAAACCAGCGCTGGTGAAGATGCAGACAAGAAACACATTCAAGTCGACATCCGAGTGTGTGAATCAGAAGAAAAGCTCCGCTGGATGCTTTTCAAACACGGCCACGGAGATTTGTGGCAAATTGTCGGGTCGCAGCTCAGACCGTATGGACTGACAGTCGATGACAGTGCCTTGTCGCTTCGAGTTCCCGAGATAGAGGAGTCCAACAAAAAACTGGCTAGGATTTTTCTGACTTCAGACCCTCACAAAGTTTTGGAGTTTCTTGGCTTACCCATCGAAGAGTATTGGGACCACCCTTTCCCCTCCGCACAAGACTTGTTTAACTATATTGCGCTTTGTCGGCTGATATATGTCGCCCCCACTGCTCCAGAGCCTGATGCGAAAAGCCTCAAATCAGGTGATCGTCGCCGTATGAGGCAGCGACCGATTTTCAAAAAGTGGATGGATGAATTTGTTCCAGAATGTCGGCAACTTGGCCGATTCTCGGAACGAAAGCTTACTAGAGAGGCTGTTACTGAGGAGGCATTCGCTGTGTTTGGCGTTGAAGAGGAATACAAAGCTCGACGCAAAGAGTTTCTCATAAAGCGGCAGGAAGATTACATTTGGAATACTCTCATCAAAGATAGCATTCCGACCCCTAATCTGTCGGATTCGAGGGCTGTTCTTCACAAGTCGTGCACTGTTAAAGCTCTAAAGGAAATCATTCTCGGGAACGGCGAACACTACAATTTCCCGCTTGATAAGGAGAGCCTCAAGGACTCTGACGGCCTCTACAACATGGATTACATCAAGGAGTTTATCAAAACACACAAGGACGATGTTGAGAAGGCAGCTCTTGTTAGACACAATGAGAAATATGCGGGGCATTTGCTTTCAAAGGGGACCAAAGCAGAGACGCAGCCATCATAGATCGCATTCGAGAAAGTTCTGGGTCGGGGTTAGGTAGAGGCAGCTGTCTTGCTGCAGAAAGCCTACAATTGCATAAACTGTTTCTAAATTGTAGGTAGAGGACCTGCTACCTTGCCTTGTCCGTACTGACCACATCTCAATCGATGGCGACAAGACACCCGCTCTGGGCTGCTAGGAGAAAGATGATAAGGAAACAGGGCGTTTGTAGAAAGAGATGTCTCTTTGCCGAGAAATTACGTTAGAATACGGTATACTTTATTTTCTTTGAGCTTTGGGCGTTTGGTATTGGGAATTCTTAGAACAGGCAAGAACGCGTAAGCTTGGAAAATACCACGAGAATGATTTTGTTGGGAATACTGGTAGCACATGAGGAAAGGCTATTGAATTTGGGCGTTACAAAGACTTTTTCTGGAGTAAAGATATTTTAGAAGACCAAATCTTGGCCAAGACTTTCTAACCGGAGCATGATTCTATTTAAAATTAAGGAGTTGAAGTTTTTTTTACTAGCTGCAACGAGAAACTATAACCAGAGTTATTAATCGAAAAACAAGGCAGCTTGACAAAATTATTTTGTATGGCTTGCTCCATAGGACGCGTATTAAAGAAGATGTTACGCGGCCAGGATTGCGTATATCCTAATTCCTATACACAACCAATCCGACGAGGCTTCGGAAACGCAAAGGGCACAAGATAGAGAGAAAAGAATGGGTAACATAGGAAATGAAAAACAGAAAGAAGAATTTGTAATATTATATATTTGAATTCTAATGGGCTAGGACAGCGAAAGCTCCAGACCCAAGGCGCATATATGTATTGGGTCATCTGAGGAACGCATATGTGCAGAACGAAGGGATGCTAAGATTTGCAGCAACGCGTACAGTAAAGCCAAGGAAATAATACCGCCGAGAATGAAACTCAACGAAATAGCATTAAAGAGGTATAGAGTGTAACTCGAGCCACAGGGCCGCATCCACGCTACTACTTATTGCAGGGCGTTGCTTGCGCAGCTCCACTTTCAACTGCAAAGCCTTGAAACTACAAGGACTATTTTTTTTTTTTTTTTTTTCATCCGATCTGTAGAAGCGAGATCAAAATTTTCAAACTCTGCTCCGCTTTGGAAGCCTTATTATGACACGATACCGACACTTGTCCATCTTTGCAATGGAGAAGTACATTTGACATAGTCCATTTCCTGCGTGGAGTAGAGAAGAGCCATGGATATCACTCGAATATAGGACGTATACAGTCAGTTTAGACACTTCATTTTGATACGAGGTAGTAAATACATGAGGCGGATGATTCTTTCGACTGTAACTTTACGACAGAGTGTTACGCGGTCGACTGTTCCAGTCTTTGAAAACCTAATATAAATGGCAATTGTAGACGCGTCATGTCCATCTTGGACTTGCTGGAAATAAGATTTACAGTAAAAGTCTGATATCAAGTCCCAATGCGTAACAAACAAAAAACGCAGTATATAAACCGTTCCATCCCCTTTTGATTTTCTTTCCCTATCTTGCTTTCGCACTGTTTCACCCACTTCGACTCCTCTCCCATTCTCCCAACTTTTCCAACCATCGCCGTTACCCCTTCAAGTTCTCGGACAATGTGGCCTCGCGAGCGAGCTGTTAGACAAGGCAGCGCTCTTGTGGTGCCTGAGGTCTCGTCTATAGACTGGCCTGGCAGAGGCTCCCATGGGGGCGGCTTTCACAGTCTGCGACCGCCCCCTGAGGGGCCTTCTGCATCGAACGCCGCTCCTCTCCCCTCGCCCATTCTTTTGCCTCCTCCTGTTTTCCTTTCCAGGCACACTATTCGCCGGAGAGACGATGCTCGTCAAATCCCGTTGCTGCCTCAGGAACGATATCCTCCCCCCATGGGACCGCCGCCTCGAGCAGTGGCCTCTCCTTCGAGGCCTCTCCCTCGAGTTACATCCTCCCCCGAACCCTCCCAAACAGACTCCATCAGCCGCCCCGGCCCGTTGGAGTCAGATCCTGCTCAACAACCTGCTGCCACGATGGGGCAAAATCCTCAATTCCCGCTTGTTCCCTCGACGGCGTTGATGACTCGAGAGCAGGAGGCCCTTCAATCGAGCAATGCCCTCCGCAACGGCACGCAGTTGAGGGCTGATGACCTGGGGCAGCCAACGCAGTTTCCGTCGACGGAAGGGCAAACTGATCACCATGTTGCGCAAGGTGGACAGCTACATACGTGGAATCTTCTAGGTCGAGTATGATTCACTTGATTTCCTTGATAGCTTTGATAGCTTTGATTTCTTTGATTGAGGAATATCTGTTGATTTCTATCGAACAGGAAGTTGTTCCTCCGGCACCCAACGATCATCCTGTTGAGGCACAGCGGACGACAGAGTGCGTAAAACTCGATTGGATTTTAATGAGAGGCTCTTCTAACGCAGTGATGTAGGAAATATCTTTGGATCCATGTTGAAGGCAAAAGATTCAGGCTGCCGATGCACCTTCTATCCGATTATCCGTTTTGGTCTGCGCTTACCGTCTTCGAGCCGCCGCAACAGGGCTGGTCTATTCCTGATGTCGACTCCGAGATCTTCACCATTCTAAGCGAATGTGTGTACACAGAGTCTGGCCTTCACGGTACTGAAAGTGGATTGAACTTGGTCAAGCTTTGCTACGCGTTTAATCTTGCCAAAAGCTGGTGGATGAAGAATGATCAAATTAAGCTTCGAGATACAACCTACCGATACATCGTTCGAAGAATCTTGGCTTATAACCCGAATGTACCCGAAGACTGCCGCGATCTTGATGACAGTCACCACTTATATCGGTCCGAGGAGCTATACCGTGCCTGGGAACTGTCCGTGGAGCACAAGTCCATCCAAAAGATATTCACTGAACACGACATGATTGCGTTATACTGCTGCGTCATCCCGCAAGATCTTTGGCCGGCATTGACAGCTCGTTTCAAGCACGACTTTATACTGCTTCTCAATGTCTCTGCGGCAGCACGCAGAAACTCAGCTGGCGTAGCGTCTGGAGCGGACTACCGTAGGTGGTGGCTTCGCTACTATAATCTAGCAGGCTATCAAGAAGCAAGCTGGCTGAGCCCTGATGCGCACCATCGCCTCTTTGCGCCGCTGAATTCGGATGAGAATAAAAGCCCCCAGGAGAGAGCAGAATTTGAGGCAGCTCGAGCGCTTGGAAGCGCGTTGGTGAATGCATTTGAGGCACGACAAGCACAAGAGCTGCAGCCGGTTACTCCAACCAATACGGTCACTCCAGATACTGCAGGTCTTTCATCTGGTGAGGAATTTGATCATGCTCTTGAATACCCCCCCTCAACAAGACACCGCCAGGTGACTCGGCGCGTTCGCTTTGCAGAGTTACCGCAAGTCATCATACTTCCTCCTGAAACAGAATGGGGCCAAATGAATGGCCATGATGCAGATCTTGATTCACCTGAAGAGGAGAAGTTCAACGGAGAAGCCTCGCGTGCAGCTTGATGCTATTGCTCTCGCTCAGTCATACGCCAGTTCAGAGGGTTGATACCTTCCATCCTGATTTACTTCCTCTTTTTCTTTTCTTTTGCTTTATAATCTCTAAAAAAGCGGATATACCCATTTGATGCGGAACATAGCTTACTTTTGCTTAACTATACAAGTCACGATTGAAGATTTATATTCACGATTTACAACTGCTGGCACAAATTAGCCGGCGTTTCAGGCATAGATCCTCAGATTCTCTCATTCTATTCACAGTTTCGACTGGAAGAGCAAATAAAAAGCTGGTTTGGTAGTAGTATAGAGTGTGAGCTGAAAATCTACAGATGCAAAATATAGCAAGTAGTAGTTACCTTCAATAGCTCAATTTCACTGAACCTTTTCTCGGGAACCACATGCATGATCAAAAGTCCAGCTCTACAATGGATCGTCGCGTAGATAAACAAAATTGACATCAAAGTCTAATATGTTCTGTGTCCAAGTTTTACTGGAGAAAGCATCATGCCCAATACCTCGCAGAAATTTGGACGTCCGAAACAGAGTACATGGAGCTGTAGAATGCAGACTAAGTTGTGGAAGACATTTTGGCCATTATACGTTGAAAAAAATATCTCCAATTTGACGCAAACTTTGGTCTAATTGCCAATTGTCGACTCCATCTTAATTTGCAGTAACAACATGCTCAAGTCAAACACTGCTGAGCAATACTGGCAACTACTATCAACAGCGCCGATGTAGACAAATAGACCGTAGCCGCTATCTATGACTAACCTCAACTACCCAGGCAAAGATGCAAGGCGCGCCCTATCACCCCACACGCCCAGCGACTAGAATAGAAACGGTGTCTAGCAGAGTCCTATCGGAGCTTAGTTGTTAATCACCCCCGCATTAACTGTTTAAGCCCATGCAGATTGACAAATTGACTCATCGAGACGCAGGGCCTCAGACTCCATTGACTCGAAAAGCCTATATAAGCTGAAGTAACTGCGGTCAATAGTAACTGACAAACAGGAGAGATCTAAATTGTGGCTGCGACTAATTCTTAGAAATATAGAAAATCTCATGAGAAGTTGATTGGCTTCCATTACTCGGACAGATTAATAATACCGAGGTATGGATCAAGCCACCACCCCGAATTACAGTGGACAAATCCTTACTTTAAACTTACTTTAACCTTTATTCTAATACCTATTCTAGAACATTAATTTCAACATTCACCTGAGAAACATCATCAGACACTGCAACATGGCGGAAAAAGTCTTGGAAGTTGCAGCCAACGCTGTCCAAGCAAGGACTCGCATTCAAAACTACATTTACAAAACTCCCCTCATTCCAGCCCGCGTAGCCGGCAAAGCCTACAACGCAACCGTCCTCTTCAAAGCAGAAAACTTTCAACTCACAGGCTCCTTCAAAATCAGGGGCGCAACATCCAAGTTATCCAGCCACCCCGCCGACGGGAACTTGATAACCGCCTCATCGGGAAACCACGGCATTGGCGCTGCGTGCGCGGCAAAAGCTCTGTCTAGGAATCTCACCGTCGTGGTGCCTCACACGGTTGTGCCTGCGAAATTGGCCAAGATCAAGTCGTACGGAGCGAATGTCATTTTGGCGGGCGATGACCCTGGACAATCTGAGCAGCATGCGCAGAAGCTTGCGGCGGAGGAGAATTATACCTATGTTTCGCCGTATAATGACGCCGGCGTGGTTGCTGGACAAGGAACGATTGCGCTTGAGATTCTCGAACAGAGCGACAAAGTGGACAATGTCTTTGTAGCCATGGGCGGCGGGGGATTGATCAGCGGCATCGGATCTGTTCTCAAGGCATTTAGTCCGTGTACAAAAGTGTACGGCGTTTCTGCAATCCACTCAAAGGCACTGGCCGAGTCCATGGCTGCAGGCCGTGTTGTCGAAACAGAGCACAAGAGCACCGTGGCAGATGCTGTTGCCGGCGGTATCGACGAAGACACAATCACGCTCCCGCTGGCAATGTCTGTAATAGACCAAGTCGTTGAATGCGATGAGGAGGAGATTAAGACCGCTTTACGGGCTCTTGCTTTTGAAGAGAACATGGTTGTCGAAGGCTCTGCGGCTCTTGCTCTTGCTGGCTTCAATAAGGTTGCGGAGAGTCTTGCTGGCCAAACCAGCGTTATTGTTTTATGCGGTGCAAACTATGACCAGGGAATTATCAAGAGCATAATGTTAATTTGATAATTGTACTGTTGATTATCTGTACTGCTCTAAATATTGAAATCGATTATAAAGCAAATACGTAGGCGTGGATGTGATCACCCTCACATCACTAACATAGCACCGGCGATACCAGTTTGCAAAACCAAATATGCCCAGTTCAGACCTAGTTTAGACGTCGTTAACGATCTCTAAACATGCCCAATCTCGATATTATCAATGTTTGTTCCGTGGAATCTAAAAGAAGTCCGAAGCTCCCCCCCGAGTTTGATTCGCCATTGACCTCTGCCATATGGTCTGATGTCGGCACCGCCAATCCTCCCAGCGGCATCAAAGGGGGACATCCCTTGCCTTCTAACCAAATCTCGAAAACGGTTGTGTTTATCCATTGCTTGGTCAGTCATTCTTCGCGGGATCCTTGCATTGGTATCATCCCACGTGTATGTTCTGACGGCATCAGGTCCATTAAAATGCTCATCCCGCAGATTCTCTAACGTCTCACGGAATCTGGCTAGCTTGGGTCTATCCGCAGGTAAATTTGCTTGGATTCTATTGTCCAATTGAGTGATCCTTCCAGGCAACGACTGTATTCTCCGTTGCTCTGCCGTCAAATGCCGAAATTGCGCTGGTACTCCGCCGGCGACCTTTAGCTTTTCTGCGCTCCGCACAAACGAGCTCACTGCTTCATGAGCGCTCTTGAGTCCACGGATGGCCGCGCTTCCTGCCTTGCCAACGGCTCGGCCGATTCCCTCGCCAACGAGGCCGCCGATAATTCCATAAGCAGCGTCAGTGCCGACGCTGCTCAAGGTAACTCTCTTGCCGGTGACGCTATCGTAGACCATGCCCGTGATCACGTCCGAGGCCGCGCCCACCGCAATCCCGAGGCCAACCTCGATTGCGAATCCTGCGCCGCCAGTTGCGATTCCAAAGGCGACGCCCACTGCTATACCGACTACAGCGATTGCAAGATCGCGCCAGGTAAACTTGATGCCGAAAAGGCTGAAGTGTCCGCTTGGGTCGACGCGGTTGATGGGATCTCCAAGGCAGTACGTGTATGGGTTGATCTCGCCAGAGGTAAAGGGGCTCCATGAGTCTGGCGAGTGAAACACCATGAGAGCTGGATTATAGACGCGATAGCCGTTGCCGAGATGATACCAGCCGGTGACTGGGTCGCGCCATTGGCCGTTGAATCCGATAGAGGGAGCGCTTTGGCCGTCTCCCATCTTGCTGAACCCGTACGGCGTGTACTGTTGATAATGCTCCGAGTCATCATTGCCAAGCCAAGCCAGGACAGATTCGTGGCCGTCGGATGCCCAGACCTCGGTGTCTGTAGAGCCCCCCTGCTTTGATATCTGGCCCCAGTATCCGGCACCATCGGAGACATAGCTGACCTGTTTGTCTCCCGAGGTGAAACCAACAAGCACGTCTCCCCTGTAATGAAGGTGATACTCAGCCTTGCCCGGTATCACCTGGCTGACTAGCTTCCCCGACGCGTCATAGTGGTATTGGCTTCGAATAGTACCACTGCCATCCTTCACAGCAGTGAGGCGATTCATGGCATCATATTCTAGCTTGTTGGCCTGTTCGTCCCAAATCAAGCATCCATTTTGATTATACTCTAAATCAATCGAGGAGTGATAGCTTGGATGAGAATTGGTAATCAGAGTGACCTGAGTCACGTCTTCAGAGTTATATACATATTTGGCCACATTCTGGCTTCCGTCTTGGAACACGCTCGTGATTTGGGTCAGGTTGTCATAGTCTCCAAAGACAAAAGTCTGGCGTTGGAGCTGAAGCCCTTTCTCATTAGTTGGAGACTGGGGTCCTGTACACAGATAATCCACCAAACGATCGTGCTCGTCGTATCGAAAGATTTCTTGGCACAACAATCGACCATTGCCATCTTCCAGGAGGCGCGTTTTGGCATGGCCTGTTTCATAGTACGTCTGACTTAGCTCATATAGCGTTGTATTCCCCTTTGAGACGACTCTTTTGATTTCACGGCTAAAGTCGTCATATGTGAGATGAGTAGTCAAGCTGGTACCGCCTTCTTTTTGAACGCTGCTTGTAGACAGGCGGCTTGCATCGTCATAAGCATAACTCACGTTCAAACTTCCTTGGGCCAATCTTTGGGGTCGACCCTGATCGTCATACTGCATATCTTGGCGCTGTCCATTTGGATCGGTGTAGGATTGTAGCTTGCCAGCCATTGAATAGGTCGACACCGTAGAATATTCTGGCCCATTTTTGATGTGAACGCTCTCTTTCGAAACCAGCCCCGAAGGTAAATACTCGAGATTACTGGAGCAGTAAAGATCCTCGAGCTGTAATGGAGCGAGGGATTTGCTATCGTACTGATAGCTAGACTGCTCATCTACGCCCAAACTTGTCATGAGAGCATAGTTTAGATGCGGCTCATGTGTAAGGTTGTATGTGTCTCCCTTGGGTGTTGTGATTGCTGAAGGTTTAGGTGCACTGCCTTCATAAGTCTGCTTTGTGGTGCGACCACCGATCTGTCTGCTCGTGACTCGGCCAAGTCCATCAAACGATTGGCCAGCCAATACGTGGTTATTTGTCTTGATAGATATAGGAAGCGCAGCCGCACTCTGTCGTGCAAAAGCAGTGCTTACCACACGACTGTCGGCCCAGGTCGTCTGGGAAATGCGGTCAAAGACGTCCAGTTGATATTGAGTGACGCGTCCCATGGCATCTTTTCGTTGCACTAAACGCCCTAGACCGTCGTACATGGACTCAGCCGTGGCATACACGGTGCCGTCTCTGTTCAGCAAAGTTAATTTTGTTGGAGCTCCGAATTTGTTGAACTGTGTCAGTCTTTTGTTTTGGCCGTTGACATCTTCCCTACAGGTGAGAGAGACTGGGTCCATCAACGTTGATGTAACAACAGAATTGCTTTCGGTAACTCGACAGACATGACCCCAGTCATCATATTCCATTGTTCGACTTTTTCGTTGCGGCGCAGGTTCATGATTCGGTGCTGTTCTGATCCAATCAGTATCGATTACTGATATGCATTGGCCAAGCGAGTCGTATGTGTGTTCCTGCACAACGCGGAAGACTTGATCTTGATCATCTTGCTCCTCGGCATGGCACACTCTTTGCAAACCATCGGTGATATATTTTGTCTGGACGCCTTTAGTATCTGTTATGGTAACACAGTACCCAGCTGCATCAGATAGTGTTTTATAGTCGAGCCGCTCAGTTGCCTCGTATGGAGTACCGGAGGAGATGGTTTTCCTCACTAGCTGACTAGTCAAGTCATATTCAAGGTCTGTTTGAATCCCGACTGAGTCTCGGTGCATCAGGGCCAGACCAGACAGCAATGAAAAGCTTGCCGTCTCGTTAACAGTGCTTCCATCGAAACTCTTAATTTCGGTGTCCTGCGTCAGAGTCCCAGCATTAGAGCGTTGATAGGCCCAGCTAGTTGTCGTAGGGTATTTCCCAGCCACGCGCGTGGTGTCTTGCGCAAGACGCCCATGATTTTGGGATGCCGGCTCATTCACGTAGGAATGCTCTATGCTGGCAACTTCTTGGTCATCTTGGAAAGTCTTCTCCTCTCTGGCGGCTACAAAATAGTTGGCGTAGGGTGCACCAGAAGCGGTTGGTAGCTGGGCATAAACAACCTGGTGTTTGTTGATTGGAGCCTTATAAGTGCTTTGTGCAGGCGTCACAGTGGAGCGCTTTATGTAGCGTTGAAACCCGTGTGGATCACTTGGACAGTGATCTGTTTCACCAGCAGGCGGATAGTACTCGCGATCGATTTGGATACCATTCGGTTGAATGACCTGGGTTGAATTGCCCCAGTCATCAAAGGCATACTGTGTAGTTTCCACGCGTTGAGACCGAGTTGTGGTGTCTTCGTAGGTTGTTTGGGCGCTCTTTGGCAGCTGGTACTGCGCCGGCTGCTCATTGAACTTGCCGCCGTTCGTATGATAGGTGGTCGTCTGAGTTGTCTTGATTCCTCCTTTGGACATTTCGCTACTTAAAAGTAAGTGGAATTTGTTGTAGGTGTACTTGGTTGTCGCTCCTCCGTCCACTTGCACCGTGGATTCGTAGCGGTAGCCCTCGGCGCAATTGTATAAATTGTCTTCGCCCTGCTTCCAGTCAAAGCCGCTGCCGAATCCAAGAAAGTTTTTACTTGAGAAGCTGTATCTGGTTGTGATGGCTGGCTGGTTGTTCCCAGGCGACCGAGTGTGCGAAGACACATAAGGCATGCGTTCTTGCGGAGCACCTCTGGGTAGCTCATGGCCTCTCCTATTGTAGGAGATGGCTTCCTCAAGACCAGCAGGACTCTTGACCTTTGTAAGATATCCATCGAGCTCACGGTCATAGTGAAATTCCCAAGACGGCGAGCTATCCAAGGGTAGCCGAAGCTCTATTAGCTTGCCATTTCTGCGGGCAAGCGCCAATGTGCTCGCTTCTGCCGTGCCTGGGGCCCGTGTAATTTTGACCAAGCCATCGCTGTAGTCAATTTTGAGCAGAGTATCAGAGCCGTCTTGTATCGCCTGGAGCCGAGGCTGTTCACCATAATGGGCCCAGACCAATTTAAGCTGGCGGCCAGTAGGGGAATGCAGCTCAATGGGCACAGCGCTGTTGTAGCTGCCGTTCGCGGTGGAAAGGATTTCGACTTGGCCGGATTTATGGATGACCTCGTAGTGGTTCCCTTTCTTCTTGAACTGGAAGCTCTTCAATTTCTGGTCCTTGACGGCAGCGGAGCTTGTGGTCTCTGTGACCTGATAGTTCTCCCCCGTAGAGAGGACCAAGGTATGGGGCTCACGGTGCTGGTATGAAGAGAGATTCAACGACCACCCTTTGCCAAAGCCGATGTCCTGTGCATTTATCGGGTTGTAGATGAGCGAAAGATGCAAGGAAGGGCAGTTGCGGGATTCGGCTGGTGCATCGTACACCGCAACGGAGCAGGTGTACTGGCCAGTGCGGGGGTCGACACCTCCTTGGATAAAGCTGGTGAAGTTGAAGCCTTGAGAATAGATGGCCGGCATGATGGGCACAAGTCGGATGGCTGTAGATGGTGAATTGGGTCTTGCCAGACGACTTCTTTTCTGTCTTTTCTTCGACTTTCAGGTGATGACTGCTGCCATTGCTACACGAAGTTCTATCACATCAACGGCCGGACGATTTATATTAAAAAATTACAACATGCGTATATGAAACCCAGAACTGATTAAAACGCGCTCATAGATGGCAAACGTGACGTAGTTAGAAGACCAAATGCGACCAATCTTGCAAATGGACATGGCCGAATAGGAAGCATACGCCGTGATGGCACCCTCAGCTAGCCACCTCAGTCACCCTGCTAGGAGCTGCGTTCTGATGTTGTTCAATTAGACATCTGGAACGGAACGGACCGCACCGGCATTTGACTGTCTGCCTTGCTCCTGTCTCGCCGGTATGAGTGACCTAGGTTGCATCTGGACAGTATCTGACTTGTTAAAGGCGCGGAGGGGCTTTTGCACCTCCCCCAATTTTTCAGAGCAGCTGCATGCGGACAGTGGAACCAATCAGAGCAGAGATCATGAATATATTTGGCCTGTCGCTTGTCCAGCTGTTCTGAGTTGGCCCAAAAGGGTTAGCTTTGATGTGTGATGCAAGCTGACGATCCTACACTGACATTTCTTGCAAGCTGAAGATATTCAGTCGGCGTTACCATGAGCGTTTACATCAATCCTTGCCTGACAAAGCCTACCAGAACAGAGATCCGGAGCATGCCAAGTCTATCACTTTTGCAAATCGTTATCAGTTGGCTCAAGAGGGTTAGCTTCTCTATTTACCGCAAGCTGACGATTCTAAATCGACGTTACATTGGGCCTTGTTATGTGCGCTTAAGCGGGCCGTTGCGATGATACCAACATAAACGAAAAGCGTCTATTAACATTGAGGGATATAGCCAGATATGGCTGGCGAGTTTCCTAGATATGTACTATGGATATCTCGTTGCTACTGTAGAAGCTGATATAAGCTAGCATATGCAGCCCAGAAAAAGTTAGCTTCGATGTTTAAATGGTAGCTGAAGAAACATTTTTATAGCCGCACACGTGGATGAAACCCTTGATTATGGCATCTGATAGGTCTTTATCCCATGCTCATCGATATGTGTTGTTCGGCGCAGCATTCGACTTCCTATTAGCATTCTGGGTACGGGCGGAAAAAAAGAAATCGTCAAAAATTTCAGGCATGTCTTTCGACAATTATGTCTATAAATACGATGCTTCCCAGCTCACATGAAGCGACCAAACATAACAAACAAAATATAATATTCTTTTGACCAATCCAACACTGCAACATCTTTCCACACTTCAACTTCTTTGATTAGCCTTCACAATGATTCAATGGCGAGTCACCCGTTTTGATATCTCGACTAGCGCAGCCGCGGAAAAGTCCGACGTCCTCTTTGCCAATGGTCGGATGCAGGTGCTGGTCAATGTTCAGATCAGAGCAAACCTTACGGACGAAGATGCCACTCCTTACACTTTGTCCAAGAATGAGCTTGACTCCATCCGTCTGATAGACTACTTCACACAAGCCGAACTTGCCACTCAAGGAGCTGGCTGGGTATGGAGCCGCCAGAAGACACAGTTTGCCGGCAGTCTACACGCTGAGGGCAGGGCCGATTGGCAGCCCGACGTCCAGAGCCAATTGGTGCAATTTTGGGTCTCGACCACAACCCCAGAGAATAAATCCATCGGCGCTAGTATCACGCAACCTGACGGTTACATCATCAGGACCAGCGATGATTCCTTTAACCATAGCATCGTGTTGAAAGCGCAGCCAGCTATCAAATACACCTATCCCGAAAATGTCGGCTTCGAGCATGAGAAGGTTGGCTGGGGACACTACAATATTTGGCTCGTCGGCTCCAGGAGATTTGACTGTCGTTGGGGTCAGATTAATTATTATTTGACCACTAAAGATTATCCTTTGCTGTACAGCTCGGACGACTGCTCTGGGTATTATCCTCCAAATCCTGACGGCCCTTATGGTAATGCGAAACTAGACTCATGTTATGCTGGTCAGGTGAGAGACGGAGAAAAAAGCCTGTCACTGTTCTTTCTGTGGAAAAATCCTTTGGGGACAACAGCATCCCAGCCCATGGTAGGGCTGATGAGCAGCGTGAAGCCCTTCCCTTTTGAGAACTACTATCAAGCCGATGCATTTGCAGACATCACGGTCAATGATAAAAAGAATAGTGTCTGCTTTAGCTACGTGAACTTTCACGATAATCCTATAGGCAGTTTTATGTGGCCTGATACTTGGTCGCACACGACCCATCTCACTGTCTACGACATTCATGGTAATAGTGGTACTTTCAAAGTCTCGTTTTCAGAAGCCAAGGACGCTGTTGCTCTCTATAATGACAACCGAGGTAAGGCTCCTGAAACCTCTCCTTGCACTACAAATCCACGTCAAATGCTAATGTTAATCGACAGGCTAGTATTTAAATGTCGGCTATGGTTTATTCTAGCTTCTCATACCAATTTTAATCCGTGTATCTATTCCAAGTTTAAAATGCGTTACAAAAGTACAAAAATAATTGGTCCATGCAAGCCTCGTGAGAAATTTTCTCCGGGAATGCCATAAAACTCTGTATATATCACTTCACTCCATATATCTCTGAAAACCGATGAATAGCAAATACAATAAACTCCCCATCCACCTTCCATCCTCTTTTATGCACACACATCCACCCAACACCTCACTCAAGCCGTGCTCAAATTCCACAGCCCATCGCCCAAGTAATGCGCATCCTCCACCACCGGTCCCTTGCCCTTCGCCTTGACCTCATCCGTCCCAGCAGCCAGCGTGCCAACCGCACACGCCTCCTCCTTGCCCTCCGCCATAATCACCACCGGCTCCCCCTTGGCCAGCTCCCTGCTCCACCGTCCATCCTCCACAATGCACTGCTCCATCTCTTTCCCCTCCTCAAGCGGCTTTGCCCCATCAACAGGCAATCTGCCCCCCGCAGACGTCAAACCCGGCGCCATCAGCGTCGCTCCAGAAAGCACAAAGCGAATAGCTCCGCGATCGATACGAATGCTAGGGAACGCCTGCGGGAAGCGGTGCACGAGCTTCAAGTGCGGCAGCAGGTCGGATGCGTCGTTTTGGTAGAAGAGCGGCACGGAGTCGAGCACGTAGAGGGTGTTTCGGTCGGGCAGCTTCATGCTCTCGAGGGAGCCCTTCTTGGGGAGGATCTCTTCGATGTAGGGCGTCAGGAGCGGGTACGTGGAGAGGAGGTTTTGGCGCAGCGCGCGCTGGGCGGAGGATTTGAGCTTTTGCTTGGGAGCGCCTAGGAGGCTGCGATGAAGTTAGCTTTTTGTGCTTTGGGGGAGAGAAGGACTTGGATTGATGGCACACGTACTCTTTTTTGAACATTTTTGCGGTGTGGATGCAAGCGAATAGGTCGAAATATTTCTAGGATGAATCGAGGATCGAGTGCGTCAATAGATCGCGGGTATCTTGTCGCTATAGCAGCAGTTAATGATGGACTGAAGTCGCAATTGACGGCGGCAGTTTGGAGTTTATTGACAGCCCCGCGATGGATAAGATAGAGAAATGGCGGGGCAAATCGCAGACATGCAATCAGCGGGGGGCTTCAGGCAAGCTATAGCGGCAGCCATTCAACCGATATAGCTACAAAGGCAAAGAGCATAGAAAAATTAATCAAATACGCGCATAGTTATTGTGGGCAGATGATTAGAAAAGTAATTTGATAATTCCGTCATCTCATTAATTATGTATGGAACCAAGGTAGTACACAGCATCGCACGAGGTCCTCCACCGCCAACAATCCAATCGTCACCGCTTCTCGGCGGACTACTCCCCCCTAACCATGAACAACATGCGACACAGTTCCATCCTCCTTCAGGTGAACATTCAGTCTCTCCGGTCTAAAGTCCCGGGTTACAGGCTGGCCGGGCTTGATGATGCGATGCGTCTCCGGCAGGTCTTTCTTGCAGAACATCTGAATTGAAGCATCATCAGCATGTTGTCCAAGCTTCCCCGCTCGTATGAGAATAAAGTGGCATGATAGAAAGCAATAGAGATTGAATTGTTGGTAGCACTTACAGTCTCATTTGATTCAGACTCCGAAAAGGTCTTTCCGACGAGCTTGTTGGCCCATTCCTGATTCTTGTCCTCAGGGTTGGTCATGATGCCGGGTACGACGAGAGGCATGGTGATGTTATTTGTGCTTGCGTAGCGATTTAAATAGAATAGGATTGAAGTCTTGCTTCTCAAAAGTGTTGGTCTAGTTGTTGCGGGTCAAGGTGTGGAATTGTAATGGAGAAGAAATAAGATAGAAGGAAGAAAGGAGAAAAAGTTAAGGTTATATCTGCATCCAATTCTTATGTAAAACAAGCTTGCGCAGCGTTGCGTAAGTGACAACATCCATTTCCGGTTCGACGCCAAAAAAGGACCTTGGAAAGCTGCTGAAATGGCGTCTCAGGTGTCGCGGACGATGACGTCGACGCGGCGATATCTGAACATGGTCGCGCACTTACGTAAAGCAGGTACCTGGGCGCGTATAAGCGACGCCCCTTTCGCTCAAGTACAAAAAGAGATTGTTCGAAGCAGAATAACCACTGGATCAGATAATATCGCTTCGATATTGCATGAAATTTGGGCATTGGCTTTTTGATAGGGTAGGCGGATCTTATCTTCACAAGCAGGACTTCGTGCCATACAGTTACAGTCCCGCTGCTTAGCTGCAGCACTGCCCATTCACATCAGGTTGGGCTCTTGTACATTTGGATTATTCATCCCTCCGTTCGTGTACAGTGTAACATTGGTACCGTGTCCCGCAAGAAAGGCCTGGCGTGGTACGGGTACCTTTTGCGCCTTTGCTCAACGCATGGCGGTGGCGTTGAATAGCAGGTGTCAACGCTATTGTCTTTTTGCTCACTCTCAACCTGGCCCGTATCTAGACTCAAGCGCAATTATTGCTGCTGATAGCTCATATAAACAGTGTGCATGTTGGCAGATAGCGAAAAAGGGTTTATTATTAGCCAGCCACAAGTAGCGCTGATTAAGAACCATTGATGGGGTCAGGAGGATGGGCCGCTTATATCGCCCGATGAACTCCGTGCCCAGCTCACACCTGAAGAAAAAAAATAATTCCGCAAAACAATGAAAAGAAAAGAGAGCGCAAAGAAAAGAAGAAAACTCAGGCACGATATGAAGAGAAGAGAAACAGAAAAGGGCCAAAGCGGAACGGAATTATTCTCATTAGATCCCCTTGCCGTTTTCACTTGATTCCACTGCGTGATTTGGCATGCTTTCCTCTTTCACATGGCCCGGCATCTGCCACCCGCCGCCAAAGACTCTAAAAATGGAAGCAAATCGTAGATTTAGATTCAGCTCGGGTCCGCAAGGGAAATGAGCCCGTAGCCGGCACTGCTGCACCGATGCCAGTTGATACTTGTGCCGGTAATCAATACTACCTCTTTCGATCCTCTCATCCCCTGTCAGTTTCTGCAATCAAATTCGACAAAACAATGTTTGCGCCCTTGCACGCTCCCGCCACGGCCATAGGGCTCCAAGCCGCGATGCGTGCTAATTGCGGCTGTGGCTCCAGAGCCCTCCCGCGTGAAATGCACAGCCCTTGAATGGCGTCGTGTAAGCGTCTCATCAGCGCCGTTGCTCCCCTAAAAGGCCATGGCTCGCAGCTAATCTTTGCTTGCTGCCCCCCTTGTTTGGATCATTCAAAACCCAGCCCCAGTCAGCCTTGGGTCTGACTGAAAGACCCCTAACTGAAAGGGGATAAGTGCCGCTCCCCGTCAAACAGGTTCTCCTCGACTCCTTTTTCGTGTTAACAGAACCGCCTCTTTTACTATTTTGCTCTGGCACCTCCGTCTTTGACGATCCATCTCCCATCCTTCGTTTCTTGTGCGAGCCTCGTCTCTTTTTTTCCCTCTCCCAACGCAGATACACCTTCGTTTCCTGGAAGCATTTTGTAAGCCAAAAACCACTCTCGAGACCCACCATCCCGCCATCTTTTCCAGCACCCGATCTTTTGGCTGCGGGCTTGAAACTAATTGTTTCCCCCTCTCTGCAGTAGCCACGACACGACCCAAAAAGCTCTTCACCATGAGATTCTCCTCCATTGCTGCTCTCGCCCTCAGCGGCAGCGCCCTCGCCGTCTCCCAGCAAGAATGTTTCGCCCAGCACAGCCAGGAACTGGTCGAGTTCTCTGACTGCGGCAACCCTACCAACCTCGAATTCTGCCTCTCACAAATCACCAGCTCCGACATCAGCGACGTCGAGGCCTGCTACTCCAACGCCGGATGCTCAGCCGCCCAGGCCGTCTCCGAGGCCAAATACGCACTCCGAAGATGCGACGAGTTCGCCAAGATCGGAGACCTGAAGAAGCGATACCGCGGCATCCTCGAGGGCGCTGAGAAGACGATTGCTGCCCGAGACCCCGTCGCCGCTCCGGAACCAACCCTCTGGGCTCGCTCTGGCTCGCTCGAATGTCTCGCCACCTCCACAGTCAAGACGGAGTCTTGCGACGTCCAGACTGATAAGGGTGTCCTCAGGACCCTCACCTGCGTGCCCACCGAGGTCGCAAAGAGCGCCTGTGCACCCGGCCTCATGTGCTCCATGGACAGCCAAGGCAGCACCGTCTGTATGAAGAAGCAGGACAGCCTCGGCGTTGGCGGCATCATCATCGCCATCGCCTTCGGCGCCTTCATCGTCATCGGCATCACCTTCCTGACCTTTGCCTGCTGCCGCGAGCGCCGCCACCAGAAGCAGCTCGAGGCCCGTGCCGAGGCCACCGCTCTCGCTCGCGCCCAGACAAAGAAGGCCCGCGCCGCCGAATCCCGCGCTCCCTTGATGCGCCAAGAGGGAGGTGACCCCTTCACCGACCGAGCTCAGTCTTAGAAAGCTAGAATAGGTCGTGGCAACGGGCTAACACCAAGCAGGCTTGAGGTGGTTAGAGAAGATGAAAACGGTCGACATGTTTTGTGACAGCGCGGCATACAAGGGAGGGGCCAGCACACTTTTTGAATGATGACTTGTTTTTTTTACTTTCATTGTTATTTCGCGGCGTACATCATGTTGCTCTCTTTCGAGCCGTGGGTTACAGGGAACAAAGACGGGTGCACACACGTACTCTGGTAGCATCCTTGCTGCTTCTCGTGCTTTGGCAAGACGGGCACACACATCATAAAAAACATTCCAGCTAGAAAATGAGGCGAGCCTCGGGTAGGAAACGGGAGGATTTGACGTTATATAAAGAAGCAGCATTGATATTGGGGGGTATTGAATTAGATTTTGAAAAATAAATTGTTTGTAATTGAAAACAATGAAAAGCTAAAGAAATCTCTAACCGGGACGTAACTAGTAGTAGTTTTTTATTGTTCACGCGTTCTTGGGAAACCATTTGCAGTAGCGGCTGCCGTTCCTGCCAATGTCGGTGGAAATCAGGAATAGGTTATATCGTCAATTCGCTCCAGTATACTGCTTGATTAGGACCGTATCGTGTACGACTTCACATGCGAAACAAGGTCAATAATGGCTCGGCACAAGTTATGATCGAGTACAACTATCCCGAGAATGGTATTGATTGATACAGACACGCTTTCGCACTTATTTGCTACTCTTGTGCCTCTTCCCCCCCAAATAATATCCCACACGTCTAATTCACATACAGGAAACAAGCGCACGCGCCATGCCAATTGATATTTGATAAGTCGCTTATTCCCATAGCCCGGCATTTGCGCTTTGCGCCGAAAGCAGTAACACCTTGGCTATAATCATCTTCTCCCCTCTGTCTGTCCACTGCTTATGAAAAGAACAGCAAGGCAGCATAGAGATTATTCTTTCTCAGTTCCACTTTTAGGGTCCAAATGATCTTCTGTCGTTGTTGGTGCGAGGATTGTAGAAGCCTTCCCAAGTATCCAGCTTATTGATATCGTCAGTAGCCTTCTCCTCACGGAAAGAGCTTAGTCCAAGATTTTCGCTGATGCCCTTCCTGTGGGTTCTTTTTATAGGATAATACTGAGAAGACTGGTCTATCAGGTCCCTAAGCGTATCCGTAACTACGAGTGGCTGGGCACTGGGACCAGTTACTGTAGCAGGTCTAGGTCGATAGTCCGACATAGATGGACCGCTGGTGACGCCAAGTCGCTCAAGGAGATTCTTACGCTGAGAGGGGCTCTCTTCAGTCCTCTCGCGCCGTCTTTTGCCGGGACTTGTCTAAACCCCCCGCAATGAAGCATGGCCTACCAAGGGACTGCCAATCTCACCAGGGGCTCCGACAGCCCGAAAGTGAGGATTCAGGCCTTCATCTGTGTCGGGAACCCAACGCACCCTTTTCTGCCCCAGCATGTCCTGCTTGACGTCAAACGATCCTCCTCCGTTAGATGAGCTTCCCATCGTATCGCAGAGGTTCAGCAGATCTTGCTCTGAGATACTTGAATCGCCCGACATCATTTCCACGTGCGACTTGATGTTGACCATATCAACGTACCCCTCCTTGTCTGCGGAAGGTGTGTTTATCAAGTCTTTGCAAGCTTGAGAGAGTAATAAGCGGACAGTTACATGGCGAGGCTGCGCATGCGATCGAATAGACCCCATCCCATTAGGTGAACCAACGTGGAATCCAGGGGGGCCGCTTGGAGGACCCCAACCAGGGCTTCCAAATCCCGGCAGAGGAAACGGCTGTGCAGCAGTGCTTGGAGGGAAGGGCTGTGGAGGGCTATTGATAGGAGCCCAAGGGTTGTGGCCCATTGGGAATCCCGAATCAATAAAGGGGCCTGCGGCAAAGCTGCTCCGTGGTCCTGGTGGGTGATTGCGCAAGCCACCTGCATTAGCATCGGAGCCCAGTGGCTCATCGTCTTCAACAAGAACACGGCTTCCGAGATGCTGCGTATCTTCCTCCTTGTCGTGCAAATAACCTTGGCCAATACTACCAGGCCTACCTATTGGCGCCGGTCGCCCAAAGCTTTGCAGAGGCGTACTGGGTGAGCTGTCAAACCCTAGAGAGCCTTGGCGTCCGTTTGTCAAAACAGGCCCGTCTCTAGCGGGCATTGGGTATCCTTGGCCGCCAATCGAGAAATCACCTGTTGGCTGCGAGAATCCTGGAGGGGGCATGGTGACAGGTGGATATCCGCGGCCAGTTGGACTACTGATGCCGGGCGGCGGAATCATCATGTTATGCCCAGGATTAGGCCTGAACCCGACGGGGAATATTGGGTCATGATTTGGTCGACCGGGGAATCCAGGCGGAGGTTGATGCGCTGTTAAACCTGGAGGCGGCTGCATGCCCATGATGGGCATCTGGAACTGGGATGAAGGGCTCGGACCTTTGAGTGGCGGCAACCCAGGCGGCGTAACTGACACCCCAGTTGGCAGCATTGTGCCAGGAGCGCTTCCGCTGATTCGCCTCTCCGTTGAACTGGGACTGGTATACGCTGGCGTCGTGGAATGTGGCGATGTGCTCTGACTGGGAGCAGATGCCCCCTGAGAGTCTGATGAGCTGGCTGGACCGGTCCCATGCTGCTGTTGAGATGCTGTCCTCATTCGCATAGGTGTTGGCGCTTTGGGAATCACGGGAGTGGCCACTGCGATTTTGGGGGAAACGAAGCTGGCTGGATTAGGGGGATGTTGAGGTAAGACGGCCGGCAACGAAACGGGATGCTGCTGCTGTGGCTGTTGCTGTTGGCTCGTTCCACGTTTAGCAGGCTGCGAAGGCTGAGTCTGCGAAGGCTGGACAGAGGAAGCTTTGGGAGCTGCCTTTTCTTCCTTGGTCTGTTGGAGCTGCTGCAGCAATTGTTGTTGATGCTGTTTGCTGGCAGCATCTGCCGCATCTTGAGCTTCCTTCTTGGCTTTGGCGGCCCTGGCCTCCTTTTCTCGCTTGTCGCGTTCTTGTTTCTCTTTACGCTCCTTGGCCTCGCGCTCTTTCTGCTCACGAGCCTCTTGCTCCTTTAAGCGTTGCTCCTCCTTGAGCTTCTTTTCCCGCTCTTTGGCTTCGCGCGCTTTTCGCTCTAGCTCGGCTTGCTTTTCCTTCTGCTCGTGTATCCGCCGTAGTCGATCAGCTTCTTTCTTTAGTCGTGCTTCTTCTTCGGCCTTCTTTTGGGCTTCCTTTTGCTTTCGTTTCTCTTCGGCTTTCTGTTTCTGCTCAGCAATCTTCTTCCTCTCGGCTTCGATTCGGGCGGTTTCCTCGGCGGCCTTTTCGGCCTCTTTACGAGCCTTCTCTTCAGCAAGCGCTTGCTTCCTTTGAGCAGCCTTGTCCTTCTTTTTCTGAGCGCTCTTGGCCTTTTTGGCCTTTTGCTCATCCACCGCTCGGCTCTCCTCTTCTAGCTCTTCCAATAGCTTCTCTTGCCTTTCCTTGGCCACTTTCTCTTTGTACGCGGATAGTACTCGTTGTTCGAACATGCGGGCTGCGAAGATTTGAAACATGCGTCGTCCTTCTTCCATTCGCTGCTCTTCTGTCATCGGGTCCTGGCAACAGCACTCAGTATGGAACTTGGACGGCATCATAGACGGGTTGTAGTATACCTCTTCGTCCTCATACTCCTCATCTTGACTATCGTCGTAGTCTTCTTCCTCCTCCTCCTCTTCGTCCTCGTAGTCATCGTCTTCGGGAGGAGGGTGGTTGTGAGGAGTGGAGTATGAGCCGTTCGGATGACCGTAGCCGCGGGCGAAGTCTCTCGCGTCTTCTTCTCGGGCCATTCGACGTTCCGCAAGCTGCTCCATCATTTCGATGAAGCGTCTGCCGTCGTTTTTGAGTAGGTCATCCGCAACGGTGAGAATGCCGCCTAAGTCCATGTTACCATATCTGTGCAGAAGAGAATCAAGAAGTTGCGTACCCTTGACTTGGAGGCTGTTACCAAACGTCAAGAAATCAGCTACGTCTCGGTCAGGAGAGCCGTGAAATTCTTCCGGTGGTTCATCGTCGCTATACTCGTCATCCTCGGCTTCGTCGTCACTGTAGGCTTCCTCTAGTTCCTCGTCATCGTCGCCGACGTGCTCTACTATTCGCCCGCGGGCTGGGGGATGCCGCGTATACGCTCCTGGCATGCCTCGCGGTGCGCGAATTGAGAAATCTCGGGGCGGAGGAGGCAGCATGGCAGGGCCCTCTCCTTGGTTTGCAAACTGCTCCAATTCGAGATAATATGCATCATACAGACCTTCCAACTCCTCCTCGATGGCGGTGCGCTTCCTTCCGCAGACGGTACAGCTGCACGTGTGCTTTTGCTGTTCCTTCATTTTCTTCAGAACAGCGTCTTTCTCGACCTTGACCAAAGATTTCCGGTCGTCCTCGCCCAAGCCCAGCCAGAACTCTTTGATTCGCTCGCGCTCCTCGTGATTGCTCGTGCTCCATATCTTATCCTTGGACATTCCGGAGCCTCGCGGCACTTGAGTCGCTGGCGCCGGGTCATCGTCGTGGTATAGATGGGGGCGATGGTGGTGGTGATGGTGATTGTGCTGCTGCTGATGGTATTTTGACGTCAAAGCCTCCTCGGCATCAACGCCTATACCGTTAACTTTCTTCTTTTTCTTGTTCTTTTTACCAGCTTTAGCGTCTATCGCGTGACCGTTCGCCGTAGATGTAGGCTCGACTTCATCAGCCAGATAACAGATATCATCATCCTCGTCGCTGGGGACAACGTCGTAGTCTGCGGGCGTCGGTTTATCGGAGCTGAGAGCGGGGCTAGTATGGCCGTTGACGGCCTGTGCAGCAGCAGCCTTGGCCGCGGCCTTTTGCCGTCGCTTCTGCTTTTTACGGTTAACAGTTGGAGCAGACATGTCGAGGGCTGCGGAATCCGGAGGCGGCAGGACGCTACTGGGTTTAGCGATTGGAGGAGTCGACGGCCGAGAAGATGAGTCTGATGGGCTGCCCTTGGGAACGGTTATGAACTTGGACCCGTCCTTGTTAGTATATTTGGCAGTATTTCGAGGCGATGCCGGCACGAGGGGAGCCGGTTTCTGGTGATGGGCCGGCATCGTATATCTACGGCAGCGAGGCAGTCGAGAGCATCAAGGGTCTCGGGACACAGGGCCCAGGGCGACTCAAAACGGCGCAGCCTGCAACAAAGAAAGAAAGAGAGAGTCAGTCGTCAAAGCACGCAGGGCCGAGAAGCAGAGAACAAAAGGCTGATCAAGACCTGCGGGCGGGCGCGAGGGTGGACGAGCGAGAGGGTGGATGCTTGGCCGCGAAATTGTTACGGCTGGCCTGTTTGGTGGAGATATCCCGGCGGTTCAAAATGAGGCACTCACAATCCGCAATTCAGGGTTAGGTCAGCAATGACGCCAGTGGGGGTTTTCGAAGGCCCCGGCTCGAATGCCTGTGCAAGAGATTGAGATGCGGCGCGTCGGGTAGCTCGCGTCGGATGCGTGGCGACGGAGTCTGGGGAGGAAAAAGCGATGCTTTGGACGGCCTGAGATCGATGGAAGTCACCGTGGTGTAGTTACATAGCGGCATGTACTTTTGTTATGCAAGAGTGGTCGTCCCTGTTGAGGCTGGCGAAAACCGGGGCTGACAGCCGTCGTTCAGGTTTGGCGCTGGGTTTAGGTCGCGGGCGGGCACGTGACGCTCAGTTCAGCGGCCGGAATCGACGTGTTTGTGCCTGAGGCGCTGGGGTTAGCGGGCCTACAGGGCGTTTGTTGCGCAGAAACTGCCTGAACGGCGCGGATCAGGGAACCTTTATGGCCAGCCGCAGTACAAAGAACAAGGGAGCGGTACGCTGTGATGCGCACTGACGGGCAGCGCAGCCTTTGTCACTGGAATGCGCGTGTCTGTACCCCATAATCCGCATTGGTACCAGAACAAGGAAACGCGCCTGCGTGCGCAAACAAATGATATTACTGTCGCTTTGCCCTGCCTTAGCTAATAAAACATCCATGCTACGCATTATGGCTTGAGACTGCTGCACGACTTACACAAAGCGTCTGATGCTATTACTCGCCACGTTGTCATTGTTGGGGAGCGTTGTCTAGGTGTCACCCTATCTAGGTATCTATCTGGCAGTGAACTTGAGGCAGGCTACAGTAAATGCTGGTACCAACGTTTTCCGTGTTATTTGCATTTGGACTTGGTGAAGTTCACCCTCTACTCGGTAATGGTGTTACTGTTGTCTCTCCACTCCAATATCCTGTGCATGTACTTCAAGCATAAGGTACTAAGTAGGTTAAGCAAGCTGAAGCCAGGATGTGATGCAAGGAGTAACGCAACTATTGGGCGCCACACCCATACTCGCGCCTCTGTCACTTGAAAGCCCTTTGTGACCGAGAGGCTACATGTACACCAAAAGCGGACATTGTACGGTATTTTTACCAAGGGACAAAGGCCAGACGCAGTTGGACGAAAGCACTTTTTATAACTCGATGTAAGTGAAGTGACTAAATAGGTAGGCACTAGGTATGTCAGCTTGCATGCACCTTGATGGCGTTGGATTGAGGCTTGTACCGTGCCTTAACAAACAAAGCAGAGCGGCTTTGAGAAAGTTGTCAGCTTCTTTGTAATCGGCGAAATGTAATCTTTGATGCAAGGTCTTTGAATATGGGGTAAATACTTGGGCTTTTACGAGATAACAAGCAGCACCTATTCAGTCGAATGTCACCTCATTGTGTATTGAAGTGGTGCATGTTGGTCGCGAGTCGCAATCGAGATATAATGCTACCAGACGCTTTCCGCATCGAGAAGAGATCCTCGTGTTCTACTACGTCAGACTACCCTCGCTGCAACGGCGCCGCTTTGGGATAAGATCAATTTACTTGAGCAGCTGATATGGGTCAGCATGCTTTGGCGATATCTCGGATACGATGCCCTGCAAGGCTCAGGAAGCCTTGGGACGAAATTGATTCTGCCTTGCGCCATCCAAAGGCCTGGGGTAAGCCCACCTTACGCCCACAGTTCTCGTACTTTGTTTGCACGTGTGGCATAAGAAGCATGGCGAGAATCATGCAGAGGCCGCCGAACCCCACCATTTTCGTCGTCTCGCAGCGAACATCGGCTCAGGCCGATAACTTGCCCTGATGCGTCTAGTAGGTAGCAGGCGAAGTGCGTGATGTGCTGTAAGTATGGGACTCCGGCCAAGTGGATCAAGCAAAGAGTGGCTACGATTCGCGGGAATCCCCCGGGAAGCTTTGCTCGTGCAGAGTTTTAAGCCGGTTTGACTCTGGCTGGCCTGCAGCGAGCCCGTCCCTTCTTGGTTATAATCTGCTTTAGGCTTCCTGGGTTTAGATGATAGGCATGATGGGCACTATGGAGGCAGCTTTAATTGTCTAAAATAAAACCTCCGAATGGGGGGACCCCGTATTCTTGGGCCACCTGCAGTTCCTTTTCAGGGTCCTGATAACATGCTGAAGGTCTTGAGACCAAGCGAGCAGAGGTACACGGGACGCGCTACAGTGCGTATCGGCGCATGAACTCCATCTGAGCGTCCAATGGGACCAGCAAATCCAGAGTTTGTTTACTTTTGCTAGCGCTTCTCTCTTAATGCGTGCCGTTGCACCATGGCTTGCAAGCCGGCCGTTCATTCGCTTGGAAGCACAGCCTCACCTGGGAGGGCGGGACGATCGGTACTGGCCAGCCGAGAGAAGAGGTGCTGTGTAAGAGCCTGGAGCAAGAAGGGAGATACAGATGGGACAAATCGGCGGCTGCACGATAGATTGCTCGATTTCGACAAGGCACGCAATACGAAGCACGGTGTGCATGCCCTGATTATGTCGTTTTATAAATATCGCTGCGTACGTAATGGAGCACTACTGTTAGTTGTACCGCGCTTCCGGCACCCGTCTCTTCGGCCGGATTCCATCAGCGTATCTGGTGGTAAGCTGGCCCCGTTGGCGTCCCAATCAAGACATATTATGAGCGGCGTCTGGGCTGCTGGTTGGCTGAGACGGCCTTTAGGTAAGCCAGATAGTGCGAACTGCTTCGTTGGAGCGTAAGACCACACGCCCCAAGCCTCACTCGGGCCTTGATCCACCGCTTTGTGAAACGTCGTGCTAACAAGAGTTTGGCTGCTTAGGTGCACCTACTGCTGCTAGAGCTGGTTTCCCCTTAACCCTGTTCTGCGTTGCTGCTTGAGCCATTGTGGTCTGGTTTTTTTGTCGCCATAGCCGTCGTTTTCTCTCTTTCTGTCTCTCTCTCTCTCTCTCTCGTCAACATCTCGCCATCAATTGTCATTGTGTGATTCTGCCCCTAGGCTTGACCGAATCCAATTGGCGCGGCCGAGTCCTTCTGCAGCCGACCGACCACTCGCAGGAATTAACTGGAGCCTCTTCAGCTCGTATTCCGACAGAATCGCCTGGCTACCAACCAGCCCGTTCCACCGCCCTGGTCGACCCGTATCCCCTAGACGCGACAGCACGATTTTTTTGCGAGGCAGCACAGCAGCGGCGTTGCCGAGACGAAGATACAAAAGGCCGGCAGTTGAGCAGCATTTTCCCGGGGAACCGCTGCTTTAAACTGGTCCTGCCATCCACAGATCTCTCGGCGAACAGGCCGTAGGACTGGGGAAAGCTCCATTTGGCACAAGAATCAGCGCCTGGCCCTGTCTGTTGTTTATCCAACTGGCCTATCCAGCAACACATCATCACAACGCTTCAACATGTCCAACGGGAGTGCGTCAAACGTCATCCGCAGGTACGAATCAAGGACAAATTCTTCCATGTCGTAAGCCCAGGGCTCGACTCTGTTACGGGCGATTGTCGAGGCTGGAGCGCCGGCAATTCTGGATAAAGGACTGGCTCGCTGACCCGTCGCAACGTGTAGGAAGCTCGTCATTATTGGAGACGGTGCCTGCGGCAAGACAAGTTTACTCAGCGTCTTCACACTTGGATATTTCCCTACAGTATGTTTATGATTCCCTATTCCCCAGGCCTTGAGCCTGCCCCAGTCCAGATAGCATGTGCGGTCGCTAATCATTCGTGTAGCATTATGTGAGTCCCAACTGCGCCTACAGGACCCGCAGAGCCGAGATTAACGAGCTGGCTTAGATCCCAACCGTCTTCGAAAACTACGTAACCGACTGCAGAGTAGATGGAAAGTCCGTGCAGCTGGCCCTGTGGGATACGGCTGGCCAAGAAGATTACGAACGTTTACGGCCCCTTGCCTATTCCAAGGCGCATGTTATCCTAATAGGCTTTTCGGTTGATACACCCGATTCTCTTGACAATGTCAAGCACAAGGTTCGACAATACCGGATGTCATATTGATAGGACTTTCCTTTGGCTGATATGTTACTGCTATAGTGGATCGAAGAGGCCACGCGTCTTTGCGAGGGTGTACCCATCATCCTCGTTGGGCTTAAAAAGGATCTGCGGGATGACCCTGTTGCCATTGAAGAGATGCGCAAGAAGTCCCAACGATTTGTAACAGCTCACGATGGCGAAGGCGTTGCCCGAGAAATCGGAGCCAAGCGATATCTGGAATGCTCCAGTTTGAGCGGAGAGGGCGTCGATGATGTGTTTGAAGCCGCCACCAGAGCTGCCCTTCTTACATTCGAGAAGGGGGAGACTACCGGTTGCTGTGTCGTTCTGTAAAACGGCATGCCAGCCGGCTCTCTTGAGCCGACCCGACTTTGGTATATCTATCTGACCCACAGACAGTGACCAAGACACCATACTGGCCCACATGTTGCAAAATGAGATCACGACACGATAATTAAGTCTTCACAGCTTGCTGTTGCTTGCTTATCTTAGCACATACACTCTCATCTCATCTCATACCGCGAAGAGTGTTGTCATATTACGCTTCACCATCTCACGGCTTCTAAACCAGTTTTATTGAGTACTCTGGTAATAATGGCTGATTCTCACCATATGAGGCAACATAAAAGCATACAACTATCCGAGAACATAATTTCAACCCCAGAGTTGGAATGGCTACAAATTTTCCTTCACTGTTCTTTTTGCTTATCTGTTGGAAATATGTCTTGTTTTTTTTACCCTCTTGTATCCTCGCAATGTTTTTGGCAAGCGTATTTTGTTGCAGCGGAGAAAAAGCGCTCTTAACTCGAAAGCGACTTCGACCTCTGTACTAATATGGTTGATTGCATAGATCAACAACTGATTTTTCTTTTTTTCCTCTCTGGGGTATATTGGGGGGCAGGTTTTTTATGGACGGAAAAGGGTGAATGATGGAGAAGGGGGATATTTATACTCCACTGATGGCAATAAAATTGTCGAGCCTCCCAGCTGCGTGCCTATGTTTACTGCCCGTGACTGACTGTTGACTGCATTTCCGTTGTGCTTATTGTACATGCCCTCAGCATCAATATTGTCAAAAATGCCAGCAACGGTACCCTTTGTGGTGTAATACTATACAATGCTTAATATTCGTACATAACATGTCTATCTCGTTTTATTTTTCTTCCTCTCCTCCCGCTAATCCGCATCAAAGCTCTCTACCTCTTCCACTCGTGATTCCACGCCTCCTTCGCCGGACTGTCCGTCTGGAATCTCGCATACTCTATCGGCACACCTTCAAGTCCATAAACGCCCTTCTTCTCCATCGCAACTCGGTACAGGTACCCCTCGCCCCTCGACCCGGGCCCAACCGTCTTCCGCAGCTCCTCGCAGGCATTGTACATGCCCGCGTGCATTCTGCTCCGCTCTTTGTTAATAGCCTCGTGCTGCTTCCGGCGGAAGAGCTGCCACGCGCGGTGGATGGTCCAGTGGCGCAGGTATCGCAGGCGGGCCATGCGCAGCGGGGGAGGGGCCGGCGAGAACATATTACGGCGCAGGGTGCGGATGCGGAAGAAATTTTCGGATTTGGGGGCTTGGCGGTTGCGGCGGACGGCTTTGGGGGCAGAGCCGCCTGCTGGAGGAGGAGGTTTGCGGGCGAGGGAGGAGGAGGTTGTTGAGAAGAGGCGCGGAGTTGTTGTCGTTGTCATGGTTGCGGTAGTGGTAGTGTTTCGTGAGAGGATAGAGAGCCGGCTGAAGAGCCCGGTGATGGAAGTAGAGGAGGCCATTTTGAAGGAATCGGAGATGTGAGATGCGTAGACTGGCTATTTGTAGCTTTCCTAGCAGAGGAGTGCAGTTCTTGGTATCGCCTTGGTCGTTTCGAGTTTTCGCAGTAAATTCGAGGGTTATGAGCAATGATGGTCGCTTTTCAATGGGAGGATCGAGGTTGAATGCAGTATACGGTCTAACTGCTCCTCTCTCCCAGTAATGAATTGAATTGGCGCGGGCAAGGGTATAATTTGCCGTCTGCTCGAATGATCTGCTAAAGCTTTTACTTGATGTTGAGAAAATGGCGATGATAGTGCCATCAGAGCTTGTGCGCGGATAAATGTAAGCCCGGTGGAGTCCCTCTCTGGGCAGCACGAGGATATGAATGAGCAACTGGCGACTCGTCTCATTACAAAATTAAATCTATAATCTTTTTTGTTATTGAGAATATATAGCTTTTCTTGTTCTTATTTGATAATTTAAAAGTCTGTTCTCTCTCATATTTTTATATTTTACAGGAGTTATCCTGACATTCTGAAATAACGGCTAGTTGCTCAACGTACTAACCGTGCATCACCAAGCCCACCTATTCCTTAATTTAGTACAACTTTCTTACTCGTCAGACGTTAGATGTGTATCTAGATGGACAGTTGTAATTGTCCATTGGCGGGTACAAAAATTCTCTCTAGTATGACTGGATCGATACTTTCCAGCCACAAAATATCTTTCATTTGTCCAATCACCTGTTCAAAAGAGCGGATGCCGAGATCACTCATTGACCGCCTCGCCTCGATGAGCAGTGAGTCTCGAATTTCGGGCCGCGCCAAAGAATATGCCGTCACTATTGCCCAAAATCGCAGCTTTTTGAGCTCCATGGGTAATTCGTGAGAAGTCTCCTGCAACAGGATTACGATGCGATCACACAGAGGACCAATGTCTGCCCAGTGGAAGGACGCAAGTCGTTTGAGTTCTGATAGGATCACCAAACACGCAAGCTGCACCATTCTCTGTAGCACAAAGACAGGATAATCTGTTTTCGCATCATCTTCTGGACACTTTGGCACGGACAGCACAAAATGGCTGGCGACGCCAAGTATTTCGACCAAAACGGCTGGTTCGGTCCAGAACAGGGTGTTGTAAGTATTACGGTTTACCATGGCAATAACCGGTGCCATCATCCGTAGCATGTCGTATATCCGTCTACCTTGAGGAGCCACTTCCTCGGCCTGATGAATCAAAGCACGCAGCGTCTGAGGAATATCGTCTTTATTTATCCGCCGTGAATCGGTCAGCTGCTTTGGGATGGGGAATCTCGGGTAGCGGTCGAGCATGGATGCACCCATAAGATCAACCCTGCTTATCTGTTAAATACTGCAGTAAGTCGAGTTTCATATGGCTCCTTCGCTCACCAGAATGTCATCAGTGGGATTTCGCCGTCTAGGGCATCAAATCCATGACGAAGATGGTATATTCGCTCCAAGCCATCCATATGCACCGTATATCGCTCCCAGTTTTCGACACGAGTCTGGGTCAAGTTAGACGATCTTGTATCTGAGGATTCAATGGATTATGCGATATATCTTACATCGACGCATATGAATCCCATTATAGTTGCTATAACGCCATCGCTTATACAATCTTCGCGATGGTTGAGTCGAACAGCCAACTGGTGCAGTGACTTGCAGTAGTATTTACTTGCTTCAGAGGTATCCAGATATTTTGTATCATAGTTGAATGCATTTGGTTCATGGAATAAGCCATTTCGAATAACCACTGCCTGCGCAAGCCATAAGTCGAATGCTGCTGTATCGGAGAGACCGATTCGAAACCACGATGCCCGAAACGGTCGGTACACATAGTCAGCTTCGGCCGTCACTATTACCTGTGGTTAGAAAATAATTCCAAAGACAGTCATCGACTTTATTCACTAGAGCTCACTAAAAGTAATAAGTTCTGAAGTACGAGAATCATCGCCGACGAGAAAAGTTTGGAACGAGGGCGGCATTCTCACGAGCGGCGGTGACTCGACTGTTTCGGTCTTTACCAGTACGGCGTCTGATGAAACGTTCGTGCTGGCAACTTGGAGGGGAATAATCTTGTATTTTGCCTTTTTACGCCTTGAACGGCCGACATCTGCCATAACGTGCCGACGAACCAGTGCCTTGGTACGCTTACTCTGGCCTTCATCGGGGCGACAGATGTTGACAAAGGATAAATGCCTGGAAACCATGACCAGAAACCGATGACTTGATGTGTGATTACAAGAGTATTATTAATTTTAAAAGAAAAGAAAAAGGGAGTGTTGAAAGTGACCGGGAAAAGAAGCTCGCATAGATTGAAAAGGGCCGCGGTCTTCTTATATGCGCGACCGGCCGGAAGCTTTCCTTGTTAGCCTCGACACTAACTATGTAGCATGGGGTTGCTGCTCCACTCATCGGATTGGGGGCCGGTCAGATAACATGAACTACTATAGCGCTACGGAATCGCCACAAGAAGTAGCATAAAGACAAATAAAGTGTTGCGATCATTAAATTCTCCGAGATTTATTCGGCTCTGATGTAAAATTGGCCCTTTTGAGCTCATGAAAGTATATAAAGACTGCACATAACTAGTTGCCCACGATACCGCCGCTGACGGAAATGCACTCTCCAGTAATCCACCGGCTCTTCTCATTTGCAAGAAGTAGCACTGAATCTGCAATATCCTCAACAGTCCCAAACCTCCTCTCAGCCCTAGTCATGTTTAGCAGCGTGCCTTTAAGCATTTCGAGTTCGGGAGTCGGCGGCATGGCATCAGTGAGCACAGGACCTGGCATGACAGTATTGATCGTAATGCGTTTGCCATCGCTTCCGAGCTAAACATAGCCATTAGCATTTAATATTGGAAATAAAGAAGTCTTTTGTGCTTACATCTCTTGCGAGACTAAAAGTCAGGGCATCCATGGCTGCCTTTGCGGCTCCATACACGGGCTCGACACCCAGCTTTGAAGCCACGCTTCCGACATTGATGATCCTTCCGCCTTGTGGCATATGGGGTACTGTAGCCTGAATGAGATACAGCGGGCCAAGGACGCATACTTCAAAGGTTTTTTGGACGGTTTCTTGCGATTGGGTCAAGACGGGCTCCCTTGCAGCCCAGGCGGCATTGTTTACTAGAGGGAGCACACAATATTAGTACAAAAATGCTTTGAAAATTACAATGAAAGTGTCAAATTTCCATTACTTACCAAGAATGTCAATACGATCGACCCCAAAAGCGTTGATAGTTTCAGCAACTAGCTTTTTTGTTCCCTCTGGCGTGGAAATGTCTTGTTGAATCACTGCAACGCTGCCCTTGCCCGCAACTGCTTCAATGCTAGCTGCGACATTTGCTGCTCGAGGAGCGGTGGCTTCAGAGACATAGTTGATAGCCACGCGCGCGCCATTACGAGCGAGAGCGAGAGCAATGCCAGCTCCAATCCCGTTCTCTTTGCCGGAGCCTGTGACGATGGCAATCTTGCCGGCCAAAGAGAGGGAGTCAGCGTTAGACATTTTGAGCTGTCAAGGAAGATAGAGCTGAATATTGTAAAGATAATGAGATGATACTGTTGAGAGTAGAGATTGGATTGGGATCTTTCAGAGGCATGGAATTCTTTATATAGACGAATACAGCGTGGTGCTGCCTCCTTCTCCATGCGCAAGAGGTTCCATCTCCCCTAGTCGGTTGACTCACTCATGAATTTTTGTATTTGTCAGATGAGCAATGACCACAAATTAGCATTAAAATTACTCATTTACGAAGCAAAATTATGTGAATTCACGTATATTTGGAAGCTCTTCGCAGCTATTCACATACTGTTGATGGCTTCTATGTTAAAGCTGATAGTTTAGCGTGACAGAAAAGGAAATAAGAGATCCCTGCATACACTAGCGCTTGGCGGGACCGATGCTCAATGTCAGATCAAGAGACTATTCCAGAAATGGAAAAAGGAAATCCCTGTCTGCATGAGGCTTGAAGTATCGGGGCCGTCCTAGTATCGGTGGCTACCTATTCAGCGCATTACACGGGGCCCAAAACGACGAGCTGCTGACTTGCCTGTAAATGATGCAGCTGAATTATCAGCGAAGCTGTCAATGCACTAGTCGCTCGATATCTAATAGTAAAGTTTTGACCCTTCAAATCACTCGCAGAATTGTTGCCGAGGGACAGTGGAGTACACTTGTAAGCCGCGGCATACGCACGCTTTGATCTGGTAGAAGCAAGAAGAAAGTTTATGTTTCAACTGGATGCTTACTCCCGCAAACCCAATATTAAATAGCTAGGTAGGTATCGAAAGGTGAATGAGTACGGAAATTCCCACACTTGGGATAAAGCGCCCGCGAAGCCACCCACTCTCAGCATCAAAGAGACACGACGAATCAGTTTAAAGATAAAGCGAAGCTATATGCTAGGTCAAATGCAGTATAATATAATGGATCAATAAGAGCTTACTGAATTTCTGCCAAAGATTTGCTATCGTTATCTTTTCCCTTCGCCCAATTCTATGAGCTCAAACGTTCAAATGTCATTTACATACCCTGCTCTCCACCTAAAGCGTGGTATCTTGAAACTTTGCGTTCATAGGATCGAAATCTTCTTTTTGTTTATAGTAAAGTCAAAATGACCGCTAAGAAAATACTAGAGATCAGCTTACAAGAGCGACATAAAAACTGTGGCTGCACTTACCTCTCAGCTCCATGGAATTCTGCATCAAGAAGAAGTGTGAAACTCTTGCTGCATTCATCACAAACGTAAGATCCATCTGGCGGAACTGATTTACCGTTGTATCTGCTGTACAGTTAGCTATCTGATCGGCTTCTTGGCAGACGTAATAGGCGAGACTCTACAAATTCTGATACACCGACAAGTGGGAAATGAGACCTTTCGCTATCTGGAATAATTGAGAGGCTAAAAGCATCATCAAAAGTATTGGCCATCTCGTCACGTTCTCCTCACTCCACTCGCTCTTGGAAGTTCTTTTTAAAGCCTCTGAAAAGTGGCGACTCGCAAGTCCTAGGCTTTCAGAACCGCCTGCTGAATTCGATTCGAGACGCCTGTTCCTTCATCTGATGAAAAGATGAGTGCGGCCTGAATACAAAATGATTGCAGGTCGGAGCCTGAAAATCCTTCTGTCCACTCGGCTAGAATGTCTGTATTGATCTCTGGATGCAAAGCGGTGTCTTTGAGAAATATGTCTAGAATCTGCTTTCTAGCTGACTTCGATGGTAGCTTAAATTCAATTTTCTGTGGAAGTCTTCGGAGAAATGCTTCGTCGAGATCTTCTGGCCTATTGGTCGCGACAAGAACAAATGGAGTATCCTTCTTAGTAGTGAGTCCATCCATTTCTTGGAGGAACTGATTAGTCAAAGACCTTTCCCATGATTTGTCATTTTCTCTCCTTTTGAAGAACAATGAGTCTGCTTCATCAATGAAAAGTATGCAGGGCGTGAGCTTTGTGCACAGAGAGAATAGCGCTTGGATGGTCTTTTCAGATTCCCCAACATATGTTGATTGAATGGCGGCAGCTGTAACTGATACCATGTTCATGCCCATGTCCTTCGCAATAGCGCGAGTTAGATGGGTTTTGCCGGTACCAGGGGGGCCGTAAAGCAATGCGCCAGTGATGCGCATCTTTTCATAGAGCGACTGAGAGAGGTGTTGAGGCCGAAAATTGGATATCGAGAGCAATTGTTTCATTATCTCTTTCACTTTGGGCTCCACAACAACGTCTTCAAGTGTAACTTTGAGCGTTTCTATGATAATATCAGTGATCCTGCCTGCTTTTTAAAGTCTGGAATCAATTTACTCACTTGGGTTGACAAGACAGTCCAACAAGTCCAGTTCTCTTCTATCGCAATTGCTCCCTAATTGTGCCAGTTTTTCATTGAATTCAGCATCCTTGGATAATTGAACCTTTCCGTATTGTCTTGTTGTTTCTTTGTTCTTCAACAGTCGTAGCATGACCTCGCATATGTCGTCGGCCCCCATTAGCAAATTCTCTTGTATTCGCCGCGCAATCTGCTGCGCTGCTCTCGCAAAGATTAGATCTGAGATTAGAGAGTCACTCAGCTCCTTGGACATTCGATTTTTGACTGTAATCTCCCAGTCTATACTTGAGATATAGTTTTCAGCGTCCATTGGTAACCTTTGCCGAATAGCGCGCCTGAAGTGCCTCAAATTTGTGTTGAGAACGCAGAAAGTCTGGTTTGGCTTCAAGATGGTTCCGTTGCTCGCCGGGGTCATATCTATGATCGAAAGTTCATCGACCAAAATCTTTCGGTGAAGAGTACTGCGCCGTTGCGTAGGATATGCGAGGTCCCATACCGTGTCGTCAGAATAGGTCGATACCAGCAATAAGATTCGTTCTTTCTCCAGCCGCCGCTCTTGGATCCGAGTCCGAAACGACTTTAGAATCTTTGTCCCATTTGGAAGGTTCAAAAAGCCCTTCTCATCCTTGATATGTACAATAGTCATTCCAGTAGAAACACCATCTTGGGATGGATCATTCGCTACAAGGATGTTTTCCGCCTTTCTCTTGGTCCTCGCTGCGTTAATTACTAACGAAGTTGCCTTCCTGACACGATTCGCTTCAATCTCATCTGAACAGCTGCGTTTGAAGCCAAAGTAGTGGTTCGGAAGTTTATTAAAAGGTTCATTCTTTAAACTTTTCGCGTCGCATTGGTAAGATAGATCAAGCGAAAGGTCGATAATGTCTTCAGGGCCAAACGATATGAGATCTGCATTGACGTCTCTCGCGAGTGATTCCAGGGTTGGCTGCATGTAGCACAAACATCCTTCAACAGGTGATTGTATGCATATCGCTGGATGTTGAGATACTGTTCTGCAGATTGGTTTCCTAGATTAAAAGCCTGTTTCGTCATGTCCACCAGTTCTGCATAGATCTCCGGGGTTGTAACGCATTCATAGCCGCATTTTCCTCCATTCTGACCCTTTTCTACTGTAGACGTAACATTTGAAAGGTCAGATGAGTAGAAACCTCCGTCATCATTGGTCTTGGATTATGGCCAAACAATGATGCATGTCCCACCAGTTTTACGTTGCGTTCAAGAAACCAACTTGGGGTGATAGTAGCCGGCCGCGGCGATTCTGTCACTTTTTTGATCCATTGCTCCATGTAGTATGCAAATTAGGCAGCTTATGAACAAATAATCCCAAAATGCGAAATGTTTGTGTGAACGCTTGGCAGGCCCCTTATAAAGTTGTTTTTATTCAATGTCGCTTGTCAGCGAAACATCCGGCATTATTATCATATACTAGCCCAGCTGGAGCCTCATGTTCAAAACAACAGGCTGAAAAGGCTGAGTAGTTGAATGCATCATGTAAGTGAGAAATAAGTGCCTGGTTGAAGTTGCATGGCTGCCTTGCCATAGAAGTGACATCGCCTTGCATACCTATCCACGTGTGGATTTTGATTGGCTGCCTTTATAGCCATGTAGCCAGTTAAAACTTTTCATGGGACAAACGGCGCTTTACAAATGCTTTGAATTACATGCTGACAAGGCTGGGTGATGAGAAAACGGAAAAATATTGAAGTAAGGCTGCCTTGCGGCGATGTGATTGAAGCCGTGTGGAGCGGCAATGCAACACCGCCTCATATGCACGTACTTGTCCGCATGCATATATTGCTAATTCGCCGCCTTTATAGCCATTAAATACTAGCCAGTCAAACTTTCCATGTAAAAAGGGAACTGCAGGACAAAAGGCTCTCTGGAAATGCCTTGGGCGTTATTCACACATATCTCATTCTGTCTTTCTGCCTTATGGGACATAGGCCCCGATGCGAAAGGCTTTTATAAATCGAGAAAAATTAACTGCCAATTCTGCCGCGTTAGGTCTTCTCTGTGATCTCATGGGCGCCAGTAGAAATTTCAGCTTGGCGATTGGGCTGCATATATTAGGGCCCTATTATGGCACTGTCTATTCCAATTCGACCCTCTTTGCGTATCTTCTGATGGTGCACATGTTGTGAAACAACAGCTAGCAGCGTTGGAGCTCATGAGATAATTATATGAAAGGGTAATAGCTTTCTGTGCGCAAAGTGAGCAGGACTCTCGTCGACAAAAGATCCAGGCACATAATGGCAGGACTCTGTCAAAGAACAAAAAGGGCTCAAAAGAGTGCATAGGTCAGGTGATAGGGGCAGTTGCAGGGACACTGTAAATGCTACACGTATTTAATTAAAATACAACAGCGTGTCAAGTGCGAAAGAGGATTTTCATGGTTAATAGTCATACCAAATCGGATCGTCTATGGTGAACTATCTAAGGAGCAACTTTTGGGTTTGAGACTGATGTTGGCAGAAATAGAGTCTAGTATACTACGGCGAGCAATAAGTCACTTGATTACATTGATTGAAAGAAGTCTACAAAGATAATAACCCATTATCAGCATGAGTCGATTACCCTAATTGCATATTGCGCAATCATATGATTCGAAGTGGCTCGAAGAACATCTAATGAATATGAACATACGTCAACAAAGAAGCCATGAACAGGGTAGCAGCCTAATGACCAAAAGGAAAAGAGGAGTCGAGCTGCCGAAGGAAGTAAAATCTCTTGAAGTATCATCAAAGAGAGTAGCAGTTGTCGTATAGGTAAAGACCAGCGCCACCGCCCAAGTATGCATCGGCTGGCAGTCAAAGGAAACATTGACTTCGCAATCACTAGACAAATAGTAAGTATGGGGGTACTCAAAATGCTACTGCCAAAAGAGGTAATACTGGTTCATATTATCTGTATAATCATAAGCTGTGTATACAAAAGAGGGCTTGTCCCTCGACTTCTCCTCTAGATAACTGAGGCCGTGATAGACAGTGTTTCTAAGTGATATCTTTGAACAGTTATTCTCCATATTAGATGAACGTACAAAAGACGCTCACAATAGCTTCATTCGTTGGCCATAGCCAACTTGAGATGTTAAAGTTTGGTAAAAGTTCCCACCCACAGTGTTATTGAAGAGCAATAGCCGAGTATTACTGAACCGCTCAGACCTTGTCAAACATGCCCTGGAACGACAACAAATTCTACATGTATCCGGTGCAATTGGAATGTGATTCGCCTTGTTATACACCAGAATTGTTTCAATCATCAAAATATGAAGTTAAGATTATCCTTCACGACATCCAAGACGACCAAAATGATGATGATGATGATGAAGATGAAGAAGGAGAAGACGGCGAAGGAATCGAAGCGGAAGGGAGACGGAGAAGCGTTTCAGATGTGGAAGAGGGTGGTTAATCATAATCCACCAGTTCAAATGACTCAGCTTCATCTGTGGTGAGCGATGATAAAGCTCCTACTCAAGCTTCCTCTGCTAAGCCACTCGATAATGAGGGCAAGCGTGCGAGATACCACGACGACTTTATGCATGTCATAGCTATAACTCCTAGCGGTGGCCACATCCAAGGGACTCTAAGACCAAGCTTTTGGACAGTGCGACTACCTACATGTTAGTGACCGAAATGACCAAAATGTCCCGGTACGCGCAGCAAGATTTGCGGATCCATTGGGTCCTAGTTCCGCCATGAGCTCGGTTCGAGACGCAAGCAATAATATTCTTGGCATATAATTTCGGTCGATTTCTTCAAAGGTTCGGAAATAGCGCTTATTATGCCAGCAAAAGAGGTTTCCGAAAGGCAAGCTAGGAATTAAATTCACCAAAAGAAGTTGGCCAAGGGATTGTGGGAGGACCAGAGTATGTGGCGAAAGTTGCAAGAGTAGAAATTAAAGGGCAAGCAATAAGGAATGTTTTAGGCTATCTGGTTCATTTATATTGGTATTAATGACTCTTTAACACTTGATAGAAACTACTAAATACGTCTCATTTGCTTACTGACCTCTCATCAGAGAGTGCACCGAGTAAAGATGAAGGAAGTAGCATTCCGGAGTATGTCGTAGAGACGTAGCGCTAATTTGTACGTCTTTTATATATGCTTCAGACTCATTCAATAGAATTAATGATAAAGAGAGATGAGAGCTTCTTGAAGGTGGCGCGCATTTGTGATTAGAAACACCGCATTAGTTGATCGCGGGATGCTTAACCATTATCCAAGTATCATAACTCCCGACGCGGCCCCATTGAGCCATATCTTGTTTCAGACTATCCAGCTCTTCAAAACCCTGTTTCGCATACATGTCGACTGCTTTCTGCCCCATGGCCATCATATACAGATCCATACCTAGCTGATTGCCTTTTTCTACGCCAGACTTGACAAGCATACTTCCGACCCCTCGGCGATGATGGTCGGGATGCACTCCCAGGTAATCGAGCTCTATTTTCTCATCAGTGACAGATCTTTGAAGAAAGAGCGGTTAATACTTACTTATATAGGGCCCTTTAGGAGCATGCTTATGGAATTGCTCAGAAACGAGATCATCCGAACCTGCAACCTCAGGTCGGATAGCCCAGTCTGCTGCCTCGTAGGCTGCCTGGAAGCGAGCCTTATCCTGCTCACTCACGTCTGGGACCTGAGCCTCAAGCCAGGAATCTGTGTGCGACGCTGGTAATATCCATCGAGCATAGCCGACGATTTGGCCAGTTACCGTGTCTACGACCTTCTGGTGCCGTCTTATGTCCCTCTCATTCAGGAGATTGGTGGGCATTCTGGCTGTAGCAGATTCGATAATTGCATCAAGAGGCTTGTCCCAATTCATGTTCCACCAAGGCTCGCCGTAGAAAGCTGTCATGTTGCTATTTGCTAGACCGACGGCATCGTCTACGGTGCAGTTGGACACAAGCCTATACGTAGCCATTTTCTTTAACTTTTACCTTGGACTTGGTGATAATGCTGGCGAGACGCAACAATTGTGCAGTGTCGAACGAGATAGTCAGACGCTGGTTAATGAGCTTGCGATTCAAATAAATCCCATTTCATTCATGTATCGGCTATAAATAATATTGCCATGGTGTATATACAAGCGAATGGTATTATTTAGGACACAGTGTCCTTCACTCATCCATAATTATTTGCTTCGGAATCACGGCTTCTTCAGTGCAGCGAAGTCGCGTGCTGAGCCGTAACTAATGCCGCTAAAATCCTAGAGAGGGACTTTGTGAACAGCTAACAGTAAACAAAGGTATTGCTGCCTAGCTACCCATGCTGAGCCGGGTAATATTGGTTCTAGGGCCTGAGTAAACCAGCTCTCGTACGAGGTTATCTCTTAAAATGAGAATCCAAGGCGAAAATGGTTTGGAATTCCGGGTATGGCTAATAATGCTGCAAGTTAATTGATACAGATCAGCAAAAAGGGCCAAGTCAAGTGACAAAAGAGAACATGACTCAAGAGTGGATTTGGCTTTGTTTAACAAGGATAATATATCACATGTCTTATTCTATTGGGTGTGCTGCACTATTTGTAAGATAAGTCTGATTTGCAGTATCATCTCTGTTGTCGCTGCCCGTACTAAGGAGAAGGGCGGCGGCGCAAACAGCGTCTCCACGATCTACCACCCATGACTCAACTGCCAGTGATGGCAGTAGTATGTTGCGTTCATTGTCCCAGGGTCAAATGGAAAGTCAACGAGACCAACTTTCGTTTCAGTCAGCGCAACTTAGTGAAGATTATCTGCATTCAATTATATGCACCGCTCTCTACAAGCTTAAGATAGTCTCTACAATGTATATAAGGCCTCTCGTAATTTGATTCGTATGCATCTTTCATAACCCCCGTACCATAGCAAACCTCATTGTGTGCTGTGATCACAAAGGGATTCTCGCCACCATGATACAAGAACCTCTCAACTTCTTCGTCAACCCAAATCGCGCGCCCTTGAACATTACCATAGGGAATGCGTACAGCATATCTGATCTTGGGATTCGTGGGTCGCTCATGCCAACGCAGAATGTCGCGCATATTTACGAGTAACTCATGGTGGGTTCCAGATTGTAAGAATAAAGACCCCAGCTCTAGCGACTGTAATGCAGGAAATTGTGAGAGAGTTGAAATTAAATCAGGAGGATTCACTGCAAAGTTCCATAGTCGAAAATGCTGTAGCCCAGTCCAGCAATTAGTAGGAAGAATTGTTCGCAGTAATGGAGGCCATTCATGATTGTCATTTTCGTTGGGCGCGTAGCGGGTATCGTCCAAACCCGTTTCCAGGCTGAAATGCTCTAGCTGTGGAGCATTTGCCAAGGCGTTCCGCAAGAGGTTGCGGCGAAAAGCCATCCAAGGGAAATCCACATGAAATTCCACATAAAGGGACAGATGCAGCCTCTTCAAGCTGGGGTGCTGGAGGCAAGTGATGAAATCTAAATACTCCTGGGATGACTGTTCAAAGAGACGGCAACTAAGGCCAGAGTGAAGAAAGTGAGAGTCAATCCGAAGTTCAGAGACGCGATGATGCTGTCGTTCCTGAGCCAAAATCTTTGTAACTAGGCAATAGCCGCGCCATCGCGCTTTTGAATCTTCCCATGGCGCGAGCCTTTCGCTAGTTTCTGGAAGACGAGTAATTGGCCAGCCGCGTGGAATTGGATAGTTGAATCCAAAGGGGAAAGCCCGGATCATGGGAGTCTCATAGAGCGGAATGAATAGCCACCCGTGAGCAGCTGATGTAACCGTGACTGTTTGCAGGGCAGGAAACTGTTGCAAGGCATATCGAAAAGCTTCTATGTCAGCTCCACGAGCAATGACGTCGTCTTGCTGGCGTAGTAACTCCTGGTAATAAGTCCATGATTCTTGTAGCGATAATTCGGCATGTACTTGATGATATACTCTAATATCCCTGGGGCGGTATAACTCGTCCAGGGTCATGCGGTTCTCTAATTCTTCGAGGTTCAAGTCCCGCTCTCCATGAAACCACTCCAAAGTCGTCTCTGGCCCATCATAATCTATGATTGAAGGGCTTCCGAGAAGCGCATTGTCACCTTGATCAGTGCGGGAATGGTATAAGCGCGCATCGTCATAAATAAGCTCGACAATGCCCTGGCGATACTCATCATGATCGGCAATAGAGCGAAGAACGCGAATATTGAGTGGGTTTGCAGAGAGGAAGACTCGGTTGATGCGTAACTTGATGGCACTGAAATGCCTGCAAGTCAAGCGTAGATTCTTGATCGAGCGATTGTCTAGGAAGCTCACTATATTCTCAATGAGCTCGGATGGTAGCGGGGGCAAAAGAGGAGGAGAGTCTATAGCTCATCATTAACTTTGAAGACTTCAATCTTCGGCCGTGGGAGTCTGCAACGCACCTGGCGATATGAAGGCCGTGTAACTAAATGCAGCTGCTTCGTCGATTGGACAATTAATCGGAAACCGATGGCGTATGTCCTCGGTTCTCTGGGATAAGGCGGCTTCCGTAAAAATGTTATCATCATCGCTATCTTCTATGTCCTGGTGGTGTAGAGATTTTGATGAGCCGCTTCCCATTGTTGCGCAAATGATGTGGACAGATGAAATGTTGAAAGGTTGGCGTAGCTGTAGGTACATAGGTAGACGCATATGGCGTGAATATGGCGTGTAATTTGACTGCTTAATGGAATGGCGGAAATGGCTGTGATTTAAATTACCATCAGCGGAGATGGTTGGATCCAAAGACGGCGCGCTAATGCTAATGCTTCATGTATGTTGGTTGTGCGTTGGTTGGGAACTTTAGGCAGCAAGGACGTAAATTATTCGAATACTACTCATATAGATGGTGCTGAAACACAAATTGGCCTAGCTCTACCCCTATCGTGAACAAAAATACTCACACATCGCGTCTATCAAACATGTATGCGGAGAGCATCGCCGAATATGCAGGTGCCTATTGCAACAGCTCTGATATCTTCATCGGCCCGCAGACCGTGTTTAGTGTCCCATCACTATCCGACAACCTCGCCAACGCCAGCCAACGTGTAACCGCTCTTCAGTACAGATTTCTCAGACTTTGCCGGATCATAGTCAACAGATCTCATCCATTCCTCGACAGTTTTGATCCGGTCTGGCTTAATCCTATCCAGACGCTGGTAGTCTCTTGTCCACAGCCCCGTGTTACCAATACTGTTCGTCCAGATCGTGAACCAGTTATAAAACATGCTTTGCGGCGTCCAAAGCGTAGGGTCATCGTATCCTGGCGAATGGGCTACACCCATTTTAATAAGCGGAAAGACCTGGCGAAACTCTTCTTCGGTCACTGGAACGTATCTTGACGGCTTGCCTGTAACAGCCGTAAGTGCGGCAGCGAGCTCTGCTCCTGAAGTGTGCTTGATACCCACGCTCAAGAGGTCCCCGCGAAACTCTTCTGGGTTCTCAAACATGTGTCGCGCAAACCAGGCGAGATCTCTCAGAGATACGAGTGCCATGCAGCCGCTCTCACCCAAGAATAACTTCCAAATCCATTCGCCAGTCTTTTCGTCAAGCTTAGGAGCACGTCGATAGAGGCTATCGTCAGCGTATGGGCCGCTCTCCAACAGACTCCAATTCATGACATCTGTTGGCTGAGACTTGAGGTACTCTAATAATTGCATTTAGTAGAAGCTCTGTCAATGAAAGAGATGGATCCATACCTCCGAATTTGGCCTTTCCATCCACAAACGGGACGCGGAACTTGGGATTGAAACCGCTCTTCTTGGACACATATGGCAGAGTGCTATAGATGAAGTGCTTTACACCAGCCCAGAGTGCGATTTCGTAGATGCGAATGCTCCAATAGATTTCGCTTTTTTCTCCAATTGCGAAGCCATTGGTGTTCACAAAGACGGACTCGATGTTATTGAAGGCTGCGATAAGCACTTCCTCGTCATAAGTGTCGCCCTTGACGACTTCAATGCCGGGCAAAGCTGCCAACTTCTTGGGTTCTTCTTTTTCTATATCTCGACTGAGGATGCGTATTTTGTGGCCTGCCTGGGAAAGCTCTTGGGCAACATAGGAGTTTTGTGCTCCTGCGCCTCCAAGTATAAGAATGTTTAACGACCGAGCCATCTTAGAGACGTGAATTGAGCAAATAAAAGAATTCAGTGTCTCGTTTACTGAGTTGATTGCTTGGCCTCAGGGACATCGTCTCATACTTATAGTGCACCATTCTTCCCCTCTGCCTCCTCTTTTGCTACCGACATTCTATCTTACTGAGTCTGAGCTAAACTCAGCCTTTCATTAATAATACTGGCTGTGTAATTGATTTTTTGTTGTATTTCTGTTGTTTGTTTAAACTCTGCTCCAATTACTTGTTTCTGACACCGCTGAAACTGACCTTGGCTGACCATTACTTGATTAGTGATGCCGAGGGATACATGCGTATTGGTATGGAATCACAGCGTATATGATGCTAATCAAGCCCTAGTAAATAGGTATTTTCTGACATAATGCCAATCTTGCATTGTCCGGCACTGGTGTATAATAACTAAACATGACGTCCATATTGACGATAAGAGGAGGACGTTCGCGGACATTACGGCTAGCCCAGTACGTTTAAGAGAGATGTTGCTATAGTAAGGCTTTTTATTCAACCCCCTATCCGTAATGTTATACTTATCCAGCTTCTCACCTTGAGGCTATTTTACACGCTCCTTCCTTCATTTCTCCTTCCATAATTACGAATAGCTGGAGCTACTAATAGTAATGCGATATGCTTGGAGGCGGCCCCAGCGACGTAGAATTCACCCTGGAGCCACCGAAAGCGAGGACGCGATAGTTTGAGAACATGTTGAGACGCCCAAGGGACATAATGGAGACTGGCTTTTGTATGTAAGGTATTAGAGAGTGGGATTATTGGTGAAGGTGGCAGATACTCGAGGTGCTGAACTGCCTCCAGTATGCATCTACATACTCATGCTGATCAGATCTAAGCACCCTAACTCTCTATGCTGTCTTTCCCATCACGAACTTCAATCTTGCCCTCTCGTCTTCGCTTTCTACCACCTTCAGCTTTTTTTCATCTGCGCCAGAATGGGATTCCACACTCTATGTATAAGAGCCACCCTTGCACTTGGAGGATTTTATGGACATGGCAACTAACTTGATGCAATTTTACGAGACATGCTGCTATGACAGAGCTCTCTCCTCAATGCCTAACCTATGATATCAATTAATTGTCCGAATTGAAAGAACATATCTTACACGCCTTTAAGCTTAAATCTTTTAGCTGCTAAATTATAGGATCCAGATAGCATCCTTTTTAGCCAAGCATCCTTTTATTTGACCATGCTTGCTTCGTTCAAACTTGTATCGTTTCGGGGTGTCGCTCCGAATCCGACACTAATGCGGGGCATCGGTCGATACATGGAAGTGCACCAAGACTTGCGCCATAAGCAAGTACCAGCGCCACGTTGCTGCTAAGGCCGCGCTATGCATCCATGGACTGGACCCCTGAGTGCTAGTCCACTAAAGTATCTGCAGTACGTACCACCTCTCGAGGCCATCTCAACCTCCAGCCAGGTCAGCTTCTTCTTCTTTACTTACTATTTTTAATTCTCCCTTTCTTACCCCTCTCCCCTTTCTGTGTCTTTTGCATATGCGGCTGGCTACATGTTAGTCGCGGCGTTTCTCCGCAATGGCTTGGGCCTCCTGGTGCCTCTGGCGATAGCCTGCACCATCTATCTCTATCTCTATCCCTTTTTCGGTGGCTGCGCGTTTCCTCTACCATCGAGAGACTCCAAGCAGGCTTTTGAAGCAACCAAACAACTGCATTGGCCGTATACCGAGCTCGAACCCGAACCAGACCATGTGCCGACGCAGCTGGCTCCCTTCCGCCTTCTCGCTCTGGGCGATCCTCAGCTAGAGGGCGATACGTCGATCCCAACCGTCATCCTGGGCACGTTCCCCCATATATTCAGCATCTTCGATCACGTCACGTTTCGCACCGAGCACTGGTGCTTCCGCGAACGCGTGCGACAGATTGTGCACGACATTGTCGACATCTTCTTCGAAGACATCCCATGGTTCCTCGAGTCTCTGCGCAAGCGCTTCGACCTCTTCGGAAACGACTTCTACCTCGCCCACATCTACAGAACGCTGCACTGGTGGTCGCGCCCGACTCATGTTACGGTGCTCGGAGACCTGTTAGGCAGCCAGTGGATAGAAGATGACGAGTTTGACATACGGGGTCACAGGTTCTGGGAGCGAGCTTTCCGTGGCGGAGAACGAGTGCCTGACGACGTCGCTGTGTGGCCGGAGCACGAGTATGAGCTCTCTGGTATGCTGGATGGATCCGAGGCCGAGGAGGTTTGGACAAAAAGAATCATGAATGTTGCTGGCAACCACGATATTGGATATGCAGGTGACTTGACGCCTGAACGACTGGACCGGTTCGAGCGAGTCTTTGGCAAGGTCAACTATGAGCTTCGATTCGGGATTCCGATCAACGACACCGATGTGCTAGCCACATTGCACAACGATGCGACAAACCCCGAGTCGACTCGAATTGAGCCCGAGATTCGTATTGTTATTCTCAACGACATGAATTTGGATACCCCTGCCAAAAACACAACTCTGCAGGACCAGACGTACAGTTTTATCAACAAGGTTATCGGAACGTCGGCTGCTGTCGAATACTCGGGAATATTCACCCTCGTCCTAACTCATATTCCTCTTTACAAGCCCGAAGGCGTCTGTGTCGACGCGCCCTTTTTCGACTTTCACACCGCCGAAGAAGGCGGCGGCGTCAAGGAGCAGTATCTGCTGAGTGCAGACGCTAGCAAGGGTTTCCTCGAGGGCTTCTACGGCATGAACAAGGACCCTAACGCCGCAGCCGGTGGAAGGGGCCGCAAGGGTCTGATTCTCAATGGCCACGACCACGAAGGCTGTGATACGTACCACTTCATCAACCAGACAAACGGCACAGATCCAGCTGAGCGCTTCTGGGAAGTGGCGAGATGGCGTGATGCCCAGGCTCAAGGACTGCCCAACCTAATCTCTGAAGGTGTCCCAGGCCGCCGAGAAATTACCGTCCGCAGCATGATGGGCGACTTCAACGGCAACGCTGGCTTGCTCAGCATGTGGTTCAACCAGGAGACGTGGGAATGGGAGTACGAGTTTGTCAACTGTCGCCTTGGCACGCCGCTATTCTGGTGGTTTGTCCACTTTCTGGATTTGGGTGTGATTGTGGCCTTTTTGGTGTATATTGCAGTAACTATCATGGGTGCTGCAGGTGTCGATGTGGACGCACGGTTCTTTGAAGCAGTTGAATGGGGCAGACGCAGATTTTCCCAATGGTGGAATAAGAATAACAGTCGAGCAGTGGCGACGACACAGAATGGACATGCGAAGATAAAAGGGTGATTGGACACACGCAGCGAAATACCCAACAGCTTTCTTCTCTTTTTTGTACAATAACATAGAACACGTTTTAATGTAGCATAGGTTCTCGGGATTAGGGGAGGCAAAAGGCACTTGTTACGTTTGTTTGCTTGGGTTCTTTTGTAAAAGGCAACGAGCACCTGTTGGCAAATGCATGAGTGGTGTTGCTGCTTTTCGGACATGTTGGTGATGACACAGGTTTACGAACACGGGGATAGTTCTTGGCTTCAGGTTTCGTTGTATACATTGAAAGACATTGGCAGAGATGCTTGCCTTTGTGGATGATAAGCTTTTGTATATCACTCGCTTTACCTTATCATCGCTTTATCTGCATTGTTATAGCAGATTTGCTTGAATGTTGAGCCCAGTATCGGATTGCACATGATCACTTCTCGTATCGGCTGTGCGACATAGATCATGCATAAGATCCCGCGTTTCTGCGCCCGGGTTGCCGAGAGGCAATTTGAGCCATGTGTTGCGTAAATTGAGAGTTCTGTAGACGTAGCACTTTGTGGATTGAGCTTGAAGATCCAACGGCGCCACAAGGACTACCAACTTCTAATCTACAACGACAATGTATGACCAAGCACAATTACGCGCTACTGTCATTATCTTAGAAATGACGCATGATGGCGATTAGATAGATCTTGTAGTGACTAACCGTGCGCCTAGCTACGGTGGCCTGTGAGGATACGACACCAGGAATGTGATCAGAATCTCGGGATGCGGGTTAGACAAGCAAACAACTGGATATAGTTCCCGGGAAGCTTTGTGGCCACGATCCTGTGTAGCAAATTCAATGTCTGCCTTTAACTGCCTTTAGGCTATCGGTTTACAAACTTCGTCACAGACATAAACAGAAGAAATATCCATCTTATATATATCCCTCCCTTGTCTTCTCTATCGCTTGCAGAATGATTTTCTAATTACAGCCTCATAAATAGATAATGGATGCTCTAATACCAACAGCCTACTCCTACCGAGCCTTTCTCTCCATCAAAATGCTAATCCTGCGTGTTCTCGTGGCAATTCTCTTCCATCTGCCCGTCGTCCTCTCATATCCTCACTACCCCACGCATCTCAATCTACGCGGGGAAGGTTTATCGACCGACCCTCCTCTTCCAACTGCTACCGCTCCTTCAATTCCTACTTCGCTGCCTCCGCCATCGACTACTCCGACCTCGAATCCGACGACGACTGGAGATTCTTGGACAGACATGTGCAAGGCCGGTGCTGAATGTGACTGCTCTCGCATTGAGGACAAAAACGGCGAAGCGTAACTCTAATCCCCCCTTTCTGGTCTTATAGAGGACTACTTGTTGCTAAAAGAAGGAAATCATCTACAGCTACTTCCAATGCGTCACCAATCCTCGCTGCGACCACTGCTGGATCAATCTCACAACAACCTCAACGACAACAACTCACCCCTCGTCACCCACGACTCCCACTCCTATCACAAACTTTCTCAGAACGGACTATCAGACTCTCTTGCCAGGCACTTACACCAGCTCTTCTGGCGGAACTGCTCACGTCGTAATTGTGCAGCAGCCATCGCAGTCTGTTTCTGTAAGCGTCGTGACAGCCACAGTGACTGATTTGGTCACGGTTTCTGCGGTTCCTTTCTGTAGTGCTTCGTTTGGTGGTTCAACGGTGACGACTCCGTCTGTGAATGTTCGGCGAAATGTGAGATGGAAGAGATGAGTTGTGAGAGTCTTACTTCGGAGACAGAGAAGAAATTGTGTGAAAAGTTGATGATTTGTAGGTTTGATCGATGTGCTGATAATGGCATCAATGTTGATTGCTTTATATCTCCTAGTTAAAACATCACTAATACTTCATAATGAGAAGCGAGTTCATCTCTTATCGATTCTGCCACTAACTTTCAATACGAAAGAGGAATCAAGATGAAACAGAAGTCGACACAAATACGACGCCCACATTAGCACCCGTAGCCATATTCCATCTTCACTTCACTTCACTTCACTGAATAAATATCCCCTACAACTCTTCGATATAACCCATCATCATCTCGTACATCCTCTAATATACAAGTCGATTTACACAGAAGTACATTTTCATCCTTCTGGTCGCAAATACAAATACAACAGAAATTTGGCGCCCATCGAAAAGGTTGTTTCTCGCGCCGCGCCCTTCCCTTAACCCTCTTCCCCAATTCGAGCATAAAGGCCCATGATGCCGAAAAATATCTCTATATGCAAATAAAATCCTGTCCTCTCGATCGGCAAACGCGAGAACCATACCCTAACATTTTGATTTTTTTCCTTCTTCTCTCGCGTTTCCCCTTTTCTCCTCCCCCATTTTGATGTTTTTACAATTATTACAGAGCTGAAACCATTATGTAGCGGAGAGATAGTGAAACGCCGTATACATCACCTTTTTTTGTGTGTGTCTTTCTTTTCAAGATTGTTGAAAGGTGTTGCTTCACGCCTTGGGAGCCTCGCCACCCTCCTTCTTGGCTCCAAACATGCCAGAGAAGTTGCCCATCATGCTGTTCATCATCTCTTGCTGGGCCTTCTCCATAGCCTGCTGCTCCTCCTTGAGCCACTTCTCTCCGTTCTCACGAATCTCCTTCTCCAGAGCCTGGTAGTTTCGCTGGCCGCGTTCGCGAGCAATGTCTTGAATCATCTTGCCCTGCGCGTAAGCCTCGGTAGGATCCTGCTCTCCGTCAACGGGCACAGTCATGCTCATCTTGCTGGGCTTCAGACCCAGCAGGTTGCCGAGCGCACCCATGCCTGATGGCTTTCCATGGCCCTTCTTTTCAGCAAGCTTCTTGTTGAACTCTTTTCGAGCAATGGCTTCTCGGCGGGCAAATTCGGTGGGGATGTGCTTTCCTTCGAAGGACTTGATAATTTTTCGGACGTCGGAGTACTGCATGGTATGGATATATTCGAGGAAGGGAATCAATGCTACAAGCTCCTTGTCGCCGGCCTCGCCCTTCCAGGGGTTCAGAATGATGGCGTTCTCGGGCTGCTTGCGGACGTGAGAGGCGTTTGTGTCGAGGATAATAACCTTGGAAAGATCACGGTTGAGGTATGAGAGATCCTATATGGTTATTATGTCAGTTTGAGTTCATAGCCAGATGTCAAGATGCTGCGTGGAATTTGTAATGAGTAGAGGCTTACCTTGACAATCTCTCCGTCTTCGTACTTGGTCGCCTCGCGATACAGAGGCCACATGATGAAGCGGAAAGGATCCAGCTTTCGGACAACAGGTTCTGCCATGCCAAAGGGCTGTGTAGTAAAGAGAACCAGCTCGTAGTACTGGCTCAGGTATCGGATGAAGTAGTCCATGCCGGGGCGCTTGGCGACTCTCCAGCCGTGCTCACGAGTCCATTCGCTGTGGATGAGCATGTCGTCCAGACTGAGGCAGAGGGTGTAGGGTCGCTCGAAGCTGGGGTCGGGATCAGGTAGCAGCTTCTCAAAGGCCGGGTCCTGGTAGTAAGACACAGACTCGCCCCATCGAGCCTTGGTGCGTAGCCACCACAGAAGAGGGCTCCAGCCGTTGGGAATATCCGGGTGACGGTCGGCTTCGATAGAGTCCTCCCAGTTGCGACCCATGTAGGCGATGCTAAGAGCCGATCCAGAACCAGCAACAGCCAGCATGAAGCGAGTCCACCACTTGCGGTTGCGCTCGCTGGTAGAGACATACTCTTCTCTTCCACCGCGGCCTCGGCCACCACCGGCGGCTTCCTCTTCGGAGCCAACCTCCAGCGCTGACTGAGACTGCGACTGCGACTTGCCTGCTCTCTGCTCAAGTTCGGCCTCTAATGTTGAAGGGATACCCTGCGTGAGATCAGGCAGCTTGTGAAAGGGGATGGGTTCAGGCTCGGCAGACTCGGCGGGCTTCTGCTCGTGCGAAGCGACATTGTCCTCTGGCGCTGATGAGCTTTCGGCGGGGTCTTTCGGCGTTGATGAGGCCTGCTTCTGGGTGTCTTTGGGCGGCTGCGCAGAGCTCGGCTTGTTGCTCGCATAAGCTCGGAGGAGTAGAGAAGCTGGGGATGCTGTCGCTGGGCGAATCCGGAGAGGCTGCAGCGCCGCAGCTCGTGGTAGCCGACCGGCCGTCAGCCCCAGCCGAGAGGCCTGAGCTACTCTGGAGAGCATCGTGAGATGAAATGAGACGTCGTTCAAGGATGTGCCGGGACAGATGTAAAGACGAGAAAGCTCAATTGCGCATGTCCAGGCTGCTGGACGTTGATCTCGATGCCGCCGGATCCAAGGCTCGTGAGTGGCTGCTGCGAGCGTAGGCTGGTCGCAGAGAATGGAAGCTTGTTAGTGACTCTCGCTCTCTTCTCCTCTTGCGTATTGGCCCGCCTCCGTCATCCAAGAGTTTTTTTTTTGTCGGGATGCATCTGCCGGGGTTTAAGCGATTCTGGCATGTTCTGTTCGAGGTGGGGGTTTCTGCATTTGCCCCGTTTGGGCCCCTCACTGCCGCGTCTGGCCTAGCGCGCTCGCATCCGGCTCACGTGCATGGCGCTGCCAACGATTTGGAGAACTCTCGGCCTTTCCGTTTTCTGGCCCAAAACCTCCGATCGGTACCGGGTACTTTGTGTGATAGTCCCGGTTTGTCATAAGACAAAACTCGGCCTTCCCCAGCTTCCGTCTTTTGTCTTCCCCTCACACGAGCAAACCCTTGTTTTGGTCCTGTCTCTCTCTCATCCTATTACGACATTCATATTGCAGTGACATTACTGGCGACTCTTACCCCAGGACCCTTGTCTCAGCACCGATCTGGAACTCCCGCCATTCCTTGACCATCGCCTGTCTCTCATCTCCGTCTTCCGCCAATCATTCAGGACCCCTATCATGGCTTTTGCGTTTGGTGGATTCTAGAGGGTGGTTCATCTCGAGTCTTGTCATCTCGCCATGGAACCACCCTCGACGAGGCACCTCGTTCCTTGCAATTGATTGACTGACGTTATTCCGCCCTATTTAACCGCCGGTGTGGCAGGCCGGCTGGACCCCAGATTGCGAATACCACATCTACAATACAGATTGCGCTTTCACCATAATTCGCCACTTCTCGAAGTTGGAAACAAGCTACATTTCTTTTTCTGCTCGACCACTTCACCATGTCTGAACATCCCTCCAAGATCACCGGCCGCCGGCCATCGATGACCAAGCCCGTGCCGCCACCAGCTCCAAGAAAGGCGCAAGCCACGGGCAAGAAGTCGCAAGCTGGGGCGAACAAACCACACGCCTCAGCAAACAAGGCACAAATAATTTCAATTCAGAAGCCTCAAGCGGCTTCCAGTATGACCGAGGTCGAAGCTCCAGAAGAAGCATCTCAGACCTTGGCGGGCGGCAGCAACAACAAGCCAGAAGCCACGTCCACCGATTCTCTGGCTGTTGACATCGCGTCTCTGACTCTCGATACTCCCATCATCGAACTCCGAAAGAAGCCACCGCGCGTCCCGGCAACGCCCTTTCACTTTCTTTCTCTGCCCTCGGAACTGCGCGTCAAGATTTACGAATACTACTTTGACGAAGACGAAGACGTCCTAGACCTCTCCCCAGACAACTACAAGCGCTACCACAAGAGGCTCGGCCTCATGCGCGTCTGCAAGCTGCTCCGCGACGAAGCAACCTACTTCTTCTACGGCACCCGGACCTTTCGCATCTTCCCCACATATCCCGGCAAATACTTTAAGAGCAAGAAACCAATACTCGCCCGCCTCAAGCCCCGCCAGCGCGAATGCATCACCTCTTTGGAATTGCGCCTCGGTCCGGGGTGGAATGCGCCACCAAAGGGGTGGGCTGTCAACGATGCGCTGGGGCTCAAGGACTGCATCAATGTGCATAAGCTCAAGGTCCTTGTGGAATGCGACCCCAGCGACAACATCTTCAAGGGCTTTCGTCGCTCCGAGGGCTTTTACGAGCAATTCAGCCGCCAGCTTCTTGCCAGCGTTATTGAGGAGCTCCCAGCTCTGAATGCTGTCGAGTTTGACGCCTGGTCTAGCGTCAAGAAATCGGGCGCCATGATGACTGGCCTTTTCAAGGTGGTGACTGAAAAGGAGGGCTTGTCGATCCAATGGGGACCAGACCGCGGCTGGACTGATGTAGAGGAGGAAGAACCCGTGGTGACGGGTGGACCAGATCCCAATAGACCAATCGAGACAGTTCCCATTCAGGGGTTCGGAAACGCACACAACATTGGCTTGATGGTTGTGGCGTAATTGGGCACGGAGCAATGGGTAGAGATTCAGTTTGGATCTTGTTGGAATGATTGTTACGATGGATGTATCCTATTAAATGAACAGGCGCCGTGTTTTAAACCTTTTAGTACTCTTTTCTACTCACCTTTACTTTTCAAAGCGTCAGTCTTTTGTTTACGGCGTCAAAGGCCCCAAATGAGGGTACGCGCTCTCTTTGCATAGGTAGCTCAAATATACCACCGCTCCTTCTATAGGTTATTACTACTCTTGGCTGTTTCATAAACTTGAAAATCTCGTGCATTTCGCTTCATTTGGTATCCCATATAGATTCAATTTCCCAATCCCACTTTCTCCTTCTCCAATTTCTTCTCGTTTCCTTAGAGTGCCCCAAGCGTAGACAGTGCATTCCGCAACTCCTTCACCGCCGTTGGCACATCATCGAAATTCAAAGCAGATATCGCAAACTTGGCATGTTTCTGCGCCTGCGCCATGCTTTTCTGATCCAACGCCGCACGCGGGCTGCCTCCTAGCTTGGGAACCGCCGGCGGCGCTATCGGAGCCGGTGCGTGGATGGGAGATGCGACAGCCGGTGGGACGGGAGCCGTGGGGGCTGTCCAGGCAGGTGGCACGGATGGGTTAATCGGCTGAGGAGGCTGGGGAGGCGGCGCAAAGGACGTGAATTGCGGAGGAAGCTGGGGCGTGATGGCAGGTGTAGGCTGAGGCGTGAAATGCGGAGGCTGCGTAGGGAAAAGCGGTTCTGCGGGCGGAGCTGGGCTGGTGCTCATTGGCGACGGGACGAATGGCTCGCTCTGCGGCTGTTCGGGGGCTTGTGGAGGGAAATATCCGTCGTCAACTTGCTCTACTCGCGAGGGCTCTCCACCGTCAGGGGCGTCTTCCACGAATGCAGCCTGTGGTGGTGACGCAGTAGCTGCCGTGAGCTCCTGAACATCGGGATCTAGGGGGTCAAGCGCGGGCTCGTCCTCTTCTTCTCTAGGCTTGGGATTTGACTCGTTGGGGTCTTTTCCCTCGCGGATGGCCTTGAGGATGCGCGCGGCGTTCCACTTAGCGAACTTGATCTTTTGGAGGACGTCTGGTTCGGGGGTGCCCCATTCGTGGGTGAGGTCGAAAAAGGTTGCGGCCGCATCGAAGGTATCGGCAGTTTGTCTAGAGAAGCAGTCAGAATCAGGATTTGACGCTGAGGACTTTACTCGAATGCTGTCTCACCTTGTCACCTTATTCGCCTTCATTGTCCGCTCCGCGCGGTCAAACGTCTCCTGCGCAAACTGCTCGACGTAGGCCTGGCCTGCCGTATTGTCCATGATGGCATCGTCGTCTGGGCGCTCTGACTTTGTGGTCTCGAGGCGCTCGAGCAGCGTCTTTGTGAAGTTGAAGCAGTCATCGTCGGTGGTGTGGAGGCTCTTTCCTACAATCTGGTTGACGGCATGATATTCGCCTTTTCATATGTGTGAGACTACATCATGTAATGCGAAGAGATGTGATTTGAGTAAATTAAAGACACATACACCAGTATGAAATGGCCGGCTTAAAGGTGCGCAGCTGGTTCGCTCGGTTGAGGAACCGACTGACCTCGGGGATCTTGAGCGGCGGGGGGATTGGCTCAGCCATTGCGGTTTGCGCTCGTCTCTCTGCTGTACTTGGTGTGTAGATGGCAGAGAGAAGAGAAAGTAAAATGCAGAGCTAGGGGTAGAAGAAAGGACTTTAAGAAGCGACAAAGCAGAGATGGGGATGGAATCTTTGAGAGCTGCCTTGCCTGCGACGTAATGAGGTGACGATGCGTCTCCCCCACATCTGCCCACATGGCAGAGGCAGCTGCTCCAAGTCCCTGCTCGGCACCAGCCACAGCGTTTGCCCCGCCTGAGGTCGCGCCACACAATTTACAGATATGGAAGCTGCCAAAAGGTGAACGGCTTGGCTAAATGACACTGTGTTTGGATTAAGATGCACGTATTCAGAAGTCTTGACGCCAGAATGCTGTTCAATCTCAATATTCACAATTAGAGACTTCATTCTCAGGTTCTTTAAAATGAGATTAAATAAAGAAATGACTCTGTATCTCCAATCAAAAAGAAAGACATCGCCACGATGCTGAATCTCCCATCCCTTCTATATGCCAGTCCCAGTGTTAAACAACCCTGATCTATTGGTAAGCCACACCTCACACTGTGCACCCTCCAGCGTGGCCTTTTCTGAAATCTCATCCCCAATTTCGCCCAAGGCCAATCACTATAAATTCAAGCGCTGTGACATTGTCGTTGCATTTGCGTCACATCTCCGTTTATCTTCTCCTCACTCACTAATCTCACTCTATTGAAGAGTCAAAAAGAGGGGACTTTTGATTGAAAAGCATCGCCTGCCTAAGAGATCGCAGTGACATTATAAATCGACTTCTCATATCTCACTTACACATCTTTGCATACACCTAACCCACAAATCATGCATCAACAAACTCTCCTCGCCACTTTGACGGCGAGTCTGGCCGCTCTGCCCTTTGCCCAGGCCGGCCTGTACTCCAAGAGCTCTCCCGTCCTGCAAGTAGACGGCAAGTCATACGACCGTCTCATTGCGCAATCCAATTACACCTCTGTTAGTGCCCATACTCCATTCTTCATATAACATCACAACACTAACACGCCCAGATCGTCGAATTCTACGCCCCCTGGTGCGGCCACTGCAAAAACCTCCAGCCCGCCTACGAAAAAGCCGCCAAGAACCTCCAAGGCCTCGCCAAAGTCGCCGCCGTCGACTGCGACGACGAGGCCAACAAGCCCTTTTGCGGCTCCATGGGCATCCAGGGCTTCCCCACGCTCAAGATTGTCCGCCCTGGCAAGAAAGCCGGCCGGCCCGTCGTGGAGGACTATCAGGGCCCGCGCACGGCGAGCGGCATTGCCGAGGCGGTGGTGTCCAAGATCAACAACCATGTTACCAAATTGACGGATAAGGACGTTGATGCGTTTTTGGAAAAGGATGAGGAGAAGCCAAAGGCGATTTTGTTTACGGAGAAGGGGACTACGAGTGCGCTGTTGAGGAGTATTGCTATTGATTTCTTGGATGTCATTTCGGTGGGACAGGTCAGGAATAAGGAAAAGGCCGCCGTTGACAAGTTTGGCATCTCTTCGTTCCCGTCCTTTGTCCTTATCCCGGGAGGTGGCAAGGAGCCTATTACCTATGATGGAGAGCTCAACAAGAAGGATATGCTCGAGTTCCTCAAGCAAGTCGGCTCCCCTAACCCCGATCCAGCTCCGGCAAAGGCCAAGTCTGGCAAGAAGGCAGCAACCTCCAACAAGGCCAAGGAGGCCAAGGAATCATCGTCATCTACCGCATCCTCTGAAACCTCTTCAGCCGCCGCACCCGAAGCCACTCTCATCGAAATCCCCGCTCTCAAAACCAAGGCCGAACTCGAGGAGCACTGCCTCCATTCCAAGGCTCAAACCTGTGTCCTTGCCTTTGTCCCCGCATCCACCTCCGAGATGCGCAACAAGATCATTTCCTCCGTTTCCCAGCTCCACACAAAGTACGTCCACGGAAAGCGCCACTTCCCCTTCTTCTCTCTGGACAGCGACGTCGAAGGTTCTGCCGCTCTCAAGGAGGCCCTCGGTCTGGAGGGTAAGATTGAGCTCATCGCCCTCAACGCCCGCCGTGGATGGTGGAGGCGCTACGAGGACGGCGAGTTCAGCGTCCACAGCGTGGAATCCTGGATCGACACCGTCCGAATGGGCGAGGGCGAGAAGAAGAAGCTGCCAAAGGCCGTTATCGTTGAGAAGCCAGAGACTACCGAAGAGGCCAAGGTCGAGACAGAGGCCCCGGCAGCTGAGAAGTCTGAGCATGATGAGCTCTGAGAAGAAGCTATATTTTGACAGCTATAACAAGATCTATGTTAGAAAATAGGAAAAAAAAAATTGAACAAGATTGAATATGAAGCATTGCCAAAGAGCAATTTCCATAAAACTCACCTGGTATCATCCAAAAGCAAAGCAGTCCAAAAGTAACGCCCGTTACTCATCCAAGCTCACGGCCATCATATCACTCCTCCGTACCGCTCCCTCTTTGATCATCTTCCTTCCCTTCTGCTTCACAATGCCATCCAGCATTCTCCTCACTTGCTTACACCCGTCCACTCCCACCACCAGCATGCCCTCCAGCCGGCTCACCTGAACACGGCTCTCACACACCAAAACCGCAACTTTATCGCTATCTCCCAGTGTTCCAACCGTTAAATACGGCAGTTCCTGTTCCTCCTGGGTGTTCAAGTCGAGCAGAGGATCAGCTGCATCATCGCCCGCAGCGTAGGAAGATGTTGAACCCGCGGTACAAGCTGTGATGTAGTCTGTCATGGGGATACCGGCGTCAATGACAGCAAGAGTAGTCGCATTTATCAGTGCAGCGAGAAGCGAGCCGTCCTGGGACAAGACGTGCAGAGACACTGTAATCGTCGAGTGTGGGAAAAGGTGAGTATGCAAGTTGGCAGCCAGCGCTTTCTGAATCGTAATCTCCATCTCTTGAATGCGCCTATTGAAGACGTCTCAGTTAGCCATTCTCATTTTCTTCTTCCCAGCCAGATTCTTTCCCGTCTTACCTATCGTTTCTCCCCCTCCTCTTTCGATCCACGCTCGAAAATCCAGCCACCACCACATTCACCACGATGCTCGCTCCCTCCTTCTGCCCCGTCGCCTGCGCGCTGCCCATAGTCCCCTTCTTCTGTCCCGCCTGCGGCTCTGCCGGACCAGTCACCACGCACATGACCTTTGTATGGCCCATTTCGAGATATGACGATCCATCGGCGGCGTCCTGGGTGTGAATCTGGGCGTGCAGGCGGCGGAGGTCGTTCCATCGGCGGCCGTCGATGCGCAGCAGCGCGAGGGAGTATGTTGATGTGTCGAGAGGCATGGCGACTGCTCCAAGATGTGAATTGAGCTGCTGCAGTCGAGTGAAATGGGTTTCCGGAAATATTCTGTTATGTGAAGAAACGCAATTGCGGATGTCAGTTAAAGATCTGCGAGGTCTAGAAATTTTGGAGCTTGAAGCGTAGTGGGGTCAATCGGAGCTGCTGTGTGGCTGATAACGGAATGCTGTGGCGCTGCCTACTACAAACAGCGATCATGGGAATATACCTATCCATATGAAGGGGTAATAATTTAGACTGATTATCGTTGAAGCAGATTTGTAAAATAGTTCTCATTATAGATTCATTATTACATTAATTCAGCAGTGGCCACGCACCCTTTCAGCGTGGTCGGGTATAGCAACTACCTACTACTAACTCAAACGACTTTAATAGTAGCTTTTAGAGCAATGCTACTACAGTAGAAAAAACAAAATCAAGGCGCTCACTATAATAGCCGCCTGTGCTCCTCAAACGGAGCCGCATCAATATCATCAATGACAATCCTCCCGGACTTGCTCAGTTCTGCGCCATGGTCGGATATCGGCGTGCAAAGCCGAGTATGTGCCACCTCCTGTCTGCTCACTCTCGCCTCGTCTCTTGGGATCCATAGAGTTGGTTTCGGTTCCCAAAGCTCCGGAGGCTCATAAGTGGCATGTTTGTCTCCTTGTTTATATGCAATCGGCGGTCGTTCTTCCTGAGGAATCAGCTTGCGCAATGCCACAAAGTCTTCGTGCTCCTCTGGGTGCAGCCACCGGATGAGGAACCCTGGTGGCTCCTCTCCATCTCCATTCCTTAGAAAAGCAAATGTCCTTCTTAGATATTCGTTAATGCCATATTTGTCTGCCTCGTCTTTGAACTTCTTCATAGCAAAAGCTTTGATCCATGCCGATACAGCCATTCGGAGACTGCTTGCGCCTTCAAGACCCCTGTTAGAGACCACATGGTGATCGTCTTCGTCAGTATCCTCTGTATCGAACTCTTCTTCTTCTTCGCCAAATGCTTGTTCCACATCAAAGTAAGCAGCGGCTGCACCGCCATCATCATTTCCATCAGCTTCTCCATTGTCATTCTCGGCGGCGAGCTTCATCTTGTCTTCTTCTTGAATCTGCTCCTCCAGTGCCAGTGTTTGTGGTAGATTCCACATGAGGCGCGATATGGCATCTCTCAGCAGGAAATGAATTAATCCTGTAAAAAGCAAAAGGGCAATGACCAGCCCCATGGGTCCGTATGCCTTATTAAGAATCAATAGGCCAATCAGGCATATTTGGGCCAGATAAAGGCCGATTATCAGCTGTTGTAGTGCACGCGGATAGAAGAGACCTTTACTATCGGTTGATGTGTCGAAAACATAGATCAGGTTGTATTTCCAAACCATTCCCATAAACGCCATACCTCCAGCGCAAAAAATAAGAATCAATGGCGCAATGCAGGCATATGAAAGGGCTGCCAAGGATATTCTTTGTCAGTCTCGCATTCTTATGACAAGGGCATGGACTCGATGGTCGTCTTCCAAGGGAGAGAGGAATAAGAGCGTGAAACTTACCAATTACACCCATATTAGTAAAGACGGGGAATATGCCGCCCCAGCGAGCAGCTCGAAGCTTTCGCCATGTTCTGAACCGTGTCCTTGGTACATCAGTGGTTTTCGCCACAATTTCATGGCGAATGACCGAAAACGCCTGCAGGAGGCCGGTTCCACCAGTAGCCAAGCACTGGATCAGAATATATGACAGGTAGAAATTCGATGCCTTGGGCAGATTCTGTGCGAGAAGCGACTGGATACCGAGCGGATTTTCGATGATGCTTTGAAGTGCTCCTGAAGCTGCGGAAGTGATGGTTGTGACCAAGAATACTTGCACGACTTGAAAGGCAAAATATGCGTTTTGCGTAAAGAGCTCTCCGATAACGAGAGAAGGGATTCCAGCTTGTGCAGCACAAACTACAAATTAGGCAGCGGTTAGTTTTGGTAAACATTTCATGTTATAGCCTAAAAAAGGATGCAAGGGATTTCTTACTTCTCAAAATGATTGGCACCAGCGCCATGAGTACAGATAATGCAAAAGGCGGGAGGAAACCGCCAATAACACCTTTCACAAAGCTAGGTAGATCGCCGACCCAATGAAGAAATGGGACTTCTTTAGTCAGGAAATCAATGTTGGAAACGATGCCGACAAAGGCTGCAGGAATGGACCAAAAGATGATGGCGGCGGTGATGGCACAAAGAATCGTGAGACGCCGAATAATGCGTTCCCACCACCTCATCCTAAGGGATTTCCATATAACCTCCTCTGGGCGGATTCCAAGCAGTCCAGGGGCCATCTGTAGCGGCAAGTGATGCACCACAACTTGCTGCGCAGCATGAGCAGCCTCTTGGGTGTCAAATTCTATAAAGGCGGCGGGGAGAGGGTCGGCTTCGCCTCTCCGGATTCGACGTCGTAATTGATAGATTTCCTTGTTAAGCTCCTTGAGCCTACTGCGAGTCCACCGAATTGTATCGACTCGACGTCCAAAGTTACCAAGGGGTCGATGGTACGGCCTGGCTTCAGCCGGTATCCACTCGGCTGCGACAGAGCCTCTGACGTCCGGCAAGTTGGGTCTCAAGCCGTAAGGATGAACATAATCCAAATCTTCAGCTTTGATCTCCTCCTCTCCTTCACGACTGGTCACATTTTTGCCTCCATCGGTGCTGTGGACATTGTCTTGATTTTCAATATCCGGCATAAATTGGATATCCGATAATACTGCTTCTCTCGGCTCGTCAGACTGTCGAACAGTTTCACCACTGTCGACAGTGCTCATTTCGTTGTGTGATGGGGCGTCTTTCCCATCTCCAGTAGTCTGTCCATTCAAAGCGTGAATTTCACGCCCTGTTGTGAACCAGCGCCGCACGCCAGCGGACTGTGGATTTCTACGTAAGAACTTGCTGCGGGCAGCATTTGCCTTTTTTATTAGAGTGATCTCGGCTTTTTCCAGTCGCATAGCAGTCTCCTCCCGTTCTTTGACCAAGTTTATAAGTTCCTTAGTCGTGCGTGGGATAAAAATGCGCTTCGCAGAATCGCCATAGAGCTTTCGAAGTCGGGCTTCATCGCGGTAAGGCTTGGGCACACAAAGCAAGAGCATTGTCCTGGACGAGAGTCGATCGGCATAATAGGGCGATGAAAGATATGCCTGGCGCAGGTTAACAAAGTAGATGCACTCTCGAACAATGGTAAATAGCGTAAATCCTGCAATTGTATGTTAGTGGCCATCATATAGACCAATTGCAAACGACGGCTTACCAAAGAATAGCCAGGCAACAAAGGCATGAGCCCATAGCTTTGCCGAGCCTGTAATGACATTGCCAATCGTCAAGAGTTCGAGCTGCGTGAGATCATTGCCGCCGGTGCCGTGTATCGGAAAGAGGATTGGCCACACGATACAGCAACCAACAAGGCTAATGTTCCGTAGCACTTTGAGATAGCGAAGAAAAAAGTAGGCATCGAGAGAGCCATAGTTGAGAACGTAAGTATCCGGGATCTTGTAAAAGGGCTTGATCCAATTGAAGAGACCAGAGGGCAGCTCAGGAGTAGGCTTTCTAAGATGGCTTGTGTGAGCATTGAACAAACATGAAAGTGCGAATACTTTGTAAACCAAGAATTGAAGAAGGATTTATACAAGGAGGCAGCCGTCGAGCAGTCGAAACGACAAGACAAGAAGGGAAGTACTTACTCTGGGTATCGCAGACTGGGAATCGTTTTCGGTGCATAGACTCGCTTGAACCGAGGCCGCAAGAAGATGAAACAGATGAAGCATATGCTCAAGTATATCGCAACGGGGGCAAAGGTAGCACCAAGCTTAGACAGAGAAGCTGTCTTGTTGCCGTTTGCCGTGCTCAAAGTACCACCACTGGAGCCGTCGCGACCAGACCCAACTCGAGTATCGTTAGGCTGCAGCACAAAAAGTTAGCTAACAAACGGCGCACAGCGTCAATCAATGGTGGCGTGAATCGGCCCCCAGCTCGTCCCGCTTCAGCTCGCAAGATGCAGCGCCAGCTGGCGATGCTGTGGATTGCGGAGAGAAGCGAAATCGCGGCCGCATAACGGCTCCAGCAGGTCGATTTGCATTGGGGCGCAACGCCAAGGCGACGGGACGTACCAGCGTGAGGCCCCTCTCCAGGACCCCGTGCCATGACATGGCGATGTCGAGAAGCTGGCGATGGGGAAGAAGCTCAGGCTGCAATGGCATCGCACAGGCCAGACATGTTCACCGCCGACAGATGGAGCGAACAGTCGGAATCCGAGTATATTCCCCGTGTCCCATCTACAGGGGAAAAGGAAAAAAGCAGTTCGAGCAATGCACCGCAGCTGAACCAGATGCAGCGGCCGATTTTTCAGCAAGTCAGGTCGAGCCGACCGCGCACAAAACAAGTCGCAGGCTGTACTTGTAGTATTCTGCACGACGGCGCCTTGAGCCACATGGAAAAGACATTTAGCCCCAATTACCAATTGGGCGATGGCACGGCCCCAGGATCCGAGGTGAGAACCGGGGTGGTTGACTGCCAATCTATCAGCGAGAGGGGACAACAGCACCGATTGATGTCAGGTCAGCTTCTTTTCTCCTCATCCCCTGTAACCTCGCTGCGCTATCACTGACAGGCTGACCGCGCCGCTGGCAATCAAAGGGGGCAATATTATTTAGTGCGCAAAGGCGGCTGTATGTGCGCCGCAAGGCTCGCTCGACCCGTTCACAGGTATCCACGGCGTCAAGGATGATCCCTGTCTGCCATCGCCAATCGGAAACTCAGATTGGCTTCAGTGTCTTTCTGGTCTTCTTCGGTAGTGCTCGTATCCTGTAGATACGGCATCGTGTACATGCGGGCTCGGACGCGGATGCACGTCGGGCAGGGAGAGGCGAAGCGAGAGTCAAGAGTGGATGACGATGATGAGGTTGCTGCCAACCCGCCTCCTAAGATGCATGTCTCAAGGAGCCATCACCGAACTCACTTGTGCAGCGAATGGGAATCGCCCGCACAGCGCTAGACCAAGGCCCGGCCTGGCGATGTCTCGGACAAGGACCGCATGAGGTGATGTTGAGAGAAGAAAACATCTGCAGGTAGCTGGAAGTTGGACGCTACGGCTGCTACCACTGTAAGTCTGTCAACGCGCTATTGCAGTGTTCTGCCAGGTCGTGTACGCTGGCAAGGCACCACTTGCTTTAATCTTATGTCCCATCTCAGTTACTGGAATCGCGTATCGCCCGTTTGCTGTACTTTGCACAAGTACTGTAAGACCGCAAGCCGTGCCCTTTGATCTAGAACTCGCTGCTGGGATCATCTGCTGGCCTCTCCGAAAGTGACATGTCAGACTTGGGCCTCTTAGCTCTTCGCTCCCTGCATTTACTCTCCACTCTATGCCTCTCGAAGAGCAACACTATGTGCAGCGTCGCAGCCCTTTTCCTTTTCATTTTCAATTTTTTTTTTCTTTTCGCACATGTAATTGACGATTAGCTAGGCTCTGTTTACACACAGAGATACGAGCCAAGACGGCTTCTCGTTCAACGGTTAGCGAGCCTAGTAAAACGGCGTTCCTGAGCCACTCTTAGGGCCCGACCCACGGCCGTGCTCCATGCGGTTTAGCCCATTGAATAGTTGCGAGCTGAAGGCCCCCAAAAGGCCCCGAAGGATGGCCCCCAGAAGCTGCTGGCGCTTTTTAGTTGGCTGCATCCATACACCACTAGGTACGGGGCGTAGGGCTTGAGGCGAACAATGCCGCCACTGATATCGAGGATATGCGTAGGCCAGATGTCAGCTGTAGAATAGATCTAGGGCGCTCCTTTGTGTTTATCTTAGGCAAACAACATCCTAGACAATCTCTTTTGATATTCTTATCTAGGTATATACGAGTACGGATTAGCCTTGTCAACTCACCTTGGATTACATGCATTTATCTTGCGCCAGCCTGTAGTTTGAGGCTCAGCTTCAACTCCCGCGACACACCATCCATTGTAACAGAGCATACACTGTGAAATGCAATAGAGGTAACAATCAGCCCATTATAAAAAATCACAGGTAGCTGCATGCATGAAGTACAATAACAAGAAAGGCTCCCTATGCTCAGCTAATCACTTATCCACCTTGTTCTCTCCTTACCCTTTGGCTATCTCCATCTTCCACAAGCATGCGTCGCTCTCGTCCACGTCACCAAAGCGGCTGTTTTCACCACCAGCTTCAGTCCATAAATCAGCCATCTATAAAGCCCCTCGTCGTATTCATATCTCTTTATTCAGCAATCTCAAGCCACCGTCTCCACTCATGGTGCTATACAAAGCCTATCTATCTTTACATGTGCCCATCAGTAGCGTTAATCGCTGCGTTCGTCACAAATCGCTCTATATATAACCATTCGAGGAACTAATCTCACGATGGCTTCGAACAGGCTCCGAAGTTTAGCAAGCTAAGAGCGATTTTTAACCAAATTTCAGCCACATGAAAAGATTCTCGCATACGGCATAAGCATCGTCATCGTCTGTGAACGCACCTACACCATGAAAAACATATACACTTAACAAGGTCCATACGATAAAATCAAGCCTCAATTCAGCTTGCCAAACTTTCCTATAAAAAAGAGAGGGTATCGTCGTATGCTATCCTCAAATCCAAAAGCATTCAAAATATCCATGACTCCAATCTTCTCATAGAAAACGCCCCCGCCCGCGCCCAATCCGCGCTGTCAACGTTGCCCCAAACGCAACCTTGCCAGCAGAGTAAAACAGCTCGGCAACCACTTTGCCAAGGTCGCCGAGCTCCCGCCGTCAATCAGGCAGTGGAGGGCCAGTCTCCTCCGAAAAGTCCCACACGTTCACATTCTCCTTGACCATCATCCAGCCGTCTTCCGTCTCGTGATAAGGAGGAGCAGAAGGTGCCTTTTTTTTGTTGGTTGGCTTCGGCTTCGGCCTCTGCTTCAGCTTGAGCTTCTGCTTCTGCTCTTGCTTGCGTTCTTGCTCAAGCTTCTGTTCGCGCTCCAGCCCTTTCTGGTACTCGTCATGATCAAGCCTCAAGTTTGCCAAAGCGCCCAAAAGATTTGGAGTATCGCCTTCGTCTTTCTCTGTCCATCTTGCGTTAGCCTCCAAAGACCATCCAAGGCACTCGGGTGTATAGTCGCAAACTTACTCGGCTCGACTTCTCGTCGCTGCTCTCCCCCGCTAACCCCCTGGTTGACCCAGGGATCTCTACAAACCGCCTTCCCTCTGTCGACCTTCTTTTTCCCCTTGCCGTCAGTCTCCTCTTCGCTTTGTTCTTGCGGAGTCAGAGGCTTCAGCTCAAATGTAGCCTCTGCCTCTAACTCAGAGAGTATCGGGTACTGCGAAATGAACATTTGCCCCACGCTCTTCCCCTTTCCCAGCCGCAGCCAATGTTCTCTTATAAAAGATTCTCCTTTAGAGGATTCTCCCCTTGAAGACTCTCCCCTAGAGGATTCTCCTCTGGAAGATGCTCCTTTGGAAGAACCTCCTTTGGAAGAATCTGTGCTTCCTGGCCGGTGACCATCTGCCGCGGCGACGGCTCCCATCGCTAGCCGTTGTGCGAGACCAGGCATGGTCCAATGGGGAGCAGTGCCGAATCAAGGACTTCTTGAGAGACTGTAAGCAATAGCTACCGTGTCAGATTTGCCGGTTGATGGCTATTAAAGAAACTAAAGGACGGATAGATGAAATGGGAAGGGCGCCAGTAAGGATTGCAGTAAGGATATAGATGGGTCAGTGTGTAGGTAAGGATGTAAGGGAGAGTCTGCGTACCTAATTTTCAGCCAAGGATATGGCTAGGTATAGGAATAAATATATATATAAGGATACTAATACGAATATTAGGAATAATATAATCAAGAATGCTTGTAAGATTGCCTGTAACATGGGGATTTAAGTGATGATGAGTAGCAAAAGAGAGAATTGAAAATCTCAGCCACAGACAAGAGGGGGGCCAGTAATTATATAGTCACAGATCAGAAAAGCCAGATAGATGAGAAAACCAGAAAACCAATCCTCGCATATAAAGTTTGCGCCCAATTTGGCTAATTCGTGCCCATGATAAGACGCCCACTTTGAACATTCGTTCTAAATTGAAGTCTCCATCCACTTATTTGTTCCAGATTTCCGATTCGAAGATGGGACCACATGGCTGACGGACCGATTACTACCTTTGTAGCAAATGCCTCTCCATGGCGCTCGTATATAAGGTTCGCGATAAGCTCTTCGGATGCTCCCGCCTCAAAAGGGTTCTCTGTGGCTGAGAATTCTACTATGGATGCTTCCACTAATCCCATTTGTAAAGTTTCGTGATTTTCTCCGAAACTTTATTTATTAAGAGAGACCAAACGTAGGTATTATGCCAGGATCAGAAAGAGATAAGCTGACGGCAAATGGAACAAAACAAACACTGAATGGCTTCGGTATTTGAGAGACTTTGCGTTAGAGACTAGAGGAATTTGATACTGTACCAGATCAGCGGGCAGATAAATTTCCAGCTTGGGCATTACGAGGTCATAATATACATACCAAGATTGTTTATCGGTTATGGCCTCAGAATGCCCCGATTGATATTCTAGAACCTTGGTGCCACGATATAACTTGACAGCCTTACAATGCTTCAACCAAGCCATTTACGCAATAAGTTCATCACATTTTCGAAAGAAGCAGATAATTATTCTCATCAGTCAGATCTGTTAGATTCGCTATAGCCATCTAATACAAGTATCTAACCCGGCAGTAATCCTTAACCATCTGCCTAACCCTCCACATCCTCAAAACCTTTTTTTTTCATTGGCTAGCCCGGGATTCATTGTACATAACCTGAATCCCGAAGCCACATCCATGACCTTGTCGTAGAAATGTTGTCCAGAGCTGGAAACCCACCCCCCTAAGAGATAAGGGGGGTGAATCATACTCCGGTCTTGGCTGAAGTACCAAGAGCTTGGGTGGGACAGGTACCGCCTATCCGAAGCTCTTGGTAGGGAAAGTGCTCAAGAATCATTAAAACAAGCTACTCGTGGAAGTTACTCCGACGAGGGGCCGCAGCATCGACCCAATGGTCATCACACGCGCCATGGTGAGGGATCATAGCTCCATCACACCAAGACCAGCTTGGCGTGCTGTATGATCCGCCCCAGAGGGTGCGGTGGGGAAAATCTATATACTAGAAGCAAAAGAGCGTGCTTGTATATGTATTACCACACAACAACATTAAATGTGTGTTACCGAGCTGAGTAGACGTTGCAGGAGCATTATGCAGCAGTCATTCAGTCGTAAGGAATCAACATGTTGATCTTTTCTCTTCGATCTGTCTTCTCTTGTCCCCAAGTAAAATCTGGGCCTCTCAACCAACAATGATGCCGTTGCGGCGGGCATCAGCGGGGTTGACCTCGTAGTCGTACTCATCATCACTGGCATCGCTAGCGCAGGAAGAGCTGTCGTCGTAGCCACATCGGGCACCGCCACAGTCGATCTTGACACGCTCGCCCTTTCGGGTGATTCCATAGCGCTCGCATGTGCATGAGCTGCAGTCGGAGTTAGGAGTGCTGTAGCCAGAGAGCGAGGAGCTGGGCGAGGAGCTGTCGGAGCGGTATGAGAGGCTGGAGCCGTTGGATGAGACGGGAGAGGTGCTGAAGTCGGTGAGGACATCCTCGAGGCCGGCGCTGCCAAAGCGGGCAGTGAGCTCCTCGAGCTCCTCGTTGTCGTAGTAGTCGGACTCGAGGATGTGCTTGGTGGCGTGAGGAGACATGGGCTTGGGGGCCTTGATCTGGGAGATGGAGAGCGGTCGGCCCTTGGGGATGTCGACAGTCAGGGAAGAGCGGTGGCGGGAAGATCGGCTGTCCTTGTCCTTGGAAGAGCTCTTGCGGGAGGACTTGGCGGCACCATCCTTGGTGACATCAAGGATGTTGAGCTCTCGGCCGGTGGTGGGCTCGGTGGTGGACTCAACGGAAGGGTTGTGAGCGACGTGGTAGCCGTCGATGATGTAGTAGTACCAGTATCGCTTGCCAGCCTCCAGGGTGGAGTTCTGGAACTTGAAGGTACCCTTCCATGTGCCGGACTTGGAGGACTTGTCCTTGGCAAGGGGGAGCTGACCGACGTAGTTGTCCCAAGAGCCGAGAAGGTGGACGGTCTTGACGCCAGAGGAGACGCGAAGAGAGAAAGAAAGCTGGATGGAAGACATGTTGATTAAGGATATTAAGTTGTTGTGATTAGAGAGATGCTCGTTGTAGATGATCTAGTGATTCTTAGAGGTAAAATTGGTGTTGTTCGCCAGCGAGCAAGTGAAATCCACAATTCTGTTTATTAGGGGGGTATCAATTAAGGAGTCGTGATGCGTAAAAATCGTGCAATGCAAAAAATAAAAAATCAGTGTAAAAATTATCTCGTCTCAAGCTGACCGGCAACTGAGATGTTTTGGTGTAATTGGCAGTTGAAGGTTTTTTGGTGTAAGTGAAAACGAGATAGGAGTATTAGAAAGTAAAAGGGAGACCAGCTCCAGAACAAAAAAACAAAAACAAACAAGGGGAAAAAAACAGAAAGGTGGATTTGTGGTTGGCAGAACTTGCTGAAGAACAAGAAAAAAGAGAAATGAATGGGCGGGTGTTGGTCGCCTTGATATATGTTTTGAGAAGCGCGGGCCAGAGGGAGAGGCCGCTGTCATCGCGGCCGCTCTGGAATGGCCAAGTCCATTCTGCCTGTTGGTCTAGGACACAAGAAGCAAGGCAAATGCGTAGTGTCTGCAACCTCTTCGTCCTTGACCAAGGATGTGTCTATCACAGCGGGCCAATAGCGCGGCAAAGGCCCGGTCCAAGCATGCATCGCGGACAGGGGTTGGGCGGTTAACCATCTTTTGTGGCGCCCATCCACAGCACCGCCGGCGTCTAAACGCGGCGCTTGATTGGGCTGCCGCCGTCAAGTCTCGTCACCTGCAGATCGCCCGGACCCAGGGCGCGGGGCTTCCTCTCGCTCCTACTGGCCCGCGGGATGGCTGCAGCCGTAATTGCGCACGCCGGCGCCCTTTTTCGTGTGCGGCCGAGCTGTCCGTGATTCGCTGAAGCGCTTGCGGGTGGATCGAAGTAGCATTGATCCAGCCGATGAGTGCATATAGGCGAACAAACAAATATAAACAAGCTATCCTGGATGAGGATTAAAGCTGCAGACGCCGCTTTTTGAATCACATTCTGGCGGTGGAACCAACAGCGTCAATATTGCGAAGCTTCGCTTGGTTCATATGCTTGGTCTGGGGTTAGAAATGGTCAGTATGTATATAGCGGGGCTGTATGGGTTGCCTAGTCGTAGCCAGATGTTAGAGTCAGTACAGATGACCAGACAAACTGTGAAAGAAGTTGATAAAGTAAAGAGTAGTATGGGATTTGAGATGGCTTCATACACCAAGCTCAAAGCCAGCCACGAGACAATATCCACATCATTGGCCAAGTCCAGTATAAAGCACTTGCATAGCCCGCAGATGCTGCGTTTTGATGCCACGGCACGTGCCGCCAATATTCCAACTGGTAACATGTATACTTTCAAAAAAAAGATAGAAACTGTAAGTTCGGTCCGAAGAAAGATCGGCGTTGATTGATGAATAGCTAAATATTTCGAGATGGCGCCTTCAGTATTCTTGGCTTCCCCTATCTTGTCTGCGTATGCTCTGGTATATCATTCTTTTGGTCGCAGGTATCGAAGTGAACCCGTCTCAGTTTCGTTCCCATCGTGAAGCTTCTCATAAGTAATGTCCATCCGATGGTTTGAACGCTTTCCCGTCTCCGCCCAACAGCAACTCAGCCCTCAATGCCATGTTTCCAAATGCTTGGCGGCAGAGGAGTCTGTTCTCTTATGTATTCTCTCTTCAGTCCTCCATTCTAGTATCTCCACCGCTTTCCTTCTGGTCGGCCCCGCGGATGTAAAGAACGTTATTGCATCTATCCCAACTCGTTAGAACCCATGAACAAAATAGGTAGAGAGATGGAGCGCAGCCGTCTATGGCGGCAGCAGCACCTACCGAATGAGAACTTGACCCAGCTCGCCGGTCAGCTTGTCGTTTAGGTATTCCTCGGTATTGGACAGCTGCAGGTTCATGTAGCTGTCAATGGACTAGTGGTAGCAACGCGCAATTAGCATCATCCTGGGCTGAGGAGCCGAGCCTCGACAACTCACCACCAATCTTCCCTTGTACTCCGTCTCTCCCCACTTCAGGCGGACCAGCACCGTCTTGTCGACGAGGTCTTGCAGCATAGGCCGCGGGTTGACAGGTACGAAGCTCATCTTGTCGGTCGTAATCCGTTCGCAGGGTTTGGACAAGGCACGCTATCACAAGGCTGAAAGTTTCGCGACAGAGGCCAGACGGCTTGACCGCCCCACCACGCTCACCCGGCTAAATGTCGGCCATGGACGCCATGCATTTACAGGAGCTGCTCAGAAGCACACAATACTTGCATAGCCCCCATAGCTACATACGCCACCAAAGGAAGACAATCCTTGTCCTCTAGCTTTAGATAGCTCAAAACTCCATAAAAGCAGCGATGTGACGACGATACCACCTCATGGCTCGGCCGCCCAACAGGTCTCCATGGCCGGCTAACCAGGCCAACCACGGCTTCATCCGCGCCTCCCCCTCGCGGCCGCATGAGAAGCGACCTAAGCGTGATGAAATATTGATCACTGGGTACGGCCTGTGCGGAACATGAGGCCATTATAGTATTGGCTGCTTGGCTGGATCCATGGATAACTCATGCAAGCTCTTCCCGGCCGCCGTCGCATTCTCTGCCTGCATGGCCCGCAGGCAGTAGCAAGAAACAAGAAACAAACAACTAGCTGCGTTTAACGGCGTTTAGTTTCCCTTCTTCGTACGATACAGGCGAAATCTCCACTCCATCCTCACGGAGAAAGGAATGCCAATGCCATCGCATCTTCCTGCGGCCCATCATGGCGGCCGTGCGACCAGGTATTACGTACTACCGCTACCCATCGTACTCCGTAGTTGTAATCATGCTCTTGGTCTCTTCTTCTTGTGGTCCCATGCTGTGTCTCCCATGTTTTTCCCCTCGACTGTGTTCTGCCTAGAATGGAGATACATCACCACAGCCTCCAACTCGTAATTAAATTGTCATAGGTATTTCTCATTCGTCAGCTGCCTAATAGTATCAAATGTGATTCGACCCTAGCGCCGGCGGGTAAGCATGTCGTCAAAAGCGTACAAGTATACTAGAATTACATTCACCAATGTCCCGATATCCCGGTCCAACACATGTCTCCACTCCTGTCTAGTTTGTATAATGCCGACATCCACAGGAAGAACACCGAAGAACATACGACGGCTCAAGAAAGTCTTCAAAGTCATCAGCTTCATCAACATAGCTTGTAAAGCCTTGATTACAAGCGCCATTCCGACAAAACTCCTGGGCGTTCGTTAGCTCGATGAGCTTGTCAACATTCTCAATCATGCGGTCAGCCCTTGCTTCTGCAGCCTGCCACTTGGCTTGAAGTTCATTCTGCTGTTGTTGTGCTTCGAGTTGGGCCCGAGCCAGTTGTTGTTGTATTTGGGCCAGTTGCTGTTGGGCCTGGGCCTGAGCCTGTTGCTGTTGCTGCAACGTAACTTGGTCCTGCTCTCGCTGGGATGCCTCCAGCAAGTGGGCATGAAAGGTCAGGACTGATACAGCAAAATCGCCAACCAAACTAGGCAACTGGCCTGATTTGAGCAGCTCTTTTAGTCTCTGGGCTGTAAGCAGCGCCATCATATTATGCAGCGAATTGTCGCCACTGATACTGATAGCCGCTTTGGCTGTGTCAACAAAGTTTTTGGGATCCCAGCTGGTGAAATAAGCTCGCTGAATCTTTTGATTAGCTAGCTGAACAAGACCTTGGATTTCGTAGTAGTCCGCAATTGCATTCACTTGCACATGCTGCAGTGTACCGTTGGTAACTAATGGAGCAAGAGTGGTGCTGGACGCGATGCTCGGTGTGATACTGGATGCGCGACTAGGTGCGATACTGGGCGTGACACTGGCTGCGGTACCGGGGGTAGTACTAGACGACGTACTGGCCGAGGTGGTTGCGTTACCAGCTGTAGTGGTGGGCGTTGCAACTGAGGCAGTAGTAGCAGCTGTATAATCATTGTTAGAATTTCCCCAACGCTACGTTCTGTGAGAAAAAGAAACGAACCTTTGCTCTCTACTTTAATTTGATCATAATCTCCCGTGTACAAATACTCTACCATGCGCCGGACTGTCTCTGCCTCGAACTGCTCAATGGCGATGACTCCAGACTGCGCCTCCTACTCAAAACTCAGAACCTGTCTCACCCAAAGCTCGCCGCGCCGTCATTGCTTACCTTAAACTCTCCTTTGAGAGCTGCTGCAATGACTGACGACTGAGCACAGGCAACCAGCTTATGAATCTTGAATTTTTTGTCTTGGCAAACCAAAGTGAGATCCGAAAACTGGCCGGAGTTCATCAAATGAGTGAAATCAATTCCGTTCATGGTCGCCATGATCTGATCCACGCTAAAACAATGGTGGCTAGAACAATTCGAAAATGGTGATAGATTGTGGAGTTGGTGCAACGGCAAAGTGATCCACCAAATTCTGGAGAGGAGCAATGTTTTTTGTGGGTTTGTCTTTGTGGGCTCGCTTTTGTAGCGCGACTAGGGTGCCCTGGGCGGTGAAACGAGGAGCCGAAATTCTTCCGGCTGCCTGCCTTTGGGCAGCGTTGAAGATAGGTATTGCTCTGTACAGCACATGAGAGGCAGAAAATTGTTTTTTACGGATATGAGTCTACTGATAAGCTAATGTTCTCACCATACAGCCTACATTGATGCACGATTGAGAGAGTATTGGCTTGATCCTTCTCCAAGTCCAGAGGTCCTATGTGTCATGAGCGTGCGCGTGAGAGACTGAATCACGTGAATCCCGACCGGCTGACTCACGCTCTCGGCCAGCCCAAAAAGGATGCTCCAGACAAATCCTGGATGGGTTGAGCGTTAAGAGAATATATTTACCGACCAGAATCACCCTATTTCCACTGACGAAACTTCTATTGCGTTTTAGCACTGAGTTGGCAGGTTTAGGCAATTGGTCAGACTTCAGGTGAAGCTGGGCAGGAAAGCAGGAAAATTTGGCTCCGCAACACACAATCTTGTCATATATTGAAGAACAGAAAAAGAAAAAAAGGATCTCGCTCACTAGCAGAGACATTGAAAAGCCAAAAGCGTAAAGCTTTCGCAATCTCTATCATTTCAAGTGTCATCATGAGCTCTCTCACCGTGGACTCGGCGCTCATTGCCAAAGTGACCGATTATATAAGGGTCTACATGTCCAACTACGATCCATCACACGATTATAGCCACATCAAGCGCGTATTGCATCTTGCACAGACGATTCAGGCACATGTGCCCAACACGAATCGCGATATTGTCACTCTTGCGGCACTGCTGCACGATGTAGGCGATAGGAAATACCTCAAACCCGGAGAAGACGCCACGCGCATGATCTTTACCACTTTAACGTCTCTTGGGGCGTCCGAGGCCCTGGCAGAGAAAATACAAACAATTTGCCTTGGCGTCAGCTATTCGAGCGAAATCAAGGACCTTGGGCGTGTGCAGACGCTTATTAAGGAGCACCCAGAACTCGCTGTTGTGCAAGACGCCGATCGACTGGATGCAATTGGAGCGGTGGGCATTGGCCGAGCTTTTACTTTTGGAGGAGCCAAGGGAAGGGCGTTGGATGATTCTCTTGTCCATTTCGAAGAGAAGCTATTGAAGCTTGAGTCTATGATGAAGACGGACTATGGAAGGGAGCTGGCGCGGGAGAGGACGGAAAGGATGAGGCTCATGAAGGAGTGGTTTGAGCAGGAGACTGAGGGAGTTGAGTAGAAGACATTTTGAAAAATGGGATGATTGATACAGGCATGGGCATTGTAGACAGGATAAATGTTATTGTATGTTAGTAGATGCTATAGAGAGTTCAAGGTTGGCAGTAAGCTAGACCGAAATGACCGTGATCTATCCCTCTCAAATATACATATGACACAAGATCGACCACTCTACCAGCAATGTACCCAAATTTTTAAGTAAATTGAATTATAATTTACCATGCATGCTAAATGAAATCCATATTTTTATGTGTATTCACTCATTTAAACGATCTTACACGAGTTCGAATTTGAGGTAGTACCTCACGGGTAGGCAGCCTATTTTAGCCCATCCATCCACCTACATACACATTAATGGCCGCTACCATTCGTAATTTGATAATGATCGCGCATATTGCTAATAAAAACTTCAATACTCGTTGAGTGTCTATTTAAGATCGGAGTGGGACAGAAGACATTATCATTCGCTTTAAGTGACAATCACGTGCAGCAAATCGCAATATGCAGCACGGCACAGCCTTGTCGGCGCTTAATTGCCTAGGCGTGTCATGACCCCGACTGCGACTGCGTCAACTGAGATAAAATAGTACCGCATTGTTCGCAGAAATCATGGAGTCTCAGACCGTGACTGTCGCTGCCGATTTGTCCGCCAAAGCCATCTTATTATGCTCCAAGTATTTTGTCAATGTTGCTCACGCTCGAGCCGAGGTCGAGCGCCTCAAAGAACAGCTCAAGAGCCTAGAAACGACTCTACGCCAGGCTAAGCATCTTCTCGAGCATCCGAGTAGTCAGTTTTTATCCGCATCTCGAGAACTCGATGACCCAATCCAAAAATGTCAAGCTGAGCTTCAGCGATTGCGGGATAAACTTGAGCCTAATACAAAAGACAAGGCGATGCGGAAATTTGGCCTTCGCGCAGCGAAATGGCCGTTCAGTAAGGGCGAGGTTGAAACCGTCATTGCCTCTCTTGTCGAGTACCGAGAGGCAATTACAGCCATCTTGCAGATCGACCAGACGTAAGTCACAGCTCACTCACCAGCCCATACATGTCCTACGGTAAAAACACCTAACACTTGCATTAGGAGGCTTCTTCTTAATATCAACCAAAGAATTGATGATCTATCTCTCCAATCAGCCGAGAATAGACCTGTGGATGTGAAACCGCATTTCATCATACCTTTTCCCCGTGATCCAGACTTTGTGGATCGGCCAGTCCTTCGAGGGTGGCTCGAGGAGCAGTACAACGCAAGTCCAGCTCGTCGATTAGCGCTGGTTGGCATGGGTGGATTTGGGTAAGCCATTGCTGCTAATTCACTACGTCAAAGATTTCAAGCTAAGAGATGAAAAGGAAATCCCAGATTGCCATCGAGTTTGCTTACAGAGTGCATATCGCTTCACCCGAGACCAATGTGTTTTGGGTACATGGCGGTACGGAGGCGAAATTCGAAGAGTCGTACCGATCGCTTGCAAACGCACTCGAACTGCCTGATCGTCACGACCCAAATGCCAACGTCCTTGCCCTTGTTCGCGATTGGCTACAAAGGGCAGAAGCGCCGCCCTGGTTGATCATATTGGACAATGCCGACGAAATGGAGACATTCTTCCCTTCCAAGAGCCAAGATACAGAAAACCAACATGAACCTTTGGCATCTTATCTGCCAAAAACAGGCAGTGGCAAAATCGTTATCACGTCGCGCAGCAGAAGCGTCACAGAAAGATTGACCGGTAGCCATAAAGCTATCCAGGAAGTATCAACAATGGATAGCCTTGAGGCTCTGAAGATTATTGAAAACAAATTGAGCCAAGATATCGACCAAGAGGGAGCCATAGATCTAGCTCGCGCCCTGGATTTTATTCCACTTGCTGTGAATCAGGCAGCTGCATATATCAACCGACGCGCACCCCGCGTCTCCATCAGATCATATCTCAAGGAATTCCAACAAAGCGAAAAGAAAAAGAAGAGTCTCTTGAACAGAGATGCTGGCGACCTTCGGCGGCGTGAAGATGTTTCGAACTCTGTCGTAATTACATGGCAAGTTACTTTTGAGCAGATACGCCTTGAGAGGCCGTCAGCAGCGAATTTACTTTTACTTATGAGCTTCTTCCAGCCACAAAATATTCCTGAATTCATGCTGTCGGGCTACAATTTGGAAGATACAAATGGCGATGACGATGAAGACTTTGATGAAGATCCGTACGAGGATCTGGATGAAGACCTAGAGGACGAAGATTCTGATGAAGATCCTGATGAAGATCCTGACGAAGACTCTGATGAAGATTCCGATGAAGATCTGGAGGGTGACTTGGATGTTCTACGGGGTTATTCCCTCATCAGGCTATCTACCACATCTGGACTCTGTGATATGCATGCCCTCGTGCAGTTCTGCACCAGAGTTTGGCTTTTGGAGTCTGATGGATATGACCCTGCGCGACTAAAGTCCCTATTCTTGGGCCTCAGCGCCGAATGCTTTCCTGATGGAGAATTTGATACTTGGGCCAGCTGTCAGCTTCTACTGCCTCATATAAAGCCACTCATGGATGAAAAGCCTTTAAAAAAACCAAATGTTTTCAATTGGTGTGAGCTGTTGAAAAACGTCTCGTGTTATATGCGAGGAATTGGAAATTACTCTGCAGCTGAGACTATCGCGCAAAAAGCTCTTGAGTCGAGTAAGAAACTGCTAGGAAACGAGCATCACAGAACGCTGGATCTCATGTATGACTTATCATTAACGTATGAAAAACAATCTCGACTTGACAAAGCGGAGCCGCTAGTTGTGCAGGCCATGGAGATCTCGGCAAGAGTACGGGGAGACGAGCATCCTGAAACATTGAGAAGAATGTCAGATTTAGCAAATTTCCTCGGGCATTCAAAGCCCGCGGATGCGGAATCGCTACTTGTGAAAATGATAGAGATTTCAAAACGCATACGGGGAGACGAGCATCCTGGGACATTGAAATATTCGTGTGATTTGGTATACGTATACATGTGTCAAGGAAGAATAGCGGAAGCGGAACGCCTGTGCCTGCAGTTGATAGAGACATCGAAAAGAATACTGGGAGAGGAGCATCCGCAGACACAGTCTCTCTTGGCATTCCTAGCAGATATTTATAATGACCAAGGCCGACTAGCAGAGGCAGAATTATTAGCAACACAGGACATAGAGTTTGGAAAGAGGGAACTAGGAGAGGAGCATCCTGCTGTACTTACATCGATGAAGAATCTGGCTTACAAGCTCCAAGATCAAGAACGATGGGAAGAGGCGGAGACTTTATTCCTACATGTGCTGGAGGCAAGCAAGAAGGTATTAGGCGATGAGCACCCTGATACACTTGAAACCATGGACTCTTTTTCACTCACACTTAGAGAGCAAGGTCGATTAACAGAGGCAGAGTCATTATACGTACAGGTAATGGAGATAAGAAAGAAGGTATTAGGGGATGAGCATCCTGATACACTTGAAACCATGTACTTTCTTTCATGCACACTTAAAAATCAAGGTCGATTAACAGAGGCAGAGTCATTATACATACAGGTGGTAGAGGCAAGGAAGAAGGTACTAGGAGATGAGCACCCTCATACACTTGAGGCCATGAATTCTCTTTCACACACACTTAGAGAGCAAGGCCGATTAACAGAGGCAGAGTCATTATACGTACAGGTGATGGGGATAAGAAAGAAGGTATTAGGGGATGAGCATCCTAATACTCTTAAAGCTATGCTCTATCTGGCGTTCACTTTGCGAAGTCAAGGCCGTTTGGACGAGGCATTAGAGCTATTACGGGATGCTGTTTCTGGTCTGCAACGCATTGCGAGCCCAGGACACGAAGAAGATGTATTAGGATTTAAGGTCCTCAAAATATGGGAACAAGACATTGGCCAGGATATTTACACAAAGAATTGTGCGGACCTATAACAGCATAGTTACCACAACTGGGCGGTTTAAATTAAAACATTATATGAGAAGCTTTTGTCTGGCTGAGCTACCAGACGCGGTGACTGTCTTGTTCCAGAGCTACCATACAAGGCATTATTTCAACAGACGAGTAACCACGTATTCCTCGAGTTGAGGTAAATAAATTGTATAAGTAAGTGGCCAATTTTCGGGTTCCACATTGTCAACTTCCAAGAAGAACCAGCTTGTTCTTACGGCGGCGAGCTTAATTGAGGGACTAGCAAGTAGCAAGCGAGATAAGCGAAATACCTGGTCTTGTTAGCATATATTTGGTTACGGCTCTTGACGGAAATATACTTGACTCAAGCCTAGCACGAGACAGTTTTGAGATAATACACGTGCCCAAGATGTGTACAGGGAGCCATTAATGCTTGAGTCACTTTTTCGAAAAACATTGCTCCTGCTACCTACCTCGTCTACCATATAGTCATTTTCCCCAGATTCGTTTCCCGGTTATGCCCATCGCTTAAATGGATACCCGTTCCCATTGCTCCGCGGACAAGAGTGGGTCCTCGGTAATCCGGGGTGGCTTTCGCCGCCATATACAGAAACACAAATAACGAAAGCTCACACGACACGCATCGAAAGCCTTCTCAACAAAGTAAGGCCAGTCCAGCCCATTCCGATAAAATCGAGCTGTGGCTTCGTGAACTAAGCCCTACCACCCGTTCCATCCTCTCGTTCTGCCTGCGGCCACTGCGGCATGATATATTTAAAGTTGCCGAGGGGAACGGGGAACGATGGTAGCGCCGTCAGACACGTATCCAGTGGCTAAAAAAGCAAAAAAGGCGAAAAAATAGTAACAAAGAAGAACCATTGTTTCCGATTCCGATAGTGTCTATTCGATCCTGCAATTTCCCTCGTCATAACTACGGATACTTCTTCATGTGATTGCCATGTCACCAGGTGATTTCTCACGAGTCATTGGCTTGCTTGGCTGTTGGGTCGCGGGCGTTTGGAACGCGGGGTTTGGGGCCTCGTTATCGGTTAAGGCCAGAATGCGTTGTTGGCTGCTCCAAATAGTCAAAAGTACTCGGCATGCAACTTGGAAATCCTACCGAAACCACGGAGTTATACTGTTACTATTTGTCTATTACTCCGTAACCGTATAATACTGCGCTGTGCCTGTGGCAAGCGAAGGAAGCACGCATTCCTTGAGAACTAGTACCTGTTCTAGGTCAATGGATGGAGGGGATGTGCTTCCAAATAGGAAATTTTGATCGAAGGAAGCGTGGGGCCTGATGGGCGGCGGTGCTAGTCAGGCCGAATCCAGTTTTGACTTGTAGGAAATAGACACAAGGCGGTTGACAACGAAGCACAGCCCGATATGCCCGTTTCTCTCTTCATGCTCCCTTGAGCCGAATCGGCAGCAATTGGCATCAAAATACCTTCTCGGGTTTAATCAATTGGAATAAAAGGATCGGGATCAATCCCGATATAGACGATTACAAAATGATGCTAAGCCGCTCAGCTGGGCTTTTTTGCTAAACGGTAAACGACGGGCCACCATCAGCAAAGAAACCTCGGGACGTCGAAATAGTCGGCTTCAAGTCAGCCCTAGCCATTGCCAACGCCCTGACTCATCAAAACTCACCAGAGCATCCCCATCTTTTTCCGCGCTTGAGAGCACTTTTTAGTTTGGTAGACTATTACTATTCGCCCGTCATCGTTCCGTGGATGTTGCGGGTGTCCCCTTACGAGGCGTGAAATAGCGTGAATGAACGAACTCGGGGTACCTAGGTCTATACTATGTAAGTCGAGAATAAGCCCAGCACTAGCGAGTCCGAAGTCTCACGTCAGGTCCGCCCCAGATGCTTGCATGCCTCCGAGGAGCCTCCATCCACAGGAAGAGAGGGGCGATAAGCCCAGAAAGGGGCAGCCATGTGCCAAACTGGGAGCCCTTTCTCTCCGCAAAGATGGATCTGCGCCGGTTTCGATACCCGGCATTGCTGGGAGGGGGGACCGGCAACCTTGATGGCAACCCTGAGGGTGACAGTCGCGAGATAGCCGTGGAGCGCGTGTTATTGTCTGACCACATCATTCCTGTTTTAGTTTTGGATGGCGTGGTTTTGGTCCAACGGTCCACCATAATTTTAACGTTTCTATTTATGATGCTTGCCGGTGATAAATAGCTGGTGGGAGCCGCGTCGTCAAGGGTTGAATTCCTGCTGAGCCTTGACACTTGCTGCAGCTCCGTATTACATGCATGCATTGACTTCTCTCGTCACCTCCGTTGCTACCATATATTGTTACAAGTCTTCAAGCCTTGATGCGTTTTCGAGTTTCCTTTGATACCCAACCTCGAATTGCAACATTCAATTGAGAAAAACAAAGGCCATATTCAACCAACCGCACATTCATAATACGCACTTGTAAAGACGACTACATACACATAGCTTCACATACACAACACCAACACCATGGACTCTCTCCCCTTCGAGCTCGTCTCTCAAATCCTCACATATCTGCCCCCCACCGACTACAAATCCGCCCGCCTCACCTGCCACGCCTTCAACGACGTCCTTGCCAAATCAACCTTTTCCACCCTCGCCACCTTCATCGACCCAATCACCGCCAAATCCACCATTGAGCAGATCGCCTCCGACCTCACCCGCCGGCCCAAGGCAATCTGGTCCCCCGGCTGCTCCGTCCCCAAAGACCTGCCCGTCGCGGAGAGTTTTCTGTTTGCCATGCACAGGGCGCTGCGCGGAACGGCCTGTCCGTCTACTTCACCCTGTTCGTCGAGAGCTTCTTCTGTGTCGTCTGTGAATGGGGCGTGGAGCGACAGTGAAGATTCGGAGGATAGCGATGCAGGTCCTCCGGAGGAAGAGGTGGCGGCGTGGAATTTCGGACGGACCGTGGGCATGGATGACTTGACGGAGGATATGCTTCGGCAGGCCATGTTTCGGTGGGCGCTGTATCTGAGCTACGTTTATACGGGCAAAGGTGAAGCGCCGCAGCTGTGGGTGATGAATTCGAAGAAGTGGGCACTGCACCGATGATTCTTGCTTTTCCCCTTTCCTTTTCTTCTAACAGCATGTTATTTCTTCATATTTTGATATCCAACCTTGTATAGGTGTAGCTTTAGCCTGACAGTATACCTTGGTCATAGCGTAAACGGCGTCAATCATATAATAATCACTCAAATTCAAGACACAAAACAGCAAAAGTATGAACCAAATTTAAAAGGTAAAGATAAGTTTCCATTAAAGGCATGATTTCGCACATGCAAAGGAGGGGTATATGGTACTTTAGTATCTAAGTGTAAAACAATAAATCTCAAACTCCCAAAATTAATCTTCCCAAGGTATATGATCCTCTCTCATCATCTTTTCCCTCCCCGGCTCAGTGCTTTTCTTTCTTGCTACCGCGTTATATACAACATTTCGCAGAGAAAAGAAGAAAGCATGGCAAATAAAAAACACATTGCTGACGTTTCCGAATTCCTTCCAGATTAATTGTAATGATCGTTATCCCTTCGTGTGTCCCAGACGTTTCATAAAAAATGCTCCGAATTTCCCCAACGTTAAAGCGTTACACTGCTCGACTCCAGAACAGAAAGCTTATACAAAGAGGTATAAAGCTGGTTCTTCTCTCGCTTACAGGAGGTAAGCAGCGACGAGACCCATGAGGACCAGAGCACCGGTGGCGCGGTTGGCAACAGCACCGCCAGTAGGGACGGGGGGAGTGCTGCCGGTGGTGGTAGGTCCGACGGGAGTGTTGGAGCCAGTGGGAGCAGTCTGGTTGCCGCCGGCAGGGGGAGGAGGAGGAGCGCCAGTGCCGGAGGGAGGAGTGACGACGGGAGGGATCACAACGGTGGAGTTGGAGGAGGCAACAGAGGTGGGAGTGACCGGGGGAGGGACAACACCGGTGACGGAAGTGGCCTCGGTGGTGCAAGGAACGGTCAGGGTGACGGTTCCGTTGACGACGGTGGTGGTGTAGACCACGGTGTCAGTGCCGGTAGCGGTAGGGGCAGAGGTCTGAGGAGCAGTGACAGCAGAGGTCACAGAGGCGCTGGGAGTGCACTGGGAGGCGGGCAGAGTGAAGGCAGAAGGCTGAGCATAGACGACGCACTATAGACGTGTTAGTTTCTTCCATTGATATCAAGTATTATGAGCGAGAGGTCAACGTACGTTCTTCTGGCAAGCAGCGTCACCAGAGGTCTTGCTGCTCTGCCAGCACTCGGCAACGCCGCCGGCCGGAGGGTATCCGGCAACGTTGTCAGAGCAGCGGCCCGCAGTGCCCATGCCGTTGGCGTCGCAGCGGATGATGATATCGCCGCCGTAGCAGTAGTTGGCGTTGGGGGCGAGGCAGTTGACCTTGTTGGTTCCCTCAGGAGGGGCCTGGGCGCTGGCCAGGGCGGCGGCGGCGACGATGATGGCGGCGGTCTTCATTTTGATTTTTGAGTTTGAGTTTGTTGTAAATAGAATATTAATAGGTGTGGTGAGGGTGAAGAGTAATTAAGATATTAGGCGGATGAGGTTGTTGTAAGTGGCTATTCTGATAACGAGAGTATAGCTCAAGCTGAGACTAACTAGCGAGTGTAGTTTCTGATATTACTTGGGGATGGATCAAGAACAGAAAAGGCCCAGCTGCAGTGCGGCGGACAGGACGCGATGTTATATACCTGAATAGCACACCGTCTGGCCATGATACGAGCGTGTGGATGGTTCTGGCTCCCAGCAACCCAAACAAGGCGCATGCAGGGAGGCGGCAACTCTGTGCCAGGGTTGGGATGCCAGGGACTGGATGCGGACAGGACCTGTACCGGGGCTGGTACCTGTACATTGGGCGCTCCTCTCTGGGCTCGGAAAAGAGACAGGGTCTCCCCCTTTAGCCCCGTCGACAGTCCGGTGTGGTACCAGTACCCGATTCGCAGTAGAGCTCTCGTGTCGCTTTTAGCTTACACCAACGCATTTGTCTCTCGCCCTCCATACAAGAGATTGCACCGCCGCAGTCTCTTGACGCCTCTCCATATGACGGCGAGATCAGCAGTAACAGTAACAACGCTTCTTCACAGCTCTTCTCAAGACATCTATACCGTCCATTACTCTGCGTGTACAAGCTGGCATGAGCGCACAGAGCACCTTGCAAAGAGCTGTCGCCCAACTCTCGCGGTGCTAGCCAGGGATCTTGTTTTCGTCGTTCCACCAGGCCCCAGCGCCCAGACAGCTGAGTAGCGCTACCTCGCCCATACCCAGTTGGCAGCTCTGAATGGAGCCTCAATCCACCGCTAGCAGGGCCCGTGCAAGTCCTCCGCAGGTACCGGTACGCAGCCAGCCACCCGCGTGGCCTCGTGTGGCTCGACCTCTGCCAGAAGATAAGCAAAATGGCTCGTACAAGCTGTGGCTCTAGCAGCAACGTGGGCAGCACCAGCGCCACACGAAAATCGGAAAAAGATGCAGAAGAAAAAAAAAAAAGCAGATGGCCAGACGACGCAATACGAGCTTTGCCGGCCTTCGATTCGCTGAAAGGACAGCATCAGGTGTGGCTAGTGGGCAGCCTGCGCTTTTCCCCGAATGTCTCTGCTGGCCTCTGTTTCCTACGGGGCTGGAGTTGCAGCGGCCTAAGCCCCTTGTGGCAGGCTGACAGCAGCTCCAGGCTGTCATTGGCGGATATCACGTCATAGCTCACAATGCGCCCCGGTTACGGCTCGAGTATGGGTACCTGCCCAACTTACACTGCAACGTTTCGCCGCGACCACAGTGCGCTTTTCGCAGCAGCGTCGAAGAGTCCATTTTATCCGTCGAACTTCCCGCGCCAGGCGTAGATCAGTGCCGAAAGCGCACAGTGCTGTGGCACCGTGTCCCACTGCGCGATGGCAAAAAATCAAGGTCGAAGGAAATAGGATCGATAGAAAAAAAAACTCATCTACATAGAAAATCAGGGTAGCGTTGTTGACGAACCGTGACGACATCCCAAGACAATAGGGCCTATAGCTGTTTCCAAAAAAAGATGTCGCCTTCTCTGGCGCCGCGCCCATTATTACGAAAGCCAAGCCACAAGCTGTGGTGGTGGCGATACAGGCTGAATGAACGAATGCAGGTCCCGACCCAAAAAGGCGCCCCTCGTATCGTAATCAATAGCGTGCTGTGTTCAACGAGGGAGCCCATTCGAGGCCTCATCTCATGCGAGAAACGAAAAAGAGGAAGCAAATTTTTTTACTCAGTCACATGGGCTTTTTTGCTGTGATTGGATGCTAATGCTTGTCGAGTTAGATCCCCAGATACAAGCAAAAACGCAGAACAGAACAGGCAATCATCCATGCGGAAAAGGGAACAAATCGATGTCAAATGCACACTTACATGTCACACGTTGATTGCTCCATGGGGTGAAAGAGGGCCTTGACCCCCCAGGCGCAATCGCAGAGTCGTCATAACCACGTTCCTTGGTAGTCAGATTCACGGTTTAACCGCCTTCCCAACTCTGCAAAGGCTTCACTGGCAGCTCGTCTTTCTGAGGCGGCCAGCGTATTGCTTTGATGGAGGGGCGGCCGCATGATCCCGCTTATTTTCTCCGACATGGCGCCGTCTGTCTTTGCTCATCGACTTGCATTGGATGGATATTTCCTGCTGTACGAATTGCTGGCGGTGGAAGCTTTTGCTGCAAAGACATGAGTAAGTACCTACAGACTGCACCTAAGCTGCAGCAGGTGGAATGTTCTGTTGTTTCTTTTCTCTCGGCTTGAGACGCATAGTAGCCACAACACGCGCGGGATCTCTCCTTTGGCACGGGCCGCCCAGAGGCGGTGATGCGGTGTGATATCACAAACTCAGGGTCCACTCCCTTTGCGGGAAGTCAAAAGAGAGCTTCTAGTGTCTCTCTTTCGCCTGTCCAAGACAATTAATCACACAGGAACAATGAGGCAAGACATTCAGAAGCAAAAAGGGCACGTTACTAAGACAGGCGCGAAACATTGCCTATCGCTTAAGAAAGGAAAAAAAAATAAATACGATGATCACAGCTAGAATAGTCAGGTGAAAGCTCTTGACAAAGCGGCCCGGGCTCTCGACCCTCGTATTCCAAAAATAATCAGGGGTTGCGATTGGTAGGCTAGGCAGGCATTTAGATTGAGGTGAGCCTCTAGGCTTTTGGGCTCGACTCTCGGCCAGCAGTAGCAGTTACCAGCGAAAAGGCGGGGTGTAGATGGCCGCTGCGTTGTAGCGGTACCTCAGGATTTCTAGTTGCTGGTGCCCGAGTCAACCCCCGTATGGTAGCATCAAAGGGAGAAGAATAGATGTGCCTCAGCGAAATGCTACATCGTAACAATTTTTCACGGCATGTAATGCACACTTGATGCGATGTTACTCTGTGGTTTTTTTTAGATTTTTTTTTCTGGCTTATACGCGACTGCCGAGAGGATTGTCGGCACTAGAAATGGCAAAGGCGCAGATCTAGCGATCCTTCTGCGACGCTTGGAGAAGGTCGGCATTCTGCAAAATGCGACGACAATCACCAGACAAATCGTCCCAGATCACGCACATTGGCATGAATCAAGTACAGCACATTCATGGCGCCATAGTAGAGTTGGGCAGACTTGCCAAGTATCAGTACCTTTCCACAGATGCTGGCATTAGCTAAAGAATCCGTGCACACGGGCACCATGCACACCGATATCCTGTTTCGACCGCAAAGCAGCAGCTCGCGATATCGCCGTCGCCGCGAGCTACGCACAAGTACTGTACATACTCCTTACTATCGCTAGTATTGCAGCTTGGCCTTTGCTCTCCTACGCCATATTAGTGTCTTTTCTTGATCCTCTTGCCCAAGTGAGGTTGAGTCGTGTTGCTAGTTGATATGCCCGAAAAAGGGGGCATTACTATTACCCCGTATGCAGGTCTTACTCCCCTTGTCAAGGAGATTTATCTCCGCAACAAATCTTTATCGATCTGCTTCACTTCGATCTACGCATGGTGATGGGAAAGACAAAACAAATAAACAAACAATAAACTTTGTAATAGCACGTTGTCTTCTTGGGGGAAATATCAGATATCCTTTTTAACTTTTGTTTTCATTCGCAGGCTTGCGCCGTTTATGCATTAAAACACTTTTTTTGTTTTGGCGCGTGTGTGCTCTCCGCTTCTGAATGCTCCCCGCCCAGTTCCCAAACGCTCACACTATTCTCTTTAAAAGGCTAGCCGCTCATGCTTCCATGGTCTTTTTCCCTCGCCCTCGCCATACTGCGCCGTGGGCTGATAGTCTCCCCTTATCTTGTACTTGTAAATCGTCAGACCGTCCAGGCCCACCGGTCCCCGAGAGTGGATCTTGTTGGTGCTGATGCCGACTTCTGTTCCGAAGCCGTAGCGCATGCCGTCCGCCAGACGGGTTGAGGCGTTCCAGTACACGCCAGCCGAGTCTACCTGGTTCATAAAGTGTTCGGCCTCGGCTCCGTCCGAGGTGAAGATGGAGTCTGTGTGATGAGAGCCGTGGGTGTTGATGTGGAGAATGGCTTCCTCGAGAGAGGACACTGTCTTGACGGCCAGCGTCAGGGAAAGGTGTTCCGTATCATAATCTTCGGGGGTGGCATCTATAACAGTGCCGTCTGGGAACGCAGTGGACGCGGATGCGAGGGCGGCTTTGCTGGCGGCGTCAACGCGGAGAGTCACGCCTTTCAAAGCCAGTGCGGCAGCCACGCCGGGAAAGATTGTGTCGAGGGCTTTGTCCTGGACAAGGAGAGTTTCTACGCTGTTGCACGCAGCTGGGTAGCTGGTCTTGGAGTCGACAATGGCAACAGCAGCCTTCTCCTTGTCTGCGGTGGCGGTAAGGTAGATGCTGCAGAGGCCGTCTGCGTGGCCCAAGACGGGAATCTTTGTGTTTTCCTTGATATACCGGACAAGCTCGTTTGAGCCGCGGGGGATGACAAGATCAATGCTGCGATCTTGGCTAAGGAGCTGAAGAATGGCATCGCGAGTGACGACGAGCTGGATGGCTGAGTTGGGGACTTGAGTTGTGGAGAGAGCAGAGGAGATGACTTTTGAGATGGTGATGAATGATTCTGTAGATTCCTTGCCTCCTGTGAAAATGCTTAGCATATCAGGCCTGGCAGAAGATGGGGTGAGATGGCTTACCCTTGAGAATGGCAGCATTGCCGGACTTGATGGCCAGACTGGCAATGTTGGCAATGACTTCTGGGCGTGCTTCGAAGATAATGAGAAGAACGCCAATGGGGCATGAGACCCGCTCCAGATTGAGGTTGTCGTCGAGCTTTGTCCGCAGCGAGACCTTGCCCACTAGTGGCGATGATGACTGTTAGCAAGCCTGATCTGATTTTTAAGTTTTCATGTCCGCGGTGAAGATCTCGCCCATGATGGCCCGGTCCATCAAATAGCCAATGCGAAGCAAATAAAAAGAGAGAAACAGAAAATATAAAGCATTGCACAATGAAAGCAGAAAAGCAAGCCACGTACCAGGATCTTCCAAGTCCCTCACATCCAGTATCCCCTGCAGCATATCCTCAAACTTGCCCTTCTTCCCCAGATCCAGCCTCGACACGAGCGCCTGCGACAGCTTCCCATCCGCCGCCGCCTTCCGCGCAAGCTCCAGGTCGCGCGCATTCGCCGCCAGGATCTCGTCCTTTGACGCTGTGAGAGCCGCGTGGATGGCCTCGAGGGCCTCGTTGCGAGCCGATGCCGGCAGCGAGGCCAGGGTGAAGGAGGCCGTCTTGGCGGCGGCGGCGGCGACCTCTGGCGAGTCGTTTGTGAGAGACATAATTTTCCCTTTTATGCTCTAATCTATCGTGCTTTATTTGGGGACAATCTTGTCGGGAGAGGAGTTTGCGGGCGATGAGGCGAGATGAGATGAGGTTTGCAATATGGGATGAGTAAGTCAGATCTGAGTTTGTCAGACTCCGATGCGGGGCCCACGTATTGCCTGATGTGGTAATCGCTGTGGCGACCTGTCACCGGAAGCGGCGCCCAAGCTGGACTGCTACCAAAATATCTTTTACTATAGTAGTAGAGTGCATCGTGCAACATAATTGTAAATCAAAAAAAAAAAATTGTATATTAATGTCTATTTGTATACTCTGGCGCAATACTAATTGATGAGCAGATCGAGATTAGGTGCACTATCCACGGAACCATTACAAACTAGCGAGAAAGGAGACTCCTCCTGATTTTAATACAAAAAACGAAAAGATAGAAAAGTCAATGCTTGGCTGAGTCACTCTACATCTACTCATTAGATAACTCGTCCTCAGGTTGGCATAGCGAAGCAGTTACAGATGACGGTTGATGAACGGATGTATTTGCGAACATACAAGCGAGGGGTTTGAAGAACCGAACGAAACGTAAAGAAGTTGAGAAAATGGAGAAAAAAGAATCTCAATTAGTGAGACCAAGCGTCGATAGTATAGGGACTCCCGCATTCGATGCGATCCCGCTTCAAGATCTGATTAGGCAGCTACAACGTCATTCAAGACTTCTTGTGTTCTATAAGCATATCACTCCTTTTTTTCTATCTTCTTCCATTTTTAGCGTTCTTGAGTCATAGTCTTCATCAATTGAGAGTCATTACAAACATTTGATGGAAAGTTCCGTCACAGCAGAGTTACGATAACTTGTATGCCAACCGAGGGTCTTTGCTAAGCGAGATACGCGAGGGCTCATCGAACAATGCAGCCATCCTAGATAATTCGTCAAGATATCTCAAATATTAAGATAGTGGCATCTAGAAACTCAGATTCATAATCAAGGTCTGGCAAAACATTTCGCCTACCTCTCGCCTATCTCTCACAAGCAACGTATCCTTCGCCACTGCTTAGAAATTCGCGATTTTTCATCTTGAAACGAATCTTGTTGAGACTATTGATATGAGTACAGCTTTTTACATTTCGTAATCAGACTATACGACTCAGATAGCATTGGAATAAGTCCATTATACACTGAATTGGAGTAGCGAATCTTTTAGACCATGCTTTTTGCACGTTTCAAGAAGGGTTCATGAGGGACAGATATGTAAAGGAATAATAATAGGGATTGGAAGTTAGATTACTTACACACCTCTATATGGGACTCTACTTGTATCTCAATATAAGTCATCCATCAGCCAGACGAGTCGTCAGCGCATCGCATAATAGGAAAGAATCTACGACGAATAGACTTGGCATTGTAAACGAAAAGCGTATACCGTCATTCGGTATAAACGTAAACTAGAAGCACATCATTGTGTTAAAATAAATATTATTGTCAAGGGATATTACGCTGGTGAGCCTAGGGGATTCAACTCTGCATAGTATCCCGCGATGTCACCTCGGCCTCCGACGAGATTCGGCGATAGAACCTTGATGGGCTGTCGGCGCACATAAGCCGTGAAACTTGCTCAAAGCATGTTACCACATGACAAGGCGCTTCCTACAGGATTCGGATAATCGGATGTGAAGTTTGACATATCGCTGCATCGATAAGCTGGGCGGCAGCTGATCTCGTTCGGCCATGCCTTAGACCATGTTGGGGTAAAGGATAAGCTACTATACTGATTACTGATTCGAGTGGTGAAAGTCTGAGAAACAAAACGTAACGATAAAGGCTGTATGCAGTGGCTACATGAATTAAACGCCGATATCACACAAGCTGTTACATCACTTTCCTCGAGTAATAGCCTACATGAACAGTTTACATTAGTAGCGTCGTTCAAGATACACTAAATTTTAAATCCGACAATATGAACAAGTCATTGAAGCAATTAAAGCCCGATTCAATCACCGTCCAATTCCTCTCATTGGCCCAATTACCCACTCAAGATCAATAAACTCAGCCAATATGCCCCAACTTTCAGCCATACTTACCCCGATTTCGGGAATCTACTCCAAAAGTGCGACTATGACTAACCACACCGTTCTTCTCGATTTAGTAGTGTATCCCGTCAGCCTCTCCCATGCCTTGCCCGGGCCCCACTCCTCCAGGCGCCCTCTTTTTTACCTGTATTTCTTCTCACAATTTTTTGCGCGATACTCTGTCCGGTTAATTCCCATCCGGCAAGACTAAGGCCGTGCCCCTGCGTGGCTGCGATGGAGGTGTGGATGTGCTTCTTGAACGAGGGGAGCTGCAGATTTGTTGCTGCTGTACAACAGAAGAGTAATTAAAGGCATCGCTGCTGTAAAGCAGATGGATAGATTCTATGCTATTCCAAGTATCTCAAAAAGTATTGGAAAAATAAATATAGATTTGTGAAAAGAGGATGACAAATGTAACAGTAATAAATACCTTGCAATAATAACATAGCCTTCACCTCCCGGTGGGTTGCCGAGTCGCGGACCTCGGCCGTGGAATGTGTGCCGGCGCGCGTATCCGGCCTTGGCCCACTTTCTACGGAGAATGGCAAAATTTCCTACAGCAAAACAAGTGGGAATCGACATGGTAGTGGGTGGGATCGAAGAAAAAAGGATTTTTTAAAAGAGGGCGACATGGTGTATTGTTGGCCCCCTGTGTTATTTATTCTCCTTGAGATCCCGTCTTTTTGCTTCCTTTTTTCTTTCATTATGAGTGTGGCTTGATGATGCATGACTACGAGGCTACATGAGCGGGTTTTTATTATTTTGTTTGCTTCCTTCTCGTGCTACTTATTGATGATTTATTTTATGATGCCATCTTGGGAGACAAAGACAACTCGTCTGACTGAGCCCACTCTCCTATCGCCGACTTAGCTGAGACTCATCTTATAAGCCGTCACATTCATGCCATCTCAATTATACCACAACTCATACATCTTATAATAAACACTCTTTTCTTATTTAAAAAAGTTTTATTCAAAATGTCTTCAATCCCTGATCCAGAAAAGGGCGATGGCTCACCAACATCCCCCGCTCCATCAATCCACTCCTCCAACGACACCATCACAACCGCTCACTCAGACGACCACGGCAACAACGACGAAAAGAAGACTGCGCGTGATCACATCACTGAAAACGACTCAGAATTTCACCATGACTCTCTCGTGCCAACAGTCAGCCTTGCCACAGCAGCGCAGCCCCCCACAACAGAACAAGAAGCTGCCCGTTCACGATCCCGTGCTTCAACAACCCGTTCCAAGACTCTCAACATCATTCCTCGCTCTCAGCGACGTGGACTACTGAGTCGCTTTTCTGTTGTTCCTGAAGCTGAGAGTCCGTATGAGTACAAGAACTCGACTAAATGGGGCATCACCTTGACTATTGCCCTCGCCACTGCGGCTGCTCCGCTGGGCTCTTCCATCTTTTATCGTATGCATAACAGCCACTTACACCAATTCATATACTCCTGCTAACAGCTCATAGCCGCCCTTCCTGAAATGACCAGAAAGCTCAACACCACCGAAGACATCGCCAACCTCTCAGTCGCCCTCTACATGATCTCCATGTCCATCTTCCCCCTCTGGTGGTCCTCCTTCTCGGAGCAATTCGGCCGCCGCTCCATCTACATCATCTCCTTCACCCTCTTCCTCATCTTCGCCATCGTCTCCGCCGTCTCCACCAACATCGCCATGCTCATCGTCTTCCGTATCTTCACCGGCGGCGCTTCCGCCTCCGTGCAAGCCGTCGGCGCCGGCACCATTGCCGATATCTGGGAATCGCACGAGCGTGGCCGTGCCATGGGCATCTTTTATCTCGGACCGCTGCTCGCACCCCTAATTGCGCCTATTGTGGGAGGAGCTTTAGCACAGGGGTTTGGTTGGAAGGCTACAATGTGGTTCCTCGCCATCTACGGACTTGTCATCCTGGCCATGCTGATATTCCTCCTGCCTGAGACGCTGGCACGGAAGAAGCAAGAAGAGGCCATCGCCGATACTGAGCCAACTGCCGAATCTATACGCCGCATGACAACCAAAGAATCCGCCAAAGTTCATACCAAGAAATTGGCTACAAGCGCCAAGCGCATCTTCATCGACCCCCTCAGCGTGCTGCTCTTCCTCCGCTTCCCTCCCGTCTTCATCACCGTCTTCACCGCTGCAATCGCCTTTGGAGCGCTATTCATCTCCAACATTTCTATCCAGCAAAAGTTCTCTCAGCCCCCTTACAACTACAGTCAGATCATTGTCGGTCTGCTCTACCTCCCTGCTGGTCTGGGCTATTTTATCGCCTCCATCTTTGGTGGCAGGTGGATCGACAGAATCATGACCAAGCAGGCCATCAAGGCAAATCGCTACGACGAGAATGGCAAACTCATCTTCTTGCCTGAGGACCGCTTCAGGGAGAACATGTGGTTGGCCAATACCATGTATCCCATCGGATTACTGATGTACGGATGGACACTCAACTATGGAGTCATCTTCATCGTCCCTGCTATTGGCAGCTTCATCTTTGGAGCTGCCTCTATGCTTGTTTTTGTAAGCTTCCCTCTCCTGATACCCCTTTTTACATCTCGCTCATAGCTAATCGTCAAATAGTCCGCTGCCACCACCATGCTCACTGAATTCGTCCGCAAGAAGAGTTCTGCTGGAGTTGCCGTCAACAATTTTGTCCGCAACATTCTTAGCTGTGTCGGCGTCATCGTCGCGGCTCCATGGATCAATGCTATAGGTGTAGGCTGGGTGTTTACAGCCGTGTCTTTGTTTTGTATGGTTGCAGGCTATATTGGCATTTGGACACTGAGGAGAAATGCCCCTCGGTGGAGGAAGGATATGGACGAGGCGATGAAGGATTATTAATGACTTGATGATACCCGAATTTGTTTGTGTAATTTTTTAGAGAAGTTGATTGTTTTCTCTTTATATCTAGGCCTGGTCAAAAGTATAACTATTCGTGATCTTAACGTACATGATTCTTTACACGTGAAAAATGTCTTTGATGATCTATACTTCACTCTGACTATTCATTTTTCTCCTGCCAGCAGCTTGCCGAGTGCATCAACAGCGACATTTCCGCCGCTAAACACAAGCCCCAAGTCCCATCCCTCTTCGCCAGCCTCCTTCTCCACAAGACTTCTAAAGTCTTCATCAAACAGGGCAACCGCCAGCGGAACGCATGCGCTCGGCTCAACCACCATCTTCATCCGCTCATATACAAGCTTCATTGTCTTCAAAATCTGCTCATCCGTCACGCTGAACATGCCACTTACTAGACGCCGCTCGAAGATGACGCTCCAGGGATGCACGCCCACTGGAGTCCTCAATCCATCAGCCACAGTGAGAGACGACACGGTAGGGATGCGTTCGCCTGACTCGTATCCTCGCTTGGCATCGTCGGCTCCCTGGTGTGATGGTTCGGCCCCAAAGACCTTGATACCAGTGCCTTCGCAGCTGAGTGCCACGCCGGAGAGCATGCCGCCGCCGCCACATGGAGTGATGATGGCATCCAGTCCCTCTTTGTTTCCTTTGGTCTTGTTCGCCGCGGCGGCATACACCCCCCTTAGAGCCTGTCCGGCTGGATTAACCTGAGATGCAATGCTGCTCTCTACTTGGTCTTGGAACTCGAGCCCAAGAGTCCCCTGGCCAAGCATAATGTCGGGGTGATCATAAGGAGGGACCAATCGCGCCCCAGTCTCGGCGATAACCTTTTCGGTAACAGCCTCACGCTCGACACTGGTGCTGCCGCTGAAGACGACGTTGGCGCCGTAGCCCTTGGTAGCGTTGATTTTCGCAGGGATGGAGATTTCAGGCATGACGATGTGAGCCTTGATGCCGTTTTCTCTGGCTGCGAGAGCCAGGGCCTGAGCATGGTTGCCTGCAGATTCACGTTAACAGCCGTTCTGAGTCATCAGCTAGACGAGATCGTGAACGAAGTACAAGCGCACCTCGATCTTGAGTCTATAAATCAAGCCAAGTAAAGCAACATCTTACCAGAGCTATGCGTCACAACGCCCTTTTCCTTTCCTCCTCCCTCCAGCCATCCCGGCTCTTCGGACAGCTTGTGCAGCGCATAAAAGGCTCCGCGCACTTTGAAGGCCCCGATGCGCTGCAAGTTCTCGCACTTGAACCACAGTCTCAGCACAGGCTTCGCGGGCGTCCTGCCGGCAAATCTCGTGTCCTTGAGGCTCTCGACGGTCGCCGGCGTCGAAGCCAATTCGGAAAGCGTCTGATTGGTCACCACAGGCGTACGATGGACATGATTCTTGACGACTTTGTGTGCTGAACAGACCGAGTCACGGTTCAAGGGGAGAGTCGTTGATAATGCGGCCATTTTTGCTGCTTGCTCTTTGCCGGTTTTTTGCTTGGAACTGGCTCTTTTTGCCTTTTTTAACTCTCGATTTCACAACCAAACAAGAAGAGAGACTTTCGCTCTTTTGAAGGTTACTTTCAACAGGCTGCTGCCTTGACAAGCGGATTATCTCATCGGCACTTCTCCTCTATGGCGTCAAAAACGTGCCGTGCCGCCTTTGCAGTGACCAAAAGGCGCGGAGAAATCCCCGCCCACTAGAGTTAGTGGACATGTTCTAGGGTAAGAGCGACCAACGATTCTAGAAGCCTCTCCCAGATTTTGCTTCTACAATTCTAATTCTTCAGAGTAGAAGTTTTTGGTCGTTTTCGATTTCCTGATTATATGATCAATGGGGACTTGCAAATCATTCTGAGTCTTAGCCTCGCCAAGTTTCTATTCTGATGCTTGTCTTAACGGCGAAATCTTGCACCAATGACATGTTAGCTTTCACGTTAACGTTAACGCACAGCTACAAGTCTGGATGGCTGATACAGGCGTCAAGGTGAGACATGGACACTATCATAAGGTATGGGATTTTGCGAATTATTGTATAAATTTCTTATTTTTTCTACTCTCCGCAGCAGCTTATGCGTGTACACCGGAACTAACACCTGTAGTCCACCACAGGATGCCGCCTACACCAGAAGACCGTGAACCGGGCCACCGAGACTTGGGCGAGAGCTCTGCAGGTTCTCCCAGTTTCCACCTCCATCTCCGGCTGGGTCCACAGCTCCGTTAACATATCGAACTTCTTCACGGTCTCTTTCATACATGGGTTCATCGTCTAGAAGCACCCAACATTGTGAACGCCTCGTGGCTGTGTCGGATCGAAGTGAAGCCTGCCGTGAATGGTACCTTCCGAGCCACAACCGCCAGATTCCCGCGCACAGCTTCGCCGTTTCTGCGTCTTCTTCAAGGCAGATTTCATCGTCGCCGAAACAGGGAGAAGACTGATCTACAAAATGACTGACCGGGTCTCAAAAGGCGGCCGCAGACACGAGGTGACCTGAAACTGGTATGGTTCCCCCGCGAGCCGCATGGCGGTATTGGGTTATGCGATTGCAATCGCCTGCTGGAGACTTGTGGCTAATACAGGTGTGCTGGCAGCTGGAGATGCACTTTCTCAAAGCCAGCCCTGGAGCCCTCCAATGAAAGTTGCAGTTTGAAGTTACTACATCGTCCTCTTTTGCAAAAAGACGACCCCCTACACTTTTTGCAAGATTACTACCTGGTCGCAGTTTTGCAAAAAAGACAACCTGGTCGCAGTTTTGCAAATTTACACCCGGTCGCTGTCCACCAGATTGGCCACTTGGTCGCAGCTCGTCGAAGCCGCAATCTGGCTGCGATTGGGCAAAAAGTTGCGGTCAAGTAAGTCCCTGACTATTCGGTGCTTAGAGGCCATCCCTCCTTTGCCTTTCCTTTCCTTTTCTAAGACTACGAGACGTGGGATCATCCCCATATGAGCCGATACTTCGGAGCTACTCCGAGCAAGGATTAGAGACGAGCTCTACTGTATCTTTCCAGTGCGGTATCGCTCGACTTATTCAGCGTGCCATTTGCGGTAGAACTGCTGGTCGCCCACGGGAGGTTGTCTTTACCCTCTCCGACACCCAAGCTCTAATACCGCCAGCTTGGAGCCGATGAGGCAAGGGTATGGGTGGCTGGTAATATTGGAGGCCCCGAAAGCCATGCAGTCTTTTTTTGGGCCTTTGATCTGTTCGTCGAATCAGCGAATCAGCGACCTATGCCAGAAGCTGCTGTTGGCTGCTAGCGCTGTATGTATTACGCAAGGGGTATTCTCAGCGTAGGGTCTGTTTCTCATCGCTTTTGTGGTGAGAGAACACGCCCAGGGACGGAAAGGAGACCGGGAAAACGCGCAAGCGAAAAGGCCTTGGCGAAAAGACGAACAAAAATGACTGGCTGCTAGCTTGTTGATCTATAGGCAGCGCCCCCTAGCTGCATGGAGATGGAACCTGCCATGCATGCTGCGAATACTGGGCAATACTATTTGTTGATAGGCTCTCTTCGGCTTGCGGCATTGTTCAATCATCGCATCGAGCTGTCACCCAGATCCGCGGAAATCGTTATCTGGCATTCATCCTGTCCTCTTGGTCAGGGTCGAGATCGGATCCTGCGTCGAACCTTATAGGTGCATCTTGCGTATACTGAAACGATGGCAGCCACCCAAGACCTTGTAATGATCGATCAATTTTATCTCCTTGACCGGGTTACCGGACCTTGCTGCGTCTCCCACTCAATCCTATATTAGCGCCACGGATCGATCTTGAAGGGGTGTGAAGAAGTCGAAGAAAAGGCAACCATTTTCACTTGCTGGCATCTGTGACCGCCGCAGAAGCACCCCGGCTTTTGTCCCAATTTCTCCAGCTGCCGCATGTCAGGTGGCCCTTCGAATGGGTCTATGGGACGCCAGCCAGCGTTGCAGCGGCATGATGGAACGGCTTGTTCTGCAGCTCAGAGGGGGAACATGCAACTTGCCGATGCATTCAATCTAAAAAAGGTCTTTGGTCGCACAAGGCATCTTATGATTTTCACCAAGCTAGCCCTCCTATGGAGGAGACTGTTCGCCTCATTCTATGAACTCGTCGGGCGAAGCTGGTGAATCGATATGAAACATAAAGTCTCGCGTCCACGGAGGTTCTCTTTGGCGTCGTACAAGAGTCTACTTCGTAAAGAGATCCGAGTACTGACCCGATCAGATGCACGATCCGCTGTATTCAACCTGGACTTCAGGTCGCCGCAGTATCTGTTTTTTTCGATCGCGTGGCGGAGCCGCCTCCGGAGCGTCGCATCCACTTGCCGCTTCCCCGAGTCCCACGCTGAATACTCTGTCTAACCGTGTACCACCTTGCTGTGAGCCTAGTCTACCTACGTGTACGCCGCTCGTCGAGAAAGCCTGAGCAAAAGTAGAAAAAGGTTGAGTGCGGCGGGGAAACAAAACAACTTAGCACTTTTCAAGCTGGATAGCATCACCACAACACCACTGCAGCATCATTTCATTCCTCACGCCCGCCGATGCCCCTTGCGGCGCTTTCATGAGCAGCTGTGAGCTAGGGGGTATGAATTGTAGCATTGGCACCTCCATGTTCAAACTCATTAGCCCTTAATCCTACGACCCATCCAAGCTGCCAGGACTATGGTCGACAGGGTATGCCGAAGGCGTCGGAACCCAAGTTCCTGGGTCTGGTTCGCGGACCACCCATATGATCTGCATGTTCAATATGGTAGACCTTTTTTTGATCGCTCACACGCCCTGGCCCGGCCCGGCCCAGCCCAATGACTTAAAAGGCGATTGGTGATTCTATGGAGCATCTGTTGAGGAGTTCCCCTTCATTGTATCCTCTCAAATTCGCTGCTCATTTTGTCTGACGCTTTGTCAACGGCTTGTTTACCATGGATGACCAAACATCGCCAGACGGTCGGCTCAGCCGTGACAGCAGTATCAGTTTGGAGGACCATAACGGACCAGCTCCAAGGTGTGTTTGCATCTCTGATTCCCTCTTATTTATCACGAGTCTTCTAACTAGGATTTCATAACCAGGCTTAGCAGATCTGATCTCTACACCGCGCATCAGGAACAACGCGAGGCGTATTATCGCGCAAATCCAGACTCTTTTTATACGATCCTCCTAGAATTTTCGGCAACGTACAACACGAACGAAATATCGACAGGAGAAGGGCCTTGGGATCCTGTTGATGAACCATCCCGCCGCTTGGAACAATATCTGTCACAAGAACGCAGGCACGAACGGATTGCCCTGGCGATGCAACCTCTGGGCATAAACAGGGCTACCGTCCAAAGCTATCTACCCGAAATTATACAAAGTGACGACAACGATGCGTCGCAGGCAGAGGCAACTGTTGGCACGGTAGAACCTGAGGTAGAGCCTGAGATAGAGCCTGAGGAAGGAGTATGCTGGGGATCGTTCACCACAATGACATCTACAACATCTGACGGGTCATCGGGCCTCATTACAGCATACAAGAACAAAAATGAGGACGATTATATAGTCGAGCCAACCAGCTCAGGACCACTTCCCACAACGTCCTCTTCAGACCAACGCAGTTCTCTGGGCCTAACAACATTAGACAAACCATATGAGGCTCCAATAAAGTCGCAACATACCTTGGCTAGCGATGGATCCCGTCTCATAGCCCAAGAAACCGCTGAGTGCGATCTTGAATTGGAAGATCTTGCAAGGTACGTGCACAATAGGGCTATATGACAACCCGTCATTAGACTAACATACTTGGAACAGCAATTTATATAAAACAGCTAGTCACAAACGACGCGGAGGTTACCAAATCGAGGACAAAACACGCGTTGTAAGGGCACGTGTTAAAAAGAGGGCTCGTCTCGTCAGGAGGTCAGAGAAAAAGCAAAAAGAGATTGAAAAATGACTTTGGGCTCTGTCTCTTGGTGGTAGATTTCTTTCAACAAGTTGTCAGTGTAGTGGGCTTGGCATATGGGCATTAGGGCGTTATCACATACTAGAGGGAGTTTTCTTGAGATTGTATTATATCATAAATAACCGTTCCAAATTAGATACAACAATACACTTGCGATTGCTTTTTGTGTTTCCCAATCCTTGAAATATATAGCTGTTTGAACCATACAGGTATTCAATAGGACTATAACAAAGTAGACAGATCATCGTATGTCATACCATCTTATGCCACAAACAGATCTTTAACCCTCTGAATCTCCTCTCCGCTCGCACTCACAATCTTGATCCCCTTCTTCTCCACCTGCTTTTTGCCCTCTGCCTCCCAAGCCTCTTTCTTCACAGCCCTCGTCCCCTCTTCAACAATATACGTCCTATAGCCCTCCTCCACCGCCGACTCCGCCGTCGCCTTTACACAATAATCCGCCGCCAGCCCAACAACAAAAACATCCGTCACCTTCGCCTCCTTCAACTTCTCACTCAGCTCACTCACGCTCACGCGGAACGGATCCCAAAAAGCAGAATACATTTCCACATCCGGATTCATGCCCTTGTCCACGACGGCATCGACTTTAGAAACATCCAGCTCAGGCACGAGTTCGACCCCAGAAGTCCCCTGGACGCAATGCGTGGGCCATAGCAGCGTGGTGTCGCTCTTGGAAGGGTCATTGGGGTGAATGATTGTGTGGTGGGATTCGTAGGCTGTGGCGCCGGGGTGGTTTGAGGCAAAGGAGACGTGATTTGGGGGGTGGTAGTCGCGGGTTGCGATTTTGATGGTGAAGGGGAGGCTGAGGAGGGAGTTTATGGCTGGGGCGATGTCGCGGCCTTGGGGGACGGCGAGGGAGCCATTCTGTGAGATTTGATGTTAGTTTTCCCTAGTTGAGGCTCTGACTGAAAGAGGTATGAAGAGATTTAGGTTGTGGTGAAATTATATTGGGCGGATAAAATGAAGCGAGTTGTGTGGTTGTTGGAGAGTGAAGATGAGGCGAAATTGTTCAAGATGTGAGAAGAAGAGACGAAACTTACTGGAGGGCAGAAATCCTCTTGGAAATCAACCACGATGATTGCAGGCCTAAAGTCTGATTCGGCTCCCATAATGAATTCTGCTTTTTCTTTTCTTTTACTGAATTAACTGGAGGTTCTGATAGCGAACAGAATAAGACGAATGTATGAGCGAAACAGAAATGAAGTTCACTAATGGAAATTTAAAGATGCTTTGGAGATGGTTGATCAAATCCCCCACTTTTGCGGCAGCGGATGTGGCTTATCGCGCTAAATGGCCCGATAAAGGCGATGAGCGAGTGCTTGAGATGTGGAGTAGATGGTACTTGGGATGGATGTTTGTTCGCATGGTTAACAAAGTAGCTGATACAACTACTGCTTAGATATGGACAAACCTGCTGTTCGTCAAGGATATAGAGTGTACTATAGATATGCTTTAGCATTATCAGGAGTAGAATTAAAAGGTCATTGACTTATCATGATCTAATAACATTGAGAGAGCAGGATTTTTTGTTTAGGTATCTATGCTTATACGACCAACAGTGAACTGTAACCAGGCTCATCAAAGGGCTTTCATAGCAGCTGTTTCCATTAATTAAAATATATAGACTAAAAGATAGAATACAAAGTGATATTAAAACAGCCAGCTACCCATGGATATCGAAGCAATGCTATGCTATTCGCCGCCTTTTGCAACTATATACTTGTATATATCGTCTATAGAGCATATGCCGTCTTCTGCATTGCCCTGGTTTCATAACATCCAAAAACAAATACAAAACTCCATTTAATTACCCCTCGCTTGCGCAACCCGTTTTCCCGTTACTGCGCTTTGAGTGCTTTTTTTTCTTCCCTTTCTTTCTTTGACATTACTAATATTAAACCAAACGTCATTAATTCTTTACCTTCGGATCGCTGATCCGTTGGTGATGGTCAAGTTTGCCGACGAAGGAGCCGGAGTCATGGCTCGTGAAGGAGCGGCTGAGGGAGCGGCCGAGGGTACGGTGCTTCGGTTGTGCGCCATGTGAGCCCTGACCAGGTGACCAGCGGCGAGGGCACTGCAGAGAGACAGTTCACCGGCCAAGACAGCTGCGGCGATGATTCGGGCAAGGCGTCGGGCATTGTCACCAGGGTTGGTGGGGTGAGAGCCCCTGACGCCGAGAAGTTCGAGCATAGAGCCCTGAGGATCCAGGATAGTGCCGCCACCGAGAGTGCCAACTTCCAAAGAAGGCATGGAGACGGAGATTTGGAGAGAGCCACGAAGACTGGTAAATGGTTAGCATGCTAGGTAAAAGAGTGGAAAGATAATCTTCAGATACTTACTTCTTCATAATGGTGATACAGTTGGCACTCTCCACAACCTGTGCGGGATCCTGACCAGTGGCGAGGAACATGGCGGCGACGATGTTGGCAGCGTGGGCGTTGAAACCACCCATTGAACCAGCCATGGCAGATCCGATCATGTTCTTGGCGTTGTTCAGCTCAATCAGAGAATCGACATCCGTCTTCAGGACGCTCTTGACGACATCACCAGGAATAATGGCCTCAGCGACGACACTCTTACCACGGCCCTCGATCCAGTTGATCGCAGCCGGCTTCTTATCCATGCAGTAGTTACCAGAGAGGGAGATGATGGTCATGTCTTCAAAGCCGGCCTCGGTCTGCATCACATTCAGAGCGTGCTCACAGCCCTTGGAAATCATGTTCATGCCCATAGCGTCGCCGGTAGTCGTCTTGAAGCGGATGTAGAGGTTAGTTCCGGCGATGGCTGTCTTCATGGACTGGAGGCGGGCAAATCGGCTGGTAGAGTTGAATGCGTTCTTCATCGTAGTCTGGCCTTCCTCAGAGTCAAGCCACAGCTTAGCAGCACCGGCGCGTTCCAGGGTCTCAAACGTAACAACAGGTCCACGGGTCATACCATCGGCAGTCAACACGGTAATAGCACCACCTCCAGAGTTGATGGCCTTGCAGCCTCTGCTAGTACTGGCGACAAGGACACCCTCAGTGGTAGCCATAGGGATAAAGAAGCTCTGTCCATCGATGACAAGAGGACCAGCAACTCCGACGGGAATGGGCATGTATCCAATGACGTTTTCACAGCAAGCTCCAAACACACGCTCCCAGTCGTAATGTCTGTAAGGCAGCTTAGAGTTCTCCAATACGCTGGTGATTTCAGAGGTGGCCCGAGTGCGAGAAATGATGGTTCTGCGAACCTTGACGGCACGGGTAAAGTTCTTGAGCGTCTTTTCGAGAGCGTATCCGGGAATCTTGCCACGCATCGACAGCTCAACGACTTCTTCATCAGTCATCTCAGTAATACGTTTCTCGGCAAGCATCTTTTCCAGAACGGCGATGCTACGGTTTTCAACCTCCTGGGGCTTAACCTTGGACTCAGCGTCACTCTCATCATCCGTAATGACAGGAGTAGCCGGTTGGGTCTGCTGAGGGGTTGGTGGGACGTATTCTCCGAGAGGCAAGGTGGCGGAACCAGTGTCGTTGAAGCGCTGGGCACGAGCAAGCTCGTTGCGGTCGATTTGGTGGTCTGGAGCGTTGGGGTCCTTGATACTCCATCGGGCGACGTTGAAGAGATAGCCGTTGAGACCGACACTGAGGGCAAGAGCAGCAACAATCCACTTGGAGAGCACAGGGTCTTCCAAGCTACTAAGGAGGCCGCCGACAACACGGCCGCCAACTCCAAAGAGCTGGTCGTCCACCGGGGGTGCAGTGGCCGATGGCAGCGCATAGTGAATGGAAGGGAACTCGAGCTCATACTTGATGGGTGTGAGGATGCTTACGAGGACGGCGACGCCCTTGGCCCTGGCAGCTTCCAAAATGGCATCAAGACCGTTGGATGCGACCTTGAACGGATCAACAGGAGGAGTAGAGACAACTCCGCTAAGTCCACCAACCAATGAACGAAGGCTTGGGAAGGAAGCGCCGTTGCGGAAGGGGATGGTGATGATGTTGATGAGATTAACCAGAATGAAGCCGGAAACCATCAGGCCCTTGAACTTGGGAACGCTGCTGCTCTTGACCTTTTTGCCAAATACCGAAGCCTCATTATTGTCGGCGCTTCTGGCGGCACTCTCTGCGGCACGGCGGTTAACGCCATCTGCTTCCAAAACCCTGCGCATCTCAACGTGTCGCTTGATGCGGTTGATCTCAAGCTTGATGCTCAGAATGGCTGTGTAAAATGTGAAGAGCAGGATGCAATCAAAGAAGAGGATCCAGGCAGCCAAGAAACAGAATTGCTGGAGGCCGCCCTGAACGCCAGATGCAGCTCCGATAGCAAGGATCACAATCTCAATAGCATAATCGCGAATGATCTCGTAACCCTTCTCTTTAATGGCAGCTTGAAGAGCATAGGAGATGGCGCCTTCTTGCTTGGGCTCATTTTTTCCCTTCTTGGTCTGCTGTGCACGATGCTCGATGGCGTGGCTCAGCACAGCCTTGGTGAGGGCAATGTTCTTCTCAAACCCAATGGTAACAACCAAGAAAGGAAGACCTTCAGAAAGGAGCAGGACGCTGATGTGAATGCCAAGACCAGTAGTGACGGCCAAACCGAAGAGGAACGCAAATGTCGAGGAGAAGAGAGTAGTGGTAGCCAACCAAAAGTTGGATCCCAAGCGGCGCATGGACAAGAAGAGAGACACAAAAGTGATGTGCATGGCCAAATATCCAAGGAACATGATGGTGACATCGAGTGTCTCGGCATTCTTCAACAGATCGATGAATGTCGACCAGGCATTGCGAATCCACAACACCAGGTTGGGGCCGCCGTCAACTTTGGCAGCCTTCATGATCCACATCTTCTTCTCACGGCCATGCTGAGTCTCTGCCTCCTGGGCGTTTTCAAGAGGAATCTCTTGCGCAGCAGCAATGAACTCTGGCGCCTGTTCATAAGGCACAGAGTAAGCCAAGACGCTGTCACCAGCATAAGCGGCAAAGGAGTTGACGGTAGCTGGCAGAGCGGTGATGGAGAGGTTTTGAGGAGCGGGCACCGCATGGGAGCCCGGAGCAGAAGTGGAAGCACCTTCGATGATAATCTCGGGGAAAACAAGCGTCAAGAGGGCAAGGTGATCGGCCTCGTCAGAGGTTTCCAGGCCCTGCTCTACGTTTTGCCATTTCCAGCCAGTTTCGGGGCCGGCAATCAAGTCTCGGCTGCCATCAGCCAGCGATGACCACTCTGCCTTGCCCACACTGTTTCCTCCAAACAGAGTCTCTTGGAGCAGGCCAATGTAAGACGTGCTGGCCAAGAGAGCAACGACGACAATTGTATGTATAGGATGAGAGCAGGCCAGCTTGGCCAGGAACTGGATTAGCGGCGTGAGCTTCTTGTTGAGGCGCGAAGGAGCCGGAGTCTGGCTAGGAGCAGGCTCCCCGCGAAAGCGGCGGGGGAGCAGCGTGGAGGGATTCATGTTGAAGAATATGAAGAGTTGTTGGTTGTCGGCTTGCACCTATTCCATTGGCAAGTCTTGTCGTACGATGTCGGCGCTTTTAACGTTGTCTAGGGCCCACAGAATCGTGTAAGAATCTCGCAGCAAAACCGGCTTCATGATCTAGCCGCGGGGGAGGGGAACCCGGTAGATATAACCCGATCCTGAGGGAACAAGCCCGGGGTTCAGCTCACCTCGTGATGGATGTTGGCTCAGCGCCAGCCTTGAACGATTGACTTGTCAGTATCCGGGGTGGTGGCGGCGAGAATCACACCAATGGCGGCGCCCAGCCGTCGGAGAACAATAGGCTGCTGATGCAATTGAAGGCGAACAAGGCTCGGCGAACAACCGCGAATACGTCAGAAGAGCTCAGCCACGGCTCCTAGTGTGTCCTGGCAAGCAGAAGATGGGAAGATGAAGAAGACGAAGCGTCCCCCCTTTCTCAACGTCCAGAGAAAAGTAGCGGCGAGTGGAAAATATCGGCGGCCACTGAAGCTCCCCTGGATGGAGCAAAAGAGACAGACTGACGCCGGTGCAACTGCTGCAGCGCCCAATCGAGTAATAAATTTGGGGTCACGGCAGTGAAGCGCTTGGCCCAAAACAAGCGTAGCTGGTTGATCGTGGGTCGTCTAGAGATTGCCGTGGCCGAATCAGAGTAGGGCGGCCGCTCAAACGACGGTCTGATTCGCTCGACGGTCCTATTTGCGGTTGGCTCGAATTGGCGGTGGATGATGAACTGAAATTAATTCCTGATAGCGCCTCTGCTGGATTTTTTGATTTTTTTTTTTGCCTTGCAGAGCCAACGCCAATCAGGATAAGAGGTGGGGTCCCTCTTTTTTTTTTGTACGCGAACCGAGTACGAATCCGATAAGGCGAGCGCTCACCTCACACACACAATCTTTCTGTGGCACGTGGCGTTTTTGGACCTGCTTTGCTGATCGTCCAAGCAGCAAGTCGTGGTGACAGCCAATGCTTCAAGCTGTTCCTGTCAGGACACGCTCTGCATCTACGCCAGCCCAGCAGAAAAAGACAGGAGAGGGACTGAACAGCAGCGCCGTTGCCCACGACCCGGAGCTTTGGGTTTATATCGACAGTTTAAACCTGGTCGCTGCTAGCCCTCCATTCAGGCCTAAGCGGACCCCAGACCCGCAGCGCCAAAGTGGCCGTTTTGCTCCGTGCGTGCTGCAGATTCCACCGGGATCAGATAATGATGATGATGCTACAGTAGGAGCAGTGCTACGGCGGAACTGCAAAGCATGGACGGCGGATGGCACTGCTGATTCCTGTCAGACTACAAATACTGCCGCATTTCCTATTCCTCATACAGCCAAGCCTACGGGATTCCTGACTGGGCCACGCTCTACCAACTCGGGGCGTATTCGAATCTGAATCTGACTTCTCAACAGCACTGCCGCTGACAACCCTGCCATTCCTCTCCACTCCCGGCTTTGCTTCAGATGTGGATGCTGTGGTGCTTTGATGAAGTGTCTTGCATGCATGGAGGTCCAAGCACTTCCACTGTATTCTGGAGCGGGCCTGATACGACAATTGCATGTTATCCCAACTCCTACGCCGCATTTGCCACCTTGCAGAAATAATGGCCGGCTAAATGTTATCAAGCGTATGTGTTGACGGCGGTAGCGCCAGTTGCAGTATCGATCTGCTTGCTGTGATACACCCAAGTCAATATGCGGTGAGGGCGGCCATCGTTGGCATCTTCAGGTGAAACACAGTCAAAGTGAGACAAAAGCCTCGTTGATTGCGACAGGTCTGGGATTTGTTGAACGGCCAGCCGTTGTTCTAACGCAGCCTGTCCATACCTGCATGTGGCTTTCATCACATATAGACAAACGGTTAGTGTGGTGATGAGACCAGGTATATGTCGTTGGCCGGGCACACATCCCGGCATATTCGGGAAACGATGCTCAAGGAAATGCTCATGAATTCTCGGCAAGCATTTGGAAGGAATATTGGACAAGGTAAAAATGTTGCGCTTCCTATCAAGTCTTCATGCCTTGAAGGCACATGCAAGCCCGGCGCCCGTCTATTTAATGCAACGGTATCACGAGGCGAGAGACAGGCATGCAAGCGAAGAACTAGTGGTTTTTCAGCTCAAAGGAAGAACACAGAGGTATCAAATCTCAACAATATCTAACCACAAAAAAAATTGAGATAACAAAAGAAACCGCACAAAGTCATGCGCCAACCATTTTGCCAGGGCATAAACACAATATTTTACAGCTCATCATCCTCATCCCGCAGCTGCTCCGATGCGAGCAAATGATATCGGCCCTCCTCTCGAAGCCGAGCGGTGGTAACTCTGTCGGGATAGTTTCTCAGAAACATGTTTGTGAAATGAGTTCCATAGTGTATCCCGCCAATCGGTGACTGTCCAGCATTGTAACCAGGCAAGGGCTTAATTACCGATCGAAAGTTGGGTTCATGAAAGTACGCAAAGGCAAATCGTTCGCGAACATTCAGCCCGACCTTATGCGGTGTTGACTTGAGAAAGTTGTTAGTCATATACTGCATCATGTCGCCTAGGACAGAAATGCGTTAGCTATGTCTTTCGAAGAGAAGCCTTCAGTTGCTTACCTGGAAACACTGTGAATGTCCCAGTGACGGGAGGGACATACATCCATCCAGCGTCATTCTCTCTTAGTCCAGCTGAGGTCTTTTCCCAGTTGGCAAACTGTTCATCCTGACGCGGTGGTCGGACAAAGAGTCCTAGAAAGCATTTCTCGTTAGAGTCAAGGCTGAGAAAAGTTTCAATAGATATTGCATACCTCCAACCTCGTCTTGAGCGGCAATTACAAGCAGACCATAGTCTGTGTGAGAGCCAATGCCACGGCCCTTCTTCCCCTTTCCATTGGTCATATCCTTGTGTGGAAATCTGTGCAAGTAGACTCGTTAGTGATTTCTGTTTGATGGTGAGATTTCATGCTAACAACTCACCTCAAGACACGCATATGATGCCACCCATCGTCCGTATATCTCGTGAGAGATCCTGTCGGAACATCCAGCCCCATTTCTATCAACTGCAACAGCTTCTCGCCCGAGACAGCCAAGTCGTCCATGTAGCTGTTCATGGCATTCTTCGAATTCTGGTCAGGCCACGGGCACGGCCCATGACACGGCCAGCCTTGAGCAACTCGGTGATCGGTGTGGGGGAGATCTTTAGTCACGGTGAAGATTTCTGAGTAATCGGCAACACCGTCAGTGATCTCCTCTCCAGACGCAATGTAGCCCGAGTAGCTCATGTCGTCTACACAAGCCTGCTTTTGTGCGTATGGTCGAGAGAAGAAGCGCCTACTTGCCGCGTTGGCGGCTTGGTAAAGACGTTGTTGTGCCTTTGACATGTCAATCTGCAAAATGCCATCACGGCGCCAGGCACCGATCATGGCATCTGCTATGGCCTTGTCGGACACGGATCCCGAAACTTTTTCAGGCAGGGTAAAAGTTTCTAGCTGACCAATTTGGGATGTGAACCCAGGTGGCAGGCTATGTGTAGCGGGCATTTGCGCAGCCACTGCTGATGTCGAGGCTGCACGCGTCTTGGTTATAAGATGTCGGGCTACGCCCACGCCTTTGTTGGCGACCTTGACAATGGCCATCTTCTTTGGAGAAGGCTTGAGAGATGAATATTAGAGAAGTGTTTGTGCTTTCTTGCTCAAAGTGGGTATAAGAATATAGAATGAGCTGTTCTGACTTTGCTCTGTCCTGGCCATTGGAAATTGGAAAAAGGGGGGCGAGAAAGCGAGTAAGCGAAGGCGGAATATATAATAACGACAAAGGCTTCAAAATCTTCAACACGAGCGCAACAAGTGGCCACTACCTACTGACCGCCATCCACTTTCTCAGCGGGATGTTACTCAGAGCGGCACATTGCATGCTCTCTCTATTCTCGACTCAGCTATTTCTTATCATGGCCACAATTTTTCTTAAGAAGAGGTAATTCTTAATCATGCACGCTCGCCCAAGTTCTGTGCGACACTTTCCTGTCTTTAGATGGCGAGGGGCCTCATGGATAGACTTGTATCACTTCCGTTTGACAGCTGCAAAGAGGCGGTCTGCGGTGCTAATTCTGAAAAGGAGGTGTAGGAAAAAAAAGATGAAAGAAGAACAGGAATTCGAAGCTATGAAAAGAGGCTAAAGAGAAACAGAGCGGTCCTACGCACACGCGACCAAATAAATTACCCAAAAGTAATGCTTAAACTATTCAAGTCATATCAAAGCCATGATCAGCATTACGGTGTATGCCCGTCGATCATGATCGCGCTCTCTCTCTGGGTATCAGCTTCCTCTTTTCAAACCTGCAGTTGCACAGTCTTTTCTGATTTGATTAGACGTTTCATCATCATACATTTCGTATGTTGGACTGCTTTAGACTAAACGAGTCGGTCAACTCGCTCTCGGTAGCACGTGGTCGGCTTCTCCGCTGAAGAGAGTGGTAGTGAAAATGGGAGGGGAGAGTCAGAGTCCCGGCTCGTTGTTGTGAATAGCTTCATCTGACCCTCTTTCCAGCCTTCAAGTCCGGACATTCTGATGCCGAGGCGAGTTTGCATTTTCTTGTCCAACTTGAAAAGCTGAGTTGTCACACGCACGTACCGCAGTCGGAGGAGGAGAAGGGAGACTGCGAATGGCAGAAGAACACTTACGTATGAGATTGAGTCACAGTATCTCATCATCCAAGCTGGACTCCTCATGTGGGTTATCGCGTAGGCCTCTTTGACGAAGAAAAAGAGATGTCGTCGGGTTGGGAACTGGAAGCGATACGTTGTGCGATGAGCCCCAGAGCCGGTGCTCCTAAGTCGATCGTCGTTGCGCGCTTGGGTGTTCATCACTAGCTCTAACAGGACGTCATCTCCAGGCCCAAAAGGCAATTTTTGGAAGACGAGGAAGACTTCTAGACGCCTTCCGTGAGCTTTGTTTCAGCATCTCGATGAAATCTGAGCCGGGACCCAAGAGTTTATCTATATATATGGCCATACTTGGGAGATTTCTCCTTCAGCATCGGGAGTTGAGGCGGAGATCGGCGTCTAGGAATCTTGTTTCAGCAAAGTGGCCTCATACTCCCAGTTGGCTGCTTCAGTCTTGTTCAACCTTGGGCCAGGTCACATGCGTCCAGTTTAGTTGGTTTAGCTTGTCCTCCCTTTCATTGCGAACCAGAGTTGAGCAAGTTTGAGACGAAGCGGATGCCATGCCCTTTGGTGCGAGTTGCCAATTAGAACTCACTACATTTGCGTTCTCTGTTGCCTTTTATGCTCTGCATTCGCTTGACTGCATAATCTTTCGCTGTGTCGCTGAAAGCTACTGGTCCGTATACGTTGGCTCTTGTGTCAGCTGGCTAAGAAAAAAGGAGCTATAAGTGGCGTAAGCGGGGGGCCATTGATAATATGAAGATTTTACATATGGTTAGCCTTGAATATGACGTTAATGATCTCAGTGACAAATAGCCTTGCTCCCAGCTTGCCGGAAATGAGTCGTAGATAGCTGCATATCCGCTTCGATTTTGATCTTCATGTCTAGGTGTAACAAAAGGAGCAAGCGAATATTCAGATGGAATACCCCATGATGAGACTGGATTAAGCATGCGATGCAGCTGACCCAGGCGTAACAGGCATGCTAGCTTCGTTGAACGGTTATTAATGAATCAACGGTCAAATGATAAGACAGCCAAAACAACAGATACTCTCAACTCCCCGCACTTTTTGCCCATTATGCTCTTGGACCAATAGAATTACCAGAAAGCCGCTCTCCTGAATCACACCTTCTTTCCCCAATTAATCACTTCACAAGCTTCGTCGTCTCATGCTTCAACCCAGCCTCCTTAGCCTTCTCATCCGCAATCTCATTCAGCGCCTCCCACTCCTCCTTACTGACTCGACTCACACTCAACCGCCCCTGCTTCAGCATCATCATATTCTCCAGCGGGCCGCCAGGCTTGCCCAGCTCGCGCAGCTCCTTGAGGCCAATGGGCACGGCGAACTTTTTCCTGAACTCGACGTGGACCAGGCTCCAGCGGATGTTGTCCTTTGAGGACTGCGGGTCGTAGTAGGGTGTGCCTGGGCGGCGGGCGGATTCTACGACCAACGTATCAGTTATTGAGGAACAATGAGTTTTGCACTCAATTCATATTCATAAAGTAGAAAGTAGAGAGGAGAAGGAGAACGTACTGTCTTCGGAAAACTCCTTTACAATCTCCATGACACCCGCAATGCCAGGCTCCTTGCAATTAGAGTGGTAAAAGAAAGCCTTGTCACCGGCATTCATATTCCTCATGTGATTACGCGCCGCATACGCTCTTATACCTAGAAGCAGAACTGTCAGTAAACGATAATCCACGGACAGGTATTAGAGAAACTCACCATCCCACCCCTCAGGCTTCTCCCTCGCCCGCAAATCATCAATCGAGAACCTCACATCAATGCCATTCTCAAAGCGAGACTCTGGCTCTGCCTTCATCAGCCAGTACCATTCGCCGTCGTGGCGCGGTGCATCTGGGTTGGTTGTGGGGATGGAGTCGATGTCGGGGTCCTCAGAGACAGCTCGAGAGCTTTTGGTGTCGTCTTTAGCGGCCTTCTCACTTTTCGATGACGGCTTTGCTTCATCGCCTTCATCTTCGTCTTCTTTCTTAGCTTTAGGTTGTCTGCCCTTCTTGGCAGGTGTCTTCTTGTCATCTGCCGCAGCCGTAGCCTTCTTCGTCTTCTTCACGCCATCACCCTTGCTCTCATCCTTCTCACTAGTGGCAATCTTCTCCTTAGTCCTAGAGGGCGCAACTTTCCTAGCCTTGCCTACCGATACCTGGTCCTTTACATCAGCCTTCTTTATTGAAGCCGCAGCCGCTTGACGTGAAGATCGCCGTTTGGCAACAGGTTCGTCGCCCTCATCTGATGTTCGCTTCCGGGGAGGCATGTCTGTCTGTCTGTCTGCCTTACAGTAAGAACTAAAAATCCAAGTTAAAATAAAAATTGAAAGGATTCTTTTCTTTCCAATAGTCTACTGCCTCAAAAGTCTTCAAGGGTTGAATTCCTTGTTGCAAAGCTGCTATAACTGCCTGTGACTTGTATGTAATTCCGGCGCGTCAGCCACGCGCTCAGTTCTCAGGGCCTAATTAATTCCCTGCATAGCCGCAGTGTGGCGCCCCCAATTTTTTCTCTTCTTCCTTGCTTTTAGCTTAGCACGGGGCTCCCTCTCAGAAAAATTAGCCGCGGGCGCTGCCGTCATTTTCCCTGCGAAGCTCCGCTCCTGTTTATTTTCAGCTCCAAAAGCGGCCTCCCCTCCACTGTAAGACAAAACAGGAAATCAGAGCCTCAAGTGCAAATTTTCTAACCGCCTTGGTTTCATATTGTCGACTGCACGATGGCCTCGGTCTTGAGCAGAGAGAAAATTTTTCTCTCTGCAGGAGGGTGGGAAAATCCTTGTCTTTGGAATTAGTGGCTGCATTTGGATTAAAATAGACTGCGATTGCGTGGAAGCGTCGTAACTGGGGGCCTGGACTCTTGGCCTGCTGACTAAGTTGCAGAGCAAATCAGGAAGCTGCGATTGATGAGTCATCAATTTGATGAGTCAGCCTAGCTGTGGGACTTCAATTGGGACAACGTCGGCGACGACATCCCATGGTCTTGACGACATATTGAAATGGTTTTGGATGGACTTTAATTGATTGAGTCTTGTTTCTTCATAATAACATGGTTCGAGGCATAAATCCTCAATGTTGACAATAAATATCTAATGCTACGAGTTTACAATGTTTGTTGATGGTGTAGGTGCATGAGGGCTACGGGTTGTCGTTGTAGTATATAAGGCGCGCCGCAAGGCAATAGAGACGAGACATGCGACATATATGGCAGCTCGATATCGATGCGGCGTGGGCAAACAGGAAGCATCGTGCGGAGAAGTACAGCAGGAGGAAAAAGCCGCATATATATATATGCACCGTGACAAGCCAGCGCTTCAGATCTCAGCCCTCTGGGGCGGTTGAAAAAACATCCCAAGTGTTCATTAGGATCGGTGACATGCAATTTTGGAATTGAGTTGATCTCAATTGGCCAGCGAGCAGGGAAATTGCATGGCAGTGCTGCAATGCTCGTGGTGTAGCACAGAGAATGCGTAGGACTTTTGGTATGGGAAACGGCATGTCATGGCACCGGCAAACACCAGGACGACGACAAACCACCTCCGGAAAAACACTCCAAAAGGAGCGATATGCACTTGCATTAGTCAAAAAGACAAAGAAAGGCATGTTTAGTATGCGAGTTGAATCTTGGTTCATGTGTTCACGCTCAATGAGCGTTGTGGGCTTGTGCGCCCAGTTGTGTGTTCAAGATGTGTTCAACGTGGGTGCACTCAATGGGAAGATGATGGTCGGCAGTGCGGGGGACCCAACAAAGGAGATTCTGGATATATAAAGAGTTGATGCGAGTCGGTGATGGTGATGATGGAGGGTAGCATGTGCAGAGATGTCAGGAGGATGAGGTAGGTCGGGGAGGTAGTGTCAGGTAGGGGGCTCTCATTGGCTGGGAGCGAGGGGCTCCCTCCCCCGGGTATAAAAGGCACCTCTCCCCCAGCACCCTCCTCCTCACCACTCTCACCTCTATAAACCCAATCACTCAACTTTCATCAAAAAACAATCGCAAGACACCTCAAAGAGTCTCAAAGAGTTTGCTTTGATAGCGTCTTGCCGTTGAACTTCCTTCACTCCTCTGTACAGTTAGCATCTTGCCTCATCCCTGCCGTCGCCCCCTCACGCACCACCACCAACCTATGCAGCCAAGGATAGGTTCCAAACAATCAAACTTCAATATATCATCTCATTCTATTGACTGAACAATGAGTTCCATCAACATGGAGAGGATGTCACCTCGCTCGCCTGAATTTCACACAACCTATGTCTCTGACAAGAGCAGTGGCAGAAGAGTCGTCCTTGAGAGCCAGTCAAGGTATCGAGTCCAAAGTGCAGCCATTGATGATTCAAGATCATACAGACACCACAGAGACTCTCACCCAGGCTCATCGGCGAAACGTCTTCGCTATTCTGGAGCAGATGAAGCTGTTGATCAGGCTTCCTCGTATCGCTCGTCACGTGAGCTCGACTCCCTCCTCATTGAAGCATCAGTATCATCAAGAGGAGCACGGAGTCATGGTTCCATCAGAGAACCTAGGAGACAACATCTCCCATCCCCTCCCCCAGATGAACCCCAACATTATCGCCGTGGTCAAGTTGAGGTCTTCCCAGGTGCTACCAGAGCACGAAGAAGTCGTGACCTCCAAGGCTTTGGCGCTTGGAGCGATCACGTTGCATTACCTCAGCAGCAGCAACTCCTCACTGAGAGTGCTTACAACGACGAAGACATCTTTCAGAGCAGGAGAATGAGCAGATCCAGTATACCCGATACACCACGGGACTGGCTGCTGCCGACTCCTGAACTCTCTCCCATGCCCACGCATTACACGTTTTGTCCGTGCTGCGTGGATGAAGACAGTCGTATCAACGACACATGGCACATGGCCGGCAAAGAGAAGATGCATGCTCAAAGTAAGCCCCCCAAGCATGAGCCCAACCACTTGAGTCGTCAATGCTGACCATCGCTAGTGGAGAATGCAATGGCATACATTGAGCAGATGAAGTTTAACAAATGAAGATGTTAGCAATAGAGCGAAAGAGTGAGGGCAAAAGACCATCTGTGACAATAGTGGGCAATGGCGCATGGCGTTTTCTGTTGAATGATGTGATTGGATTGGGACCATTTGCAAGGGTTTTTGCATTTCGCAATCAGCGTGCTGTAGCCACTTTCAGTAATAGTAATGAACAAACGCAGCTCACTGTCAAGTGCCGCCGTGATTAGAAGAGTGGCGAAGAAAATGGAAGGACACAAAGCGAATTCCGGCTCGCCAACGCAAAGGGTCAGCTGTCGTAGCAAAACATGGTTCCTGGAGCGCTAGGCGTCATTATCCAACCAGAGGCTGCTGAGTCTGCCTAGCGACAAGCATTGAGCAGGCCGCCAAGCCGTGCTCACGCCCTTTGGCAGCCGGCGTGTCAACTGATGCAGATGAAACGATTGCGAAAGAAGAGAAGAGAAGATGCCGGAAGATTCAGTGTCGTTGTCGATGAGGAGAAACGCCAGTTGTCGTTGTGCAGTAGCTGGAACACAGAGGATGCGCAGTGATTGGGGAATCGAGCGAACGAGAGTGAAAGTCCTAGATTGAGATAACGAGGGGGTGGAGACGGGAGCTAGGCTGCGACGCCGCTTCGGGGACCGAGTGCAGGACTAACGTTGCCTCAGGCTGAAAGATAAGAGAGCCTCAGGACTAAATTTAGTCCGAAGCGAATTGTTAAAGCGTGTGCATGGCGGGGTTTATCTTTTTCCATGCCGCTCCACCGGCGCTGCTTTTGCCGCGTCTCTACCGCGCGGCCGCGCTTAATGTTGCCCGGCAACCCCTGGCAGCAACATGAATTAGATAAACAGGGGGGCCATTATCAGGATATAAATCTTGCCTGGGAATCAATTTAGTCACCATATCCACCAAAGCGTAGAATATATCATTGTGTTTTTTGTTTCACTTGCATTCGTTTTCTTCAATCAATACCCGCCGATCGGTCTACCTTTATTCACATTATTATGGATCCCATCCCGCGATCCCAACACCTCTTTGAGGTCTTCTTGCGCCTAAGGCCGCCCCATCCAGGAGGCGCACAACCCGAGCGCATTCTCGACGTGGAACAGCCTGAACACAGCCCGCATCCGACGCACATTACACTGAACCCACCACCGGATCGACGAAAGGCCGTTGAAAAGTTTGGCTTCACGCAGATATTCGAGGAGGATGAGGACCAGCTCGATGTGTTCCACTGCACGGACACCTCATCGCTGATTGAAGGCATCCTGGCGCCGGAAGGTGGTGACGGCACAGATGCTGTGATTGCGACGCTCGGCGTCACGGGCTCGGGCAAGGTATGGCAATGGCAGCCGACGATGTAAAGCCATCTTCCCCTCGCCATCTAACTCTCGGCGCAGACACACACGATTCTCGGCAACCAACACCAGCGAGGTATCGCGCAGCTTGCAACCGATGTCATCTTCCGATCGATCAGCGATAACATGGTCGAATCAGCCCAGTCGCCGACCCTCGATTCTCTACAAGCTTGCGATGCGTCCGAATCTACGCTCGTCACGGCAACGCACTTTCTCGATACCATGAGCGGAGACTCAACGCAGAGATCGACGACGCCGATGATGGTACGAACGCAACCAGCCCTTTCATTTGACAAACCGAGCACCCCCAGCAGAGCTGCTGCCAGCGCACAGCAAATGCCCGGCTCCTTTCCCGACTCAGCCACAGCCAGCCCGAAAAGTGTCGAGCCTGTTAGCGAGACCGAAGAGACGCTCCAGCGCAAGGCGCAACAGGATGATTCCACCAAGCGGTCTCCAGGAATAACAAAATCGAATACAACTGGCACCATTTCCCCGTCCAAGCGGATGTTGGATAGGCCCTTCATGTCATTAACCGCAGCAAGCCGTGTAAAGACAATTGCTAAACAAGATATAAAGAACGAAAGCTTTGGCAGCATCGGCTCCAGCTCCGGTCAACGACGAACTCTACGACGCCATTCGAACTTTTTAATGTCGCTCCCCAGTGGTCCGGATGTTAGCGATTTCGTAGTGCCGTGCGACCCCGCCGCCGAATATGTCGTTGTCGTGTCCATGTACGAAGTTCACAACGACCGAATCTACGATCTCCTCACCCCTGCCAGCAAATCACCATCCACAAAGGAGATTCGTCGCCGCCCCCTTCTATTCAAACCCACCGAGCATTCCCCGGACCGTAAAGTGGTTGCCGGACTTCGGAAAGTAGTCTGCACCGACGTCAGAGAAGCCATCTTGGTCCTGGAGACTGGTCTGCAGGAAAGGCGAGTGGCCAGCACAGGAAGCAACAATGTCTCCAGCAGGAGCCACGGCTTCTTTTGCTTTGAAGTCAAGAAGAGATCCTATGGTTGGAGAAACAACTCTTGGAGCGGAAGCAAACTTACAATTGTCGATCTGGCGGGGAGTGAGAGGGCGAGGGACGCAAAGACCCAGGGCGCAACCCTAGCAGAGGCAGGTAAGATTAATGAGAGCCTCATGTATCTTGGGCAATGTCTGCAGGCTCAAAGCGAAGCCAACGGGTCTAGTAAAGTGAGTGGTCCCCATTCGCTCCCTCTAATTACAAATGATCTAACTATTCCAGCAGCCCAACGTCATTCCTTACCGACAGTGCAAGCTTACAGAGATTCTCTTTTCCAACTCCTTTGCTTCTCCACCGACAACTTATAACCATCTTCCCAGTCGGAACCCTCAGAGAGGTGTCATGATTGTTACAGCAGACCCGCTAGGCGATTTCAACGCAACTTCTCAGATCCTTCGGTACAGCGCCCTCGCTCGGGAGGTGACTGTTCCCCGTGCTCCGTCATTCAGCGGCGGTATGCTGTCACCTGGAAGTAATGGGCATGGCACGCCGAGATCGTTTGGCAACAACGGCTTTGGTTCGGTGAGAAGTCATTTTTCACCTGTCACCGCTACCGAGGAGAGAGTCACGATGGAAATTGCCGCGCTGGAGATTGCCAGGATGAGCGACGAGATTGAGCAACTGCGCGGCGAAATTGATATACAGAGCGAAGCTCGGATTGCAGCCGAGGCTCACCTTCTTAGTGCGGAGGATCGGATGATTGATATTGAAGCCGCCATCCGAGAAGAGTGCGCTCTTGAATTTGAACAGCGCCTTGCCATCGAACTCGCTCGATTCAAAGCATCGATGCAAATCGAAAAGGAGCGACATGAAGAGCACTGGGACCGCAAAGTCGACATTTTGGAGCGCAGTCTGGATAGTGCCACTTTTGATGAAGGTTTCGACAAAGAAAATGTTCTTGTGGAGAATCTGACGCAGGAAGTCGAGCGTCTGCGGCGCGAAAACACGATTCTGAAGAGAGAGATGGGGAGCCGCAGCCCAAGTAAGCGGAAGCCTCTGGAGGAGCGCGAGGACTACTCCATGGCCAGTGCTGGAGGAGACTCTACGTTGAAGCCAAAGTCAGATAGCGTACAAAGTCTCAATCGCAAGCTGGAGCGCCTCAAGGTCGGCGACGGTCCCCGGCTTCATGCCAACCCTGGCAGCCCCAAGAAGGTGCGCAGATTGGTCGCCAGGCGCTGGGAAGATTCAGATGGCCTTTGAAGGCATGGAGCGTCTTTTTGTTAAAACATTTTCCTGGATATTTTGGACTGCCCCTTGGCAATAGTATAAATGACGGTATCACGGCCTCCACATAAGAGAAAGGGGAAGGCAGTGTGGTGTTAGGAGAAAGGGATGGAATACCCATGATTTGACGGCTTTAGGAATGTAAGATTTACTGGGCTTTAGGTTTTTGTTTGCTTTCTTTGTGTCTTGATTTCAGTGTATATTGGGTAAACAGCATAGTCATTTTAATTGTGGCATATGGTAGTCAGGATATAATCGTATTATAGTTGGTCTTTATTAAATGCGTCTACAGGTATAAATGAGAGACTTGGGTATGTGGCAATACGGGTATCTTCAACACAACGAGGCCAACCAACGCCGCGTTCTCGATGTACTCTACTATATCTTCTGAATTTGCTTTCCAACATTTCCTCGTTTCCAATATGACAAACATGATCATCTTTTCATCCCCCTATTCTTGACAAACTCATGCCTGTGAGCCACTGGGAGCATAATGCTCTACAATGTCGCCCCGCATCGGCTCCTTGCCCTTTCCTTTGCCCTGAGTGACAGCCTCGGTTTCAGCTTCAGCCTCTGTCTCAGTAGGAGGCACTACGTCTCTGGCCTCGGTCTCAGCAGGAGCCTGCTGGATTGGCTGCCAGCCGTGCATCTGAGGCTGCGCAATGACATAGATGGGTCTCGTAGCAGCAGCATTGTACTTTGACGTATCGATGCAAGCGCCCACAAAGAGAATAAAGTGAATCACGGCAATAATGTACGTGATGATGGCGGCGGCATACGCAACGCTCCTCTCGTGGCGGAAGGTGTTCCTGGACGCAATGACCTCGGGGTCGTTGGAGTTGTCGGTGCAAGAATACACATAGTCGTCCAGGGAGGAGCTGTAGTGGTACGAGCAGTCCTCGCCGTCGTTGTCGTCGTAGTTGTCGTTCCAGGAGTTCTGGAACCAGGGGCCGAAGAGCGAGGTGAGGATGACGGCGACGAGGAAGATGATGAGCGAGAGGGCGACGTGGGCGCCGGGGTGGATGCCGGCCTTGAAGCGGCGGACGGCGCGGGTGATGAGCTCGGCGCCGGACCAGAGGATGGCGATGATGCACTTTGGTTTAACCGGTTAGTTGTTATCAATATAGAGAGTAAAGAAGACTTACAGGAGGAGCAGCTGCAATGACGACGGTGTCGATGAAAAAGACATAGTTCAGAGTGCTGAAGCCCAGGCCGACGCCCACAATGGCGAGCACAAAGGACAGCGATTGCAGGCCCAGCTTGATGAATTCCCAGATCTTGTTCTGCGGCGGCCGCGGCGGCTCAAAGGCCTGCTGGACGGGGAAAGGAGCGTAGGCCACGGGAGCGGGATAGGGCTGGTATCCTGCGGGAAAAGACATTTGCGCTGGCGGAGGAGCGGCGATGGCGGGCGCAGGTGCTTGCGGTGGGATTTGGGACATTTCGGGTTGCTGGGAGGATGAAGCCATTGTGAATGATATTAAGCGAGTTGAGCGAGAGACTGGGTTTATTGGCGATTTAAAAACGAGTGAAATGGGCGTCGAAATAGATTATTCCAGGCGCACGGAAAGAAAGAGGTTCGCAACGGGGGATCGCGAGAATCGACTTAAATATTCATGCTTCAAACGCAAACAAAAAAAGAAAGACGATTGGCCAGAGCAAAAATCAAGTGCCGAGGAGAAAGAAAAAAGAAGAAAAAGAAGCACAAACCAGGCAGCACAGCGGAGCTCTTTGTCAATGCGACTTCGCGGTTCCCGACTCTACGGGCGAGGGAAAAAAAGCGCTAACGGGAGAGGAATCAAGAAAATAAGAGAGACTCAGCCTTCCAGGCTAAGAACCACCTCGCTAATATAAGTGAATTACGCAGGCCTTGGGCTATCTTTCGAAAACTAGACGACTAAACAACCTACCTAATGCGAACCAGGAACCACCCCTGTCTGCTTACACGAATGCCGTGATTGGTGCGTTCTGGGCATTCGTGTACGCCTATTGGCTGCGAGAGCGAATTCCAGTATAGCCAGAATTGAACGTTCAGTCAGAAGGGGACAACCTTGTAAGCCTATTCGGCCATTTCCCGATTTGGCAAGGGGCCAGGGGGGTAGCTTAAATTTGGGAGATGCCCTTTTTGGGGGCAGGGATTATGAGCGTATAAGTGGAGCAGTTTTTGCGAGTTTGGAGTCATTGCTGGAAGGGCGAATAGGCAGCACAAGGTCCGTGCGAGGAGAAGAGTAGATTGAGTCGGATGATGGTTGTTGAGGTTATTTGCTTGGCACGCTGGGTTTATGGGTCACAGGATGAAATTCGCCGAGGCTTGTTGTTGTTGTTGATGTAAGAGACTAGAGCTCTATATGAATGATGCGAAAGAAGACTCCTGGTGGAGAAGCCATAAATTGCTTTGAGGGATCAGCGTGTGGTGAAGAAGGTTATAAAAAGGTTAAAGTTTAGATGCTAGGACTGGTTTAACAAGCGTAGCTGTCAGTTGAAGTTGTCATGTTTCCAGTAGATTATATATCAAAGGAGGAAAAGGATTATCAGGCTCATGCATTGTCAAACATTGGGGGATAAGCTAGTAAGAGTGCAGCTGGTGCGGGAAAATTTTGCTGTTTCAGGCTTCGCCATAGCCGGCCTATATGTATTATCATTACAGAGGTATGCGTTATCTAAACACGGCCAGCCAACGCCGAAATCTTCATAGAATCGTATTTTCTTTGTATAAAAACAAATCACAATAGGTATAAATGTGTAAACGCATAATCAATCCATTCCTGATATTCTCTCCCCTTCTCGTTTCATCGTGGAAAGCAAATCTCGGCCCTTTCCTTTTCAAGCCGGAGCGTAGTATTCCTTAATCACCGGCTCTTTCGCAGCGGCCGCAGGGGGCTGCATCTGCACGGGTGCGGCAGGCCAGTTTGGGGGCTGCGCAATCACCATGATCGGGCGCTTGGCGGCCGTGTTGCGCCTGTGCGTCTGGATGCAGGCGTCAATGAAGAGGCCAAAGTTGATGGCGAAGAGCATGCAGGTGATGACCGCGGAGCCGACAATCTTGCCCTTGGGGGCGGGATCTCGGGGCGCACAGTCGTACGAGGATACGTGGCCCTCGCCGTCGGTGGTGGTGAAGCTGCATTCTGCGTCATCGTCGTAGCCGTTGTACAAGGCGACGTATGTGCAGAGCATGCCGCCGGTGATGCTGGCAATCATCCAGATGATGAGACACACGCCGACGTGGGCGCCGGGGTGGATGCCCGTCTTGAATTTCCGGACTGCTCTGGTGATGACCTCGGCCAGACTCCATATCGTGGCAAGGGCAGCCTGTATTCGTAGTGTAAGTCAGCTTGTCCTATAATGAGTTATCATGAAGGAAAGAGGGTGAAAACATACAGCAGGCAACGCAGCAATAGCAACGCTAATGTCGCTGCCTCCAAGAGACGACAAGGAAAGGCCCAAGCCGATGATACCCAAAAGAAGAGCAGCCCCAAAGAATCCCAGTCTGGTGAACTCGGCGCGTTTGCTGGTCTGAAGCGGAGGGGGCGCGATGGTCTGCTGCTGGCCTGGATATGGCTGGTAGTACGGCTGGAAGCCCGCCGCAATCATTTCCTCAGGAAGGTTATTCTGCTGGGCTGCCCTCTCGGCCATTGGAGGAGTCTGCTGAGAAGCCATGGTGACGATGGTCTTTTTTGTTTGGAATAAAGTAGATTGAACTGGTGAATGTGTTGTCCCTTTGTGATTACTTGGAAAAGGCCCGTGTAAATCTCAATAATGGTTGACGAGAAATTAAGCGCGCAAAACGAATGTCTTCAAAAACGACTGGCTGTGGCCAAAAACGGCACACAAAAAAAGAACGAGTGTGTATATCACAGCCTGGGGCTGCAAGAATTGCGCTGCTTCAAAACGAACGACGTAGCGAGTGACTCAAGAGTAAGGAAAATTCCTCCAGATTCAGGCGAGGGCTGGCAGCCAGGCTAATAAATAGCACAGACGCTGGTGGTTTGCCGCATGTACGCATCGCGGCAGGGGAAATTAGCCAAGGCCCCCATATGTATCATTCTGCTGGTGCTAGCGACGAGCCCACGACAATAGTGGCGAGGAGGATCCACATCCATGATCCAACGGTTCCTTGCGAGCGGCCTGGCTCTACCGCAGCCTACCGATATGCGGCTAGGGATATGGAGTCGTCGCCTAGGAGAAGAAAAAAACTGGACGGGCGGCATCATCAGACTGTCAGAGCTGAAAAACAAAGCAAATCTCTTCTTTGCCGCAGTGATCCTCGGCGCGGCTATGGCCGAACCGCGAAAATCGCGAGTTACCAAGCGGGTGGGTTCGCCGAGACTCGAGGCACAGCACAGCCTCGCATCTAGACCTGTATTCCCGTGCCGTTGCCATTTTAATCCCCGGAGGGCGCCTAAAAACTGTAAGTCTGTTGCAGTCACAAGGTAGATACGTGTATCTCGAACATCGTGATCCGAGCCAGCCAATCAGCTCTAAAATCTTTCTTTCATATTCGCATATATGCTGCATTGTACTGTATCGTGTCTTATTCCCGCTGTAATACCACCATCAGACCCATTATTCCCAACATGGCCGTTTTCAGCCATGGATATTCTGAGAGAAGAATTGTCACATAGCCCACAAACGGCACGTATGCTACTACGCTACCGATGATGTCGCTGCGCTCCAGGTAGTCCTGCCCTCTGGCGTACCTGCGGCGGGGATCACAGTCAGTAACCACAAGTCGAAAGGCCATTTTGTAGATCGAGACAGAAGTAGAAACTCACAGTTCGGTGTCATCGGCAACATTGTTGTCTCCTTTTGTTAACAGCCGCGCCTTGTCTCTGCAGAAAGCGTAAGCAAACATATATCAAATCTCGGAGCAGCATACGCCTACCCATGGCCAAATTTCCGTACGACTCGGTGAACAATTGGAATATCCTTATCTTTGACATTGTAGACGACAATATCGCCAACTGAAGTTTCGGTAAACAGCTCGCGGTTCCATAACAAGAGCAGGTCGCCTCGTTGGAAAGCAGGCTCCATGGAACCACTGAGGACAACGACGATCGGAGAGGGAGAGTCGGCGATGATGGAGAGACCTTTCCACATCTATAAACAAAGATAGATGTCAGCTTCATAATTTTCTGTGTCCGTCACAATGCGCCGCCAGAAATAGATATGCGGCAGCAGAGTCGCAACGCACCATGAATGCCGTGGACAGCACCAGACCAAAGTTCATGATCTGCGCGGCGATATTCCGCGGGTTCTGGAGGCCTGAAAACATGATGGGCGCCTCTATTTCGGAATTCAATCGTAATTGTGAAGTGCCGGGTATGTTGCAGTGTCGAATTGGCAGTGGATTGGTGTTGAACTGGCCAAATCGCAGCACATGGAAATTGAAGCCACGCGAGCTCTAACACGATCTGGACATGGTGGCTCTCAGAAAGCGCACGGGCCAATCAGCGCCTGTGATTCGGCGATCGGCCCCGCCCAAGCTGTCAGCTCGCATCGGTACGTACCGCAGGCAGCTTCTGAAGGTTTTGGGGATGCTGAAGCTCGATCTGCGGGGGTTGATGTCATTGCCATGGACGCCATTGAAGGAAGATGTCATCGCTGGTAATGGACAGCCTGGGGCTGAACGTGGTATTAATACGGTATGCCCTGCTCTCTGCTGCTCTCTTGCCACTATCACTATCTGAAAGAAGATAGCTCTCCATTGTCACACAAAGTCAATCCATACACAGCCAGATTACCCTACAATCGTGTGATATCTTTCAAAATGGAGAACCCCGGCGGTAACAGCAGCAACAACAATCCCGAGCAGCAGACTAGCCTCATGGGCGGCCATGCTCAGTACCTCAAGGGCGTTGGAGAGGTAGACATTCCCGGCTTCCGAAATCTCCAATGCTAGTCACATCATGCTAACAACACTACTTTCACAGGCGGCTGTTGGAAGCATCAGCGGCTCCAAAGCCTGGGCCGACTCGGGAGTTCATGACAAGGAAGCCGGCCTTGCCGCAATGAAGAAGGCGGCCGAACACAGAGATCCCAACCAGGGATATGGCCGAGCAGAAGAGTGGGCGGGCAAGTTGACCGGCTGCGAGGGAATGCAGAAGGAGGGTTTCGAAAGTACCCATCAGAGGAAAGACTGAGGCGATTCATCTGCCGTTGTCTGGAGCGACCGGTTGCGGCGCTATTACTGTATAACACTGTAAAATACAAATTTGGAATTATTAATAAGAACAAACAAAGATTGAGCACTCTTGGTCGCAAACTCTCCTTCCTCTGTTTGGCCGACATGGCATGCCAGGAGAGGCCGCACCTTCTGCACTCTGGACGCTACCACAGCTCTTTCCTAATAGGCATATGTCTTGAGAACTTCAAGTGCCGTTGCCATGTTTACCTCAAATTTAACAATACACATACACCATCTTCCTCTTTTTGCTGCCCGGACTCAGCCCTATCGCATACATCACTTCCACATCCATCTCGTTGGTTTCGCGATTCATCGGGACGGATAGTCTATTCGCTGAAGCATTGCTACAATTTTATTATTTGTCTTCTTTTCTTGGCCCATCATTTGCTCTGGCTGTCAGACAAAACAATCAGCAATGGAGTCTGCACCTCTGCTCGTTGACACGGATCGCTCGGGTGTTCTACAGGACCATGTGAGTGCACCTTTCGGCCAAACATGCTGAATGGGAATATTGACGAGACCCTGTCGATATGTAGCCTATATTCCTCCGCGTCAGCCATTCGCCGTGGTATTGCATCCCGCAAAATGCGCTTGTCTTCTTCCGCGGCCTCATTCTTGCGTACCTGATTGCCACCGGCATCATGATTCTGAACTACGAGCTGACGGATTCGACTCTAACCAATGCTCGACTTTGGTTCGACTTTGCAATCCTCAGCTATGTCTTGGTCCTCATATACCATTTCATCACGTTTGTAGGTTGACCGGAAGAATACTTGTGTGTTGGATAGGATAGATGGATAGCTGACATTTCTCGGGCACATAGTGCTGGACTTTCACTCATCTGTACTTCCCTGAACCGGATGAAGTAGACGGCAGTTTTGAGTGGCTCATCATCAACTTCATGTCTCTGCCCCGAAACCTGGCCAACCTGCGCAAGCAATTTTACTTTTCTCTGTTTTACACGACTACGGTCGTCTTTGCTTTTATGAATACGGTAATCTACTGGTTCATTACACGGCCGCATGAGTTTTCCACAGCACCGGGCAGCAATCCCAATCCTGGAGACGGGTCAAGCGACGAAGAGCTTTGGTCTGGAGGAAAGGTTCGAGTTTCGAGTGAACCATGTAAGCAAGCTTGTGTGATTACTGGCAAAATCGAGCTGCTTGCTGACATCTGACCAGTCAGTGACATCTTTGGCAAAGGGTGGTTCGCGTCCTTTTGCATTCTCAACTTGTATTTGGTCGTGTCAGTCATCATGGTCATTGAGATATTCTGGCTCAACAGCATCAAACGACCATTTGTGAGTTACCCCACGCGAGAAATGATATGTTGCCAGACTGACAACTGCATAGTCGGCTGGCGCTCACATCTTTTGCCTCCTCGTATTCGCCGGTCTCTTCCTCGGCTGGGCCGCCATCGGACATGCAGCCACCAAGGTGTACTCGTTCTTCTGGCTCGATGAGGCCCAGGTTGGCTCGCAAGAAGCGGTGGCGGCATATTGCATCGGCTTTGTGTTTCTGGCTCCCATCTGTAAGGCCCTGGCATTGCCGCTTTGAGTGCGTGCTTGTCGACGGCTAATCATGACTACAGGTTTCATCTTCATGCAGGGCTTCATTGGCGTCCGAGAGAATTTCGTTCGACCCCGCGTCGTTCTACAGGAAGGCCCGCTGGAGGCCTAGATGCGAATACGCGATGGAGGGGTAATGATGGTGACTCGTTGAGTCGACCTAGATCGGAGGGTGCTTGTGGGCGAGTGACGCATCAAGGGACCAGACCGCAACCGATACCCTATGAAAAAGGCGCAACTGATGAGCTGTCAAAGTGGGAAGAGCAGTTTTGGAACATTGTTTAGACCTAGAACCATTTTTAGAACCGATCGCGTTCCTGACTAGAACAATCCGCAACCTCTAATTTGCCTACAACAGTTCCCATTATGGCGTTGAAACGGCCCAGTGGAGAATAGGGTGTGCCTGTACACGTTGACACGCCCAGAACGTCTGATCATATGATTTCCCTGTAGACTTGATCTTCTCCGCCAATATGTACGTCAAGATAGAGGTTGCTTGGATGCGTGGCGCACGGCGTTTGGATCGCTGAGATCGCAGGGGACGAAACGCTGCCCTGGGCGAGTAGAAAGCTGAGGCTGGAGGTCGAGGCGCTTCAACCCCTCCATGGAACACGTCACAGGTACATGTCCCCTACGTCTTTGAATGAGGGGTTGGCGCCCACCACGTAGTAGAGATACCTGCCAGGAGGGAGGCCTCGTCTGGTGCTCCATCCAATAGGGTGCACGCCATTACAAACTGACAGCAGGCATGGAAAAAAAAGAGAGATCATGGTTGCCATATAGACTTACAACGCAACATATACAGTCACAAAGAGCAAAAAAATTTCGAAGCTGGCGGTATCTTCTCTCCCGCCGGGAATTGAACCCGGGTCTCAAGCGTGACAAGCTTGCATACTGACCACTATACTACGGAAGATGTAACAGTGTGTTAGGCTGTTGTAGTGGGTCGCTTCGATGGAGGGAGCCGTGGCAATTGTGCTATAACAAGGCTTGCTGCAGTTGTAACAGGCACGGTACGATTGGCGTCAGTGATACTGTATGCGTCACTGAGGAGATAAAGTAAACAGCCATAGAGTGCCGAGAGAAGAAGAGACGAATGAGGTTGGCTCGGACTGATTGATGACCGAGTCTGCTCTTCCCAAGTTGAAGTACCCAGACGTAGCAGTATGCCCCGAGATATGCCTCAGGTCGAGATACTTGTATGCGTCTCGGAGCTGTAAGTCCAGAATGCAGGGAGTCCATCCTTGACCGAGACACCATCTCTGATTCGGCGTGCTCTTGCTCACGACACTTGGTGCCCGATGATTTGTCTCATCGTCTTATTCAGCTGTCTTCCATCCCACGCCCAGCTCTCCTTTCCTCTTCCCTCTTCTATTTTTGACTGCTGCGTGACGAGAGGGGCAAATCCGCTGCCCGGCCCTCCAATTGGCTGCGTGGCCTGCATGTCCCCCAAATCAAGGCTCGCAGCCAGTCATCTGGCCAGCCCTGCCACTCGGTGATGTCGACCTGCATGGGCCAGCGCCAAGTGTCCGCAACCCGAGCGCCGGTATCCTTTGCATGGCGTCCCAAGTACTGGGTACCTGCCGTGCCGCCGGCGGCCGCCGTGGCTGAGACACCAATTCTCGAGGTCAGATTCACGGTCAATCGGTACCTGTCTGGAGGAGGTACATATAGTGGAGTCCGGCTTCTTAATCGTCTCTTTTCTCCTCTTCTTCCTTTCTTTCTTTTCCTTTCCCCACACGCAAGCCAGATCGGGTCGCAAAGCTCCTCGCGAAGAGAGCATCTTCTTTTACTTCAGTGTATAAGAAGGTGGTCTTTTCGCGCCCCGGACCCCGACTCTTTTTTTTTTTACTCATTGCGCGTCATTCACTCATTTTTCATTAAACTCATTTTTTCTTGTAAAAGAAGGCGAATTTTCTCTCCATCCTTCGCTCGCTCCTTTACTTCGTCGCTCTCTTATTAGTCAAGATATACGTGTGAGAGCGCTGTCTTATGCATCAACATCACCACCACCTCCACCAAGACGCTTCGTTCTTTAGCCATTTCAAGTTTATACCCGCCAAAATGTTCAAGCGTGCGTTCCGGTCGCAAGACCAGCCCCAGAGCCAGAACCGCGTCGACAAGGCGGCCCGGCTGAAGAAGTCGGGAGGCTCCTCCGCAAAGGAGCACGTCAAGGCGAAGGTGTCCAAGCTGCAGATCTCTCACATAGAGCACGAAGCGGCTCGCGCCCAGCCCATTAATATTACTCCCTCGCCGATTGTCACCCTTACTATTGGCCGCGAGGGACGGCTCTTTGCCGCGCACGAGGATGTCCTCAGCCAGTCGCCCTTTTTCGAGGCGGCGTGCAAGCGGGAATCCTTGGATGTCATGAACAAGAGAATCTCCCTCCCTGACGAGGAGCCCGAGATCTTTTCTGCCGTCCTCGAGTATCTCTACAAGGGCGATTACTATCCCCGCCTGGTGCACAACCGGCACCGCAACTCGTGGGAGCTCGAGGACCGCATGAGGACTCCTCAGAAGTCATCGCCAAACCCTGATATTGGGGGCGGCCACGCAGGCACGGCGTCCGATGCCGCCGTCTACCTCTCCAGCATCGGGGCCGAGATCTTGCGCGACACCGTCATCTACTGTGCCGCGGACAAGTATGGCCTCGAGGAGCTGAAGCGTCTGGCCCTACGCAAGCAGGGGCTCCAGGCCGGCATCGATGTCGGCACGATCCTGCGATCTGCGCAGTATGCCTACGCCAACACGCCGGACTCGGACAGTCGCCTGCGCGCCCATTATCTGGCCCTGATCATTCGCTGCCGCAAGACGTTTAAACGCAGCGGCACGATGCAGGCTGAGATGGAAGCGGGTGGCAGCAAGCTGTTCTTTGACCTGTTTGTCGCCATGTGCAATCATCTGGACGACGTCATTGATGTTACCAATGGCCGTACTCCAAAGACTGTATGATGAAGCGACGATGATGAGAATGGCGGAAGCCTTCGGTGGCCCGGCTGAGCGCAATGCCGTTGGGGTAGCGAAGGATGGATTTTTTTTTCCAAAGAAAAATATGAAAAAAGCTTCAAAATCGAGAAAGCGGATCAATAGACTTCCCAGCAAGCATGTCATATATTTCTCTTGCAAGGGTTGGCAGCTTTGGTTTTTGCGCCATGTTGCATTTGATCGCTGTCTTTTTGCTCTTTTAGCCCGTCTGGAAGTTCTGATGAGTGCAAATTATGGGAGGCGTCTGTTTACATGGGATCGCTGTTCCTTTTTTTCTTGTACGCGGACTGCTTTTGCATTGAGTGTGTGCTTTTTTTTTTCACATTGCTTTTGCTTTGCTTAAGTCTCAACTCAAAGATTTTCATTCTACGGCGCTGGATTACGTCCTTTTTGGTGTGCATTGCAAGATCAGGGGCTTCTGTTACAGAACCATCCTGCACCATTAAGACAACAGAAAAAAAGATAAAAAAAGAGGTGGAAAGCGACAGCCCGGAACGCATTATTTTCGGAATGGGATCCTGCTTGATTTTCTTTTTCTTTTGATGGTTCAGCATTGCTGTTTCTGTCGGATGCAAGCATTGGGAAATGGGATAAATTGGAGGAAAATACATTCACCTGGGATAAAGCATTTTCTCTCTCATGCTTTTTCACTTCTAACAGGTCTTAAGTATTAGAAGGTTTTATTTGGGACAAGATTGGAAAATGTCAGAGCGCATGCTTCTGAATATTTTTGTGTTTCTTCCCTTTCTTTTCTTCTTCTTTTAACTTTTTCTTCATCTTTTCATTTTGACGAAGAACATGAGAAACGCTGCATAGCCCTGGGGGCGTTGAAGCAGGCCAAATGGAACAAAAAAAAGAGAAAATCTAATTCTATAGGGTCGCTAGCGGTCCTCCCTGACTTTGGACTCCGTGGTCAGGGTTGAGGTTAATGAGACAATTTTGCACCTCATGTGCTTTGTGCCAGTTGCTTGTGTGAATGTGATTGTTCATGTGAATGCCTTTGTGTTGAGTATGCTACAAGGGTTGGCTACTGAAGTACAACGATATTATGACGCTTAGGCTTAATCCCATTTGACCTGAAAGTCCTGAAACTTGACCTCCAGCTCATCCGTAGTATCCTTCGTCGGCCTCGCCACCAAAGCCCCAATCTCCAACTCCCACTCCTTCCCGCCATTCTCCCCATACGGCCAGCAAATCTCCCTCATCGGCACCTTTGTCTCGCCATCCACGCGATACACCCAGAGGCACGAGCCGTCGTGGGCATCCAGCCTCTCGACCAGGATGGTGACGGCTTTGCGGCCGGCCTTGATGTCCTCGGCCGAGGAGGCGTTGGCGACGCTCCAGTCGGCCCAGTTGTCGCAGCAGACGGTGGAGAGGCGGGACTGGCCGTCGAAGAGCTCGACGCCGGTTTTGATCCACTTGCGCGGGGTGGAGGGTGAGGAAGGTTTGGTGAGGACGAGGATGAGGCCGGCTTGGTCGAATTGGTGGGTGTAGGTTGTGGTGAAGGTGAGGGAGGCGGACTGGAATTGGGAAAAGGGGTTTTTGGAGAGGGAGTGGTAGGGGGCTGCTTGTGGTTAGTAAATGGTTTTTGTTGTGAGGTGAGATGCGAGATATCCGTATGAGGTGGAGAGGCTCACCTGTGAAGACGTCGTGAGAAGGAGGCTTCTTCCAGACGTCGGTGTTTGCTGGGGAAGAAAAGGTGAAGCTGGAGCCAGTAGCAGCCATTGTGACGATTGCTTTAGATGAGGCAGTTATGAATGGATGATTGCTACGAATGGATGAAGATTGATATTAGTTGGTGGATGATTTGTACTCTAAGAGCGAGATGGACTACTTGTTCTTATACTAGAGCTGGTGGGGACGCATCGAATCGACTGCCCTTCCAGAACACGAAGGAATCGGAGAATTTACTAATGAAGCACCCCAATCATACCACATTAGATGTCTTAATTCACCGGTTTATGCTGCTGCCTTTTACTACCCCGTAAATCTAACCGGTATTGCTCTTAAAGTGTCCAGATCGGCTGGATCCGTTGTATAAGTTCGGGGAAATGGGGATGGTAAAGCGGGGGAAATTGAAGCTACTAAGAGACAGGATCACAAGCCAACGGGGAGTGTCGGGATGTCTCTTGATGCTTGTGCCAAGGAATCCATAGTCATTCTTATTCTTATTCTGAGAGATCCTTTCTCGCCTTGGGTTGCACAGCCTCGGACTATACAGCTTCGGTAAATATTTACGCTGGCAGTTGATGAAAACAGATTAATTACAGTGTGACGCATACGGCGATGTGCAAAGTACACTGGTGCAGTGTCACGGCAACATAGTGTAAAAGTTTAGCCGAAGTTTAAGCCGCCGGACCGACCAGACTCTCAAACAAAGGAAATCAGACTTTGCCCGGCCAGAGGACGATTCGATTTTTTCTCGTCTTCATCTGCAAGAAAGCACCGCAGATTATTTCTCCCGACAAAACCAGCGTGGGCTCGACTCTCGCACAAATCACGGACAACTTGCACTACGTCTCACGACTTCGCAGCGCTTCGAAAAAAATCCCTGAAGCAGCCAGATTCGAACCGACGCCTGTCTTGCCCACTGCCGCGAGAAACTTTTTTTTTGCTGAGAAACTGCTTTTTTTCCGTGACTCCCCACTCGGCCATTTGGCGGTCCACCGTGACTGGCAGCCTGCGAGTTTGTTTCTGCCCCGCCCATTTCCTTCCTCCTCGTCATTTTTTCTTCTGCCCACCAGAGCGTGCTGTAAAGTGCGTGCGTCGTCGCGCTTATCGAAATTTTTCTTTGCGATTAGAGAAACACTTTTTGGTTCTTCTTTGTTGCTTTAAAGACAAGGAGATCTGCAAGTCTTGAGAAGAGACAAAACCAAGGCTTGGAGAAATAAATATTTTACTACAAAGAAGCTTTCCACAGCAGAGAAAAAAGCGACAAACGGCTACAAACAGGGCCTGGATTTTTTCTTCTCTTATCGATTCTCACTGCTCACTTACATCCTCATCGCGTATCTGCTCTATCCATCACACATGCAACTTTCAACGCCATAGCAGAGTCTCAACATGTCGTTTCTTACACCACCGCCGACAAAACGGCCAAGTCAAGGCCCCGGCCCTGCAAAACCTCGCTTTGCCAGACCAAATCCTGTCCGGGCCCTCCGCGAGCGTGAGGAGCGCCGCCATGCCGCCGCAGCGGCAGCCCGACTTTCATCAACCCAAAGGCCGGGAGTCGTCACTCCAGCTCACCAGCAGTGCGCCAACAAAGCCTGTCCGAAGCCCAATGTTGTCGACGGCACCTGTCAGACGTGTGGTCGTGTTGCTGATGATAGCAACATTGTGTCTGAGGTGCAGTTCGGCGAGACGTCGTCTGGTGCTGCCATGGTGCAGGGAACGTTTGTCGGTGCTGATCAGGCTGGTGTCAGGGGCATGGGACCTGCTTTTCGGAGAGTCGGTGGAAGCGAGGACAGAGAAAAGAGCATCCGGGAAGCACGAGGTCTGATGCAGGGTTACGCTCAACAGCTCAACATCAGTGACAGTCTCGTTACGGCGGGTACGCAAGTCTTCAAGCTTGCATCAGGCGCCAACTTTATCCAGGGACGCACGCTAGCCAGTGTCGCGGCTGTTTGCCTCTATGCTGCCTGCCGTGCTGAGCCGCCTTGCAAAGTCATGCTCATCGATCTGGCTGATTTGGTGCAGCTCAATGTGTTCAAGCTAGGACGGATCTTCAAAAAGCTGAATGAAGTGGTGCCGATCGGAGCTGATGGACTCATTCCGGTTTATCCTGAGGATCTCATCTGGCGATTCGCCACCAAGATGGAGTTTCGCCAAGACACGGCCAAGGTCGCTGAGGATGCGGTCCGGTTGGTCAAGCGCATGAGCAGAGATTGGATGGTCATGGGCCGACGACCTTCGGGCATTTGCGGTGCCTGTTTACTGATGGCTGCACGTATGCACAACTTCCGACGAACCGTTCGCGAAGTCGTGTACATCGTCAAAGTCACAAATCACACCATCCAGAACCGATTGCAAGAATTCAACAACACGGAATCAAGTCGCATGTCAGTGGAAGATTTCTTAAAACAGGACTTCTTGGAGAGTTCTCATGATCCTCCCTCGTTCTACCGGAAATCGGATGAGTATAGAAAGAGGGCGGAAGAGAATTCACGGAAGCGAAAACGAGGCATCACTGTCGAGGATACCGAACAGCCGATTGTAGAACATGCGCCCATTAGACGACACATCGAAGGAGGAGCGGATCTTTCCAAGGCACCCGAAGTCAACTACCGCCGCGATGCTGATGGATTCATCATTCCCCCTTTACCATCGCAGATTCCACAAGGAAACATCAGTCTCAATCCACAAAAGAAGGAGAATGAAGACGAAGTAGAAGGCCTTGAAGATCTTGCCGAAGAATTCGGGGATGCTCTAGATGAAGAGGAGGCGGCGGATCAAGATGCCTCAAAAGGAGGCAAGGGTAAACGCGCCAAGCCCCAGCTTCCCATTAACGAAGAATGGGAACAGGATGAACAGGACTTGGAAGGCGTGATTGAAGAGATTTTCAACGATCCGCTTACCTACGAACATGCTCTGGCATACTCAAATGCCGAGCAACGAGCTCGAATCCACTCCGTCTGGGCTCGCCAACAGCAACCACAAAAAGAGGTGTCTATGGCGGCCGACGTTACCGAAGATGAGTTTGCTGATGACCCCGAAGTTATCAACTGCCTATTATCACCTGAAGAGGCACGTATCAAGGAGATTATCTGGGTGAATCAGAACAAGGACTGGCTAAGGAAGCACCAAGAAAAGGTATTCCGACGAAAGATGGAAGCAGAGCGCCCCAAGCAGACACGCAAGAGGAGAAAGCGCGCCAGGATGGGAGAGGGCCAGACAAGCCCTGCCAGTTCTGCAGCAGAAGCAGCCATCGGCGTGGCCAAGGACAGAGCTTGGTCCAAGAGGATCAACTACGATGCTATCCGCAGCATTTTCGACATGCCAAATGCAGGGCTTGGGTCTACAGCCACCAGCCGAAAGACCAGTTTGGCGGGCAGTGCTTTCGGTGCTGATGACGAGGGAAGCGAAGCTCCAGATGAGAGCGTTGCTGGCGATGAGGAGCATCATGAAGAGCACGAGCATGAGGAGCATGAAGAAGAATATGAGGAGCCGGAGGAGTTTGGCGAAGGCGAAGAGTTTGGAGGAGGCGGTGGCGAATATGAAGGTGGATATGATGAAGATGATCCTGATATGGACAACGAATATGGATTGGAGGAGGATTAAATATGCATCTTGCTCGAAGGGATAAAGATTACCCTCGAAGCACATGGCGTTTGGGATCTGCTATGCATATCGGCAGTGATTTTTGGTCGGCATATAGCAAGTGAGCTGGATGAAACAGGCACCAAGCTGGAGTATATAGACTTTTAATAATTTTGTGTGATTATCATAATACATGAATTATCATTATATCATTATCGTAAAAGTGCATCGCTCATCACATCCAATTTAACCATGGCGACCCTCACGCAGTGATCTTAATCCCCAGCTCAGCTTCACATTTTCTAATGCTCTCATTCTCCATGGCCTTGTATAATTCATCCGAGCTACTCAGCTTCGCTCCCAGCGCTTCCTCCATCCCAGCCTCATTAGACAGCGCATCAACAGATGCAGACGAAGTCTGAGTCCCGAGATTGGATCGGAAAATACCCGCGGCCGACAAGGGCAGGAAATCTTCATATGTTATGGGAGTGATGTCGATGATGCCCTGCTGGATGAGATGCTCTAATGTGAAAGATGAGTTTATCTCTGGAAGACGCCTATTTGCCACGGTGTATGTGAAGTAGGCGAGTTTCTGTGCTCGTAGCGTTTTCCAGTCATCAGGATATTTCTGAAACGCAACTTCAACCTGTCTATCCAGCTCTTCGGGCGTGGATTTTTGAGAACTCGATTCTGCAGCTGCCATTGCTTCATTTAGTAACTCGTCGTATAATTGTCTCCCGGCAAGAGTCACCGCTGCGCCGCGCTCTTCGATTTCGCCAAATCGAGCTTTATGCGAGCCAGAAACAAATCTTGATTGAGATTCTTGTGTGGTGAAGAACTGGACGGGCTCTTCAATAGCCAGGAAACTCGTCTGCCGGAGAAGAATAGGGCAGTTTCTCTCGGGAGGGCCTTCAATCCGGTCTTTTACTTTGAGGCCTTGAGATTTCATTTTCGCTTGCGCGGCGGAGATGTCTAGTGTACGGGGCGTGAGGTGGTTAATGTGCGCGCTGCGAAAACATGCTATGTCTGCGAGGATTTGGTGTTCTTTTTTAAGAAGCTGGTAGTCTTCGTGTGAAGAAGCGGCGGTACCGTGCCAGCGGAAAGTTTCCATGGCTTGGGCGACGAAGCGGGTGCCTTGGTCGATGGTTAGTCTGCCGTTTTGTTTGTCGGCCTGGTCGAGGAGGGTGATGAGCTCTGCGGTGAAGATGTTGCGTTTGGAGAGCAGATTCAAGGCCAGTGAGCGAGCCTTTTCGTCTTTTATGAGTTCTGGGCGGAGTAAAGATGTGAATACGCGAAAGGGGTTCTTCTTCAAGGATGCAGTGGTGCGTGGACGGAAGCATGTTGCGTGCATGGGCAGTCCAGCTGCTGCAAGATCGTAATATCCAACGGGGTACAAGCCAATAACGGCGAAGATGCGGCTCACGGTGCGTAGTTCGTAAGGAGTGCCGAGTCTGATTGCGCCGTGGCGCTCAATGTCCAGTCTTGAAGATGCGACGTTGCCGTGGCGCATGGCGAGCACGCGCGGGTCGAGATCTGATGTGCGGGTTGATGCGTTGACGGCGTTGACGATGTGGATGAGATCGCCGTAGAGGGGGACTTCGGATTTGTACATGGCGGACATGGCGAGGGTGAAGGCGGTGCGGAGGGCGTCGGGGTCTGCGTATTCGGGGGCATGATGTGATGGGATTGGGGTTGGTGATGTGAGTGTGGTTGTGAGGGTGGCGCTGGGAGCCATTGTTGAGTGTGTATTAAAGAATTGATTAGTAGATGATGATGATTTGAGAAGCAGTAAGATGATGGCAGTATTATGTACAAGTACCTATTGTGGCGAGAATGAAGTTGAATTGGTATTACAGATAAGAACGAGATCTGACAGCAGCAGCAGCAGCTTTATTATACACCGGACATGGCACAACAAAGTGCAGACCGCCGGTGTAAGACATCTTACATATCGTACCCATCACCGCAACAAAACAGGGGATTCCATCGGCTGCTCTCGGTCCAGCACGTTGTTATCGCGTAAAAGATTACCGGCCGGCCATTCGTAGGTATTTGAATCGTAACAAGTCCCGGAGGGTCCACCGATAAAGAGGATGCGGCGGATGCTATCCGGGGATCATGGCTTCCTAAAAGGGTAGTTGGTTGGAGAAAATGGGGCGATTTGATTGGATGATTTGGAGAGCTTTATCAACGTGCGTCGCTGATATCAGATTAGCTTGAAATATGGAGAAAGGTTCTTGACATCAAGCGGTATTGCGAATGAACAGAACAGTCATCGTAGGCTCTGAATTAAGGACAATGTCATATTGAAAGATCTAAATCTTGGAATGCATCATGCACTAAAGCATATTTAGTCTATAGGACATCAGACCTCGAATCCCCGGCTATATGGCTAAAGTTGGCTCAACCAGCAAGATCAAAACTGCTTGTATAGCTAGCCAACGAACCATAGCTGACGACGAAAGATGACAACATACCGTATACCGAATAGCTGGCTCTTATGCATCACGAATCTGAATGGCAGTTTCTTTTTGATTGAATGCAAATTGCAAGATCCCTTTCATCGGACAAATCTCCCATTTTGCATCATTCTGCTCCTCAAACAGGCTGATATCAGAGTCAAAAGCTGCATAAACATGTCTTAACGGAAAGCACATCGGCTCGCTCCCAGGGTATGTGATGGGCATGTAGCAAAACTTCGTCGGATGCTCGTAGCACCGGACAGCATCGAAACCAAGGCGACACTGCCCAAGCGCTCGCTTGATGCCGTCTTCATACTCTAGCAAAATGCCGCTACACCTCCCGGTATCGCGGTCCGAAAAGACTTGTGCGTGAGTCACTTGTTCTAAAGCCGCGTAAAAATGAGATGCGTCGGAAAAAGGTTCTCGGATAGGGGGTTCGATGACAGAAACCACCTCTCCTACCGTGTCAGCTCCGATGAACGAGAGATTAGAGGAGTTCGAAATATTAAAAGTAAGGGTCAAGTGGCGATCCTCAGACTGTGGCGCTTCATACAAGGTTTCGATGAACTGTGCTTGGGAGAAGTAATTTCCAGTGTGAGACAGGCCGATGACATATTTCCCAGATTTCATGGTCAACTAATCTTGTTAGATTGGCGGCGAATTAAAGCCGCTATGGAGGGAATCTTACGACGATTGAATAAGCGATAATTATAGGTAGTCTTCTATGACGAGGAACCATGGTAAGGTCTCTTTTGGCTCTTACCGTACCAATCGAAACCACTTTGTCATTGGCTGCTATTGGAATATAGATCCAAGCAAGGGATGGCCCGACGAGGGGCCCGAAACCGCGACGCAAATACTGCTGGAAATCTTCAAGTACCTGCGAGCCTCGTTTTGTATGCCCATGAATAGCCCTAAGTTTATCCCCAGTCAACAAAAAGGATATTCCCGTAGTTTGACGCGGATCTAGATCAAGCGCTCCGAACCGCCTGGGTATGTATCGGCTGGGTAGAGATTTGTCGGAGGGTATATAGTGTGCAGAAGGCGGAAGGGCATGTGGCGACGGAATGTTCCAGATTGGGATGTTTGCAGATGTCGGAACATGAAGACGGCTCATTCCGAGCTGAAGGAATTAGCTTGGCTAACAGACATTCAGAAATCGTAGAAGAGAGACTAACCTGGAATTCTATATCAACGCCTGATAGGCCCTTCACTGACTCTACGATATATACATGAGTGAAACGTGATGAGCCCATAACAGTGTTATCTTCTGAACTTTCAGATTCAGAGACCATGCCAATGCTCTTGATCCCGCGAGAATCGATGGTAAGCCGCATCCTGCGATCGATGGATTGTCCTCCTTCAACAAAGATGGGGGAAGTGCCACGGGACCACGACAGAACCTCACACAGTGGGCGGGTAACGGCGTCTCCAAGCTCAGCCAAGTTTAGATATTGCGCAAGTTGTATAACTCTGCAAAACCTCAAGAGGGTATGGTTAGGCTGCAAATGGCCACCAATCAAATCGGCCACCTCTGGAAGGAAAGTCTTCTGAAAGCCAGCTGTTCTGCTGATGCTTTCTGCAGTCGTATAGAGCACAGGATCGAGCATCAGGGACCTGGCGCCTCGCCACGGGTACAACATAATCCCTGCGATCCAGAGCTTTCTGTATTTGTCCTTGGCACTGCATGTCTTGCCGAATAGACGAATACAATCGACATGAACAGTTACGCTTTCATCAGTAGCGTCACAAGTTTCATGTCTTAATGTTTCGCGGTGAAACCAAAATCCCTCGCGCGTTGGCAGCTCCCTAGGCATGCTTCCCTCGGCATACGTATTGTACCCTCGAACCGATCTTCCATTGCAAGTCACTTGTTATTGATGTTAGCATTGTCATTTAGGGAGGATAGATAGAAGGTCATACGCGCAATAACATGATCATCGTCTAAAAACAGAGTGTTACAAGCGCCACATTGCGGGTGAGTGTGTATGCACTCTACACCGTCGATACCGGAAGATTTTGATGAAGCCATTTGCATCTGATTGATGAATCTTGAGACGACTTTGCATGCTTGGTCATTGAGGGGAATTGCAGGCAACCGCATGCATTTATGACTATCACGTGCTTTCTCTCAACCGATTGGTCCTCTGGCTAATCCAGCATGAATCCTCCTACGCGTCAATCTTCACGATAAATTACATATACCAAGTAAATATACAACCACCACAGAGTTTGCTCATCCAAGTATAGGACGAAGCTGATTGTTAGCAGCGGGATACCAGCAACTGTGGAGTTTCACTTTACATACCTACCAGCGCCTGCTTCATCAGCACATAGCCTTGCCACTGCGCACACTGAATAAATCTCAAAGGTGCATACAGCTTTACCGACCCACCTTCGAGCGCCCTTCGGGCCAATTGCATACAGCTCCATGCAGGTAGCTGCATGTGGCCAGCCTCTCAAATTATTACTGGGCGTGCAACAGTGCATCATTAGCCAGGCAAGAGGCTCGCTACAATTCGCTGTAGCAAGAAGGCTGCCGTGGCTATACTGCGGCCCACCATCTTGGGCATGAGGAGAGCCTCACTTCCCCGCCTCATTTCGTGAAATTGGCTCTTGTCATTTAGAACCACTGAGTTTCAGAGGTGAGTAGTTAGAAGACAGATGTCAAAGCTTTGAATCTAATAAGCAACTCTGTCCGGCGCAATGGACGGAATTTCTAATCCACGAAACATTGTTGATGCCATAAAACTCTCCATCAGCACGGCCTCTGTTTTGTATAATTATGCCAGCGATGTCAAGAATGCCAAGTCGGATATGAAAGACCTTAGCAGGGAAATCAAAATCCACCTCTCTATCTTGGAAAAAGCCAGGGATCTTCTGGAAAGTCAAAGCGGCCGTCTACAAGTATCTCAAGAACTGCGACCCGCTCTCGACGCAAACTACTCTGAGCTTGAGAGTATCAAACTTCAGCTAGATCAGCAATCAGACGACAAATCTAGCGTCCGGAAGCGAGTATCGAATAGATTACGATGGTCATCCCAGAAGCATAAGATCCAATATGACATTGAAAAGTTGCGGAAAACTCGAGAGGATATCGGGAGCGCTTTAACTGTTGACAGCGCGTAGGTCTTCGTCTGCCTGCCCTAAATTTACTGTGCGCCTACTTACAATGTTAAGCAACGCAATCATGGATATTCATTCCATCCAATCCGACGACATTCTCTCCAAGATCCCAGTGGTACAAGGTGCATCTTTCGACTCCCATGCTAACGAACACGAACCTCAATGCCACCCTGACACCCGCGTCAAGATTCTTGGAGAGATTGAAAAATGGGCTCAGGAACCAGAGGGACGACGCATATATTGGCTCTGCGGTATGGCAGGCACCGGCAAATCCACAATTTGCAGAACCGTTGCTCATCATCTGACAAATTTGAACATTGTGACCGCCAGTTTCTTCTTCAAAAAGGGTGACAACGATCGAGACAAGTCAAATGCTCTTTTCACTACCATTGTAAAGCAACTTCTCGAACACTTGCCCAAAGAATTGGCGTTACATGTCAAGAAAGCTTTGCAAGATAATCCAAGCATAGGGTATAAAACGCTCAGCACACAGTTTGAGAAGCTCATATTGCAGCCTTTGCAGAGTTGCAGATCGCTGCCACCAGTCATAGTTGTCGTTCTAGATGCCCTCGACGAATGCGAAGATCAGGCTAGTGCTGCAAAAATTATTGAACTCCTGCCTAAAATCGAAAAGGTCGCATCTACCTGCTTCAAAGTCTTGGTTGCAAGCAGACCGGAGTGTCATCTCCGAACATCTTTTGCTCAGCTGGAATGCGAGCATCATGAAACTCTTCTTTATGAAGCACTGCATGATGTTGCGGATGAGGATATTCGAAAGGACATCTCTATCTTCTTTAAATCCAAACTGGGGGAAATCAGAGACAATTACAACCTTACAAACTCACCACTACCCCCAGATTGGCCATCAGAGTCTCTTGTTAAAGATCTTGTGGATATTTCGGTACCTCTATTCATCATGGCGGCAACTACGTGTCGGTTCATTGGCAATCGGAGAAAAGGCGGTCCTAGGAAGCTGGCCATGGAATTTATGCAACGTCACCGGCGGCTAGGTAAAATGAATCATCTTGCTAGGGTCTATCTCCCTGTCTTAGAGCAACTGCTTATTGAACACAATGGAGCCATGTCAGAAGAACTCTCAAAAGCAGACAAAGAAGAGGTGATCATAGAGTTCTGCCAAGTTGTCGGCACCATTGTGCTTCTTGAAGCGCCTCTATCAATAACATCACTCTCAAAGATACTTGAAAGGGATCCTGAAGATGTCAAATCACTACTCTCAAATTTGAACTCTGTTCTAAATATCCCCAAAGACTCTAACAGCCCAGTCAAGCTATTTCATCTGTCTTTTCGCGATTTTCTAGTCGGGACCGGTGATCAGGATCAGAAGCATGATTTCTTGGTTGATGAGCGAGAAATACATGCCAGCCTAGCTCACCAATGTATTGCATTGCTTTCGAGAGATGGGCATCTTAAACAAGACATCTGTGGACTCAATCATCCAGGGAAACTCAGATCCGATATAGACCAGAACAGAATCGACGCTTGTTTTCCTCCACATGTTCGGTACGCATGCCTGTACTGGGTTTTCCACTTGAAGGAGAGTCGAGGCCACATACGCTTTGATGATGAAACGCATCGCTTTCTTAACAATCACCTAATTCACTGGCTTGAGGCACTCAGTCTACTGGGTCGCAGTGCTGAGAGCAGAGATATGGTGGAAAACCTCTTAGCTATGGTTGATGTAGGTGGCCTCTACCAGCGCTTCTCTGTCAATATATCTTGCAAAGCCGCTAATTTTTGTTTTCATTCATAGAACAACGATAGAGCACTCGGTCTCCTGCGCGACACCGAACGATTCGTGCGTGCTTATCGGCATATAATGGACGTAGCGCCACTGCAGATATACTCTTCTGCCCTGATTTTTGCGCCGAAGAGGTGCGAGTTTCGGCAATGTTTCGAAGGAGCAATTCCCAAGTGGATAACACGTCAGCCTACCGTCCCAATGGACTGGGATGCATGCCTCCAAACTCTAGAAGGCCACAACGAATCCGTATTCCAAGTTGTATTTTCTCCGGACTCGTCACTCATTGCATCACGCAGCACTAATAAGGTCCTGATCTGGCGAAGCCAAGCTGGAAATTGTATCCATGAATTTGATATCCGTGCCGAAACAATTGCGTTCTCTCGCGACTCTAGATTCTTTTACTTGGTTTCGGAACATGGTCAAATCGAGACGCGGGAGACAGACACCTGGACTTGCAAGGCAGTCATGAGAGTGGGAAGTACAACAGGAGACGCATATGCGAGTAGCGCAGCCATTTCTTATGACGGCAAACTCGTCGCAGTAGGTTTCGACAAGTCCATTGAGATCTGGTCAATTTCTACGCCCGGCGAATACATAAAGAGCATCAAGTGTAATGCTCATTATAATAATCTAATGTTTTCTCCAGATTCCGCTTACATCGCTGCATTAAGGTTCCGTGGTGCACTGTTAGGAATTTGGCCTATCCGTGGCGGACAGCACACCTCCATAAGAGATTGTTCGGCTGCAGCATATTCTCCCGACTCCTCTCTGATGGCTCTGGCTATTGGAAATACAATAGAAATACATCGCATTGACAACGGGTCTCTGAAATTTCATCGGAGATTCTCAGTCAAAGTTAGGCGCAGGCCCTGCGCCCTAAATTTCTCTCACGATGCTGCACTCCTAGCAATTTCACCAGGAGACAGCGAATTTGGGATCTGGTCGACGAAAGATGGCAACCGTATATGGACGGCAAATGATCATACAAGCAGTATTAGTTCGTTTTCGTTTTCGCATGACTCTGCATTCCTCGTTTCAACATCTTTGGATGACACACTGCGTATATACACCGTTGACAATCGACAACCACTCGAAGTTCAGGAAATGAGATATAAACAGAGTAGCAAAATCACAATTTCACCCGACTCATCCCTTCTACTACTACAACCAGGCGGAGACAACAAAAACTGGCAGATTTTGCGTGCTGATTCAGGCAATTTAATTGGAGAATTTGACCGGGACAAATTACAAAGCGAACCAACCTTCACACATGACTCCTCCTTGGCAGTATTTCAGAATAGCGCTGCTGAGATTTGGCACCCCGATAGACCCCAGCCCGTACAAGTCTTTAATGGACTTGGTCCAGATCTCCATGGAATTCATGTGGTCTGTTTCTCAGCGGACTGTACGCTGGTTGCAGGTATCCTGGATGACAGATCTCTACGGGTTTGGCAAATCACTACAGGTGAATGTATACGAGAAGTCAAATCCGCTGTGCCTGAGGAATACCATCCAGAGATTTTGTGTTTCTCCTCAGACGCATCTCGAATAGCATGCGCCTCAGAGGGAGAAGACGATTTTTTCGTTTGGCAAGTTGAAACAAACGCACTTGCCAAAAGGTTCACAAAACCAGAAGGGACTGTTTGTTTTGCCTTGTCTGACACGAAACTGGTTACAGCACTGTTGTTTCACATGACGATATGGAGTCTTGAAACAGGTGACATTCTACAGCACTGTACGGGCTACTCGGCATGCTTTACACAAAAACTTAGTATTTCATACGACTCGACACTTCTGGTATCAGCAACTTTACAAACAATCAGTATCTGGAATGCCGACACGGGTGCTCACGTGCAAACCATCATAATTGGGTTAAACATTACACATCTATCTTTCGAACTTAATGATCATTCGGTATTTTGTACCAATCTTGGTCGAATCAAGATCAAAAACTTTACAGCATCAAGTGAAGATGCAGCTAGTGTTAGCCAGCTGCAGTCATGGTATTATGATAAGCTTAATATTGCCAATAGCACATATGGTCAAAAGGACGGTGGCTCTTGGATAACATTCAATGGGGAGAAACTTCTATGGCTTCCCGCAAAATATCGAGAAGATGATTCATCGCGCGCTGTTTCAGATTCTCTGGTTGCGATTGTGTCTAATCTTTCTTGGCAACATGCATTTATTGGGTTTGATGTGGAGAAGATCCCCCGGTGGCATCACGATATATACACCTAGGTATATTTCATAGGATGGTGCAGATTAAGAGAGGTCCTGCGGTGTAAAAAATGAAAACAATAACAGCAGAGGTCCCCGATCAATTACCTAGCCGGGCGATGCTACTGGCTGTATTACGATGCGCCGAGACTTCCATTTTTTTTTTCCATAAAAACAGCTATGACTATATATGAAGCAAAATGCAGATATATTGAAGTTCAGGAGTCTTATCTAGAGAGATGATCCCTGTTACGAGATTGTCAAGTATTCTGAACAGGGGTTAGGCTCTCCTTGCTCTTATCGATGGCTTACATGTACTTCCCTTTCTGTTCTAAGGCGTGTTTCATGCTAACGGCAACGCCTATCTCAAATTCCATCGAGTATAAAGCAATCGAAACATCTATACAAGTAACTTCATTCTGCTGGGATTTGTTTCGCCGCTCCAGTGCGTCAAATTCAGTATAGGAAAGAAATCCGAGGAACCAGCTCATGTCATATCTCATCACCGAATTAGCATTCCTTAACGAGTGAAAAACCGAACATATGATCATAAGGCTTTATGTTCAGACCAAAGGAGCTCAATAGAGGCATGATGTCTACGAATTATGCTCCCAACGAGCTTAAATTTTCCGTTCGACCCTCAATAATGTAAATAACATACACTCCCTCTGCTGCTAAACCATTGCGTACAATGTTGCAATAAAATTTAGATAATCTTCAACACTAACATGTCACGAAGTTGACGTTGACTGAGTCTTTTCGCCTTCTATCTTCCCCATGACGGCTATCCTTTGCTCACCAAAAGCTTGGCGAGTGAGGGGAGAGAGACGAACCTCGCCCGTGCGCGTATATTTTCCAAGAAAGGCAGGTCACTGGAGAAATTGATAAACTAATATCGGACATTCGAGGAACTTTGCCAACATGCATGGCCAAAACAGAAGCAACACGTCCATCAGGGTCCCTTTCACCGTTAGCACTAAGAATAGTATATGTGGTATGTTGTCGTGGTAGCTGCGTTCCAATCCCAGAAAGCGCAGTCTGCATTGCCCAAATTTGGGCAAATCAGAGGGGTATTGGACAAAATTAATTCTAAATGGCATTCCAATGACACATGTGACACTCGGAGGTGCGCATTGGTCGATGGTATATCCGTTGTTGTCCTGTGCGTCAGAGGTAGACAAGCAAAGGAGAACCCCCGGTCACAAGACATGCAGCATTGACAGAATAAGCTGTCATTGATGCATATCACTGTTTGTTTTTGATGCCCAATGAGCAATTATGAGTTGAATATCTGAAGAATGTAGAGAAGAAAGTGAATGGGGGACATAAAGCCAGGGTAGTAAGTAGTTGGGGGTAGTTTGGTCTACGTGGGAGACTGTTCATCCACAACAAGGCAGAATCAAAAGTGCCGTCCAAACACGGAAGCGATCATAGAATTGCAAGGATTCTGTTATTTTGTCCCAATCTAGCAACATCACAAACTCTCTGCCGAAATACGAGCTCTGGATAACTCGGCAAGAAAGATGCAAATCACATCATATTGTGGTGTTCTTTCAAGTCCAGGTATACACCTCGTATACGACACACGGATATCTATCTCTATCTGCGGAAACATGGCGTTTTGCAAAAATTAACGCAAAGAGACCGTTGTATATCTGTTTCGTGTGAGGACAGGAAATATTCATCGTCTGTATCGAGGCCAAATTGGTATAATTGCAGGGTAGGCGCTCGTTGTATCATCATCGCCATTCATACATACACGCCATGCGCAAAATGCTCGATTATCTAATGCAGATGCTATATTTGGTTCCAGCGCAAAGTGCGCATAAGCCGAGAGGATCTCAAATGCAACACACGGAGTGCCTCAAAGCAGCAGCCAATGCAACCTACCCAGGAACCAGAAGCACGTCATTCTGCAGCTCCATTATTGGCTGCTTGCAGATTTTGTATCTTCATATGGATATAACACATAATAAAGAAATTTGAGGCCTGTGAATCTGTTACAACATACGATGCAGTGCCATGGAAGGGATCGTGGCGTGCTGCTGGAAAGGCATATTCTTCCCATGCATATGGCAAATCTGGGCAACCGGGCACATGCGTATTTGCTTGGAATGGATCTTGAATAGCCACTCGAAGCGTGCATTGATACGAAACGATGACAGGATGTAGCATCAATGCGGCTTAATTGCAGACGTAGTCATTAAACCAGTCTCTATCCACGCACACATCATACCACGCTCCATACAAGGAGGGCGTGCTCTTTCACCTTTGGGTCCACAGAAGCTTTCGTAGACTATCCTCTATGGGTGGACTGATCTGTATTGTGTATTCTGGGGAGGGCGTCGAGACATTCTCACATGCCATTTCTGTACATTGGGCCGTTGCGCGTTCTTTTGACAAAAAGAATTTTTGTAGCTCGTTCTGTAGTCAGGACTTCTGACTTTCAGCTCGCAAAAGGTCAGTGAGATTACCAGTAATATTGATATCACGATGATCCTGTTTATGGACGGGACTTCTGCTCACTCCATGTAGGACCTACGGAGGCTACCTATATTGGCGTTAGCCTGGCAGTAGTTCATGATAAAGGTTGTCTCATTTTCCCTTTACATACACAGATTAGCAAGCTTTTTGTCCAACCTAGTAGTATAGCACACCATGGTCAACCGTTGAGATCGAACCTAAATCGGCTATGCGGAGGATGGCGTTTGAGTTGCATTGCTAACTGGCCATCCATGCTTCTAGACGCTTCGTGCTGCCGTACCAGGCGTTAATTCCACGGATACCATTTGTTCCGTACCCAATCCAATACAACATCGTCAAAGCGGCTTCTTCTTATCATTTCGTATACTCATGTTGCCACATGTCGAAAAGGCGCCCATTGGTAAGCCGGATGTCTTGCTTCATCTTGCTCGGTAAACCCTTAAACCACAATTACGCCGCACAGCAGCCCGCTTTTTCTGGGCAGCTCGGCCATTCTCCGCTGAGCGCAAGCCAGGATGCCTGGCGTATTCACTATTGCATCATTAAGCGTGAAAAGCGCGGCAGTACAATAAGGTCTGCCCATCACAAGCGATCTAAGTCGGAAGCGATCTTCGAAGTTGGGACCCCTTGTCCCTGGCCAGGACGCTCGTAAAGTGCATGGGGCTGAAAAAGGGTACCGGAGCTTGTTGTACTGCAAAGCCGGCGGCCGCAAGAGGGCTGCAACCATCAGCTTTTTTGCCATTTTGCTTCCATTTCGGGAGATCGGTGAGGGTATCTATTGGCTCGTGATGCTCGTGCATCTGTGGCGCGTAGAAAAGCGTCAAGACTTCAGGCTGTATGTCGACAGCAGTCCAGAACTTGGACGTCTCCAAGGACTTTTTGACGCTGCCACCCACACCATCATCAGCGCTTCTTCCCTCTTCCATGCGTCGTCTTTGCCAGTGAAATTGCAGTGGGCAGCTGAGCCTGCCGCCGTGGCCTCCGTGCTTCATGTGGCAGCTGGGCAGCCACCTTCCAGAGCGGTCTCTGCCTCCGAGTGGCGGCGTCGGGTCGGACCTAGTCTAGCCCGTTCCTGGACCGGGATCAGGATCAAGGCTGCGGGACAAGGCGAGGAGGCGAGGGCGCCATCGCCAAAGCGGCCTGGCGGCGTGGAGCGTGGGGTGTGCGGTGGGTTTTGGCGCGATACTGTATCTTTAAGCTTGCGAGCGGACGTAAACAACCGGTGCCGCTATCGCGAGCCTGGGCGGCCACACTGTCGTCCGCGTCGAGGCAGCCAAGCAGCCAAGCTCTGCCAAGCCATGTCGTGCCAAGACAATAGGACGGATGTCGGCATCGATAAGGTGAAGTCCATCAGGGACACAGAGTTTGGCACATTTGCTTGGCGATGCGAGATGGCTGCGGTGTTGCAAGTAACAGATCGGCTGTCGCCTTGGCACGCTTGGCAGCTGAAATATTTCCCGAGTTCAACGACGCTCGATATTGTTTGTATCGTGAATGAGTGATGAAGAAGGGAAGAAGAGGAGAAAAAAACAACGCAGGAAAAAAAAGAAGACAGCAGTAGGCAGTGGCTGAGCCTCGCTGCTGGCGCGACGATCGCATCAGGAAGGGCAGGTCTCGTAGGATCAGGGCCTGCTGTAACTGCAATCACGTGCTTCGACCTCTGCAACCTCGATTCTTTTCTCGTAATAGCTATCTGGTATGCCTCGCTTCCCTCCATATCTGCGCTCTCCATTGTATAGACTACCCCAACTATCTACGCGACACGCCCATGGCGCCGCATGAAATCACAATCAGCGCTGCCTTGACGCTTCGGCCGGTTCCGCCTCTGCTCGCTCAGGCCAGCTTCACGATGCAGCCAATCATGGCCATCAAAGCGGCGTCCAAGCCGTCACGCTCCAGATTCCATGGCTAGGCAGCCCCATGCCGAATATCCGGCTCCGACAGGGATCCCAAAGGTCTGCGGATAGGACTTTGGACATGCCGCTCTGGGCTTGAGCGCTGTTACGAACCTTTGCATGCAGTGCCCGTTATGGCAGATGGCGATTCTGGCACAAGTTCCCACGCCCAAGTGCCGGCTGCCAAGCTGATGCGGCGCCAGCCAAGAGTCCCGAGGCACCCAAGGGCCCCTCCCCGCATCGGAACTTGTACAGGTCATTAGGCGCTTCTGATTGATGGGATGGGAGATTAACATTAACCAAAGGTTTAGACTTGATTTGTGGTCTTGGCGGTTGATCTCACTAGTGCCGTGCTTATACACAACACGACATAGGTCAGGAATGGGTGCTGTGCATTCAATGCTTGCGTGCGAGCAAGATAGTTGATAGATGGCTTGGAATGAAACCAAACAAACAATGCCAATGTTTCTTCAGAAGCGGCGGCTAACGGCGAATATCACTGCAACATCACTTGTGGCAGTTGGGCTAGGCTCATCGCCTCTCTCCGGATCAGCACCGCTGCGCTGAAGCTAGACATTTGGCGGAGTGTTGCGGGTCCAAGGCTTCTCTATACGGACTTGTACGACACGGGCTGCCTACTAGGAGCCTGATAGAGCGGGATCGGCGCCAAAGCGCTATGCGCATGCTGTTTTGAGAGCACCCAGCCGCTCTATCGAACCAAACATCGCCGTTAAGGCGCACGGACTGGAACGACCCCGGATTGGAGGGGTGCCTGACCAAAGTGGCGAGAACCATTGTTCAAAAGAGAGTCTGTGCTATGCCTCTCTGGAACCCGCCACGTTGCGCCGGCTCCGAACAAGCAGCTCTGGCCATTGAAACTAGACGGTGGACTTCTATCTTAGGACGGTGCAAGATACGTGATCGACAAAGGTTCCAGCGTCCGCAGGAAACAAAGGCAGAATCGGTTATGTGGACTCGGCTGGCCTCACTCTCCGGGCTAGGACACATTCCTACCCCCTGGACTCCAAGGTCTCATTCGCCAGCAGCCCCGCGGCAACTTCACCAGCCTCAGTTGGCTATCGACGACGCTGGATACTGCGGCTATTCCATCATTCCGACTCCTCTTCCCATCACCGAGCCCCAGCGCGCGTGTGAAGGCCCAGGACGATGGCGCGAATTCACCTTCCTAAACCATACTCTTGAAGCCGCCCACGATCTCCGGCCACTGGCTGCATCAATGGCATCTTCAACTTCGAGGATGGGTTGATATGCGAGCCTCGATGAATATAAAGACTCCTCGTCTTCCCCTCAATCTGTTGTTGAAGCTTCTTTCCTCATCAGCCTTCAAGACATCAAGTCCAATCGAGTCCTGAGCAACTATCATCTCAAAAAGCTTCAAAATGCAGACTTTTGGTGCTTTCCTCGTTTCTTTCCTCGCCGCCAGCGGCCTGGCTGCTGCTCTCCCCGCCGAGGGACAGCAGAAGACCATCTCCGTCCCGGTCAAGTACAACGCCAACCACGCTCCTCACGGACCTACTGCTCTCTACAAGGCCAAGAGAAAGTACGGCGCTCCAATCAGCGAGAACCTCAAGAACAGGGTTGCCGAGCACAAGGCTGCCAAGCTCGCCAAACGCCAGACTGGTTCTGCTCCCAACCACCCCAGCGACTCTGAGGATGATGAGTACATCACCAACGTCTCCATCGGTACCCCTGCTCAGGTCCTCCCCCTGGACTTTGATACTGGCTCTTCCGATCTGTGGGTCTTCAGCTCCGAGACTCCCTCGTCTCAGGCCAAGGGACACACCATCTACAGCCCCTCCAAGTCTTCTACTTCCAAGAAGGTCTCTGGAGCCAGCTGGTCCATCTCCTACGGTGACGGCAGCAGCTCCAGCGGTGACGTTTACACCGACACTGTTACCATCGGAGGCTTCTCCGTCACTGGCCAGGGCGTCGAGTCTGCCACCAAGGTCTCATCCGAGTTTGTCTCTGATACCTCCAACTCCGGTCTCGTTGGTCTTGCCCTTGACAGCGGCAACACTGTCAAGCCCACCAAGCAGAAGACCTGGTTCTCCAACGCCTCTTCTCACCTTGCTCAGCCCGTTTTCACTGCTGACCTGAACCACCAAGCCAGTATGAAATCCCCTTTGCCCCACTTATACTATCATATTTTGATGTGAGAAGACTAACGCGAGTGAAAACAAATAGACGGCAGCTACAACTTTGGTTTCATTGACACCACCCTCGCCTCTGGCCCCGTCACCTACGTCCCTATCAGCACCGGCAACGGCTTCTGGGAGTTCACCTCCTCAAGCTACTCCATCGGCGGTGGCTCAACCAAGAAGCACTCCACTGATGGTATTGCCGACACCGGCACCACCCTGCTCCTCCTCGACGACACCATCGTCGATGCCTACTACAACCAGGTCCAGTCTGCTCAGTACGACGACTCACAGGAAGGTTACACCTTCGACTGCTCAGAGGACCTTCCCTCATTCTCCTTCGCTGTTGGAAGCTCTACCATCACCGTCCCCGGTAGCTTGATCAACTTTGCTCCCGTCGATGGCAACACTTGCTTTGGTGGTCTCCAGAGCGACGATGGCATTGGCATCAGCATTTTCGGTGATGTTGCCATCAAGGCTGCCCTGGTTGTCTTTGACCTTGGCAACAAGCGCCTGGGCTGGGCTCAGAAATAAGCTGGTAAAGAGATAAAAAGGTAAAAAAAAGGGAGGAGTTGAAATATATATGAAAGTTATGAGCTGAAGAGATGAATTTGGCATTCGGCTACACATGGCTTGTAAATACTACATCATGCTACCTATATAGTCACTAGGAGCTTTAGCACATAGCGCAGCGAAGGATGTTTCCAAACTGAAACTAAGTCCACTCTTGTGAACATTGTCTTGTAACTTTGGAAGCACTCTCGAATTCATTCAGTGTCGTCTAAATGTGATTAGGTTTGTTTTATATGCGCCACAATGTGGCTTTCAAGTACATGTAAGTAGATTGTGGTTGAAAGGGCGCATGTCAAACTGGTGCTGATGAAAGAGTACGTAAGCGCGCAACGCCCCGATTCGCTGTTTTATGTCTTGACACGGAAGTCAGATTGCACTACATGTATTAATGGTGGGATGCGCCCTCCTCGGAACGACGCCCTTTGGCCCCTCAATCGGAGAATTATTGGAGTTTTGTGGCTGAGGGTAACTTTGCCGTGGGGTATTTTGGCTCTTATATGGAGCTCTTTTCGACCTATATCGGCCTTGCGTGCGTCAATCAGAAAAGAGGAAGCAAGAATAAATATTCCTTTATTGCTGTTACTGAGACTCTTGAAACAGTTGAGACTAACTGTTTTCTCGCGCTTTTCTTTATAAAATACTGCGCGAGTTATAATCGCTGCCATGGCAAAGGAGGAGAGACCCCGTGTGGCGGTTCTTGGGAAGGTGCATTATCTCAGCGATGAGTATATTGAGAATGTAAAGACCGAATTGAATCTCTATGTATGTGAGCAATTCATTAGCCGAATCTTCTATTATACAAAACCACTTACATATACTGTCTTTTAGTTCCTTGAATCTTCCAATCGGCAGCAACTCATCGAGGAGCTTCCCCGCGTCATCTCCCAATCCGGCCCCTTCGAAGGACTCATCTGCCTTTCCGAATCGCACAACTTCATCCCCGTGGACAAAGAGCTGCTATCAGCCATGGTACCTCACTGCCGCGTGATTGCCTCCCTATGGGCGGGATACAACGAGTTTGACGTCTCGTGGATGACGAGCCAGGGGATATGGTTCTGCAATACTGTTGATGCGGTGGCAGAGGCTACGGCCGATATGACGATTTGGTTCATTCTGTCTGTGGTGAGGAATACTTCTGTGGCGGAGAGGCACGTGAGAGCGGGTGGTTGGTATGGAGGCAGTGTGGCGACGAGAGATCCTACGGGCATGACGCTGGGGATTGTGGGCATGGGGAGCATTGGTAAGTATTTGGCGAAGAAGGCAAAAGTCTTTAACATGAAGATTAAGTATTACAATCGAAAGAGGCTCAGCAAGGAAGTCGAGGAGGCATACCAGGTGGAATACTGTTCTTCGCTGGAGGAGCTGCTCTCACAGGCAGACGTGGTATCGATACACTGCCCCCTCTCAGAAGCAACCCGGAACCTCATCTCACACGAGCAGTTCAAATTCATGAAGGACGGCGCCTTTCTCATCAACACGGCACGAGGCCCCATCGTCGATGAAGAAGCATTGATTGCCGCACTGGAGAGCGGCAAAGTGGCGAGAGCGGGACTAGATGTTTTCAGTGATGAGCCGAATGTGCGTGAATATTTCAGGACAAGCGACAAGGTGGTGTTGCAGCCACATATGGGTGGTGCGACGGAGGAAGCGCTTTGGAGGGCGGAGAGGGAGAGTTTTGAGAATGTGCTGAGGTGGAGGAGGGAGGGGAAACCGGTATCGCCGGTGAATGAGGTCTAGATAGAGAAAATATTGTGAATAGATATCATCATCTTTATATGAGTGATTACATGTAGGTACCTATATATGGAAAGGAAGTGAAGTTTGTGATTCGCTGCTGAGCTGTCTTGAGCCGGGCGCAAGTTGCCACAAAGGGAATTGCCCAAATAGGAAACTGGGGCGAGACATGTAAGACAATGTATGTCCGGTATACAGCATATTTAATAGTTTGTCTCTAATTATTTGTTCTGCTGTATGGCAACATGTTTCGTTATGAGATGAGATTCAATGCTATCGGCATGATTCATTAATAAGCTCTGCTTCCCCGCGGATCGTTCTCGCATTAGGCTAATCACGCAATTGCGTGTTCCACCTAATCTTAATACTACTCACATCAATTGCATCAAATGTAAACAGTCATTCAAACTCAGTATTTAATATTCAGAGATATTGTCTCTTCGTCAAAAATGGCTCCCTCTCCACCACTAGCCAAAGATTCCCCCATAATCATCGTAGGAGCTGGCATCTTTGGTCTCAGCACTTCCATCCATCTCGCTCAGCGGGGATACAAGAACGTTACTGTCTTTGACAAACAACCATATCACGAGACTCTATATTCTTACGATGCTGGCTGCGACTCAGCATCTTCCGGTTCGTCATTCAGTTTCCATCTTGATTAAGTCTTTCTCATTTGACCTTTTATTCTCAGACATCAACAAAATCGTTCGCTCGGCGTATGGCTCTCAGGTCGAATACCAAGACCTCAGCACCGAGGCTCTCTCTGCCTGGGCAGCATGGAATGAAGAACTCAAAGCCAGTAGTAGTCAAGGGGGGAGCGATGATGCTCTTCCTCCAGGGATGACTGCTAGCGACATCTTCTTCATCCCAAATGGCCATCTTACTTGCAGCGACGCCGAGACACTCCCAGACTTTGAGCGAGCCACTATTGAAAACATGGAATCTGCCGGCCATCCTGATACGCAGCTCATAAACAACAAAGAGCAGGATATCAAGCGCGCATCTGAGAAGGGTCTAGAATATGCTCTCCAGCCATTTGCAAAGAACATTCTGGGCGTCTTGGACACCACCGGAGGCTTCGTTCTCGCCGACAAAGCCTGTCGCTTTGCTCTCCACAAAGCACAGAGACTCGGTGTCTGTTTCATCCTGGGCCCCGACTCGGGGCGATTTACTTCCTTTGTACACCGCGCATCTACATCAACCTCGACTTCTACTGACAACATCATCACCGGCATTACCACCGCAGATGGCAAATCCCATCCAGCAGCCCTTATAATTCTCTGCTGCGGCGGCTGGACCCCTTCACTGCTCCCATCTCTCGATTCCCTCTGCGAAACGACTGCGGGTTCTGTCTTTATGCTTCGTATCCCAGAATCGTCTCCTCTTCGCAAACGCTTCCATCATTCACGTTTCCCATCTTGGTCATTTAATATGCGTGATCATGGCGCTGATGGCGGTCTCTACGGCTTTCCTGTTGACGAAAATGGCGTGCTCAAGATTGGATATCGGGGGACGAAATATACAAATCCCCGAGTACAGTCTGATGGTCAAGAACGCAGCGTGCCATTAACTAAATGGAGTGGCAACGATACAACCACACAAGTTCCTCAACAAGCACACAAAGTCGTCACTAAATTCTTGGAAGAATATCTGCCTGAGTTGGGTAACTCTGGCATTAACATCTCAGAGACGAGGTTGTGCTGGTACACGGACTCCTTCGATAACCATTATGTTATCGATCGTGTTCCTTTATATGAAGGTCTCATGTGCGCCACAGGTGGAAGCGGACATGCGTTCAAGTTTCTCCCCAATATAGGTAATTGGGTTGTAGATGTGATAGAAGGCATTGGTTTGGATCGACCTGCTATCAAAGCATGGAGATGGAGGTCATTGCAAGAGGGCCAAGAACCGATTAATAAACTAATGGAGGGAAGTGATGGTCCGAGATCGTTGTGGAATGTACCGCTGGTGTCTGTCTGATGCAGAAGAGTAAAGTTACGAGGATTATGAAAGACAAGCCGTATCACAAAAAAGGTCTCCAGCAGAGAGATGGCAGCAATAGATATATACGTAATAAACTTGCAGCTATTTTGACTGAAATCCAACACCAAGCGCCATGACACGTTTTGTGCAAAATGCCTCCTCCCCAGACATTAAAAAATCAGGATATCCTTGGACTGCCCTATAATATCGCCCTTTAATTATTACCAATCTCCTCCTCCTGGTCCTCCCACTCGCCATCCTCCTCCTTCTGCTCGTTGACCTTGAACTCGGCATCGCCAGCCAGACCCTCGCTGTCAAACTGGTCCACGTCCATATCGCTGTAGTACTCGTAATCATCCTCGTCATCATCCTCATCGTCGTCTGCCTTGCCTCCCTTGTTGGCCGCCTTTTGGGCCGCCTTTGCCGCCTTCTTCTTCTCCACGTTGGCCTTTTGCTCGCGTCGTCGTGCTTCCTTCTCCTGTGTCCGCTTCTCCCATCGCTTCTCGAGCTCCTTGATTTCAGCAGCCGATTTGTTAATGTACTCGTGCCACATGACTTTGCCCGAGCACATGCCCTCCTCGACCTTGGTCAAGCGCAGCCGCATTCGAGGCCCCAGCTCGACGAGCTTCACCACGTGTCGTTCTACGTTTCCTTCTTCGAGCTCTTCATCCTGGCCGTTCTCTGCGGCAGCAGCACGAGCCTTGGCAGATAAAACTTTTCGTGAGGCTGTCTCTTGAACTTCGACTTCGGCATCGGTGTCGACTTCGCTACCGCTCGTCGCGTCAGAGACATATCCGTCGCCGCCTTCGCCGCCAATCATGTAGTCTGCGATATCTTCTAGCTTTCCCAAGTTGGGCATTTGGCTTCGTCGGCTGGTCTTGGTGCCGAGGAACTGTTCGGCAGCATTGATGCGGCGCAGCTGTTTTGAAACGCCAGATCGTTTAGTAGTGATGGCGTAGTGTCTAAAGTTGATAATAAAGGTGCCGTCATCCTCTTTGGACTGCTCTCGGTTCAGGAGCAGCACTCTGCGAATCGACTTGATAGGTGTAGCTTGAGGGTTAATCGGGGGGAACATGGATGAGAAAACGGTGGTGGCTAATGATTCGAGGTGCTTGGGGACCTTTGACTTGGAGGTGGCATCAGGTCGAGAGAATCCGTTCATGACCAGCTGATATTCGTTAGTTGCGACTCTTTCATAGTGTAAGCAGCATTCTTACCAGAGGGGCAGAAAGAAACTCCTTTCCCATGCCTTTAGGATGTCTCTGAATCTTCTGGATATCTTTGCAAAGAGAGTACTTTTCAACTCGGAAATTCAAGGTCGGTCCTCGAGGCGCCAAAGCAACTCTCATGTTCGTATTTCCTCCCTCTGATCGCGAAAACAGCATCAGATGCGTCACTCCCAATGGACCGCACATGACCACATAATCCTTTAATCGGTTGTTTCTTCGCTCCTTAAGTCGGCTGGCAGTTCCGGGCTCCATGACTTTTCGAACATCTGACGCAAGCTGGCTGATGCTTGAACCGACCTCTCCAGCGCCTATTCTGATAACCATGCTCTTGGGATCGCGAGCAGAGGCATGTCCGGCCGAGTTAGGCTGGGGGTTGTTGGCCCCCATGTGGGTTCGCTTCTTGACTCTTCGTTTCGCCATGGCTTAATTGATTCTGTAGCTAATCCGAAAAATCAGCAGGTGAGGTGTGGTGTCCAATGGAGTTATACACTTCTTCTAGCAGAGGAGGAAAAAAAAGTTCGGTATGCTTGGCGATAAGAGCTTATCGCTGCTGTAGCTGCCCCACCAAAACTTTTAGACACTCGCTTAAGCGCATCAAAGATTGTTCCGCGTTGGTGGCCACTAACACAATTTCTTAGCTCTCGCACCAAAAAATCGCAGCAACAAAATCCATTTGTGATAGTGACGCTGCGAGCTTCGTTCTGCCAACCCAACTCGATATCTACATATTTTCCTCTCACACCCCTGCAAAGCCTCCACTTTTTGTGCATATCGAACTTTTTTTGACAGGGATTAATCTTGCTGCGTGCTGATTTGCTGCTGCAAAAGCCGAGCCCAGAAAAAAGTCGCTGGACGAGCTTCATCTTTTCGTTCTTCTTGTTCTCGAAGCAACACTTCACAGCACAAGATGAACGGCTCAAAAAGACAAAAGGTGGCCAACGGTGCGCCCGCTCGGCGCGAACCCGCAGAGGCCACTGCTTCTCAGACATCTCCCGATCCTCACACCGAAGAAGAATCCGTGACTCTCGATGTTGCGTCTACAGCCGACGCTGCAGAGGCAGAAGAGCCCAAGACGTTTAAAGAATTGGTACGTATAACACAGGATGCATGCATCAATTGTGTCAGCCATGAGTTTCTTTGCAATTGACTTACAATCTCCGCAGGGCATTGTAGATTCGTTATGCGAAGCCTGCGAGTCTCTCAACTACAAAAACCCCACGTCCATCCAAGCGAAATCCATCCCCGTCGCCCTCCAAGGCCGAGACGTCATTGGCCTCGCCGAAACCGGTAGCGGAAAGACCGCTGCTTTTGCTCTTCCGATATTACAGGCGCTGCTCGAGAAGCCCCAGCCTTTCTTTGGCCTCGTCCTTGCGCCGACGCGAGAACTTGCAGCTCAGATCGGACAGTCCTTCGAAGCTTTGGGAGCCCTCATCTCGCTGCGATGTGCCGTCATTGTCGGAGGTCTGGACATGGTTCCCCAGGCCATTGCGCTTGGAAAGAAGCCTCATATCATTGTTGCGACTCCCGGTAGACTGGTAGACCACCTGGAAAAGACAAAGGGCTTCTCTCTGCGATCTCTCAAATACTTGGTCATGGACGAGGCCGATCGACTGTTGGACATGGACTTTGGACCTAGCATCGACAAGATTCTCAAGTTCATCCCCCGTGAGCGCCGCACCTACCTCTTCTCAGCTACTATGAGCTCCAAGGTCGAGAGTCTCCAGAGAGCCAGTTTGCGAGATCCCGCTCGCGTCAGCGTCAGCTCAAACAAGTACCAGACTGTCTCAACTCTACTCCAGCACTACATCTTCATCCCCCACAAGCGGAAAGACACATATCTCATTTACCTTGTCAACGAGTTTGCCGGAAAGTCCATCATCATCTTCACTCGCACAGTCTTTGAGGCCCAAAGAGTAGCCATCTTACTGCGAACACTTGGCTTCGGCGCCATTCCGCTCCACGGACAGCTCTCGCAATCCGCTCGTCTTGGAGCCCTTAACAAGTTCAAGGGTGGATCTCGTGAGATCCTCGTAGCCACCGATGTCGCTGCCCGTGGTCTGGATATCCCTGCCGTTGACGTGGTGCTCAACCATGACCTGCCCCAAGACTCAAAGACCTATATCCATCGTGTCGGCCGAACAGCCCGTGCCGGTAAATCCGGTATCGCCATCAGCATCGCAACGCAGTACGACCTTGAGATTTACCAGCGCATTGAGGCAGCGCTGGGCAAGGAACTGGACCAATACCCAACCGAGAGGGAGGAAGTCATGGCTTTCCAGAGCAGAGTTGACGAGGCCCTGAGAACAGCCCGCGGAGAGATGAAGGCCTTCCTGGAGAACAAGGGTAAGGGCAAAGGCAAGGACAAGGGCAAAACCGCCGGGCCCAAGAGGAGAAGAGATAACATGGATCAGGAGGAGGGCTAATTGAAACGTTTTGACGGGGGAAAAACTTTCAAGAAATGGCGTAATAAAAAGAGGGAATAAAAAGAGGTGTTTGGGTGCAATGTACCTCGTTTATGTCGAATTTTGGGAACGGATATCTTGTTAGTCTCTTTACATTTGATAAATTTGCTTTTGCAATCAAAAGTCCAGCATGAAGACCAGAATCCTAATCAATACAGCACAGTGTCATGCAAAAGTGAAACTGATATACAAGGCATGAATTGCAAAGAAAAATATACCTCGCTTTGATTGCTTCTAGAAGTATCGGCTGACGATATCATATGTCTTGAGAGCTAAAGTTACAATCTGGCTTGCCGACACATTTGAGCTTGACGCGCTGTAAGTGTATAATTTTTCAGACCCGACCGCTTCTAATCAACTCTTTCAGACACGACCGATTCCGATGTTTGCTGGACTGGCTCTGACACTTCAGACTCTGATAGTTGCTGAACTAGCTCTGCTACTTCAGGTTCTAATTGTTTGCGGACCGGCTCCAATTCTTCAAATTCAGTTTGTTGCTGGACTAGCTCCAATATTTCGGGTTCTGATTGTTTGTGGATCGGCTTTGAATCTTCAGATTCTGATCGTTGCTGAACTGGCTCTGGTACTTCAGGTTCTGACTGATGGTGGATCGTGTCTGATACTTCCGATTCCGATGGTTGCTGGACCGGCTCTGATACTTTGAACTCTGATAGTCGCATAACCAGCCCTACTACTTCAGGTTCTAACTGTTTGCGGACCGGCTTCAAGTCTTCAGATTCAGTTTGTTGGTGGACCGGTTCTGATACTCGAGCCCGCCGTACTTGTCTGTTCAAATCTTCATGGCATAATTCAAAGGCATACGCATTCTCCGTCTTCGTGATCAAGATGTAGTTCACCTCTCCCCGCTCTTTCAGGGTGTTATGAAGAAACGAGGCCTCTTCAAGAAGATCCCGATCAGCAGTCCGTTTGCCTGCGGCAGTAAGCCATCCATTTCTCTCCCACTTGTGTCTCCAAACTTTCATGCACATGAACGCATTTTTGGAATTCGTATGGATATTGAACATCAGGGATGGACCACCAGCCAGTGCTGTAGCCCTTGCCAGGGCCTGCCGTAATCCTATGACGACGCTAAGGAGTTCGGCCCGCGAGTATGTGACTGTAGGATCTGGCGGCAAAGACTGTGTCTGCGTATTGAAGTATTCGCCCTCCCGGTTTTTGGAAGTGGAGGTAGCAGCACCAATTCTTGGTGATAGTTCGCGGGTTACCCCACAGACGTAGAGATCGATGACGGACTCCATGCTGGCGAGTGTCGAAGAAGATGCGATACCTAATTCAGTGTTAATAAGAAGATGTGGGCGTTTGGGAGGTTGTACGGATCAGGTGCTGCAGCATGCATCATATGTGGACCTTACCTCAGATAGCTCAAATCGGTCGCGTGGCACTTTGACAAGGTGGATTTGACAAGATGGATATTGATAGGATGAATTGATTGGACGGACAAGATAAGTTGATTTCGGTCAATATGATTGCATTTACCAAGGCCTCCTTGCGCTGTTGGATATGTTTCTGCTTGTTGGCATAATTAAGGGGTAAACATGGTGGTGTTGCAACAACAAAAAGAGGCCATCGAAAAGAGGCAGCCTTGGAAGGAAAAGGTTATACTCTGAGCAAGAGCAAATGGATCGTTGCCTACGAAACAACAGGCAAGTGAGATTGTCAAAGAGGGTAGGTCTCCCTGGCCACCTAAGAGATTAACGAAACTCTAGCCGAATGTTTCAAAGGAGTTGATCAGCAAACATGAAAGTAAGATGGTCGTTAGTTTACAGTGGTAGCTACTATCCGAAATGTAGCAGTTCACTTTGTGTACCTAGGTAGATATTCACATTAGGCACTCAATTGCGCCCATGCAAGGCAATGCATCATATTCTCAAGCTCTACTCCCAAAGACATAAAATACTAATATAAGAAATCGCATCCTACACTACGCCTGCCTCTAACCAACCCAATCCAATCCAATAGCAAATACCTAAGAAGTCCTTTCTCTTCTTCGAAAAGTTCCACAAGTAATAAATCCCGTAGTCAGTCCTGCCTAGTTTCCCATATCTACAGACTCATCCTCATTCTCCCCCGGAGTATTTGGCTCTGCCATCTCAGTATCATCGTCATGTCCCTCTTCTCCTTCTTCTTCACCTTCTTCCTCTTCTCCTTCATCGTCACCATGGATATCTTTACTCTCATCGCCTTCGTGCTCTTCTTCGCCCTCTTCGACCTCCTCGGCTTCATCCTCACCTTGCTCTTCATCGTCCTCGTCCTCGTCCTCTTCCTCGTCGCCTTCGCTCTCGCTATCAGCGTCTTCGCCGCTAGTTTCGCCGCTTTGGATAGTCCGGCCCAAGTGTGGGAACATTAGACTTGGCGGGACGTCTTCTTCATAATCGTCTGGGACATCGCTGAGGTCACTTTCGTCGGCAGAATCGGCAAGACTTGGCGCTTCATCTGCTTCCTCTGCCTCCTCTGCCTCTTCTACCTCTTCCGCCTCATCACCCTCCTCGCCCTCCTCGCCTTCCTCAGCCTCTTCACCCTCTTCGCCTTCTTCGCTCTCAAGCTCTTCCTTGTCCTCAATCTTGGAGTCATCGTGACGCTCAGCATCATGGCCATCCTCCTCGTAATGAGTATCAGGCATGTCCGTATCTTCCCCTGCCTCTTCTCTCCGAATTTGTGTTTCTGGCCCTTCTTCGTCGGTGTCGGCGTCACTAGCGCCCACATTCGGCGTCTGGCTTCCACGCTTGCCGCTTGACATGCTGCCAACCCGACTCCTAGGGTGAGCCGACTTTGGAGCTTCCATGGAGCGAGCAACAGCTTGCTCCGCTTTGCGAAGGACGTCTGGTCTTCGAACTCCAACCCTACGAGTTCGTGGCGCTGCTTCGGACTTTTCTCCTTCCAGGGGTGTTGCAGTGCCGGCAATGCTCTCGTGCGTGCTTGGGGGGTTGAGTATATTGCTTAGAGAACTGGTGGGCTTATTGGCGTCGGCTTGGGCCGCAGCTTCAGCTTCAAGCTTGGCCGCAATCTCCTTGGCTTGATTGCGTTCTTCGATGATTTTGCTCGGCTCTTGGCCCGGTAATGTGCCAGCCACATCCACGTAAATCTTGGAATAACAATCGTTGATCAAATCATCAATTCCAGCAGCCTTCATCAGATTGGCGTTCAGCTTCTTTAGCTCAATAGCTTCTTTCATGCAGTTGAACGCTGGCACATTCGCCTCATCACGAGCAGCCCACTCCGTGATTCTCTCGCTTATTATTTCGAATTCTTCGGTAGACAGAGATTTGAACGCATCGTCTGTAAGATGTTGAATGTTGTGGGCCTCTCTCAAGAGCTTGAGATACGCGTTGCAGCAAGATTGCCACAGGTCGATAAAGTGATAGAAATCGGCCCCCTTTTTCCGTAGACGGCGAAGCAGCTGCTCCAGATTCGACTTATCTGACATTATCACAAGCAATTTTGTCATGAATCGAACGTACTGCTCAGTAAAAACGTGGTGACGGCCTGGCCGCTCAGCATCGCATTTCCACACATTCATCACCATTGTCTTTGTAAACATGTTTTCCTTCAAGATTGCAAAGGCTGCCCGAGCCGCCACCTTGATGTCACTAATTTGCTCTAGGCTGGCTTCGTCAAACAGGATCTTCGCATGGCGCGCCACAATCCGGTGTTGCCAGTTGGATTTATCCTTCTCCTTGAGCTTCACGAGGCTTGGGATGATATATTCTTCCCAATCTTCGGGCTCTGAAAATGAAGCAAAGATGTCATCGGGCTTAAACTGCACGCCAAACGGCTGCTCTGATAATAATTCAGCAGCTTCCTTGGCAGGAAGATCGCCTCGCATTACCAGCTTGTGTACAATCGACACAATCTTGTAATGCGGCTCAAGGATTGGATCGCTGCTTCGAGATTTCCGCGCGTTATAAGCGACGTTAACTGCGTCCTTTAGCGCCTTGAGCAGTGTCGTCATCTCAATTCTGCTGTGCATGTCTTTGCTATCAAGCTCTTCTTCTGGCGTCTGGTACATTTTCCAATAGCACTTGGCCAGCATATAGGGATTCCTAATTCGTGGTTAGCAATTTGAGATCATCAGCCCAGCTTCGCTCACTCGATACTTACTTCCAGTTGCCGGGTTTGCGTTCCATGGCCATTCTGAACATCTTGGCAGCAAACTTCCACACCTTGTACTCTGTCATTTGTTCATGTAAAATCCTTTTAAAGGTCCCGGCTCCCATATTTTGGATGAAGAACCGTTCTTGGTCGGAATGTTGAAAGGGCTCCATAGCAAATGGTTCTCGACTAGACGCATACAGACGCATTCCAAACTTATGGTACAGGTCATGTAGGGGGTCTTCGTCTTTACCCTCAATCTCTTGGTACCTAGAATGTGACAAAGCAAGCGTATAGCAGTGGATAGCATTTCTCTGAAATTTGACCAGTTCCGCCCGATCTTTATTCATTTTATCGGCCGTCCATAGCACAGCTTCGTCCAAGTCGTAATCGAAGCATTCAGCCAGCCGGAACCACGATTCCCAGCTGTCGGAGCTGAACTGTAGCTGCAGTCTTAGGAAAGTCGCTCCAATTCGAAGATCGTCCGTAGCGCCTGGTGTCTGTCGTCGATTCAAGTCAACAGCTTTGAACTTGGTCAATGCTATCATTCCAAGTAAGAAAAACCAGCCATGCTTGGCCAAAGCAGCTTCTGGTGTGTTTGTTGACACTGCATCCACTGACACCTCTCCGACCAACGCTTGATAAAGTCGGAGGGGATGTATGGGCTTCTTCACAAGTTCGGTAAAGTTGCGTAGGTTGTGAATCATCTGCGGCGTAGACTTCGGCTGGCCGATAGTCTGTTGCATATGTTCAATTGCGGCCTTGAGGTCCGACTTCAAGAGATCCTTCATCGGCATGCGGTTTGCCAGAATCATTACCTTTTCGACGAGCTGCATTGTCTGACGTTTCTCGAGCTTCTCATGCGGACAGCCATGATCTTGAACTTCCCAAACTCCCACTCCAAGCTTTAGCCCGTAAAGATCATAAACCACTTGCCCCAGATAGTCTTCCCAATTCTCTGTGTTTTTGTTCTGGAGAAGCTCCATGCGCATGACTTTGAGGAAGATCTTGTTGGACGCTTTGCAGCATTTTCGGAGGCCAATAACTTGATGGATGGCGGCAAGGAAATCTGCCAGATCCTTTTCCGGAGCAATGGGGTTTTGTAGAGGCAGACCTGCCCTAAACATGGTGAACTGAAGACACCAAGTACGAACTTGCATTTCTCGTAACTTGGTTATGAGAGACTGGAAGGTGGAATTTGATGATGGCGCTGTCTTGAGTCCTGTCTTTATCTCATCCTCGCACAAGAAAGCAACGTGCAAGATGGAATTCACTTTCGCGATAGCACTGCAGCTTGACTTGAGGTGATCGTCGTCAATAATGTCAAACACAGAACTGTCATTCAAGGCCAATGTCAATGCTTGAATTAGCAACTCGTCCAGAGACTTCAGAGTCCTCATGTAAAGAAGCAGGCGAGATTCATCCGGTAGCTTGGCATACTTTTCGCTCTCGAAATCCGCCACAATAAGCTCTATACTCCTGAGAAGGCATGAAAATCTCTTTGTAGTATATTTTATCGCCTCGTAGGCGTCGCCAAGTCTTGACCAGAGGAATAATCTTAGCTCTGTGCTGCTGCTTCGCAGAAATTTCCATAGGTCACGCATGCCTTGAGTAGCACAGTCAGATATGCGTTGGGTTCCTTTCTGCTCTTCTGTGTCAGACGATGGAGAAGCATCAGCCTCCGCCGCATCATGATCCTCTGAAGATACACAGACGGTTGAAGGATTAAGGACAGGCTCCAAGGTTTCAATAACGTGAACGGGGCTTTCCATCCCTTCCTGGAAAAGACTGAGGAAAAAGTCCATAGTAGTAAGCTTTGATATCTCTCGATCTGCGGCAGCTGGAGAAATCGTCGGCATAACGACATTGTTTGGAAGGGTCAGCGCGTCAATTTCTTCTTCCGCTAAGAAATCGCGAAGCGATGTCCATAGCAGGAGAATATGCTCTCGAACCGGCTTATCGGAGAGCGATGACACCATGACGGATGCCCATAGAAACCTGATACACAGAGGATCCGCTGCAGGCCGATTCATTAAGCTCACATAAGCCGATGCTATATCCAGCCATCGCTGGAGTCGATATTTGGTCTCCATACGAGTTGCGTAGTCAACAGCGCTGCTAGGGTTGGTAATTCGCTCGTAAATGTCGATGTAAAGCTCAAATATCATGGGGATCAGAGTTTCCAAATCTGCGAGAACTTCAGGAGAAGGGTTTCCACTCAATTCCTCCGAAATGCGCCTGTATAAAGAGGAGTCGGCCGTATTCAACATCTGAACCACGGCGGTCTTCATACCATCCGGCCACTTGAAAGAAGCGTAGCTAGAGCTTATTGTTTTCATCCACTCAAAAACAATGTCGTGGCTCGTCATCTGCTCGTGTCTCTCCTCCACCATTTGGGCAAAATCTTTTAAGCCCTTGACTTCATTAAAGGGAATGTTTACAGCCTGATCGTCAGATCCAGTTTTGGCGTGTTCTAAAAAGGAAGAAAGCCCCAAAGTTGCTTGCTCCTTTTTATTAAGAAATACCATTGCAACATCCTCCTTGAAGTCGGTTATCAGACTGCGCAGGTCCTTGGCCCCAATACGGCTGGATTTGGACGACAAGCGATCTTCTGCGGCGCATAGATTCAGAATCTCATCCAAATATTCGTAAGTCTGTTTGTCTTCCACGCCAATCGTCTCGAGCATGTTTTTTGTCATGGTGAAGAGGTGTTGGTCAGCCTCTTGAAAGGGGCGTAGCTGATTCGCTATCAGCGTATTTGGATCAGGGGCTTCTTCAGCAGCCTGGGCTGTTTCTGCTCTTCGGCGGACTCTCTTGCTTCTCTTTTCAGTCACATTTTCCTCATCAGCTCCATCTGGTAGCCCTGCAGTTGACTGCGACCGCTTCCTGGCCGCCTGCGTTCCACTCGACTCTTTTTGCGTTCCATCGCCTTTTGTAGTATCGTCGGCGACTTCAGACAATTGACTCTCTTTTGAATCCAGCGGTGGTGTTGCAGACGCCTTCTCTTTGCCTTCATTTTCATCGGTAGCTTTTTTGTCGTTGTGAGAGGCGTCGTTTTCAGGTTCGTTGATAGCGTCTTCTCGCGATTCTTCCATTTCAGTATCCTGCTTGGCCGTTTCCAAGATTAACCTGCAAATTTCCAAAGCGCCCTTTGTATTTTCAGCACACTTCATGAGCTGAAATCCCAGGTCAGCCCATGATTCAACGGGCTTGTCAGAGACCTGTAAGTCGCTTGAGACAGAAATGGCTTCATCGTCATTATCGGTGAGTAAAAGTTTGCCGTTATTTTGCAACTCTGGTGGTATCAAGAGTGTTGAAGTCGGATCAGGTAAGAATGGTATCGGGTCAACATGTTGTTTTAGAAGGGACGGCAGATTTTTCTTTAGCCAAGGTGCCATTGCAGGATGCGACAGTGCCATTTCATCTCCAAGAAGATTCAAGTACATCTTGAGCTGTTCCCCCGCCAAGCTCTCTGCGAGAGAAGGGGGCTCAACTTCCATAACAGCCGGGTCATCATCCAGTTCTATTGCAGCTTCTAGACAATATCGCTTGATTCTTCCGCTGTTCATTGCGCCGGCAAACCTCGCAACCTTTCTCCATAGTTCTGGGTCTGAAGGGTCTTGATCGAGCGCCGCGGTCCAGCTATCAAGAACTTTATTGCCCTCGTCACTGCGATAGTCTATCTGGAGCCTCTTACTCCACTCGGGGCTTGTCGCATGTTCGTCTTTTAGCTTGTCCAAGTAAAATTGACCGTGATTCTTATAGGAGAGATAAAGCGCAAGAGCAAGGTTGGCTGCCACTCCGTCAGCACCGCCTGCGGCCACATCGAGCCCATCAGCAAAGGCTTCGAGTGCCGAAGTTGAAGCCTGTCCATTCGCCTGCAGTTCTGTCCTCTCGTAGTCGGTCTTTGCTTCTCGGTACTTGAATATCTCCGACTCAAAAAGTTCGTCGTAGGCTGCACTGGCGGCTTCGCGGGACCGCAGGCCTTGGGCGTGGAGCTTCAGCGCATTCTGAAATCGCTTGAGGGCTTCGTCGACCTGTCGAAGCATGAGCACTAGTAATAAGACGGCATAGCTCCCATTTTCAACTTACATGGAGCTCCTTGGTAGTGTCAATCTGCTCGTCGATGTTTTCCTCGGGCTCGAGGTTAATGGCCTGGAAGGCGGGCTGCAGCAAAGGGTCAGCTTGGCTTGGATGCCGTCAAGGAGGCAATTGAGGACTCACCATGATCGCAAGCGATGCGCGGGCACTGGCAAAAGCAGCATTCGCAGTGTTGTCAGATACAGGCGGGTGGATGGCGAGGCTTCATTGGGCCCTCAGCAATGACGTTTCATGCGAACCGCGTCGCGTTGAGTCGATGCAACTGAAGCGATAAGGTTGCGGCCAGAGCTACAGTACGTGTATGTACGTACTTCACTCCAGCGAGCTGTCGACTAAAGTGCCAGCGCTAATACGGCGCTGGAGCCATTGCTTCAAGCTAGCCCAGCGCTAAAGGTCACTGTAATTGGGATACGGCACTCAATAGCTGACTAAGGTGCAGCGTCTCCAGCGCCAATTATAGGCACCTCAGCGCTATCGCGCCCCCAATCTCCGTGCCTTGATTGACGGGCTCCACGTGCAGGCGCAAGGCGAGGCTGGTCATACGTGGTCAAGTGTGGCTCCGGCAAGGAATCCTTGTTCGAAGCTCTCAATAACAGCTCCTCCAATCCTCGGCTTGCGCAACGACTGCTGCGCTCTTTGGCCTCGCGACTCCCTCCTGTCGCTTGCATGACCGACGCACGTTCCGTTTCTTGACGCAAGCTCCAGCCCATTGACCTCGCAATTGCGAGCGCTTGTTTGCCGCCATGGCTGCGGAAGAGCTGCTTGATCCAGCAGTACCTGAGTGAGCCCCTCCCGATTACGAGGCACGCCGCAGCCAGAGTGTCTTCTAATTCTGGGCCAGATTATCAGAGGAAATCCTCCACGAGTCGATTGACGCCCGAACAGAGTCGCTGGCAACACTACGAGAGCTGGGCCCGCCGGACCTGGTGCATCTCGTGAAGCAGTCCACGCGCGATGCGCGGAAGCAGGTTAGCAACAAGACAATCACAGGAGCACGAGACAAACAGCTAAGACAGTAAACACAGACCGGCGTCTACCATCATGTCACCGGTGTAGATGCGTCGTCTTCGGCCAGTCTCGCAGCCTATATCAACACTCTGACGTACGGGGACCACAACCCGAACGCAGTCAGCAAGACCGTTGCAGGTCTGTTTTGGTGGGTGACAAGACGATGCGGGCCGCTGCCTAAACGAATCGATGACAACGCAGGTGCTAACAACAATAAAGCTGCTACAATGCCTTTTCAAGATTGGACATGCGGGTGCACGTGTCTTACCCCGGAACGGTCGAGAGCTACTGCGTTGACGAGCGAGGCGACAAGCGAAAGGCTTCGGATGACATGTGGCTGGAGACATATCTCTGCAGCGTTCTAAGAGCTTATTCATATGCCGATGATGGCAGCGGGAGCAGTGTTCGCAAAATCGTTGGTGTCCGAAGATTCAACCCCATTACAAAGACCGACACAGAGCATCGCTTCCTCAGTGCGGCCGAACAGCTCTTCTTCAGGGGTATGGCACTTGGCAGATTATTGACTTCAGACGACACAGAGGGCTAATTTTCCATACAGGTTGGCAATTGGGATCTGATTCCATCGTCCAAGTTCCCACGAATGTATCAAATCATCTTACTACTGGGCTGCTAAAGTACCTCGACACAACAGGTCGTTATGCATCCGGGATCAATCTTTTTGAGAAGCTTCGTACTCAGAGCGTCGAAGTCGCCTCTTTGCTGGCAAAGGTGCTTTTCATGGGTAACGAAGAAGTTTTGGGAGTAAAAATTCTGTACGAATCTCTTCAGCAGACTCCGATGGACTACGTTATGCTCGACACTCAGGCGGATTACCTGCTAAAGAAAGCCCAAAAGGCCGACACACCGGAGGTGAAAGAGGAGAGACTGAAAATGGCTCTTGGATGTGCTGACCGCAGCACGATAGCTGCTCCGAGCGAGTTTAGTACTTGGGCCCGATTGGCCCAGGTATACGTTGCGATGGAAGACTGGGAAAACGCTTTGACTATACTCAACTCTTGCCCCATGTTTACCTACCAAGACAAGGATTCTCCCATGATGCCCGAGCCGAGGGATGTTCACCTCCCTACCATGCCCGAGACGCGCCTCGACGAGATTGACAGCGAGCCCGAGTCGAGATACTCAGAGCAAGTCGATCCGAGCCTGTTGAGCCTGAGGGCGGCGTCTTATCGCGGCACGTTTAAGAAAGCGTACGGCATTTTGACGGAAATGACAGCAAAGATCGGCTGGGACCAGCTTCTCAAGATTCGCAGCAACGTTTTCGTCATGGAAGATGAATATCGCACCGAGAAGCAAGAAGCTACTCAAGCTACTCAGCCAAAACGCTCTCCGAGTTTGGACGGTCTTAGGGGCACGCCAGACCCTACCACCAATGGAGATGAAGGTTCAGATGATGAGGGCGAGAAATCCTCCGAGGCCGCAACTACACTGGCTCCCAATGGAGAAGGCAGTGGGGTTGAGAAACCTTCCAGTACAGCTGACCCGGAAGAGGTCAAGGCCGATACAACTGAAAACGTAAGCCAAGCGTTACACATTCACCATGATCATAGTCTGCTAACACAACTGCTTAGGGCACCCAGGCTGATGACCACCTCTCCAAACTTAATACGAAACGGTTGTGTGAGCGTTGGCTAGATAGCTTGTTCATGGTCTTGTACGAAGACTTGCGTGTGTACACAATCTGGCGCACGCAAATGGCTCAGTATCGCGCCCAGCAAATGCAATATAAGAAATCGGCGGAAGAGTGGGAGATTCTTGGCTCGCTCGCAGAGAGACTGCAGCACTTTGACGAAGCGGCCGAGGCATACCGGGCTTGTCTTTCCCTGCGCTTCAGCCCCAAGGCCTTGGTCGGCATATTGCGCGTTTATGAAAAGACCAAGAGCACGAGAGAGACCGTAAACGCATTGATTAGACTTGTCACCTGGCAGTACAGGTGGTACAGCCAGTTCAGCCCGGAGCTGCTGCGCACCATGCGCATATTGATCGAGGACGAGGGAGCTTTGAAGGTGAGGAGCATCGTTCAGGCAACAAGCCTGCCGCAAGAAGTGATCAGATTGACACACTCCTACGCGGCTCTATTTGTTAATTTCCACAGCAGCGGTACAGACGGTTAAGGGGTTATGGAATTGGTTGCAAAGCGGTGCTGGCTGGGGTTATCGATTCGGGGGTCATGTGCGATCAAAAGCATGTTTTAAAGTTGATGCTTACCTAGCGATTTAGTAGGCAGCCGGTTATTTGTAGAAAGAATATCGACAATATCAATATCAATATCAATAATTGTGCAAATGCTGAGACGGGATGAGGCGCGTTTGAAGGCGCTTATATAATACAACTTTATCTTTTATCGCAGCTAAGGACGTCACCGCGGGGCAGCTCTCTACCGTACTTTCTTTGCTACTAAAAATTTGACATTTCTAAGCACCTTTGCTTTGTTTTCTCTCGGCGCATCGATTTACAACGTAGAAAAGCTACCAAATCAGTCTCCAGAATGGCTTCATCATCGACTGGCGACGCACCGTCGATTTCGGCGACGTCGCCTCCCGCCATTGTCTGCGTCGGCATGGCAGGTAAGCTTTCTCTAGAGCATCAAGGGCCTCAACGTCGCAATCACCTAACATTCTCTTGCAAAATATAGGCTCCGGCAAGACGACTTTTATGCAGAGAATCAACGCGCATCTTCACTCAAAGAACACGCCGCCCTATGTCATAAACCTGGACCCCGCGGTCCTCAACGTCCCCTTCGACAGCAACATCGATATTCGAGACTCGGTCAACTACGAAGAAGTCATGAAGCAGTACAACCTGGGACCCAACGGAGGCATCTTGACGTCGCTGAACCTCTTCGCCACAAAGGTCGACCAGATTGTCAACTTGCTGGAGAAGCGCGCCAAGCCCGACCCCGAGCACCCGGAGCGCAAACCCATCGACCGGATCCTCGTCGACACCCCCGGACAGATTGAGGCTTTCGTCTGGTCTGCCTCAGGAACCATTCTCCTCGAATCTCTTGCATCAGCCTTTCCTACCGTCATCGCCTACATCATTGATACCCCGCGAACTGCTTCAACGTCCACTTTCATGTCCAACATGCTCTACGCCTGCTCCATTCTGTACAAGACAAAACTGCCCATGATCCTCGTCTTTAACAAGACTGATGTCAAGGATGCCTCCTTCGCAAAGGAATGGATGACGGATTTCGAAGCGTTCCAGGACGCTCTGCGCCGTGATGAGAACTCTGACACATTTGGCGGACAAGAAGGCTTCGGAAGCGGTGGCAGCGGCTACATGGGCAGCCTGCTCAACTCGATGAGCCTGGTGCTGGAGGAATTTTATTCACATCTCAGTATGGTGGGAGTCAGCTCAAGAATGGGAACTGGCATCGACGAGTTCTTTGAGGCTGTGGAAGAGAAGAGGAAAGAGTTTTTGGATGACTACCTGCCCGAGCTGGAACGACGACGAGAAGAGAGAGAAGAGCGGAAGAAGAAGACTCGCCAGGAGGAGCTGGACAAGATGATGCAGGGCATGTCTGTTGTCGCCAACGATGCCGCGGAGAAGAGACCTATCCAGGTCAATGACGACGACGTGGACGTCCCCAGCGATGCCGATTCTGGCGATGACGACGAAGACGATGAAACGACCAAGGAGGGCCTGCAGGCGAGGTATGCCGCTGCCATGGAGGGCAAAGACGAAGGCATCTTGGGTGACGCAAGTTTTGCCAAGTATCTGCACACGCAGCGGTAACGAAACGGGCTTGCCAGAAGTCACTCATGCACACACCGGTAGTTTAGGCGTTTTGTTTGGAAAAGTCGTGCTAAAAACACAATATATAAAAAAGGGGACTCGGTTATCATGATTTCGAAAGTGAACTTGGGCTGTCCGCTGAGAAGCCAGTACTTCAAGGGATTTGAGAGGAAAAGAGGCGTATCTGCATAGATGAGAAGTAATATCAAAGTCAAATGTAAATTTAAATTTCCCAAGTAATAAGTTTCTCTGACTCCTTGATTAATCCCTTGTTGTATCCCAAAAACTCCTCGAGTGTGTAATCTATGATTTTGTCGCTTTTTCTTTAGATTCGATAGCTTTCGTCATCTTCATGCCGTGTCAAATATTCCCCTGCTGCTCACTCATCCCATCTATCGAGCCTCGAATTGCACCATTCTACAATCACCCCCCTAAAATCAGCCTCACATTCCAACTCCTCAGCTTGCAACGTAAAACTCACCGCTTGGTGCGCTCCTTGTAGAGCACTCTGCCAGCGCAGTGCGGGCAGGCAACGAGCGCATCCTTGCTAAGGGTGACGTTGCCGCCGCAATCGCCGCAGATGTAGGTCATGACGGCGCGGCTGTCGTGACGCTCGCCGCCGGTTGCGCCGCGGGTCATGGCGCCGGCGGAGGAGGCGCCGGAGGTGGTTGGGACCTGGTATTCTTCGCGAGGCATTTTTGTACGGCGAGCGGGTTGTGTTTGGGAGAAGGCGATGGGGGTGACGGAATGGATGGTGGCCTGTTGATGATGGCGTTGGTGAGATGGCGGGAGTTTGGGGAGAGAAAATAGTGGCGGTGGAGGAGAATTTTGTCCGGCAGAATTGGGCGGTGAGTGGAGCTTAGATAGACATGATGAAGCAGCAGTGTGAGGTAGAATATCAGATGATGGAATTTATTGAAACGCTTTCTTCTTGATGTCTTGATTTTAATTCTTGTCAAATTTAGATCAATCATGCAAAATTGCTATACGCATTGCCAGTGTTATCCATTGACCGCACTCTCCATCTAGGCTCGATGTTGCTGCTAGCAACAAGCTGCTGCTTCACTTAGTAATGCGCGCCCAATCAAGGCTCACGCTGCAACAGGCCATATACCTCGGCAAAGTTGGCGCTGCACCCCAGGCTCTGTCATACATATGCCTGGAGATGAATTCTTTGCAGCAGTTCGTGCGATAACCGTGAGAGCCGACTGTCGCGAATTGGTCGAACACGAGAGAGAAGGAGCGCAAAACGGGCAGTGCTTATTAGAGTCCGAGCTTCTGCAGGGTTCATCACCGTGGTGACTTATTAGCCGGTCCATCGGTGGTTTCGAGGCTGTATCATGCGATTCTGGCCGAGCTAAGAAGTGCAGAGCGAGGAACACGATCTGCGACGACTCAATTGGGTTTTGTTTTTTTCTCTTCAACATCATCAATCTACACATTTACGCGATACTATTTCAGCATTGATTGATTGGAATACATCTACCACTACACAAAAGTTCGGCCATACCAAAACTACATCAATGGACAGACGGGCAGCAAGATCACAACACCATCACCACCAATCCGCCGAGATGCACACCTCCTTCGACCCGTCTCTCCCGCCGCCCACGGTCCGCGAAGAAGACTGCCCCTTCTGCGCCATCGCCGCCGCCCACCCGCCCTTCAGCGCCGTCAACCCGCCGCACCCATTCCCGTCCAACCTCACCGAGCCGGCGTCCTTCGTCGTGCTGTCCACGCCCACGGCCATCGCCTTCCTCGACATCCTGCCCCTCAGCCACGGCCACCTGCTGCTCTGCACGCGCGCGCACCGCCCGAAGCTCACCGACGTGACCAACCCGGAGGCGCGCGAGCTGGGCAGCTACATCCGTTTGTTATCGGCGGCGCTGGTGCGCGCGACGGGCATCGCCGACTGGAACGTGGTGCAGAACAACGGCGCGGCCGCGGCGCAGGTCGTGCCGCACATGCACTACCACTTGATCCCGCGGCCGGAGATTCGCGCGAGTGGCCGGTATCGCGAGAGCTTTACGATGTTTGGGAGGGGGCAGAGGGAGGAGCTGGATGAGGATGAGGCGGAGCATTTGGCGGAGGAGCTGAGGCAGCAGATTGCGGATATATTGAGGGAGGAGGATGATGAGCGGGAGAGGAGGAAGAAGCATCCGCAGAAGCTGTGATGGGCGCACTTTTTCTGAGATTGATGTTTTTGTTTTGTTTTTTATTCTTACAGCGGCGTATATATGATGGCCGGAGAGCGATTAGAGTGTCTTTTGAGCCTGCTTAGAACAGATAGAATAGCTGTTGTTACGAGCGTTGAAGCCGTGGTACAATTTTTTAGTTGAATCGAATGAATATATATCAATAAGCCATGTTCTTTGCTTTCTTCTGAATCATTGAGCTTCCGTTATAGATATTTCGCCCTCTCATGATGTCTCGTACTGTGAAAGCCTAACATCGGATCACCCAAAATCAGCATATCACAAAACACACATCTTCACAAAGTCCACTCACTCAATCAAGTTCCCATCCGGATCCCTCACATAAACGCTCCTAATCCTCCCCACCGCCCCCGTCCTCGCAACAACCTTTCCCCCCTCCAAAACCTCCACGCCTTCCCTCTCAAAGCCCTCCCTCACCTCATCCAAATCCACGCCCTCTTCCACCAAGAAGCACAAATCCGCCGTGCCAGGCAGCGCCGTCGACGCCTTGGGCTCGAACTCCTTGCCCTTTTCGTGCAGGTTAATCTTTTGCGTACCGAATTTCAGGGCCACGCGCTGCGTATCCGGGGTGGCGGGAGGTGTGAAGACGTCTTGCTTCATGCCGAGGTATTTGGTGTACCAGGAGACGGTTCGGGGGATGGAGGCGCAGGTTAGGACGAGGTGGTCGAGGGATTTGACGGCTGCGAGGGCGCGAGACATGATGAGAATGTGAGAAGAGTGAAATTATTGAATGTGAGAATGAATTGATACGGATGTTATGCAATCGGGATGTTACAAAGAAGCAACAAATCCAGTCCGGATATAAGGAGAAAGAGGCAGCACACACACTCTATTTCGCGCTGCCCCACGCCCGCCGATTCATCTAATCGGCTTTTCGTCGTTTCGCTTCGTCCTCTTACACAGCAATTCACCAAAGTTCAATTCTGTGGTTGAATAGCATCGGCCGGAGTAGCAGCCAGCTTGAAAATTTGAGTGACGAGTGGTAAGGAATGTAGATGGCTATTCTCTTCAAGTAACTTACCTGTGTGTAGGTAGATAACTTAAATAAGTAGCTTCAATTCAATTTAGTTTCTTATAATGATAGCCTTGATCTAAATAGATGATTGTGATCCATCTGCGTTGCATTGTCTTTAAAAGTTGTCATGCAGGTCCCAGCTTATTCCCAGAAAATGTAGCACTATATCCCGTTATCTCACCTCGCCCAACGGAAATAACAAACCCCAAACAAATTCGTCCAAGTACCTCACGCGTTATTCAAAGTATAGCAGATTGGCTGCCTATTGAACGCATATAACCGTAGGACCTGCTTTCTTGCGAAGGCCAGCCCAAGAAGCCGACTCAGCTCGCGTCGGAACATGGTCGGCACGGGCCGAATTCAGCTGCGGAATTCAGCGAAGAGCACCCCAAGCTGTGCGTGCGCAAGTCCCGGGTACCCAAAAACGTCCAAAGCTCATGATATAGAGGATTCAACACGATAAGAAAAAAGGATCAAAGAATAAATCTCAGGTTGGCGGGCATTACTTTCTTTATTTCCAGAATTGCGAGGTACGCAATGTCAGATACGAATCATTACCTAAACGACCGAGAGGGCCTGTTATACCCATCCAAACCCATGCCTTATCCTAGGTACCTAGATGCCCATCACCAAATCGCCAAGCATAGTACACAGAACTGCTCCCGCCCTTTTAGCAGTCCAGTGCGCGCAGCTCCAAAGACAACCAAATTTACATCTTCTTTTTCTTTTACTCGTCGCCTCCAGCAGTGACAGCCTTGGGCTCCGGTGTGTCTGTGGCCGCAGGGACTTCGGGCACCTTGACGTCCTTGGCGGCAGCATCAGCTGCGTCCTCGGTAGCGTCTTCCTCTGCCTCATCCTCTTCGGCCTCTTCGGCATCGTCCTCTGCGGCCTTCTCCTCTTCCACCTCTTGCGCGTCTTCCTCGTCGGCGGCTTCGCCGTTGTCGACGTCTTCCTCTTCAGCGGTCTTGCGCTTCTTGTGTGGTGGTTGGGCGCCTGGTCGCGTGTTAGTTTCTGCGTCGCTTCAATGGCCTTGGCTCGAAGGTAGTGGCGGCAACAGAAGCGCTATCCGCAGCGGCGTGCGCCTAGTCGCTATGCCGCAAGCTTCAAGAGCTACTGTTGTGCCGTCGCCTGCTACCCCAGCGGAGATTGGGACAGCTTCAACTCACCATTCACTGGGACCTCTTCTCCAGCTTCGCCGTCACCGCCCTCTTCTTCTTCCTCTTCCTCGTCAACTTCCTCTTCTTCTTCATCGGCGTCGTCATCGTCGCCTTCTTCTTCATCTCCAGTAGAGACGTATCTGCCACAAAAGTTAGCACAACTGCATCCATTGGGAATCCCAGCGATCGCGAACGCAGACAGCAAGCTTGCGACAGAGAAGGATGGGCGCGGAAGAGGCTGGGAGAGCTGTTGTAGCTAGCATGGTGCCAGAGTGCAAGGTGGGCTGTGCGAAAGGCTGCCGGCAGCAGCCTCAATTGGCGGCGAGCGCATCTCGCACATGAGCAGAATCATGGCTAGGAGGCAAAACAGGGAGTGTCAATTACTTACTCTTCTTCCTCTTCTCCATCATCCTCTTCGGGGAGGGAGACGAGCTCCTCCTCGTCCTCCTCGTCACGGGTGCGCTTTCGGGTAGACATGGTGTGTGAAGGCGTGTATAAGACGGATGGGCACGGAACAAGGATACAGAGTAGCTAAAGGGTGCAATTGAGGATATCGAGACGTGATCGAGGAAGGTAGGGCAAAATCCTCGGGGGGAGTGGACGCCTTTTATACGTGAGACGGATCAAAGAGAGAGAGGAAGAGAGGGAAGGGGAAAAAGGAAGACCAGGTAGGGGAGCTAGACAAAGAGCGAGAGCAGAGCGCGCAACAGAGAGCTGGAGGGAGGGGGAGCCTTCTCCGTCTCAGTCTTACTGCAACTGGGCTGGCTGCTAGGCAAGGTCAGGAAAAGTGAGGTAAGGTTAGGTAGGGGAGCTGCTACAGTGGTAGTGCTAAATGCGAAGGCGGCGGTACAGCTGGCGAGGCTCTGCGGTCTGCGAAGGCTCTGGGTGCGCGCAGGTACTCGCATAACGCAGGCGAGGTACCGGCGAGCGCTCGGCCTGGGGGTGGCATCGCTAGATCTCAGCGTGTCTGGCTGGCGTCGTCACCGGCGGAGTGACATGCCCGCCGCTTGGGGTGGAGTAAGGATGGACATTAGCACAGAGACAAAGAGCCAGACGAAAAGTGCCTTTGATGTCGGTACAGAGGAAGAGGGGCCAGCCAGAGCCAGAGCCAGACTTGAGTCGCCCAGCCACGCCCAGCCCAGCCTGGCCATGGCCAGCGAGCAAGCCTCTCCTCTCCTCTCCTCTCCTCTCCTCTCCAGCAGCAAACCGCAGCGACCAGAATCCTCCGCTGGAGGGCGTGGGCGTAGCGGGGCCGGAGCCGTGGCCCTCTGGCGACTGGAGCAGCGCGATAGCTCTGCCGGCCACTCACGGCCGCAGCAGGCGCGCCAGGGTGAGCTCCGCGCTGGCTAAGACTTGCATGCCATCTAGGATCACGCCCACGGGGTCTGGGAGGGTGCTCCAGCTTTTCTTTTCTTACCTTGTTCCGCAAACGGGGCTGATGAGCAAGATGCTGCTGCCCTTGGCTGAACCTCACCAGAAGCTTGTAAGCCGGTCGGTGGACGCTTCTGGTACTTCGAGCCTGGGTCCGTCGCCGTGCTCTGGCTCCACGCTCGAGGTTCCTCCAAGGTGCACGCGATTCTGCACGACAAAGCAAGTCTCACGTCCCGTTCCGATGTTGGGCGGCTCCGGCTTCGCTGGGAGTAGAAGCAGCTTGTGCTGTGTCTTTTACTTGTCTGCAGACTCTCGTCTACTTTTTGCCCCTTGTCTTGTGCCGTGCTGTAAAAAAAGAGGCACCAAGCAGACTCACCTCCTCGGAAACAGCAAAAGCAATGGCAGCGTACAGTAGGATTACAAAACAGCAGCGTACAGTAATAATGGGTGCTCCATAGGTATGGGTACCGGAACTCTTAGTGTACGTACCTGCAGCCGCGTGTTACGCTGGACGGACCCGGCGAGCGTCATCGATCAGCAACAATTGTATCATGCCACGTGACTGCCATGGCTGTGCTGCTCAGTCTCGTCCTCAGCCCGTCGCACGAAATAACGCGACAGATCCAGGCCAGATTAGACCGGCATCTGCTGCCCGCCCAAAGATGGAAGATGCTCCAGGGTGCTAATTTGCAAGCTGCAGCGCCCAGCCTCAGCCGCAGTCTCAGTGCGCGCTGCGCTGGAAATGCGTGCTAACCGCCATCGAACCCCATTGGCGCGACAAAAGTGAGGGAAGTGGAAGAAGGAAAAGAAAAGAAAAGAAAATCGGTGAGCTAGGAAAAGGGGGCAAAGTGGACAAACAAAACAAAGCCGCACGACTGCATTCCATCTGTGGGGGGAAGAGGCTTCACTCTCCATCGTCCTCCCTCGCTTCTCTTTTCCTGTCCGTCTGTCTTCTGTCTCTCTTTTTTTTTTTTTTTTTCCAGGGCTGGCCACCCCTGATGCAAAAGCGCAAAATGGGTCGCCTATCGTCGGGCCGCACCAATGCACGTTGTCCTGGCTGATTTCCCCTTCCAGACACCACATTCTCTGCTATTCGGCCGTCAGCGGCACTATAACAGAGATCCACTTGGTACGCGGTTTTTGCCGTACAAGCGCATCCTGGGGTAATACGCAGGAAATGGCCCGGTGCGACCTACTCGTTACACTCATTACGCCTATTGCGAGCAGTAGTTTTGTCCAATTTGGAAAGCAGCACTGAATTGGTGTGAGTTGTATTGATTTGGTTTGACAATACGTTTCTTCTTTTGCCCCCTGCTACGGCTATCTCTTTCAGTCATGCGGCGTTTTATAACAATGTCGAGATGAATGCGTCTAAGATCTGCTTTGGCCTTTAGAATCTATACTGGCAGTATACTGGAGGATCAATGTCATACTTGGCCACAAGATTAGCAGGTGAAAATGATGGGATCTTGAAACTGGGATAAAGTTCTTCATAGCCGGCTATCTAGATTGTCTAATGAGTGTGAGGAAGTGAATTTTGTATGTCCAGTTGGGCCATGTTGGAAAGCTTTGATTTCTAGTCTTCATGATATTGGGAAGCGATTGACTGATCCTTTGATCTTTGATATTCCTCCAGATTGCAGACTTATAGGGCTTGCCATGCCAGGCCATCGGAGTCAGGCCATGGCAACAGCATTGATGGCCCACTGACGCGCTGCCTAAAGCTCCTGTCCGTGCTCTTTGATCATTTCACCAATATCGGCCTTGGCGACTCCCTTTGCAATAGCTTCGGTAATCTTGGTATAGGTTGCATTATCACCGTCTCGAACCATCCATGTCGGACCCTTCTCCGTCCATCCAAAGGCATTGGGCTCGACTGTCTTTTCGCAAGAAGATTCCTCTCGCTTATCAGATACGATTTGCCAGCTGCCACCCGTTATAACTGGAGTTCCAGTAGGACAGGTACAAACCCCACTGTCCAGCTTTGCAAGGACTATAGCACATTGATTGCCAAATTGAGATGAGAAAGCAGTAGCAACTCCCCTCGGAGTGGTTGTGGCGAAGTCCATGCAGATTGCAAGCCGACCTTGTTGCAAAGCACAACACACGCCCGGAGACAAGCCCACACAGGATTCAAAGAGGCCAGTTTGACAGTCATTGTCATCGTTGTAGAAGTTGATGTTCGCCTCTCGGGCAAACGCCGTGGATACGACAGAGCCGAGTAGAAAAAGTGCGGCGGGGTAAAGCATTATGATCTTAAAGCTTATGAGAAGCTTGACAATGCAGAATGTGCGGACTAGTTTTTCTTTTTCTTGAATCAAGTGTGAATGATAGAGTTGTAAGAAGGTTGTTGTGATAATTCCATTGGTATAAATAGTTTTCAAACCCACCAGGTTTCACTTTCAAGTGTCTTTTCTAAATTCTCAAACGGCAACTAAACAAAATACTAGTAAACTAGTGTCCAAGCAAAGATTATCTGCTCCCGCACTCTTTACTTGATCCACGTCCTGGTGCACCCTATTTTCCTGATTATTCATAGTCCCTATTTAGACACTAGTTTTGCCATACGGTTCTAGGAACAACTGATGCTACTGATGCTACTGATGCTACTGATGCTACTGATGCTACTGATGCTATTGATGCTACTGATGCTATTGATGCTACTGATGCTACTGATGCTATTGATATCTTTAGGGCGAGTGACAACTGGAGCATTCGCATACAATGACTCAAATGAAGCATGCCTATGAAAGATAAAACGTTAGCTTGTTATTTATAGCATCTCATAGAACTTTTAATCAGTTTGTTACGTATGAATATGATTGTTCAGAATCCTCAGAGACATGAACACGATCGAGAGCTTAATGAGTAGCAACGAATTTAGATAACCTTCCATGCACTTCCTAGCTGAATTGATAGATGTTGCTGTTTGATCAAGTCCTGTTGAGAAGCCTTTGAAACTTGTGTCCTAGTGTGTCCTAGCATACGTTATTTTCAAATAACATTGCGTCGCTCAAGTTGACAACTCGATGACAACTCGGTTATGATGCGATTCGTTCAGCTCGAAGCCGGACAGTGACTCACTAGAAGTGGAATCGACGGGCAAACTTCAAGTCAAAGCGGAATTATGACAGTAGATGACACCTCTTGATCATTTGCTGAGATCAAGTAAAGAGTCTTACAATCAGACACAGATCGGAGCACGGAGCAGAGCCAAAGAGTAACTCTCGGCGACAGGCACTCCACATCACGCCGAGGACAGAATTTCCTGCATATCAACCCATCCGTCACCTTGCGCTACGGCGTCAAGTAGCAAAAAGATGGGGTAGGAAATTCTCCAACAATCAGCGTACGAGATAGGCTTAGGATTTTTTCCAACAATCAGCATTCGCTATCCGGCTACTGATATGCACGAGCCTGGAAACACCAACTTGTGTCTTCCAAATCAACCCAAAACCTGGATACATTTACATAGATTTGACATGTGTATTCCACTTAGTTGGATATGTGTAGACTGTCATTTTAGCTAGATCAATGTCGATAAACTGAATATCTAGTTGGTGATGCTATTTTGCATTATGCTGCGCACCAACCGCTTGATGCCCTTGCCAATGCCATCAGAAACGCTCTCGAAGACGCCAGTGTGCCGGTGGACGATGCTTCTCCGCCTTTGATGCGGTATCCAAGCCCGGCACTTTCGATTCGATCTTGTCCAAAGCCTTGCTGGTCCACCAATGCCCCATACGCAGCAGAAGCCGCGGATAGCTGTCGTTGCTAGGGAACCTGACTTCAGAACAGCGGACAATAGCGTTGAGATTGTGGCTACAGAAGTAGGTATGGCACACCATGGCGGGGCCGAAGATTGATGTTTGCTACGACATGGGCTTCACCATTCGGCAAGGGGCTGCAGTCAGGCTTGCTCACACCTCATCCATACGAAATGATTGCTGGTGGTCTAGGTGGACTCGAAGCCGTGTTAAAGGGGCTTATGGGTGGTAGCATTCGTGCTAAGAAGATGGTAGGTCGGATTGCCGGTACACCTGACATAGGAAACCTTACCCAGTGATACCAATTATTACAACTAGATGCCAGCGTTCTAGATATACGTAGGTAGATACCGTAGCAATTCCAGCAGCAGTTTCAAGCACGCGATATAGTGCCAGCAACTTATAGAATCGCTAATTTGTAGTGTAGAGATCCAAGATGACGTGATGGCGCGTAGTTCTGCGATTGGTGTTGCCTCAGGGGCTGGAAGACTAGACTTTCTCTCCTACCTTCCTTTGTCTTTTTCTTCTATTTCTCTCTCGCTTTCTTTACTGGCTGAAATATATATTGCTATATTCAGCCCACTAATGCAATTGAAGGACCTAAATGCTGCGGCACCTATCGGTAGCATGTTGTTTGTTTCGCCACATGACTAGCTCAAGCCATGAAGGATTGTCTGCATTAGAGCCAGCAGCGTCGCTGGTTATATAATCTCTCAAGCAATATCACTGCCTGATTCGGTCTCTAAGATTCACAAGGGAGCTGAGGCTGAATTTGAGGAGTTTCAGCGTGGTGATTGGCTGATACTGCTTATACTTGACATGCAAGGGAGGACGAGAAAAACATGCAGAGATCGCTTGGCACTCTGAGTGAAGGTGCGAGAAGTGCTTGGCGGGAAAAAGGAGATGCGGCGACAGAAGAACTTGAGGGATAAGTGTTTACTTATACCGCATCTTTTTTTCTTGACTCAAAGTGAGCGAGATTGATAGAATCTCGAAACGAGATGAGGCGCGCGGGGATCTAAGATTGAAAGAGCAGCAGGGTATCATCGGCACGAGCCTCGTCCGAATTGATGCCCCAGGGGCGTTTAATGTCAAAATTAAGTTGCCAGTAGTCAAGTACTATCTAAACGTTATCTATATCTCATCTGAAGCCATGTATCATTTACATGCTAGAATTCTCAATATCGGATTTCCATCTCTGCTCTTTGCTACATCTGCCTCTTACAGCCAGTACCATTTTGAGCGAAGTGCGGTGACGGATCAGAGAGCGACCACTTATTGGGCTTAAGATCCTCTACAATTTTGTACTGATTGTAATGCATCCGTCGCATAAAAAAAGCAAATAAATACATGCACATGTCAACACTTACGACGTTAGTAGGCTCGCTGTCAAAGTCGGGTCGGCAATACGCGTACTGAAAAGTGCGCGGCCCCAAGCTCGCAAAGAGCTGGAGCCGCCAGTGGCTGGCGTACCTGAACCTCTAACAGCAGAACAGCCCCTAATGATGCAAGCGATGCAAGGGACAACCAGGAGGCCTTTCATCAGCACCTCCCACGCTTTGGATACCTGTATACAATCTACGTAGCCATGAGTCAATGACTCGACAACCGGCATTGTGGTGTCACTTCAAGGAAGCCGCTGTTGACGCAGGACATGTACACGCTGCGTATTCCGGTGTGCTTTAGCCGATTGCCAGGCGGGCTGCCGACTACAGCGATACCCGGCGCGTTCTACTTGTAACGAGATCAGCAATATGACAAGCTGCGATATTAGCGTTTAGGGTATGTTCTCCGCGTGCTGTGCCAGGGTGCATGTACGTAATCAGTTAGCCTAATGAGATCAATAGTAAAGATGAAAGGAGACAATCTGCAGAGAAGGGAGAGAAAAGGGATTGGAGAATAAAATTGAGATTGAGTGAGAGCAGCTGCCAGGTGCCCTGTACCCTCTCCATCTGCATGGTAGGTGCATGGACTAAATCCGCCAAGTCGGCAGTATTCCGCGTGCTCGAGTCAACCACGGAGTGCCACGGCTGGCCCGAGATGGGTTGTACAATCAATGTGTAGTGGTATTTTAGTAAGAAGCAGCCGGGGTTTATCTCGTGGTGATTGGCATTTTGTCACTTGAGTGGAGTGAAGTAGCTGGGCTGGAACAGGCAGGAATGCACTCCTTCAGGTGTAAATGACAAACAAATACAGCGCTGCAGCTTGGGATCGATCTAGACCAGCTTGGCTTTCTGCAACATATGAGGACATCCCTCGAAGGGGAAAACGCCGATATACGCATGCTGCTACCTGCTAACAGTAACTGGATTGGCGCCTTTTTGAAAACAATAGACTGAACTGGTACCTGCTCTTACAGCAACGGCCTCGAGCTCTGACACGACGGTGTCCAAAGTGCAGGCAAAGAGAGTCTGTGCCTTGCATGCAAGCGTTGATGCACACATAAGCTCATGACGAGGTTCGTCCGAGGCTTACCTGTTCTATGGAGAAAAAAGCCTGACTGGAGATCGCGGGTGCCCGGAGCTTCTCTTCAGCAATTTGGGCTGGACAGGGGCGCCCTTACAGCTGCATGCTCACCAAATGAGACGTACCGGGAGTCGATATTGCCCAGTGGAACTTTTTCTGTCTCCTTCCCTTGTCTCCAGGCCGCGATCAGCGACATCATAATGGCCTTGGGAGGCCTTTGATGTTTGAAGGGCTGTGTTTCGCAATCCTTCTCTCCTTCTCAAACGTGTCTCGGGCTGCAAAAATTTGAGAGAGACAAAACATCGAGGAAAGACACGATGACGAGCAGACGCAGTTGGGAACAAACAGCCAACGACACCCGTAGGGCTGTGCCGAGGGCCACGCAGCCCCTTGTCGAGCTTCCATTTCCGTGGTGCGTACGGCATGAGACGCTACTAGTTTAGGCACATGAAGCTGAGAAAAACTAGCATTGAGAGCTGAAAAACGAGCTTCCCAGAATCGACGATGATGAATAAACTCGTGAGAACGGGCGCGATGTCAGTAATGATGACGCAGCTGACGCCGAGTTTGCACCAATCACCGGGTTGATGCATAAGCTTTGAAGATCATCAGCGACGCGGAGATTTTCTGCTGTGTCTGGACGCATGGAATGGCTTGGCTGCGTCGTTATGCGGTGCTGAGCAGCTACCAAGTGCCGAGGCGTATTTGTAAGTGTATAGGGGGAAAGTCCAGTAGAGGCCACAATGCAGCTTTTTGGTTCCCGCTCGGCTACGGCCTATTACGTGTATTCCCCTATGCTGCAATAGGACGGTTGATTGCTTTGCTTGATTTGCCCCGTGCATGCGGTAATCTTTACAGCACGCCTACTTCTATCCCGCATGCTCCAACTTCGTATTCCAAAGGACGATCCATAGAACCAAAAAAGGAAAACCCAAACGCTCCATCTGCCTGCTCTTTTTTTTCTTCCATGTTCCTTTAAAATTTGCATCCCCCCGGACGCCATCCACGCTAATGCGACCACAAAGCGTGCCGGCGTCAACCAGATGTGGGATTCCAGCAATTTAGGCGCTCCAAGTACGGTTATAGTGGCGGGCAGGCCAATGCAGGTCCAGTAAAACGTCAGGCCAGATGCAAGGGCCGCAGCGGTACGGATGGCCGGATGGGAGGGGTCCGGTGCGCTAAGAGCTTATTACCAGCGCCCCGGGGCAGCGGCCACTTTATGCACGCTTTGATTTGATCACTTCGAGCAGCGGGGACCGAGCTTGGTTGCTCGATTGCTTGCTTGCTTGGGTGCTGCGCGGCGTGCAATTTTTTCTTTCCCATTTTTCCTTTGGCCCTGCTAGTGTCTAATAACTGGACCAAATGTTCTTTTTCTCTTCTAGTTTTTCTTAGCAGGTGAGGCTAGAGGGGCTAAGCTGGCTGTACCTGACCGTTTACTGACCAGGGGCCAGCTCTTTGCCCTCCAGGGGCTGCCCGTCCCCTGTTCCATCTCGTCTGCTGGCGCCCGGTCCAGCACTACTGTAGGCTATTGCATGTGCTCCATCGCAGCGTGCAGCGTGCAGCGCAGTGCGTCGAGGCATGCCGCTGGGCCCCGGGGACCTGCTGTAGGGAGCCGCCATCCACCCACACACCCGCTGAATGTGTGCAGGCTACAGGCGGCATTCCCTTTTGTCGGCGCGTTGCTGTTAGGCCTGCAGCCAGCCATCAGCGAGCGAGCGGATGGGTGGCGGCCGCGATATTGGATCATGCTGCCTTCGAATTCAGCCTGCAGTCTGCCCTGAGCACCACCACAACCCCTCAAAAGCAGTGGCTCGCGTCGTTCCCCTTCCCCTCTCCCGCTCCTCCAAATCCTCACACGACTGCCCATCGCCGTCTGAGGCGCTGCTGTCGGGCAAATGCCACTGGAGCCTGCAGCTGACCCAGACGTTTATTTGCAATCCTTTTGACAGCGGGCTCCCTAATAGGCTGTTCCAGTTTTTTCCCACTGCGCGGCCGGGGTATAGAATTTTGATGACGGCGCTTTTTCGTCACCCCTGCACTGCGCTGGAAAGCTCGACGACACCGGCTCGACGACTTCGACGACGATTACCCGCCACAACACCAGCGGTGGGCGTGATTCGCACTGACAGAGAGCGACGAGCTGCTCTCTTTGCACCAAGCGTGCTGAAGGTATTGACGGACCCAAGTCGGTCTGCTGTCGCGCGGGAAACCAGGCGTTTCCATTGCTCGAACCCTTGTGTTGGTCACGCCGCGCTGTAGCTGCTGTCGCACGCTATTACCGCTCCTTTGCCTGGGAAGCTTCGTCCTGTATGGCACGACTGCCTCGTTGGCCACCGCATCTCCTCTCCCTCTCTTTCTATTCTTGACTGCAGTGGAGATTTCGTGTGTGACAGGTCTGCACATCATCCTTTCTTTTTTTATCCTCGGCTTCAGCCTCAGCTGCTCTACGAAAATAGCCCGCCAGCCGCGCTCAGCTGCTCGAGGCCTAGACCGTGAGCCGAAACCGCACCAGTCTTTTCGACGACAGAACCCTTCGCCGATTCATCTTCCGTAAAAGCATCACAGTTTGCGTGCACAGGCGGCAATGGCACGGGGCAGCGCCCTCTTCAACCACAATATCTACGAATCCAGTCGGCGAGCATCGCCGTCGAGGCAGCGGCCCGGCCTGAGAATCTCCAGCCTCACTCACAGCAGATCATCTGTACACCAAACAGCCTCACGTGCTCGCGCGGTGGCTTCATAGAGCCCGGCAAACGCCTGCAGTCGTCGCTGCTGGGCTCCTACGGATTAACGGCAGGGCATCTGATGAATTCAATGACCGTCTCCCAGCCTGGCGGTGGCCACGGCCGCCAGCAGAGCCTCTCCAACCTCCAGGCCTCGCACTACGCATCTCGCATGAAGCCTCCTCCAGCACCGCTGACATCGCTTCCCCAGCCCGGCAACCTCGATGACCGCCAACGACCGCTGCAGCTTTCCCCTATGCCTCTCTCCCCGCGCTATGAATCGATCGCCAACAACCCTCACATGATGCTGCGCAGCCCAGTGTCTCCCATCCCTCCGCGATCGCCCTCGCAGAATAGCTGGTATGAGCGGTACGGCCAGTTCGACCAGGAGGCGCCCCAGCCCCAGTTCCAGCCACAGCAGCCCGCGCATCAGCATCATTACGCAGCGCCGGCACCAGCAACATATCCCGTGCGCGACATGACGACCGGCAGGAGAGGGCCGCCAGAGCCTTTGCGTCTGGATTCCACAAACGCTGCGATGACAAAGGCCATGCGCCCCGAAGTGCGCACGCCAGAGACCCCTGCCGTCGAGAACTTTTCTAGACCCCGGAAGCAGAGCGCCAGTATTAAGTCGCCCCCTGTCGGCCCAGGTAGCCTGCGGCTGGCTTACCTCCCTCCCTCGGATCGCATGCCGGAGATGACCAGCGTTTCACCTTCTTCCACGCCCTCCTGGCAACGCCCCCAACAGCCTTTCGACTCTTCAAAACCTTCACTTTCATATGCCGCCTCTCCATCTTTTCCCCCTACTGCCGAATACCAATACCTCGAATCGAGCTCTGGCCGCTCCTCCAGGAACGCGAGCGCACATCCTCCCTCAATTGCCGGCCATCGCCCCCAGTATCTGGCTTACAACAACCGCATTGAAAGCTCCATCAGCGCTCCCACGCCCAGTGGGCCAGCTCCGTGGATGAGCGACGACGAACTGCGATCCAGCTTCAGATCACAGCTTACATCATCTTCCATTCCCGCCACTGCCTTGACCGAACGGAGCAGCGTCTTGACCAAAGACAGCTCTGTCCTGTCGCTCTACGGAGAATCAGCGGACGCAAACGCTGACGCTGACGCTGACGAGCCAAGCTTGGAAGATGTTATGGGCATGTACGAGAGAGGATTCTGTGACGACGACGACGACGGCAACGACTTTGCAAACGAAGAGTTTGATTCCAACCACCACTACAACAGCGACCACCACCAACTAATCAACAACCACCACCACCACCCTTACGACGATCAATACAATATTGGCTATAGTTCTGCGTACGATCCCTACCCGCACGAACCAACGCCAGAATCCCTACCAAAACTACTAGAGGAAGAGCAGGAGCAACAGCCCGAACTAGAGACGGTGCTAGAATCAGAGCTAGAGCCAACGCACGACCACGACCTCGAGCTTGAGCACGAACCTGAGCACGGGCTTGGGCACGGACACTCGACTTTACATACGCATGAGGAAGAGGTAATAGACGAAGAACCAACAGAGGAGCCAGCAAAAGAGGCAGTAGAAGAAGAGTCGGCCGAAGTCCAGGACACTGTCTCCGACAACATGATTAGCGTTATGCACCGTCCTGCTACAGCCAGGTCCGAACCGGTACCTGAGCGCATTCACGATGACGAGTTTGATTCCGACCCGGTGCCTCCGGTGCCTGCTCAACACTCTGCCTTAGATATGGAAATCAGACAATCCAAAATGCTGTTTTCCAGCACCGCATTCACATCAACGGTGCCTGCCCTCACCCACAACCACGATCTCGACCACGACCCGGATCACGACTTGGACCAAGACCTGGAGTTTCCGGAAAACCGTAACTCGTCCAGAACGGCCGAGTCGGGTGTGGACTCGGACGGCATTCACACAAGAGCCGCAACACCCAGCCCAGACCCTTCTCGCATTTCTCCTCCCTCTGCGCCTGAATCTCGATCCGTATCCCCCTCGTCCGCGTATAACCCAGTCCCTAAGCCGGAGCTACCGGGAGCGCGTGATCGGTATGGGTTCAAAAAGGAAAACCAGTTCGTCACCATTGCCCAGTATGATGCTTGGGACAAGGGATACTCTCAGTACCTCGCTCGCCGGCGCAAGAAGTGGGTTTCCTACCTAAAGGACAGCGCCCTGATGACCGACCGACCCCAACGTTTCCCATCTCCGAATGCCAAGACGAAGCGTTTTGTTCGCAAGGGCATCCCGCCTGATTGGAGAGGAGCTGCGTGGTTCTACTACGCAGGCGGCCCTGCCATTCTGGCCAAGCACGGCGGCCTCTACGACAAGCTGTTGTTGAGACAAGCCAAGCATGTCGACGTTGAGGCCATCGAGCGTGACCTCCACCGGACGTTTCCCGACAACATCCAATTTAAGCCCTCGCAAGCCACCGCCGAGATGCTTGACACCACGACTAGCAGCGAGAGGGCAAGCCAATCCACAGTCAGAGGCGCGGCCTTGGACGGCAGCGGACCTGGCCCTGTTGGACTACAAGGCGAGCCGCCGCTCATTGCTTCGCTTCGTCGCGTTCTGCTCGCATTTGCCGTCTACAACCCTCGCATTGGATACTGCCAAAGTCTCAACTTCATCGCCGGCCTTTTGCTTCTCTTTGTGGATACAGAGGAACAGGCATTTTGGCTGCTCAACGTCATCACCCACATCTACCTCCCTGGCACGCACGAGATGAGCCTTGAGGGCTCCAAAGTGGATCTTGGAGTGTTGATGACTGAGCTCCGAGACACAATGCCTGCAGTGTGGGATAAGATTGGAGGAGAGCTCGATGGCGGCGAGCCGCTGACCAGGCCAATGACTAGCAAATCAATGTCCATGCGAAAGTCACCGCTGACGCCCTCGCCGCTGGCGCTTCGACTGAAGAGGAAGGAACCCCATTTGGCGCTGTCATCTGAGCGACTTCCTCCCATCACTCTCTGCATGACTGCTTGGTTCATGAGCTGCTACATCGGGACACTGCCCATCGAGACAACGCTTCGTGTCTGGGACGTCTTCTTCTACGAGGGCTCCAAGACGCTTTTCCGGGTTGCCTTGGCCATCTTTAAGCTGGGAGAAGCCGAAATCAAGGCGATTGGAGATCCGATGGAAATGTTTGGCGTGGTCCAGTCCATGCCCAGGAAGATGCTAGACGCGAACAAAGTCTTGGAGACTTGCTTCAAAAGGCGCAACGGCTTCAACCATCTCAGCCAAGAAGTGATTGAAGAGCGCCGGCAAGAACGACGCGACAAAGCCCAGCAGGATCTTCTCTTGCGGTCTCGCAGCAAAGCTGCAACGCACCACGGGGCTCATGGCAGAGACAATGAAGGGGAGAAAAAGGGCGGCCTTTTTGGACTGAAGAAATAAAAGAAACAAAAAGCTCTTGAGCTTGGGGAGGCTAGATTTTTGCATTGATACCACCGGCGTCTTATTCCTCTTTCGGTTTTACTTCGATTCTCATACCTTTTAATCTTCTTTTCTCTTCTTTTTATTCCATTTCTTCATTTCACCCATAGCACGGCAGGCGTTTGAGGGAGATGCCATCCATTGGCCCAGACAGCGGCTACGATGCATCTGCATATGAAGCATAAGCATTTTCATTCACCTCTTTTTTTCTACCTGTTTCACCAGGTATTTCCGAACACAGCGTGTTTTTTCTCCTTTGTTTCTTACTACCACTATCCTTAATCTTCTTCGAATTTCCTTTTATTTTCTTATTCATTTTCTCATACGGGTGCGTTGATGGAATTGAGAGAGGTAGCGCTACTTTTCGATTTCATCAACACACCATGACGACGGTTACGGCTGCAATCAGTGGCAGGGCCCCCTTGTTGGAGGACTTGGACGGATGCTTGTTGCAAATAAACAACTAGAAGAAGCAGAGGAGGTGGGAGAATAGAGTGCTTGGGCGAGACGCACAAAAGAGATGTGCACCTTTTTTGTGTTTCTTGATACATCTTGTCTGCTCTGTTTTCCACCCTTTCTTTGCTTGCTGGTTTGTTTCTTTTTCTTATTTCTTACATCTGTGGTTCGCAGCATAGAAGGATGGGCATGTACAAAAATCTTATTGTTTCCTTTTCTTTTCTCTCTTTCTTATTTTTTGTGTTTGACTTGGATAGAATAAGGGCCAGAGTAAAAAAAGAGCTTTTTTGGGGGGAGGAGTAATTTGGCAAAAAAGGCACTGGCGTGTTTATACCACTTATAGACAGACACGGGTTTGTGCACGGCCAATGAATGATTCTTGAAACGAAGACTTTTTTTCTAAACCATGTAGACTTTTGCGCCTGTAACTGTGTGATGTGAATTCTCGTGGATCTGGTGCTTGATGATGTGGACTTGTATCATTGGCCTTGATCATTATTCTTGCAGAGGCACGGTAGAGTACGTGTATGTGAAGATCATTTATAAGTGATGTGATTTCTGGCTAGCGAGAGCCAGCTCTTTTCTATTGCATGAGAAAACAAAACGAAACACGAAATACTATGCTCCTGCTGGCCTTTACCAATGCTGTTTCATCCTTTGTAGACGTCCGTTACGCAATCCCCACTATGTCCATCAAAGCCAAATCTGCGAGATTCTCTCCGTTTTATGCCCGCTGTCACTGTCATATGCCGCCCGTGTACCAAACACAACAGACAGCTTGTCTCCTTCTTGATTGTTGTCGTGAACTCTAGTCCGCCCCCAACTCCTACTCTCCTCGCGTTAAATATATCATCGTCAAGAGAACTGCTCCAAACATTTCAGAAAGATTCTAGTTCGCCGTTGCGGGAAAGACCGGGTCCTCAAGCGCATACTTGGTGACCTGCGCCTTGGCCTTTTGCTCCCACGTGGCCCTGTCGTTGCGGTACTCGTCGGCGATGCGCTCCTCGAGCGGGTCGTCAGGCTGGGGCTCGACGAGCAGGTTGCGGACGGCCTCGAGCACGGAGACGATCTTTGTGCTGGGCTTCCAGTTCTCGGGCTTGAGGATGCCGAGGCAGACGTTGCCGAGGGAGTCGTTTGTGACGTTTGGGTGGTAGAGGCGGGTGACGAACTTGACGACGGGCGGCTTGAAGGGGTAGTCGGTGGGGAGGACGAGGAGGATGCCGAAGCGGCCTGGGTAGAAGGCCGATTGGGCGGGAGGCTGGAGGGTGATGTGCCAGGTGTGGACGGAGTCGTTGGGGGGGAGGGAGACGGTGAAGCCTTCGGGGGGCGTTTGGGAGACTTCGGCGAATTCCTGGTGAATGTTAGGAATGGTTGGTTGATGGGATGGGGTGTTGGGGGACTGACCTTTGTGATGCGTTTGGTAGACATTTTGGAGGATGGTTTTTGTGTTTCGGGAGGAGTTGAAGAGATGAAGGCTGGGGACTTTAGATGCTCTAGAGAGGTTCTAGATGCGTCTGCTGGTGTCGAGATGGGGAGGGCGTTATGCCAATATAGCTTCTTCGTATCGTTTAGCTCGAATGCTCGTCTGTAGCTGTGTCGAGATAATGTCGTATCGTGTCAGGTCGTCTCGTATCAAGGAAATGAATTGACTTCAGACTGATCGAGCTCGGGGAGAAGATGGGATTTTTAAATAGGAAAGAGAGAAGAAGCAAAAGAAGCAGCGAAGAAGAAGTTGGTTGGCAGAAAAGAAAATCGAGAAAGTTCCGCCCTGTCAGGTGGGAAAAAGGTACCTGTGACTCGAAGACCAGGTATGACGGATGGTGGGGTTTTCCCAAGGCGCTTCTTGAGACGTAAAAGATGGACCGCTATGGCCGGGCGCGGGGCAGAAGGCAGGGCGGATAAAGAGAGGCAGCCTGGAAGAAGGGGGGTCATGCAAAGTACCCGGTACCTGGGATTCGGAAACGTTGGAATTAAAAACCCAGATCTGATGCAAGTATCAGTCAGTGATTTGGAATGGCTGATAATAATGGGCAGCCAGCAGCAGCATGATTTGATTACCTGGGGATGAATAATCGGCTCGCTGCCTGTTTTGGAAAGCGGTGGTGGCTGTATTGAGTTACAGCAGAGGTACCTGATCTCGGTGAGTGGCGGTGGGGCTAATCGCTCACCGAAGCTTCACCTTGATTTTTTCTTTGGAGGCCGGGCAAAATTTATGCTAGACGTTCTTTTTGCTGCATTTTTTATCATAGCCTCCAACTCTTCGCAATCGAATCCAGCAGCATTTTAAACAACACCGGGAAATCGCTGCTGAATTCTTGAAGCCACATTCATTCACCAAAAGATATCAAATTTTCTCTCACAATGGCTGCCTCCGCCGCCGTCTCTGCGCAAGAAGCGCAGCAGATGCCCTTTATCAGAAACCTCGCCTCCAGCGGTCCGTCCTTACTCTTCCCTTTTGATATCCAACATCAACTAACTCCCTCACAGACCGCAAACTCCGCACCGAATCCCTCGCCTCCCTCCAATCCTTCCTCTCCTCCCGCCAATCCCTCTCCCCCATCGACGCCCGCAAGCTCTGGACAGGCCTCTACTACGCCCTCTGGATGACCGACCGCCCACGACCCCAGCAGGCTCTCGCCGCCGACCTCGCCAATCTCGTGTCTGGCCTGCAAACCGCCTGCATCGAGCCCTGGCTCGCGGCCTTTTGGTCCGTCCTCGGCACGCAGTGGCCGCATATTGAGGCGCTCCGCCTGGACAAGTTTCTGCTTCTTGTGAGGAGAGTCTTTAGCGCGCATGTGAGAATTGTCAAGGAGCAGGGCTACAAGGGCGACTTGACGGAGCAGGTTGTTGGTGTCTTTGCGAGGTGGTGCTTTGATGCCGAAGATGAGGAGAGGGTTGCGCTGGGACTGAGACTGCACGTGCTGGATGTGTGGGTGGATGAGCTCGAGCGCGAGGGCGCCATTGCTGCTGCGAATGAGGGAAATGAGGACGCAAAGGCGTTTGTGGAAAAGGTTGGCGCTTTGGTTGAGACGATGAAGAGATGTCCTGTCAAGTCTTTGCGACAGCGCGCGGCGGATAGCCACGATGACGAGAGATTGCCGTGGGCGGAGAAGGAAGAGGAAGAAGAGGAGGATGAAGATATGGACGAGGCGGAAGGTGATGGTGAGGAATGGGGTGGCCTGGACAACTAATTGGCCAGACAAGACGTGCTGTGCCATTTTCTTTTCAGTCTTATTTTTTGTATACCATTGCTGGGTAAAAGGTGTTTTTGGCGTCACGAGAGAGCTGCTTTTAGAAGCCTAGAAAAATACAACCATATTTCTATCACATATGAGCATCACACTGTTTCAAAACTTCAGAGGCGTCTTTTAACACAGGTACCACAGACATACTTGAGATATCATTGTCGTCATTTCATTCTATTATACTTCCATAACTCCATTTGATTCTTCAAAACCCCAGCCCTCATCATTATCTCGTTAATAAGCTTATTGTAAGGAAAAAAAGAAGCGTATGTAAAACTACAGAATGTGACAGGCCCAGCACGCAAACGCTACTCCAAGATGCCTACCTTCCCCAGCTTTTCTTGACTTTGACCCATCCGCTCTCTTCATCCTCAGTCGCCTCTGCCGTGCCCTTACTCTTGCCGTGACCCTGATCCTTCACCTCTCCACCCCTCTCCTTTGCCAGTCTTGCCGCTCGCCACTCGTCCCACTTCGCCTGCTCTTCTGGTCGAGGCTCTCTCGCAGTCAAGAGGCCCTTTTTCCTCAGACGGCGTCTGTGTCGGCGCTTCTGATCGGGCGATAGCGTCTCCATATCCACGTCTTCAATGTCGCGTCCCAAAGCCAGCTCTTGTATATCCGCAATCCAATCATAAGCCTCTTCATATACGACCGATGCCACTTGGCGTCCTGTTCCGCCAGTGGTCCACTGATCCAGCTTGATGGGAATGGCCGTTCCGAAATCTGTCGGGTCGTCAGAGGACCAGACGCATGGCGACTTGGAAGCAGGGCAGGTGGTTGGTCGACAGTACATGGTGCACATGGCTGACTCGGCGGCATACCATGTGGACAGAATGAAGACAAGCAGACCAAGCCAGGTGAGCCGGAAAGTGGGATCTTGGTGATATAGCCGTGGCAGCGCGAGATGAAGATAGGCGACTGCGGTAGAGCCCGGCGACTTGCAGTACGGGCATCCTGCCTGGGGGTCAATGTGACCATGGTGTTCGTGGCCTTCGGGAGCTTTGGCCATGGCCTTCTTTCCTTGTGAGAGTGGCTGGGCGCGTGAGAAGCGATCTTCGATGCGTTCGATGCCTTGCTTTGCCGAGCGAATCCGCAGGAGGCCGGTTTGCAGCGTCTTATTCATTCTCTCATAGGCAGCCATTTCACCATCCGAGTTTGACTGTTGGCTGTCCTTTTTGCTTTCGGTCTTAATCACATTACCATAGTCAAACTCTGAATCAAGGTCCAGGTCAAGATCCATAGCCGAGGACCGGCCGAAGCTGCCACTCCTCCAGTCTTTGGCAGTCTTGACTAAACTCCTGCCAGATAGAATCTCGTCCAAATCGTCAAATGTCGAGTCGTCAATGTTGTATGCGCGGCGCAGCTCCATCATGTCATCCTTGACAGAGGGCAGCTTGGCTGAGTTCTTGACGGGCAGCCTGCGTTGAGGAAGCGACTTTGCCCTTCGCTTCCTCACAACAGCCGATTTCGAGATGACAGAGTCGCCGTCATCGGTCGTCCCAGGGTCCGAAGCTGCGTCCTGGTCTCTGTTTCTCCATGATGAAAAGGTTGGTTTCCTGTCAGGGAAGAGAAGGTCTGAGGATGACTTGATATCTGCTCGCAGCTTTGGTATGTCTTCGGACTTGATAGCCAGTTTCTCTGTCTTGACTGTAACTGGTGTTTCAACGTAGGCGCCGGTTATTTGTGGCGTGGGCATGGATAGAGGATCTGGTTTAGAGGGCTTTGGCGTCGCGTCTTCAGCTCTCTCTTCCTTGACTCTAAGATTGCCTTCGTCCGAGTCATCTTCAAAAGGAGGAGAAGGCGCGCGAAGAGAGCCGCGTTCGGAGTGATTGTCCGATGGCGCAAACAGCTTCATCTCCGCCTCTATCCTGTCGGTTGGGTCCGGTTCTGACTGCATACTGGATCGCTTGCTCTTAATTGATTCAATCGATCGCGTGCGCTGCAGACCAGTGAATCCCACCGTGGGCTTTGGCTTTTCGTATTCCTTGGCGCTGGCTTCAGTCGCTGCTTTGGCGCCGGGGGTGGGAAGAGAAGAAGCGCGCTTTGGAGCAAACAGGCGAGATGCGATTCTATCGGCGATTGACTTGGGAGCGGCCTGTTTATCTTCCTCAGCTGGCGCAGTAGTGGGCAGCTGCTTTGCGGCTTCAGCTGTCGGCGAGCTGGCGGCCCTTGCCAGCCGTCGCAACAGATCCCTGTCGTCGTATGTTCGATCAAAAAGCTTGGGCTTTACTGCGGTGTCCTTTTTCTGCTCTTCGCTGTCCAGCTTTGCTGCTGTGTCTGCTTCAAAGCGCAATGGGCCTCTCTTAATGGCTGTCGCAGGCGTATCTGATGCCGTCTTACCAAAGCCACCAGTGATTCCTCCAAAGCCAAATCCTCCAATTCGTGATGGTGGCAGTTCCTCTTTCTTCCCTTCATCAGTCGCATCAACTTTGGTCTGGCGCCGGCGTGCAAGCCCAAAGGCCGCACGAGATTTGAAACCGTCGTCGGGTGACCGGGGGCGTGCCATGGAGTTTTGTTCTTTGATTTCCTGGAGGCGGGCAGCGGCGTAAGCTCGTTTCGATACCCCGTCGGCTTCGCGCTGCCGAATCTCTTCTAGTCTCGTGTTCTTTAATGTATCCAGGTGTCGACTAGGCACCGGAATCTGGCGCTCTACCTGTCCCTCTCTTGTTCGTATATCGTCCAGCTTTGTATTCGCTGGCCTTGGGCGTGACGAGCTTGCAAATGGAATGTTGCTCCCATTAGCTTTGAGCTCGAGTGATCGTATTTCGTCTAGCTTTGTGTTGCGCGACCCTGGGTTGGAGATGCGAGGTAAGCTATCAAAGTCTTGCTTGTCACCGTCGCGGTATCCCAGGCGGCTGGCAAATGGCCGAGTCGAGGTCCTAACTCGAGGACTGCTGGATATCTGCAGCTCGCCGGCTGTAAAATCTTCATCCATCTGCCACGCAAAGCTCTTGTCTGGAGAAGACTGTTGGACGAGGGTTGCTGCAGAGAGTCCAGGGTCGATAGAAGACGGCGGATCCTCGATGCCGGGGACTAGCTCGGGAAGGCCACTGCTGGAGCCAGCGGTGGTTGAGACCGTTCCAGGGCCCAATCGCAGTGCGTTGCGGAGAGCTGGGTTGGCAAATTCGTTTGATCGCTGCCGTGCGAGGCCGCTGCCGCCGTTGAGCAGGGTGGCCCTTGCTGGCGATGCTCCCACCGCAGCTTCCTTGCCGCTCACCAGGGTTGCGCTGAAGCTGGGATTGCGCACCGCCGGGATCTTGCTTCGCGCCTTCGAGTCCAGAGGATCCTCGCCCTGTATCCGCCGCAGTTCTGATACCTCGGACGCCGTCCTCGTTCTCCAGGGCCGCGGCGCAGGGCTGGGCGATCCGTCCACAGGCACGGGATTGTCCAGGCCGGCCTCTGACATTAACTTTGCTGCCTCCTCCTCGCCCTCTGCCATCTCCATGGCCTCACGCAGCGATATCGGCTTTCGGCGCGTCTGCGGCAGGCCGCTGCCTCGCGGGATGCGCGTGCCGCCGGTAGAGACGATGCTGGCATTGGCAAAGTCTGACGATGGCCTCGCTTTCTTACTGTCTGCGGCTCCTATCCGTCCAAAGGCCGGCGTCTTTGCCGTGTACACGTGCAGCCCATTCTCGTCGTTTTCGTCGGGCTGCGCGGTGCTGCTGGAGAATAACGGCTTGCGGTCTGCGTGATTCACCTTGAACGGCGTCGGACGTCCGTTTGGCCGGGCGCCAATTGCGTGGCTGCCGCTTTGCATTGCAGCTGGATGCTAGCTATTGTGATGAGGGCAAATCGATGGAATCCAATGCAATGGCGGAACGGCGCATGGTTGCTACAGCAGGCAGCTCTTTTGCGGTCGGTGAATGCGGTCAGTCGAGGTGGCGCGTCATGAGATGCGACAGAGCTCGAGTGCGTTAAGAGATGGATGGATTCGACCGCTGTCGGCGGAGCTGTGAATGCGATGTGTTCTTCGTAAGCTGAAGACAGTGTATATCTATAGTCGCAATGCTTGTGCAAAGCGATATTTGTGTAGAATCGACATGTCGGACCCCTGGAAAAAAGTGCGAGGATGGATATCTGGAGGTGAGCGCGTTCTGGCCCGAACTAGCGGTCGGCAAAGCCCCTGCAGCTTTCTGGGGGACAGCGCACCACCTTGCAGTGCTAAATTAGGCTCGTTGTCGATCGTCTGCATCCGCCTCGAGCTTATAACGCGGGTATAAGTCAATCATAATGTTATTCTAAAAGTCGGTTGATATCGGACATAAGTAAATCAGCATCTAAGCCTATTCTAAAGATTTTTCTGTAATCCAAGTGCTGCCACGGCCCATGTTCAAATGCTTCCACGTCTTCCCACAAATTGGTTTTGACTGAGCCGAGGCATTTCAGCGTAAACTGACGTGGGTTGCATTTAGACGACAAACTCTTGTATTTCTTTCTCACAAAAAGAAATTTTATTTACAGGTATTAGAAAGGCTCTATATACTTACTATAAGATCCAGATTGGGACTAATCTTTGGTGCTTATTCAGGTAAGATGCAATTACTAGGGCCAGCTTTGTAGCCAACATGCACGTATATTTTTGACGGAGCCGAGTAACATGTATTCGCATCAGCTTAGAGGAACATGGTGCAGCATTAATATATTGCGCATGTCCTATAGTATTGAATCGAACTCCAAATAGAACCCGACTATCTGTGCACGCAGTAGGTTTTGAATAAGTCACAGCCATGCCTTGTAAATTTACACATCATCGACTGTATTTCAAGCTCGATGATGTGTAAATATCTCGAATCCTGCTAGAGGTCATCAGCTACCCTTACCCCCCGATCCTAAGTAGGGGTGTCCAATGGCCTCTAGCGTGATTCGAGACATGCTGTCAACATTGCTCAGAGACCAAACTGTTTGAGACTCGTCCTCGGGTGCTTCTTCACGATGTGCCGCCTAAAATTATCCTTCCTTGTAACTGGTTTGCCATACTTGCCACAAGTCGGAATAGGGCAAGCGTAGACCCGGTTCTTGTGTGCGGTTTTGACATGCCGCGTCACATTGCTCTTGTAGGCGGAGCTCATATTGCAAAAGCGACAATGGTGACGGGGGGTCTCATTGTCTGGAGAGCTTGTTGATGAGGCCTCCGCCGAAATTGCTGATGGGACTTCAACCGGAATCTGGATGTCAAGCCAGGGGTGGATTGGATCTGGTATTGGGGAGTGGGGGAGGTTTTGGGCGTCGAAAGGGCCGTAGCCTGGGGAGTGGTCTTGCTGAGTTTTAATTGAATCTATAGATACCGAAAGGGCGCTATCGACACGTTCCTTCTCTGATGACGGCGAATGGGTAGCGGATGATGGAAGACTTTCGCACGCGTTGCGTATATATAATTCGCTTGCGTCGTTATCCGCGCATCCGATATAATAGGAATTGTCGCAATCTTGGAACGGAGATGTCGGAGGATCACAGACGTCCGAATGGTAAAAGGGGGGATGTTGACTGAATGCTCTACTATCACGCGGCTTGTTGTTTGACAAAGAGGAGACTGAGGTGAATCTCCCCGCTTAGAGCTCGGGAGACTCTGGTTGATTGGAGTGCAGTCCCGGGTGGCTATGAAGTGCCTGACCCAGGACTGTAAGCGGAATGAATAAAATGTGCGCTGCTGAAGCTGAAAAAGGCAAAGCGAGGCCTAAAGATGCAGTGCAAAGGTTTAGGAAAGACGAGACATCGTCGACTTTATACCCATTTTTCACTATACAACTTGCCATACGCGGCTTGCTTCTAACTGCATCTATCAGCTCCTACGCTTAATATCACTTGGCCAATTGCTGAATGATCGTGTGAGGTGTGGAGGAGCTCGATCCTCAAATTGAACCAATGGAAGATGGAAGCGCCCGCGTACCTCACCCAGCCCTTGCAGCTCAATAAAACATCTTGCGTGGGGTTTGACACGGACAAATCCTCAAAAGTGGCCAATTAGGAACAAGTATGCATGTGAGCCTCAAAACGGACCAACCACATGCGATATCTGAGATAACAGATGGGTTAAAACGCGGCCCATTTCTTGCATCACAGCTATCTCGAATGGCTTAGTTGCAATTGCCACGCATTTCTTTATTATGGACAAGCTTGGGCGAAATCGCGGCATAGTCTTGCATATTGCAATATGACGTCGACTCTTCTTGATGCCCATGGCCTCAAAAGAGCGAATCGCGATCTAGGGCATATAAGGCGAAACAGATATCGCTTAACCTGGTATAAGAGTTGTCACGATTTTCATCTAACCACACAAATATTCTAAACTAAGCCGAGGCACTTCAGCGCAAGTTGACCTTGGCTGCAGGCTCAAACAGTTGAACAACTAGAAGATCTATTGACACTAAAAAGAAGCGTTACAGACTTCAATAGTCTGTTTCTCTAGCACCAAAGCTGTATTCATCCTTTTTAGCTGACCAGATCGGGGCAAGATGGCAATTACTTGACAAGCGGACAGTATACGCAGTAGGCATAGATAGGTACATTTTTAATTCGGCCGAATGATATAATGTAGAATCATTTTACAAGAGCTTAATACTACACATTGATAAGGTGTTTCAAATGGAGCAACGCAGATAGTTATTGTGTAAGTCCTACGATCTTAATCTAAATAGAGCACTGCACTTCGCATACCTCACACCATCGGCTCTATCTCAAGCTATATGATGTTAGATATGCAAAGCGCAATTATCTGTAGTAGCCTTGAACGAAATACAGTGCTGCGGCCTTAGTATACAGGAATCATCGATTTAGAATCGATGAAGTCTAGAAACGCGGTAAACTGCAGTGACGAACATGTCTTGGATCACGCTATAGGCTACTGCAACACCCTTCGATCCTAAGCAGAGCCCAGTAGCCATTAGCGTGATTCAAGACATACTGTCAACTATTCAGATACCAAATTTTCTGAGATCCACTGTTGGATGTTTCTTCTTGCAGTGTCGTCTAAGATTATCCTTCCTCTTGACTGGTTTGGTGTATTTGCGACAACCCTTGACAGTGCAAACCCAATAGGCCCGTTTGTCTTCGTGTGTGGATTTGACGTGTCGGACAAGACAGCTTTTGCTGGAGAAGCTCTCGTTACAAATGTCACAAGAAGGCCGAGAGATGACATTGTCTTGAGAGCCTGCTGCTGGACTATCGACCGGAATTGCGTTGATAGATTGTTGTTGTTGGGTTTCGTGCAAAGGGTAGTGGGTTTCTTCCCACGGGTGATGTGTAGGGTCTGTTATAGGAGAATGGGGAATGTCGTGGCCGTAGCCTGAGTAGCGGTCTTGCTGAGATTTAGTTGAATCTTCTGATTCCGAAAGAGTGCTGTCGGCATTCTCGTCCTCTGACGATGGCGAGAAGGTAGTGAATGACGGGGAACTTTCGCATCCGCGATATGTCGCACTCGCATCGTTGCCCGCACATCCAATACCAAAGAAATACTCAAAGCCCTCAGATGAGGATGCCGAAGGATCGCAGCCTTCTGAGCGGTAAAAGAGGTATTGTTGACTGAATGCTCTACTAACACGCGGCTCGTTGTTTGACAAGGAGGAGACGAATGCGAGTCTCCCTTTGAGTTCGGGAGACCCGACTCTTTTTGTTTATAGATAAGGTTTGTAGCTAAAAGCAGTGCAGTCCTGGGCATAGGCCCAGGACTGTAAACGAGATGAAGAAGGTATACGCCGCTGAGGTTGGGGCTGAGGCAAGAAAAGGCCTGATGATGGAATGCTTAAAGCCTACAAAGGCGAGGCACTATGGCTTTATACCTTTCTTCCACTCAAAACGCCCCCTGTGCTACCTTATAGACCTACTACCTACCTTTACATCCGCTTGCTTGTTCCTTGCTACGCTGTGTCCGGCTTCAGCCAATCACAGAATGATTGTCCGAGGTGTGGAGGAGCTCGATGCAACATGAGCCTCAAACCTGACCAATGAAAGATGAAAGCGCCCAATGCGTACCTCATCAACCTAGCTGCAGTTTTAGAACAATTTCTTGCAGCTCAATGGAAAAATCTTGCGGGGCGTGATCCAGACGAAACCTCAAAAATGGCCAATTAGGAAAAAGTACGTTATACGTGTGCCTCAAATGGACCAGCCATGTATTTCTGATATCCAAGATGTCATATGAATCAAGAATGCGGTCCATCTCTTGCGTCAAGCTATCGAATGGCCTACTTACAGTTGCCACGAACTTCTTTGCTGTAAACGAAGTTGGGCGAAATTGCCGCATACATGTACATGTAGCAATGTACATGTATATTGCAATGCTGGCAGCGACCCCTCTCAACACACCGACAGCCTCAAAAAGAGCGAATTGTAGTCGGAGCCATGTACAGCTAAGCAGAAATCACTGTGGTGCAGTTATTGACTCTGCTCTGGCAGTATGAATGACACTTTTATCTATAAAAGGGAGGAGGGTCTTCAAGCATGAACTCGAAGATTCTTCAATATCATTCTCAAAAACATTTATCAGTGATCAAATACACTACATCACCTTGATAATTTGTTTACAAGTTCTAAAAATGACCGTCAGCCAGGATTCTATTGGTTTCTTAAACCCAGTATTGCTTGAAAAGATTGATAAGCTCTATGATTGTAATATTGGTCACCATGTTCCTCTGCCTCAGGTAAAGTTAAAAGACAAATGTTCTCCTTTGATATCGCATAACCTCATTTGTTATAAATAGCTTGTTGTGGTCGGAGATCAAAGCTCTGGCTGCTCCACATTCCAGAATGAGGCACCGGCTACGATTGGTTGTGCGGCTCGCTCTCTCTCGATCTCCTAAATAGGCACTCGTAGCCGACGGCGCATCGCCAACCTCATTCGACGTGTGGACTCCTGGCGGGTCAAGCAGATTGATCGAGTTGCAGATTTCACGAACAAGGCGTATCAGAGACTGTAGCTCTGCAGTCGGTACTTGGTTCAGCTTTTGCAGCGGCTATAAGCTGGCGGCCGATTTCTATTTATTATGTCACCATGCGTCCGCAAAGTTATAAATATGTGTACGGCCGTATTCTGCCATCTGCACTCTCTCCTGGCATGTGCAGTCCTTGCGATAAATGTCCTTTTTACTTCTGACTACCTTTTCAATCACTTCTGGCCACGAAGAGTACTGTTATGATGAGTTTATCAACAAGCACAATAGGGAACCGAGCATCGACTCCAGCGTCTACAGCAGCCGCTTGTATCACTGTTACACCAGGCAAGGACGGCTACGTTCCTCCTGGGGCTTGCAACGATATACTCTTCTATGTGCCATCAGTACAACTTGCGATTGCATTCTGCACTCTTTTTGCAGCAACTCTGTTTATTCACGCAATCATGGGCATTATTTATCGCAGAGTATGTAATAAATCCCCGATACAGCCTTGGAAAAACAAGAGATTGGCCACACTGACCTCTGTCCTCATCCGTCTAGGGCTACGTGTGGGTTATAATGATGGGCGCTCTTTGGGAAGCAATTGCTTTCGGCATCCGCTTCGTCCAAACGCATCATCAAGATAGCGGATATCTGAATCTCGCATTCCAAATGTTCTACTTCCTCGCACCGCTCTGGATCAACGCATTTCTTTACATGACCCTCGGCCGAATGATGCACTTTTATGACGAGAGCAAGCAGCTGGCAGGTCTCTCTGCCAGGGGACTTACACGCCTTTTTGTCGCCTGTGACATCATTTCGTTCATCGTTCAAGTGGCTGGCGCTGGAATGAGCGGAGCTCAAGGAATACCTCCATCGCTGAATATGTTGGGCGTACACATCTACATGGGAGGCATTGGGCTGCAGCAATTTTTTATAGCGTGCTTTACAGTACTCTTGGTGGTGTTGCAGGTACGAATGAGACGAAATGAACACGTCTGGACGACAGCGGAACGTATGAGGCGCGGTCCTTGGCATTGGTGCTGGCTCTTCATCGGCATTTATACGGCCTTGCTTCTCATTACCGTGAGTCAATCTACGTTTGCCCTCAAGATACGAGTCTAATGTCGTTATTACACCTCAGGCACGAATCACCTTCCGCTTAATCCAATATTCGAGTGGCAATAATGCCAATAATCCCGTTCTCCGACACGAATGGTACGAATACGTATTTGATGCGCTTCCGATGTTCTTCGCCCTGTTAACCCTGGCCGTTCTTCATCCCGGGCTGTGGCTTAAAGGGCCAGAGTCTCATTTTCCGCACATCAGTCGGCGCGAAAAGAAGGAAACGAAGCGCATAAAAACACAGCAAAGGCTAGATAGAAAAGCAGCTGCCAAAATGCAAAGTCATGGAACCGTCAATGATGTTTTCCTTCAAACCTTGCTCCCCTTGAAGACCTCGCGGACATATCAAGAGGTCTGATGTGTGCATGGTGCCTGCGCATGCACCAAGGGGACAAAGGGATATACATAGGAACCATCATCAGCGATGCCTCGTCCACAGAGAGATTTATGTCGCAATTGAGTTGTATCAGCATATATAGACTACTCGTTTAATACATGTACGTAATATCTCCGGCGTATACGAACGTTTCGCATTCGCCGGGAGCGCGCTCTTGTCACCATCTTTGTCGCCCAGGAACGTCAAGTTCGACCATAAGCTGCAAGTGAATAGGAGTCGCCTCCTCCTTCTAATTGTTGAAATCTCGCAGTGTGAATAACTATCCGTAGCAAGGTAGGAAAGTATTTGTCTTGAAGAGGAAAATTGCGCCATAGGAAGTAACTGTATGGACTGCCCCGTATATTGATTGAACCGCGAACATACGTGTACTCGAAGCCGTGATGACGCGTCACGTGCCAATGACCTGGCTGTGCAACTTCAAAGGTCCACCTAGACGCCTCTGTCATTGAAATCTGCCAGGGAATCCACTTGAAAATTGTTTCGTATCTTCATATCTTCCTGTGAAGCGTTCACCTATTACTTCGAACCTAGGGACGGGAGTGGCAATTGCGGCCAACGTTGTGTAGTTAGTGCAAAAATTGGCCAAATATGCCTGATTCGGGCAGCTCTCGTCGCTGGGAGTATCCCGCCAAGAAGACCCAGAGGGCAGCTATTAAGCGGTCTAAGAATGGTTGCTTGACGTGCCGGAAACGCCATACCAAGGTAATTGAAGTACATTTCGCTAGTAACCCCTGATGCTGTTCTGATGGCTTACGTGAACAAACTCACCCTTAGTGTGACGAAACCAAACCTCGTTGCCTCAAATGCACGCGCTTAAACCTCGACTGCGAGGGTTTTATGTCACCATCGATTGTATTTCGAGATGACACAGTGGCAGTGACCCGTCGATCTGAGGCCATGGAAGCCCAGAAGATGGCATCAAGATGGGCAATCGACAGAGAGAAATCGGAGTCGCGACGCCCATCTCAGCAGAAGCGGACATCGGTTGCCTCCACCACACCGTTGACGTCCAGTAAAGCTCTGGATACTGGCAATAAATTGCAGCGTGAGCCTGTACGGGACAGCTTTGTTGGTCATGATTCGTCCCAAGATAGTGCCTCTAAGCTTACCGGCCAGCGATCAAACTCTCAGACACCAGAGCGTTCTCAGTCTGTACTGAAGCTTCTTTCTGAGTCGCTTTCAGTCTCACCCTCATCTATACGAGCGTCACTGTGGTCTCAGAAACAATATCAGCACTCATCTACGACAGCATCTCAAAGCAGTTCGTCGCTTGGTCACAATGGCCCCGATGCAAATGCCACCGGGGCATTTTCAAGTGGCGGGCTTCCCGCTGGCCAGGACAGGGTCACGGATGCGTGGCTCTCTCACAACTTCCCGCCGCAGCTGCCTCGGGTGTTTCGCGAGATATGGGATACCATTGGCCATGGAAACATTGCTTTAAAATACGCATTACTTACGCTTACTCCCCTCGATAAGGAATCCGATCCCATTACCAGCAGAGAAGGGTGGAACAGCAGAAGGCTACAGTGGTACAATCTCGCCTTGCGGGAAATGAGTCCAAATCTGCTCAGCTCCATGGACACCAGCCAAGTCCTGGTGCAGCTCGCTGTCCTCGCTGTATTTCTCCAAGTCGAAGCAAAGTTGGGCACGTTTATCGGCGGATTCTCCCACTACCTCCAAGCCGACAATTTGGTTGCTCAAAATATTACTGCATTGGCGAATTGGGAATTGGCACAAAGACTTCTCGTCGTTTGGGTCTCCATGAGATCCTGGTACGCGTCTCAATGTGGTCCGTGGTCTACGTCTGGGGCATTGGCAGACGGCGTTCAGCGTCGAGTCTGGGGTTTCCTACGCACGTCGCCTCACGACATACTCCAGCTTCTTCTCTGCGAGAGTCACAGAATCAGTACGCCTCTACTCATTGGACGTCTCGTCGGCGTAAATGGAAGCTGGCCTACGTATAGATCATGGTGCCAGGGGCTCCAAAGTCTAGGTCTAGGCATGCCCAAGGCCGCGCTGTATGATTGTTCCGAAGACGAGTTGCTCAGGAAGCTTGACGAGGTCCGTGGCGAATTGGACGCCTGGCACGATGCACATCCGGCGGATGCTTTGCCATTATGGGGTATGACTGCAGCTAGTTATGAGAAGCTGAAAGTATTGCCTCCGGCTTTGCGTTTACAACCTCTTCGTTTTCGCTGCCACCGAGCTGCCATGGACTATCTTTGTTATGCCGCGGCACAATCATTGTGCAGTAGGGCCAACATTGATGCCTGCAGCGGATCTGACCTCGCCTCTCCGTACTTGGACCCTTGGACCACTGTCTGTCTGCAAATACTAGCAGGTCTCGACTGGGGGAAGAGGAATTTCGACGAAGACGACTTGAGCGAGATTGGGCTTATGTGGATCCTGCAACGTGTTTTTCTGTATCGTAATCTGTCATTGGATGTTGTTGCAGAAATTGAAAAACTATTGCCTCGGTTAGATGAGCTCGCATTTACGTGTCCCGGCTCAACCTGTCCGCTTTGGATGTTACGGGCCGAAATATCGATGATCAAGTCAGAGCGAGCCCGTGGCCGAGTGGTGCTGTCTACACTCCCTGAGATCGGGCCTACTGAAGAGTGGAGCTTGATCTATTCGACACCATTGGACTATAGAGCCATGATAATTGGGCGTAATATTTCTACCGGGACAAGTTTTCACGAGATTGTTGACATTCCTGCTTGCTAGACAAGTCTGTTAGAACGATGAAAGCCTCACCACCCCGGACTGTTATCGTCTGCGGCGATCGCTCCAACACTTCGACCTGCAGTGAAGAACCACGAATGAATCGGTCAAGTTGAAAACACACAGACAACAACTTCATAGCCGGTAGTTCTGTGCACATCTCAGTGGTGAATTAGAATATCGCCATGTTCACCATGACGAATATGTGCGCAATTTGATGGCATAATTCCAAGTTGTTCACCAACGTCCCAAGACTAAGGCATTCGTGCTATAGTCTCAAAATGGTGGTACCGAAAACGTTCAAGCTCTCTTGGCTCTTTGGTCTCTGATCTATCCGATCATATAGGCTTTGAAATTTTTCCTCGACTTGTCGTGAGCCCATTCAGTATCTGGAATGAGTTTGAGCAACCCCCACACAAAGATATTCGCAGCTGAAAAGTGGTCGCCGCAGAGAAAGGCCTTGTCTTCCAATTCTCTGTCCCATCGGTTCAAGTAAGACTGGTTTAACAGAAGAACTCGTCGCAATTTAATATTCGCCAATATGACATGGCATGGCCAATGTACAACCTGACTATCGCAATGGCCGCGAATCCGGAAGCAAATGATGCTCACACAACCATATATGCGTGTTGGCCTGCAATTGTTGTGGCTTGCCATATCGGCCTTTAGTGCGGATGCCAAAGTGCTCGCCGCTTTGACGAAGCGCTGTCGCTTACGGTCTTCCTTATTGATCCACTAATTACATGCCAGATCCAGTCTCACTGCCTTGACCTTGGGCGCTTCTACCCTTTGGTGATGCAAATGTCCAGAGCAGCCGCGGACGTAAGTATCAAAGTATTGGCGTGATTGCCCATCACGAGTATGCCAGGCCACTTAGACAGGGGGCAGCTCGTCCAAAACCTAACCTCTCAGGGCGGCAAAGCTCCAAGTGGTGTTCCCTTGACCAGCCACAGGTTACACTTATTACTCCTTACTATGGAAGCTATCTACACAGAGTAGTTGGTACCCGAAGAGAGAGTTGTGGCGTGTCCGTCCCAAAGGTGCGGTCCACGCACATGCTAGGTAAAGTCAGCGAGGTGCCCGTATTCGCATAGCCTCGGCGTCTTACGACTAATAAGACGACAAATGCGCGTATATACGCGCCGCTACCTAACCTTGGAGGAAGTGGTAGTGGGAAAGTCGTCCAGGTTCACCAAGGCTTGTAACACTTCCACCTTCACCGTCTTTGCCTCGCTTCTATGGGCATCGAATCGATGTAGAAATACAGGTGAAATCGCAGACTCAGAGAGAACACTTTTTACATACAATGGCGCGTCAGATACACGGACGTGCCTGGAAGATTGGATCCGAGAGTAAGCAATTGAGATAAGTATTAATATCTAGTTTAGCACTTTACGAGACTCGAGACAAGGAGAAATACATTTATGCAGTAATAACTTTCATGGCATTGGATTTAGGACATGCAGAAATATGACTGATTTCACCCTATCTTGACTGTCTCAATGAATCCTCCCATCTGAAATCGTCTCTATATACCATCTACTTTTTCAAGCGCTCCACAACTTTAGCTACAGCCTCTTTGAAGTCCTGTTCGAAAGGTTTTTTTTTTTGGATACCAAGCATGTCGTTGTCCCTGCCAACTTGAACGCCGGCCTCAACTTGATATTAATAGTATATCGCGGCGAGAAAATCTCGAGTAGCGTTGAAATCGAAACCCTTGCCTGCTCTGTGCTTCTCCCAGGCGGACTCAGTACCGTCCGTTGTGTTTCGTTGCTCAAATCTCCAACTGGATGCTTGGATGACACATCTTTCACAGCACGCAGAACCTCATCTTGCGTGACGGTGGCGGAGGCAGCCCTTAGCTCCTTGTCCTCAGTTGCCTCAGGATGAAGGAGAATGTTTGCCACCGCCGTGCTAATGTCGCCCACCGTTGTGACTCCAACAGGCACGTCTCTACCATCCCAGACTGCAGCCTTTGAATGTTTAATAAGACTTATATGAGAGGAATCATCATCACCCTTCATCATTTTATCGCCTTGTCTGGAAGATCAAGCTCGCAACCACCTATGGTCCGCCTCCTTGAGGGATTGGTGAAGCGCTACAAGATAGCAATGAACCAAGCCAATCTGTTGATTGATGTGGAACAGCACAAGAAGCCTTATACGCTTAATCCACAGTTTAACCAGGCCCGGTCGAAAGCTATCGGCTACCGAATCACAGAGCTTCTGCGTCCAACAGCCAGGAAGGAGTATAAGTAGTACGGAGGAGTTCAGAACATGGTGAATTTGAATGATATTGCCAAGGCTGTCGAAGGCAAGCGGAATGTGGAGAAGCTGCAAGAAGATATCCACGATATTCTTCAAGCTTACTATGGTCTGGCAGCCGAGCGCTTCATCGACAACGGCTTTCATCTAGCCGTTGGCCACTGCTTGTTGCATGGCCCTGATAGTCCGCTTCAAGTGTTCAATCAAGACTGGGTCATCAGCTTGGAACCTGAGCAGCTCGAGCGGATAGTTGGTGAGACCAAATCTGCCAAGGGACGTCGTTCTGTACTCATGAAGAAGCTTAATGAGCTGTCTAATGCCTTGAATATTCTCAAGTCGTAATATTGGCAATAATGGAAAGCATAGGTAGATGGCGTTCTGTGCGGGAATAGGCACCATCGAATCCTGAGTCTGAATATATTGTGTCGGCTGTTTTATGGCGCCCCTACTTATGAACATGTAATTTCATGCTGCTATATTAAATCTGGTTATCCAACTAAATATCCGATAACCTGATCTTAAGTAATTACTCGGCAGTGTTACCAACAATAACATTTCCTTTCTGTCGGTCTATATCCACACAGTTATTGCACTACTCCCTAGTCATGCTCATTCGTAAAACTATTCTCCATAATAGCTGTACTAATCATTACGTCGGAGCACTCATATCAGCTGTAAAGTTTGCAGCGTAGGATGGAAACAAATCTACTGATGAGTGGCTTGGTCACTGTACTAAGGACAGAATTTCAACGAGAAGTATCTTTATTACGGCTCAGCAATCTTTGTCTATTTCTAGCTTAAACTAGACTTCATGGCTTCAACTGCTCCGGCCTGGGAACGTGATGCTTGTGATCAGGGTATAAAACTAAAAGTCTCTTTCAGCTTATTATTAGCAAGATTAAGTCATACTAAGGCAAAATGCAATGGAACACATCGTACAACCATGCCATAAACACAGCTTTAAGTCTATCGAATAGGAAATGACAAATCGAAGAGAGCACCCTCCAGTAGGATATACTGGTACCATTTCCAAAGTTGAATGAAGTCTCGAAGCTATTCAAATTTTGTGTTGCAACAGCTTGACAATGCGTTCATTTCCCCATTCAGTAGCTACAGACAGCGGCGTCTGGCCTTCATCATCCTTTGCCTTAATATCAGCTCCTTTCTCAACCAGCAGCTTTATAACCCTCTCGTGCCCATTAATAGCCGCCCAGGATAACGGCGTCTTCCCATATGCACCATCTTTTGCCTCGATATCAGCTCCTTTCTCAATCAGCAGCTTAACAACCCTCTCATGCCCACTCCCAGCCGCCCAGGATAACGGCGTCCGCTCAAATACACTATCCTTTGCCTCAATATCAGCTCCTTTCTCAGCCAGCAGTTTGGCAACACTCTCATGCCCTCTCTCAGCCGCCCAGGATAACGGCGTCCGGCCTTTATTATCCTTTGCCTCGATATTAGCTCCTATCTCAGCCAGCAGTTTGACAACACTCTCATGCCCTCTCTCAGCCGCCCAGGATAACGGCGTCTTGCCATATTCACTATCCTTTGCCTCGATATTAGCTCCTTTTTCAATCATCAAAGTAACGATGTCGTCAAGTCCTTTTTTGGATGCATAAGATAGAAGTGTCTGCCCATGCTCATCCTTCGTGTCAACTTGAATCTTATTATCGTCAAGAAGTGCTCGAATGACGCCCTCGTCATCGCCTTGCGCGATCCATGCATGCAGCAACTTCCACATCGTGTCGTTGTCTGCACTGATAGCTAGATGCAGAGCAAGTTTCTTATCTTTGGAAAGAGTTTTCGTATTAGCGCCTTTCTGTAAGAGCATCTCTACTATCGTGCTGTAACCTCCCAAAGCCGCCCAGTGCATAGCCGATCGTTGGTGGTGATCTACCATGTTAATGTTTTCGTTGCTGCAGAAAATGTCGTATGTGAGGAACTTTTCCACAACATTTACATGGCCCTGCATGGCTGCCTCATGAAGGGGTGTCCGCCCGTCTTTGTTGGGCACAAGAGATGTCGTCCCCGGATGCTCCAGGATTATGTCCACACAGTTTTCATGACCTCGGCTTGCTATCCAATGCAACGCCGTCCTTCCCATCTTATCTGTAGCATTGACATTCAAAGCAGGCTTTTTGCTGGTAATACCACGCAGAGTTGGCCGACGCTGTACAGAGCGATCCGTTGATAAAAGACGTTCAATGTCCTGCGCGTTGCCTCTCATCGCTGCTCGGATCAGCTCGATCTCGTCTGGCTGACCAGTGGTCATCATCGATCCTGTTAAAGTCGATGATCTGCGCAGCCTGCTCAGCATGCTTGGCGTCACGATTGGAGCCGGCTTGGCCATCGGTGTTGACTCTACGTATCTCGCGTTGCCTCTATCAGACGAATAATTTGTCGAATCACAGTAAATTTTCGAAATGTCAAATACTAATAGAGGTAGAAGCTTGGAACATCAGTGTATTGGGTAGAAATATCAGAAGGCGGTGGGATAGGCATACATGCATGTCTTTCTGCCAACAATTCCAACCTATCAAACAATGCCACGAAGCGATTGCGTTGTACGTTGAAAACAAGGCTACCTATGCAGTAGAACCCAGCGTTAAGCGCCGACGCCGCAGCTTACATGTATTCCTTTCCAAGAATAAAATTACCAGCCGCCCAATTTTACGACTCATACTCCGCACTTCCAACAGATCACTTTCTAGCGACAAACTTTTCTGAAAGTCTCTGCAGAAACAACTGATTCAATGATTAAATGTTCATTATGGGTATTGGCATCTCTACCCGTGCTTGCGACGGCCCGGAATTGCACTGTGCATCCGATTTCGGGTGATAAGGGGGTTGGCTGGCAGCCTGGGAGTTGCTACCGAGGCACCTGGAACATTGTGAGCACCTGCTTGTCTACTATAATCGCCTGCACATGGAGCATTCAGCATCTCAATATTCCCGCTAGAGATGATAGTGGGTGGAAGAAGAATCAGAGAAAAGTGAAGTGGATGATAATAACTGTGTTGTTCCCCGAACTGGTGTTAATTCACGCCATGCTCGAGTTCTACATGGCATGGTCAGCCCTCCGATTGATGAGAAAAGAGCATAAATCTGTTGAGTGGCCTTGGTGGTCTCAAATGCCATCGCTTTCATGGCTACAATCTCGCCGCCGCGATACTGTTTCAACGGAAAAGGATATAGAGAGCCAAGTAACCGAAAATTTGGAGAGCCAAGAGGCCAGAAATTCGGTTAGCCAAGAAGCCAGAAGTTCGATGAGCCAGGAAGCCAGAAGTTCGATGAGCCAGGAAGCCAGAAGTTCGATGAGCCAGGAAGCCAGAAGTTCGATGAGCCAGGAAGCCAGAAGTTCGATGAGCCAGGAAGCCAGAAGTTCGATGAGCCAGGAAGCCAGAAGTTCGATGAGCCAGGAAGCCAGAAGTTCGATAAGCCCGGAAGCCAGAAGTTCTATTAGTCAAGAAGCCTGTTCAGAGAGCATAGAAAGCGCTGACGAATCTAAAAAGAAACCCTGGACTATAACACACTGCTATTTTGCCAACATGGGCGGTTTCATGTATACCGCAGAAGGGAAAAAATCGCTGGTTACTGCTCAACAGCTAGCAAAGGCAGAGGGCCATTTATACGCAAGCCCTCAGATCACAGAGGAAGATATCAAAGACAAAAGTAAGCAAGACTGGTTGGCCAAGCTCTTTGCTGCTCTTCAAATCTCTCAACTCATTCTTTCCATCATTACACGACATATCCAAGGATTAGACTTTTCGCAGCTTGAAACAGTCACGCTCTCATTTGCCATCTGCGGCGTGCTGATTTACTGTGCATACTTTTACAAGCCCCAAAACATCGAACGGGCCGTGGAAATCAAAATTGAGACGCCAAGATCTCGCGGCGTACTACGACCTAGAACCCGTCATGCTGAAAAAGCTTATAAAACTCCAGAAGTCCATGATGCTGAACAAACGGTGGCTTATTTCTCCTCGCTGCAGTTTGAGAAGTCTTATGATACCCTCTGGGCAACTATGTTGAATAAGGAAACTGGCTCCAAGGAAGCTGGCACAAAAGAAGTGAACGCCAAAGAAACCGATGGCTCAAAGTGTCAGAAAGCACCCCGAATCCCGAATGATAATATACCAATTTATGGGGGCAACAATGACGTTCATCCAGCAGTATACTTATTGGCGCTAGCTTCTGGGCTTTTCGGTGCTATCCACGCCATTGCTTGGCAGTTTGAGTTTCCTACTGAAGTGGAGAAGTTGCTCTGGCAAATAGCTACCTGCACGTCCGCAGCGAGCCCTGTAGTTGGCCTGCTTGTGATCCCTTTGACTCAATTAACAAAGGCGTCTGGGGATCCTGAGCTATTCGCGTTCAATTGCTTAAGACTAATGCAGGAATACTCTTGGTACGCTCCTGCCAATATTTTACAAGCCAGGAAAGCAATCAAATCATTAGAAGATGCCATTGCCAAAGGCGAATCAAAGAGATATGCGGACATTTTCCGTGAGGCCATCTCCAGTGAGACCGGAGATGGCACGTTCTTACTCGATCTTCGAGACTTTTTACACTTGGAGGGTCGTTTTAAAGAATTAGACCAGAAATCATTTGAGCCGCTCGATGACGAGCATTTTGTCCAAGATTTTGAACGACTTGTCAACTCAGTTATTGGCAAAGGCACGAAGAAAATGGATGATGCAGCTCGGACTGGTATATGGCCGAGACAATCATTTCTTCCTCGCGGAGTTAACCAGAGCATTTTGTACTTTACTGGACTTCTTTACTGCGCTGCTCGGCTGATATTACTGGCAGTTTCGATCTCGAGCATTCGGAAGATGCCTGGGTCTGTTTACATTGTTACAGATTGGACAGGATACTTGCCAACGTTTGGTGCGATGGGCGGATGATCTTGTTCAGTGGTAACAGATTCTGTTAATACAAAGCTGCCTATTCATGAACATTCCTTGCGAGGGGGGATCCATCTCAAGAGAATAGCGAAACACACGGCCCTATTTGAATGCCAGCAGAGTTTGGTATGGCATAAATATCAGATCAGGATAAAGCCGGACGCAATAGCCGATTCATATTTACAAGAAATGGGGTCTCCTGCGCTGAAGGATTAGAGCTGCAGCCTGAAATATTGCGGGGCCTTTGCAGCCTGGATACACGTGAAAACTGCGTATGTTGGCTTGACATTTCGGATTCTAGCCATAGTATGCATAGTATGCCTATGTTCACGTATTAAGTATAAAGATGCCCGGAGCCGCCCATTATTAACGTTGATGTTTAAACTCCCGCGCCTTGCCGCCAACCTTATTCACACCTAGTCTGCCTCCAACAATGACACAGCGCAGATGGCCGCTGCCCCCCGAGATAACGGAGCGCATTATCGAGCTGCTGTGTCTGGATCGGCGCCACAGCTACTTCCGGACCATCTTCATTAATCTCCCTGACATCGCCCAATATGCCGGCGTGTGCAAGGAGTGGCAGGAGCTGGTGGAGCGCCGCACGTTCCGCAACCTGCGCTTGAGCCGGGCCCGCCTCGCCGACGTGGACCGGATTATATGCCGGCGGCGTCGGACATATGTCTGTACCGTGGACCTCGACGTGGAGCTGGAGCCGTATGGCGCCGAGGTGTACGGTGACTTTGAGACTGCCGAGGAGACTGCGCGCAACAGCGCCCTCTTCAGCGAGACGCTGCGGCTCTTTCTCGACATCTTCAGCCGGTGGACGCCTCCAAGCAGCGGCCTCCATAGAGAAAGGGCGGGCATATCGCTGCGCATCCTTGCCTTTTCGCCGAGCGACGTTGACCGTTGTGGCGAGGCAGAGATGACGAGGCGACGTATGGATATCAGGAACCGTGACATTCTTGCTGACCGATACATCCACTCTATCCTCCGGCTGCTCCCGGCCGCCGGTGACCTTCCAGTCGTTGAAAGCGTCTCAGAGGTAATCTCGGGCAAGGCACGGCATATATCTGCACCAACGTGGGCGCTTATCATCAACAGCCTGCCCAACGCAAAGAAGATCAAAATCAACTTCTGGGAGAACGAGAAGAAGGATCTGGAGCTGCGTAGACGGCTGCGGGACGGTAAGCCGCTCAACCAGTCGAACCAATGTCATGGAATGCGCCGCTCACTTTCACCAAATAGAGATTGGCGATGCCCTCGCCCAAATGCGCTGTCCAAACGCTGAGGTGGAGCTCACGTGTAGCTACGAGGCACCAAAAGATCACTCTAGTGTCCCACCGACACTCGTTGGTGTGCGTGGGATAGACAATGCCTTTGCGCGTGGTATACGGACTTGGACACAGCAGCTCAAGCGGTTATTCCTCTCGGGCGTTGTGATTTCGCCAGAGATGTTCTATGCGGTTGCTTCTGATGAATGGCCGCATCTTGAGCAGTTTGAGGTCACTTACGCAGCGGTGACACAGCATGGGACGTGGCTGCTAGAATTTAATCCGGGAGACTCGCCGCGCGACCGCCCTTCGCCAGTGGTGGACCTTGAAGAGTACACCCAGGACCCTTTGGCCATAGAGATACCGGCGCCCGAGGACATGTATGAGTACAACTTCCGGACCCGGCCGGTGGCGACCGAGATGGATCCAATCCACCAAGGCCTGGCCCGGGCTGTGCGGCGGATGCCGGCATTAAAGGAGCTGTATCTTGTTACGTGGGACGTGTCAATCCAGTGGAATCACAGGTACCATGCTTTCTTGTATAGATATAATGCGTCTAAAGGTGTTGGCACTGCACATTGGGGAAGCTTGCCGGGATATACACCGGCCGAAAAAGTGGTTGAGCTCTGGAAGGAAATGGCAGAGGTTCGAGGGATTCAACTTGAGGTTTTAATTGATGAGAATGAAGTGTAGCGGCAATAGAAGCCCTAGAGACAGCAACTTTCTTTTTGCAATTGGCAGAAGAGGTGGCACATATAAACAAACTGCGTTCTCTACGTGTTGTCTACGACATTGGCTCGTTATGCGATAATATTATTTACATTCGTTCTCTGGCCAAGCCTCAACCTTGAGTCCCCTCCAAATTGCCCTCCACCGCTCTACCTTCTTTTCATAGTTTTCCCTTTTCGCAAAGGCCGTGTTGGGCCGGACAACCATGTTAAAAAAATCGGATAGGCCCCGAGGCGCATAAAAGATCCATTCCCCATTTTCCTCCAGCCTTACACCAAGCATCGCGCTCGTAGATATCCACGAGTCGATACCATCCTCGACACTCTGGTTTGCCGGACGTGCGAGCCCAAACTTCTGCTCATACCATAGATGGACGCGGGCCTGATTACGAATCTCAACCTCAACGGGGACATCGGCGAAAAGTCGCTTACCGGCCTGAATGGCAACGTCCTCGGCTTCATACGAGAGATCTGAGTCGTCATAGTAGACGAGGTCGTAGTCATGGATTCCTGTCTCTGGAGGGAGTGATGAAACACTGTTCCAGATAGTTTGTGAAAGGGCACCGGCGGCCAGGTACCAGTTGGGCAGGTTAAGCGATGCAGCACGTGTAAGCACAAGAACTAGCGTTGGGTTCATAGAGAGCACATTGCGTAGGTGAGCGAGCTGCAGTTGTATTGGGAGCTGCGCTGGGTTCATCTTAAGGTCAAAGAGCCGTCTAAGTTTATCAACATGGAGCATTAGCGGAATACGCCCCGCCAACCAATAGCTGTAGAAGCTCAGCTTACTAACAGGGCGGTTCTGTGCAGCTTAGCCTTAAGGGATTGGGTTGCACGTATATTTGGAGGATATGCCTAGGTACTGGCTATAGGGAAGGCAAGTTGGAGTTTGGTGAAAAGACCAAGTTTCTAAAATGTCAGTGTAAGACCTAGCGCTCGCCACGTGATTAAAACCATGCCGACTAAACGCCCTCATCAAATTACAATCTAGTCCTTTGTAACGAATAGATCCCTTATAAATAGTTGGTTCCGTTATAATAGTTGCTACAATTGCGATTATTAGCCTTCTCTTTTGTCCTGTTGGCGCCACGGTATATGGAACGTATCAGTTGAGTTAGTTATGTGAATAGTGCTTGTTGATATATCGTTTTTAACACTATACAAGCCACAAGCCCCCCACAATGTGGTCTGTGCGGAAAGAGATTCAATACAAACAACGCCGGACACCTATTTCGGTTTCTACCGTAATATGCACATATAAGTGTTGAGTTGAACTTAGCTAAAAAGGCTTGCTAATTCCGTACGACGGCAGCAAACTTTTTGTTTTCGCTTCAAGACCCAGTTTACAAGCTTCAATTGGCACCCTATGAGACAAGCGCCAGCGGATGACAATCATCCCTTTTTAAGTATTGTCGTGTTGGGCCCAATGGCGGATGGTGCATATACTTGTAAGTTGCATGAAAGTGCTCAATCCTTCCAAAGCCAAGTCATGGATTGAGCTCTGCAGGAATTAGCAATGGAGAAACGAATCCAAGAAGTTGTCAATCTTTTGAGACTATTGAAGGACTTATTGAGGGCCACGAGGATATGCTAGATTGTATGCTTGGCGGGTTCAAGCTCTTGTAGCTGACAGATAATTGCCTAAAACAACCATCAGTCGCAAATGTGTCATATGGTTTGGAATCAGGTATCTTAGCACTATAATAGATACGTAATACTTTAAAATTGCCGAAGCTATTGATTCGAATTTAAAGATTAATCATCCTGCAAAATCGTCTTGGCAAGATAGTCTTGGCAAGATAGGCTTGGCACAAGTTATCCACTGTAAGAAATGGTCCAATTCAGGAAACGCATTCTCTAAAAAGACTACTTTAAAGGTAGCGCCAAGTGTAGATCTTTAAGGAGAACGGGCTACCTCCTAAATGGAGACACGAATTGCTGCTTTCTCCAGGTTCAAATACGTGGGGTTATACGGACATATGCTAGGAATAAGGGGTTATATTATCGCGATCGAGATTCATATCCAATGCAGTTATACAGGTTCAAGCTATACGTTATTATTCTGGCCCTTCAGGACTGTGCTTCATTGAAGAACCATACCGTCAAGAGCTCAAGATTTCATCACTGTACCGTACTTGGGCACGGTATAAGGCCACAATAAGTTACTACTCCAGATATCAAATCATATCTCCATATGCAGCAACATATCCAATTTTGTATTGTAAGCTTTGACGTCATGACGGTTTCACGATGCTTCTAGCATACTGTACAGTTGAAGTCTATGTCATTTTCAAGTATAAATCTCGCCAGTTTCGCTCCTAACTGACAGCCAATTGCTACAGCCAGACACACAAGAATCATCTGCCTACAACAAGTCTAATCACTTCATTATCAGGATCAATTTTGCAATCATGGCCTTCAAAATCGCTCAAACCGTTGCATTGGCAGCTCTTTTAGCCTTTTCGCCCATTGCCCTAGCCGGCGATCCTGGCTGCGAAAACCCAGGCGACCACATGTGTGCCATGATATTTGTTTCCTCAGTTTTTGGGTTCCCTTCCGGCCCCGATGGACCTGGTCCTTCTGGCAACTCGTGGGGTGATGTCGTCAATGGAAACTGCGACACCATTGTGACGAGTGGTGGCCTGGAGCCCCAGAGCCCTGGGTTTTCGGGCGATTTCCAGACAGCTTATGGCATCACGGTTCATGCCGAGGCCGATTTTGTAAGAAGCCTACTACTATAATACTGTTTAGAACGCTGACTTGACATGTTGCAGCTTGGAACGGACCAAATTGAAGGTGCTTCGTACAGCGTAGACGGCGTCCAGGGTGATACTTCTGGTTGTGTCCAGCGCAACACCGGCTTTGTAAGCCCCCCTTGGACTTGATTTCTCCAGAACTAATCAATAACAAATCTTCTGCAGGATCCTGCTAGTACTGTCTTGCAGTGCAACTTTGCATGTTAAATACAGTGACTGCACTGCAGCAGCTGATGTTCATAGTTTGCGGTTGTTTGAAAGTGCTGGATTAGTGAAAATCAGATACAGTGGAGCTGGATTCTTAAATTATGTTCAATTGCTCTTAGTTCTACTTGGAAGTAGTTTTTTTAAGATCAATATCTTATGAATTCTGATATTTTATATACCTATGTTTCATTCGCTGAACTGCGGAAATATCGTCACCTAGCACTGAAGTAGAGGGATAATATTCGCCCTTTACAGCGAATTACGGTACATCAGGTGTCTCTCCTTGACCAGGCCTCTCAAGTGCTTACAGTCGCTTTAGAATCTCTCTAAAAATCCTCGAAGCTACGTTAAACGCCCATGAACGCTTTTCAAAAGCGAGAGCACGCCACGCCATCGTATGTTTGAGAGCTTGCGGCACACAAAGATGCTAACAATGGGCGTTGCTACATTGAGGGCTGGGATAACAAGCGCTTTGATACTGCACCGCATGTCCTACAGTCAGTTAGGCTTGAATAAAGGGCCTGACGAGCAGTCATGAGCAGCGAATATTGACAAAATTCGGGAATTGATCCTGATGCAGTGTACTAGTTGCTCGTGAGAAGACTTACTGGGCTCGCAAATTGGCCAAGATGAAACACTTGCAGGTTTCGTCAGGATATATCTTGGACAAACAATTGCAGTTATTTTCATTTTTTTTTTTTTTTTTTTTTTTTTTTTGAATCTTCTTAATCATGCGTGGTTAAGCAGTGTGCCTCGTACTCTGTGCTTCATGTTTCTCGAGTCGATTGTGAGGCTATTTAATGTAAAAAGTTGTCTGACTTGCAAACCGTCATTTGCTGTCATTGAAGCGGACATAGGAACTCTAATAGGACGAAGAAAGATTGAGAAAACTCTAGGTTGCCAGCTTACGAATCTGATGGCCCTTGAGCTGGTGGCATCAAGTTGCTACCAGCTTACTCAAGGTACTACGGTATTTGAGCACATGTAAGTGGTAAGCTACAGTAAGTTGGCTTGCTGATTGAGAAATGATGGCTACAGACTTTTACTCGTTTCAAGATCCGGTCTACAAGCTTCTGGTGGCACCCAATGAGACGAGCGCCAGCGGATGACAATCGTCCGTTTTTAGTATTGTTGTGTTGGGCCTAAGGGCAGATTGGCGCCTATACTTGTAAGTAGGTTTAAGAGCTCAATCCATGACCAAACTTTGAAGGAGCTCTTTATACATTGAACAGCAAAGAAAAATAGAATCGAAAACTTTGCCAACCTTTATTTGCATTACCACTTTGATTACACGTCTCTCCATCAGTACTCGGGAGAACTTACATAAGTGGCGGTCCTGTCATACGCGTATTCGCCATAGCTAGCCGCACTCGTCAAGGCAAGCAAACGATGGCATGAGAAACTAATCAACAGAAGCCCATTTTCATCGCCCACTCCTGCTGGTATTGTTCATTGCCATTGCTAATGAATACCACGCAAGCCACCTACAATGTCTTCATCACCACGCACCGCCCAACCCAGAAAAAATCCTTCACCCTCTTCAAGCTCCCCTGCAGATCCAACCAACTCCATTCTGCAGTGGGTAGCGGGTTTCTTTTAGCGCATCCGCGTCACCGAAGAAAAAAAAAAAGCTACAATGCTTGTCCGAAGCTTGACCACAAACAGCAAGAATGTTCCTATCTGTCCTTATCGCGGGCCTGTTTGCTGGCTGTAGAACAAGAGGCCGCGCTTTTGGGCTAAATGTAAGTACTACTTACTGTACATGTACTTTTTGTCTCGGGTGTCTCAAATGTCCCGAGCAAACCACATGTTTTATTACATGCAGCTTGATTATTTATTCTACTTCTTTCACCGTCGCTTTTCTTCTCCTTCTCTTAGTTTTCTCCTCTCTAGACACGCGGCGTCATCTATTTCTTCTCCATCAGTTGTACCCAACTGATCGATTATCGTTATTCTCTATTAATCCTTAACACTTTTTACTAATACTGTAACTCATCGTCTTTTACCAAAAGGCGCCGATCTCAATCCAGGCACCAGATCTGACCCGCAGCTTTATCCCCATTAAAGTCAATTCCGACAGTTTCTCAAAGTCAATTCTTATAATTAAGCACTCATACCATCACAATGGCTGCCGACAACACCACCACCGCCATTGGTCCCAAGACTATCCGCAAACTCGGCTATAGGTGAGTAACTCGTATCATCACTCAGCACATGATACATCCACAAGCACATCCACAAGCACATCTTATATCCATCTTCAATCCAAGTATACTAATCAATCCCAGCGAACACTTCTCCTCCTCCCGCCACCATCTCGGCATCTACCGCTGCGTCACCATCTCCGTCCGCCACCTCCACCAATCCCCCCTCTCCCAAGGCACCCAAATCAGCCCCTCCTTCTTCGCAGCCCTCGCCTCCATCGTCAAAGAACAGCCCTTCCTTCGCGTAGGCATCACCGCCGAGGACTCCAGCAACGCTCACTGGACGCACATTCCTCAAATCGACCTGCAAGACCACGTCTCTGTCGAATTAGTCCCCTGTCAAACGGTGCAAGAGTACGAAGACAAAATCGCCGAGCACCAAGGCTGGGAACATGACCAAAAATGGCAGAACCTGGAAACGCGCCCACCATGGAGAATCACAATCCTGAGACCTAGCAGCAATATCGAAGAGCTCAGCGGACAGGAAGACGTCTTCTTCTCCTTCCACCACTCCCTCATGGATGGCACCAGCGGCCGCGAATTCCACGAAATGCTGCTCTCAGCTCTCGCCACTCACCAAAACCAAGACAAAGACTTTTCAACCATCCTCTCCTTTGCTGAACCTCCCTCACTTCCCTCGCCCCTCGAAGATGCCGTCAACTTCTCCCTCTCGTGGCGCTTCATGCTCGGCGTCCTGTGGACCTACTTTGGCCCCAAGTTTCTTAAGCCCAAGCCTCAGCCCGTTTGGAACGCAAACCCCATCAACTTCGCGCTGCCGTATAAGACGCGCATCAAGCCCATTGACTTTCCTCCCGAGACTCTGTCTGCTCTTTTGGACGCCTGCAGGAAACACTCCGTCACGCTCACGGCGCTTCTTCACTCTCTGGTGCTGACTTCGCTCGCCAAACGCCTCTCTTCATCTCCTGCAGAATCACCCGCCTTTCTCTCCGGCACGCCCATCAATCTCAGGCCATACCTCACCAAGAAGCTCGACGACAAGACCTCTCAATCTCCCACCCTGCGCTGCCTCGTCAGCACCTGCACCCACCAATTCTCCCCCAAAACAGTCTCCACTTTGCGCGCCCCCGACGCAGACATCAACGCCCTGATATGGGAAAACGCCTCTCAAGTGAAAAAAGAGCTCGCTGCCAAGCTCGCACTCACTCCCAGGGACGACATCACAGCTATGCTCAAGTTCGTCAGCGACTGGCTCGAATTCTGGCGCAAAAGGGACGGCAAGCCGCGCGCCGAATCGTGGGAGATTAGCAACGTTGGCGTGCTGAAGAATGGGGAGACGGCGGATAGTCCTAGGGCAACGAGGATGCTGTTTTCGAATGGGGCGATGGTTGCTGGGCCACCTATTGGCGTTGATGTAGCGAGTGTCAAGGGAGGGAGGTTGACTGTTAGTTTGAGTTGCCAGGATAAGATTGTGGATGAAGAGTTGATTGAGCAGCTGAGAAGTGATTTGAGGGGGTATGCTGAGAAGTTGGCTGAGACTGGCTCTTTTGTCTAGATGAGATTTGTTTTCTTTCTTTCTTCTATTCTTATTTACCCAGTTTCAAGCCATACGCTACTTGTAATCATGATTCAGAAGGAGTGTGTGTAAGTAAATTTGACGTTTTGTTTAATGACGATGGCATATCCATTCACATATACACATCTCAATTCTCACAACAATAGCAAAGCAAATGATAGTTATATACTTGATAATACATACACAATACTATAGAAAGCAACAATGAGCCGTAGTTTAAAAAGTAAAATAATGTCGTAAGTATATTTCTTCATGTCCTATCCAAACGAAAAGAAGAAAAGATGATAATGGATTTTCCCACCCATGTATCGCAAAACCTCCCTGAATCGAAAGTATTATGCCTCTCTCTGTCTCTCATCCCAATAGTCTGTCAATCGTCTAGTCTAAAACCCGTAAAACGCCATGCAGAATCTCTTCAATATCAAAATCACAAGATTTCTCCTCCTTTTTTTGGTCCTCGCCTAGAGCCTTTACCAGCCTTGTCCAGGAGGCTTCGACGATTTCGCGCCCCCTCTGAAGTAGTTGTACTGCATAGGATCCGCTTCCGGGGTTTCTACGTCCTCGTACTGGGGAACGCCGGCGTATCCTCGAGGACCACCGATTCCTGGACCAGGAGTCTGGGCCGGTGAGCCTATAGCTGGACTCTGAGCTCGATTCAGGGGTACTTCTTGATAACCTCCAAAGGGCTTATCCAGAGCAGGGCTCTGTGACCGCTCATGAGATACATTCCTATATGACGCGGGTGGCGCCATGGCAGGGCCGACAGCATTGTGCACCAAGCCGGACGAGCTGTTGTTCTCCTGAGAATAAAGCGGGCTGCGATGCCTGCTCATCGAGTCTTCGCCGTAGGGGCTGGGTCGGTAGGCTGTTTCGTGGGGCGGCGGCAGTCTCACGTTTCCTGGCGAAAACGGCGTGGCGTGGCGGTTGGATGGCGTTCCTGGCCTGGAGCTGTCTATCGAGCCGGGCGTTCCGGGCCGGTACCCGTCAAACTCCTTGCCGTAAATCTCGCCACCGCCGTGCTCTTCAGTAAACTCGGCTCGGTTCTTGTAGTACTCAAAGTCCATCTGAGTCTCTGAGACAAACTCAAATCCGGGCACTCCATCGGCTGCCTTGCCTGGCTTGCCGCCCTGCATGGAATTGAGGGCATACATGTCTGAGTAGCCACTGACGCTCATCAAGTCGCCGGCAGGGCCCGCGTCCCTGCCATCCGTCAGCCGTCCCGAGTAGATGGATGGAAGCAGATTTTGCGCCTTCTGGTGAACCATGGGGGTAATGAGAGGCTTGTATAGAGCGGGGTGACCGAATCGGCTGGCAAGCTTCTCGTTTCGGAGATTGTTCTCCTTTTGCGCAGGACTCTGGCCGTCCTGTCGGATTGCTCCTCTGGTCTTGTAGTATCGCATCCGGTCGTCATAGGCATTTCCGCAGTAAATCTTGAAGAAGATCAAGAGAACTGGCAGGGGGCACACACAAAAGAATTGAATGTGCGTGCCCTCTCCGCGGACCCAGCACGTTAATAAAAAGACACCGTTGGACAAGATGGTGCCAAAGATGAAGCGGTTGAAGATGACACGCCAGAACAAACCACCCGATTCCGTTTTGGTGACGAAGCGGTACAGGATCAGATACTTCTTGAGGAATGAATCAATGGTAAAGTACAGCGCCGTTGCGATGAGGACGAGCGGCTGGATGCCCGCGAAGCAGAGGGTGACGGTGGAGTAGTACAGGAAATAGCAGTAGTAGCTGGCATAGTCAAACGCCGGCGGCGCTGTCAATTCAATGAGCTCTCGGGGCGTAGGGCTAGAAAAGGTCTTTGTGAAAAAGGCATTGATCAACGGCCACATTTGAGCCAGATCGATGGCGGCACCAAGCTGTCGCTGCAGGAGATAGGTGATCCAAAAGGGGCTGTTTTTGCAAAAGGCAACGAAAATACTAGCAGCAAGATCCTCCTTGATAATCGCGTCCCACGCATTGTCGCCCTTGTCGGCGTCGTTGATGACGGAAACCACAAAGGACCAGATGACGCTGAAGAAGGAGAAGACGATGAGGTTGTTGAAGACGAAGAAGGAGTAGAGCTTGGCCATGACGTGTCTCTCACGTCCTGTCTTGGTCTTGTCTCCTGCCCTAATGGACAGCCGACGGAAGATGATAGGGAGAGCCAGATAGACACCAGATGTGATGGCAGGTGAGGCAATTCCCTGGACAATGCCCCAAAATTTGGTGTCTGCCTGGAGAGAATTCTGGAAACCCTTCCAGACCTTGCCCAGGTTACCCAAGTTGACGAGGAAGATGGCAATCATGGCATTGGGAGCAATCCAAAAGAAGGTGAGAAGGATGATCCAGAGACTGTTGAACCATCTCCGGCGACTTCGAGTGGAGCTAGACAGGGGCATATTCGGCCAGATGATGTCGATGGGCTTCGGCGCCAGCTTAATCGTGGTGCCATGAGGCTTCTTCCGGCGGGTGAGGTAGGCAATCTCGTGCGCCTCGGCGACCTCTGAGTAACTGGCAAAGCCAAAAGGCATGGAGCTTCGCTTGTCAACACTGGCTCGGACCTCTTTTACTTCCACCTCGAGCTCTCGAATTCGCTGAGTGTAGTACTCAATAGCATCAAGTCGCTGGCCCTTTGGGTAGGTTCCATACGACCGGTCCTTCCTGGAGGGCTTGCAAGTAGGTCGTGGTGGCAAGTTACTGGGGTTTTTGAGGTACTTGGCCAGTACTTTTTCCAGTTTGCGAACGGCTCGGTCGTGCGCCGCAATGAGATCGGGAAGATCCTTGACGTTTCGGGCAATGGCAGTTCGCGCAAAAGACGAGTTGGGAGCGACGCCATCGATGATACGCGCGATACCTTCGTCAGAACAGCCTTGCTTGGGAATATCATACAGCTGTTTGATTGAGGCAAACGGTCAGCAGCTTGTTGCAACTTGGGGGAAAATTCAAAATAATGGACCGCAGTATTGAACATGGACAGGGCTTACCATGAGCGTCCGCGAGTGCAGACTAGTTTGGTAGTCTTCGCTCTCAAAATACTTGCGACGAAGCTGTGTGATTCTGCGGTAGTTCCACCAAAGGAAGAAGCAGACAACAATATCAAAAATCCAGGCAATGACGACCTGGGACCACAAAGGGCGACCCCAGAGAGTCAAGGGCGTAATTTGCAAGATCCAACTGGTCGAGTCTTGGACAGTGTTGTCCGTATCTGGCGTGGACATTTTATAATTGATGGGAGCGAGAACACTGACGCCGATGATCGCGAGGATCACGAAGATGTTGCGACACATGCGCATAACGCGCAAGAAGATGGTGGCGTCCATGCCAATCGTCTGCATCAGCTTTTCCTCGTGCGTGCTCATCAAGGGGAGGACCCATGACCATGGCTTCTTGCCCAGAGGCGGCGGAGCGTGCTTCTCGTCGGCATGCTTTAGCTTGGGGGCGTAGACGGCCTGGTTGTAGGGTCTTAGGAAAGAGAACAATAGGGCCACGATGGCCGTGAAGCCGAGAGAAGTACCCAGCGCAGAGTAAACGGAAGCCGATGCGAGCTGCAAGAAGGGTATGTTAGACAGTAGAAGCAACAAAGAAAGGCCTGGCCTGCATGCGCCATGCCCACGAAGCGACTTTAACTGACCGAGCCTGAGAAGGGATCTTTAAGCAGATTCAGAAGCTCTTCGGCGGGAGTATCGTTGTCGTCACGCTTCTGAAGCCATTGCCAGATGGGCTCCTGGAAGGTCATGTTGCAGGCGTGTGCGCCCGTCTAGGGCAGAGAGATGTGTAAAATGATCAAAATCAAACGACAGTAGTAGTAAGCGAGCACAAGGCGTAATTCGATGCCTTTTGAGTGTTTCTCCCTCCCAGTAGAAGCGCTTGAAACAATTCTGCGCTCGACTTTTTACGCCGAGAAGCAGAATCTGCAGCCAGTCGTTGCTCAATCAAGAGCTCGAGGGCTGGTGGAGGAACGCGTCGAGGGCGTCGGCCACAAGTTGCGCAATCCAGGTGAGTTGCGTCACCAACGTGATGTCAGGGGCAATGTCGCTTCGGAGGATGCCTGTCCGTACCAAGTCGCCAAATCGAGTAGCGAGCAGCGAGAGAAAACGAGAGTGAAAAGACAAAACGAAGGAGGAGGAAGAAAAGAATACAGAGGCCAAGGCACCGGCGCCGTTATACAAGACAACAAAACGAGGGACGCTCTCCGCTAGTGAATCGCAGATGAGCCGGGCATTTGGATGAAGAAGAAAAAAACGAAGGACGGCGGAAGAAAGAGGAAAAGCTCGGCCGGGCCAGGGGTCATCGGATGGGGTTTCGAGTGGACAGGTGAGCAGGAAAAGAGGGAACCTGACCAGGATGGGCTCGATTCCTGGATGGGGATGGTCTGCCCGCGGCTTTGGCAGCGTCGAGGATCACAGATGGCATCGGGGCCCAAGCTCGGGGATGGAGAAGCGAGACAGTTGTGCAGGGAGGGTCCGCCGGTGGCTGCTGGAGCCCAAAAAAAGATGGAGATTCGGGCCAAGTGAAGCAGTCGTCGAAGAATCTTGCTCTCAAACGGAAGAAAAAAGAAGGTGGTCGCGCATGTGATGTTAATCGATAGTGACACGGTACCCCGAGATACGTGGGCGTCCGGTGATGAGCGCAGCGTAGCACTCGGTATCCTCGTGTACTGCACTAGCTGTAGGGACCAGCAAACACCAGAATTACAGGCGCAACAACGCACTCAATGCGCTACAACGTCGGTGGCCTCTTTACACGCTACGCGCTCCAAGCAAGAAACACTCGGCCCAGCTTTGCTGACTTGATTGGAAAACTGGAGCCCGTTGTTTCAGCAGACATTTTCCTTCCCTTTGCTTTGTTTTACGCTTGGCCCAAGTGGACGACTTACGCTCAACGGCACGACCGCAGGCGCGCCACGCCATTGGCCTCAACCCCTGTCGGCCTTGCCCCTTGTGGGTTCCTCTCCAGCGCCCCTCTGGCCGCGGTGGCCACTAGAACGGGCGGAACAGGAAAAAATAGGCGTGGGCAGGTTGCTATTTTTGCGACCCCTTAAAGCCACTGCAGCGTTAGCGCCCTGGCTGCTGTTTTAGCATCGAGCGGTTCCCTCTGGCGGTGGCTGCTCGATGCCAGGCACGGTGGGGCGGGATAAATGGGCAGATGGCACGAGTGAGTGAATACGAGCCGTGGCATTGGGACTAATGCTGCGAACATCAGCAGGACACGAGGCGTGGCAGCTGCAGAAAGCTCGTGCAGCGCTACAGTATGCTGTAGATTAACCAGCACACAGCACAGGTGCTTGTTGAATGACAACAATGTGCCCAAAGATAAACTCTGCACTACTGCCACTGTCGAGGTCCCGCACCACCAGCCGCGACTAGCTCTCTCATCTGCATTGGCTTGGTGACATGCTCAGTGACCAGTCGGATTCTTGCTCTCAACCCCAAAAAGTGTAGGTTATTTTTATCTTAAATCATCTTCTATAACCTTGCATATGCTGCTTTTGTCGTGCTGTTCAAGCCATCTATTTCAATTCTTGCTTACTGCTGTCAGAGAAATACAGTCAGTCAACTCGGAATGCCTTCGTGCCGGTTCTACAGATCACCGCTGCGGCGGGTCGGCCTCTGAGTGATCCTCGCTGGGATGGGTGAGCAAATGCCTGACAAGTCGTTGTTTTCGCCACCATGTCCGCGATCGACACTCGTAACTGCCCTCGGTGCAACCAGCATCTCGATCGAAAGAGTCAAGCCAAGCCGTGGGAATCGCCATCGCTTCTCATGACATTTTTTGTTGTCTCTTAATGAATTCAAAAAGACACTGCAGTAATAGCTACAAGTACACCGTCTATAATTATTCCTCACCTCAGCGCAAAAATGGCCTATAAGCACGCAGACTTCTCGCGTCTAACGGCGGCAGGGCCACGAGCTGGGCGGCTGTAGCCGATCTATGCTTCGCCACAAATAGTGACGATCGGCCAGCTACCCCGGCCTTGTGTCTTGGACTGGCTGGTCGATTGACGAATGGATGGTTGCAAATACTGCTGATACCACGTCGTCACCAGTGCGCATATGCTTTCGAAAGTCAAGATGGCGCTCGCATCTCATCTCCATGATGTTAAATATAGGTTGGTGTGCCTCGTATCTGTCTAATAAAACGTGCAGACGGTGGTTTATGCATAGCTCCTTGTCGATACGGTTATCGCGGTCGTTGAGTCCATATTGGGGCTTACAATCCCTGCAGGGCCATGAACGGC